>OX352479.1:20550130-21750130 GCA_947093115.1 Brenthis daphne | reverse complement strand
GGTAAAATAACACGTTTATTGTCAACCGACTTCAAAAAGGAGGAGGTTCTCAATTCGACTGTATGTTTTTTTTTTTTTTTTTTTTTTTTTATGTTTGTTACCTCAGAACTCCGTCATTTATTAACCGATTTGGACAATTTTTGTTTTGTTTGAAAGGGTATACTTCCAGATTGGTCCCATTTAAATTTCAAAAAAAAATACCACCCCTAAGGGTGGAAAAACAACTAATAATGAATTTAACCTACTTCTAATTGTCATATTGACTTGAAACTTTGCAAGTATTTCTATTTTCGTTGATAGTACAGTGGTTCGGTGTTGTTGACCTGATCTGATGGCAAGGCCAGAAGGTGGATAGGTGGAACTCTTCAACGGCTAATAGTAGATACTTTGAGTTTGGGCTTATTTTGTTTGATTTGACAAGCCTAACACGTTAGAATCCTTACTTTGCTACTACTGTCTACACTAAAAAGGGAAAAATAAAAACTTTTTAACAAAAAAATAAAAACCGACTTCAAACAAAAGCACTAAAAAGTGAAAAATAACTGATTGGTAGTTTTCATTTACTATACATACCTAATCAAATATTTTCGAAGTCGGTGTGCTTTGGCTAAGTAATTAAAGCCTACCTATTAAATACATACCTAATCAAATATTTTCGAAATCGGTGCCAGCCCATACAAAGCAAAGCACACCGACATCGAAAATATTTGATTAGGTATGTATAGTAAATGAAAACTACCAATCAGTTATTTTTCACTTTTTAGTGCTTTTGTTTGAAGTCGGTTTTTATTTTTTTGTTAAAAAGTTTTTATTTATATTTCAAGTGGGAGTAAAATGATATTTGCATACAAAATGTTCCCATGGTCGAAACATCACACATTTTTTTATTGATTGTGTAGTCCTCTAATTCTATTTATATTCTATAAATAACCATAAATAATAATAATAAAATATTTCATAGCTTCAGGATTTTTTTCTAGCAAGTTTTTTCAAAATCTATTTAGACGTTTAATTGTAAAGCTAAATAAACAGACTAGCGTTGCCTTAGATTTCTATTTATTTAGATAACGAATTGTTAATATAGCTTCGTCACTTAAAATATAAAATTTATTATTACTTACGGCTAAATATTTTTTTTAAGTATGTATTCAGCCCTTTTTAACGTCCCAGTGCTGGGCACGGGCCTCCCTTCAATGCGAGGATGTTCAGGCCTTAGTCCGCCACGCTGGCCAATTGCAGGTTGGTGGACTTCACATGTCTTTCGAAAAATTACTAGGTTTTCTCAGACATGCAGGTTTCCTCACGATGTTTTCCTTCACCGTAAGGCAAGTGGTAATCATGTTAGAAATGATTCGCACATGAAAATATCAGAGGTGCGAGAACCGGGATTTGAACCCGCTTCACTCGGTTTCCCAATCGAGCGCGTTACCACTGGACTACCACTGCCTTTTTTAAAGTATAAAACACTATATTGTACACTTAATAAAATAGTAATAAAGCGAAATCTGTACATGACGTAATAGTCGTAAAAACAATGACTTGTACGTATTGAGTACAGAATATAGACCGCAAAACAATATATATTGATTTTTTTTCTGTTAGTCTCTTTGTCTGTATATCTGTTTACTGATGGAAGTCGCTAGATATATATATATATATATATATATATATATATATATATATATATATATGTATACTATTACTGATATTTTATCCTCTGTTTGTCAATGGATTTTTTTTGCTCAGTACATTGAAGATATGAAATTAAAAAATTAATGTTGGATATAGTTTTTTATAGATTTATATATATACGCGAAGACAAAACAGATAAGTATTATTATTTATCAATTTTCAATAATATTTTGATCGAATTTCAACCACTGGGCGAGTTCTAGAAATAAATATATAGAAACGTCATTACTATATTCGTACAACGCCCTAACTCATGAGGGACGCTAGTCTTTAATTTATGAAGGTTCAAATGGCTGGATAAGCAGATTCCCGCTAATCAATTTTGTTTGTAACAAGGTTTATGGCCTCGGGCATATCAAAATTTATGTATCGACAAGTTCGGTCGTGCCTTTTATGACGTAGCCAAATGGAAAACTGGACTCAGTTTGTGTGAAACGATGTAAAAATATGATTTCTTTTAAATGTTGCCAAAATATGATTTCTTTTAATTAATTATAATTATGTATATTTATTTTTTTATTTTTTATCCTATTTTATTAATCAAAATTATGTTGTATTATATTAACAAAAAAATAGTTTTTGTTTGTTGTTGTGTATCTAGTATTCTTCAAAGCCTTTGGTTTCTAAAGTTTTTTTTTGTAAAAATGCCTATGGTACCTGAAAAAAAAATTTATATACTACTTCTAAACCTATGTAGTAGAATCATAAATTCAAATCACGATTTGAGTAACTTCGCTTAATAGAAATCAAGGAAAATATCTAGTTTTGCTATTCACAAATCGTTTGATAGCAGAAAAATCTTAGAAGGTGGGTAGTGAATACAAAATTTTAGTAAATATAAATAGGTATAAATAAAAATAAATAAAAATAAACCTTTCATCTGATTGTGACTAAACTCTGGATTATATTTTCTATACGCTTGCCCTTTGCCTTTCCTGGCACAAAACCAAATTTAAATTGTTTTTGGATGTTTGTCCTTTATGTGGTCTTAAACCATTCAAGCTTAGGGACCCGAGCGAAGTCAGGGTAAGTCGTTAGTTTCGTATATTTTATGAAATTAAGAATTACAGATTACTCGGTTAATTGACCTTGAGAATGTAAAAGAAATTATTATCAATCATTTTCAAAGTATTTTTGTTAGTTTTTACATAGAAATAAGCTTGGTGAGTGAAAAAGCTACTAATTTTATTACTCTTGTACATCAAGTGCGGCCGCTGCTAATCAATACTTAATATACTTAATCTATACTAATATTATAAAGAGGTAAAGTTTGTGATCTTGTGAGTTTGTGAGTTTGTGAGTTTGTGAGTTTGTGACGTTGTAGGGGGTAATCTCTGGATCTACTGAACCGATTTTCAAAATTCTTTTACCAATAGAAAGCCACGTTGTTTCTGAGTGTCATAGGCTATATATTAACCCGAAAAATGAAAAGGCTTTTTCGTGGTAGTCGGATTTGCAAAGTAAGTCGGAGAAAAAACGGTCGAACGAAAACGTTTCTTACGAACGCTGCCTTAACGATGAGAGATATATGATTATGTTCTAAAGAAAAGTTGTAGAGCTTAATAATGCCTACAAAAAAGTCAGCGACAGCATATGTCTAACTTTTATGTTTAAGTCACAAAAAGTAGTTTTTTATATTAAAAAAATCATTTAAATCGGTAGGTCATGTTTATTGGTCATATTATCAACAATTATGAATTCTTATCAAAATAAGTAAATTTATCGTCTAAAATGCTTAAAATAAAAGACTTTTCCCTTTTACTGCATATAATTTGGACAAATGGTTAAAGAGATAATACAACATATTCGTATGTATGGACGAACCCGAGCGAGCTGTTTATCTGTTTTTCTCTTTGTAATGGCTAATCTCCGGATCTATTGAACCTATTTAAATGAAATTTTGCATAGTGGTACCTTATATCCCCTGGCAACATCTTAGATACTTTTCATCCTGGAAAATTAAAGGGTTCCCGTGGGATAGTTAAAAAACTATAACAACTTATACATCTTAATACACGAAAACTACTGATTGGATTTTAATGAAACTTTACAATAATATAGTTCATACATAACAAAAACAAATCAGCTACTTTTCATCCCGGAAAATTAAAGAGTTTCCGTGGGAGAGTCAAAAAACTATAGTAACTTATACAGCTTAGTACACAAAAACCACTGATTGGATTTTGATGAAACTTTACAATAATATAGTTCATACATCAGAATAACAAATAGGTAACTTTTTATCCCGGGAAAACGTACTTTTCCCGTGGGATAGATGTTTTTGTTTATTTGTAACGTATTATGTACACAACATAGACCCCAAAACAATAGTTATTAAAAAAATTGTCTGTTTGTCTGTTTACCTGTATGTCTGTTTTTGTGTGCGCGTTTCACGCGAAAAGTAATGTACCAATTTCAACGAAATTTGGTGAAGTGATAACTTATTACTCGAGTCAACATTTAGGATACCTTTTGTATGTATGTATGCATGTATATATGTTGTATTCAGCCCTTTTTAACACACGCACGAGCCTCCCTTCAGTACGAGGTGGATCAGGCCATAGTCCACCACGCTGGCCAATATCAGAGGTGCTAGACCCGGGATTTGAACTTGCTTCACTCGGTTTCCCAAGTGAGCGCGTTACCACTGGGATACCACTGCCTAGATACCTTTTACTTAAAGAAAATCTTTCTTTCCCACTGGAAAATATAATAACTGGTTTTATCGAGTCCTCCCTAGAAACCTTCCTCTGGCTAAGCCTTAAGACATACATCAAAACAATATACTAAAAAATTGTAGGTCTTGAAAAGTCCTACAGAAAAGTTGTGAATAGTGTATGTCTATCTTCTAAGTTACACACGCAATATTTATTCTTATCTATACCTATAATAAAACTTAGTCAAATCGATGTGCGCGTTTCACGCAAAAAGTACTCAACCGATTTTAACTTAATTTTCTATAGTGATAAAACTTAGTGCTCGGATCAACATTTAGAATACTTTTTACGACAGGCAAATTATTCATTCCCACGGGAAAATACAATAACTGGTTCTATCGAATTGTCCTTAGAAATTTATATGGCTAACGTTGGCTCAACCTTAAGAGATAGATCAAAACATTGTACAAGAAAATTCTAAGTATTAAAAAGGTTTATAGAAAAGTTCTACATAGTATATGTCTATCTCCTAAGGTACACTCGCTATAACTATTTTCATTATTATATATTTCTGTTTTATTATATGTTATTTATTCTATCTGAATATAGGTACTTATATGAATAATAAAACTGTAGAGGTCGAATGTCTGTCTGTACATAGATGGTAGAAAAAATTGCTAAAAAACGAGTCAGTTCTCATCTTACATACCGTAAGGAGAGAAATAGAACAAATCCAGATTTTTTCAAATTTTTTGTTTCTTTGTCTGTTCGTAGGGGCTAATCTCCGATACCATTGAACCTATTTAAATGAAATTTGATACTTTTCATTCCGGAAAATTAAAGAGTTCCCGTGGGATAGTTAAAAAATTATAGTAACTAATACAGCTCAGTACACAACAACTTATGCACCAAATTTAGTAAAATTTGGCATGCTGATACCTTATATTGCAGGTCAAACAACAGGTTACTTATTTTTATCCCGGAAAAATGAATGGTTCCCGTGGGATAGATCTGTTTGTGCTATCCTAGAGGTGAACCCGAGCGAAGCGAGGGTGAGCCGCTAGTATTATTATAAATAGGTAAAGTTTGTGAGTTTGTGAGTTTGTGACGTTGTAGGGGGTAATCTCTGGATCTACTAAGCCGATTTAGATGAAATTTTGTAAGAAGATAGTTTGACACCCTGGGAAGGACATAGGATACTTTTTATCCCGGAAATCATCCCTTAAAGAGGTGAAAATGGGGATGAAAGTTTGTATGAGCAATAAAGCTAGGAATAAACCTGAGCGAAGCGAGGGTGAGTCGCTAGTATTGTCTAACGATGTTAATATTTAAAAATAAAAATGATTTTGGTGGTTGTCTGTGTCAAAATTGAGAGTAAAATCTAATTTATTATAATTAATATAATTATGTTAATAAAGATATACGAGTATAGTCCACTATAAATATACCTGGTTTAAAAAAAGAAATTTCACTGAGACTACGTTTCCCCAAGTTTGCAATATTTCACGTTTAAATGGGAAGCATTAACATTAATTGGGTTGTTTACTGTTGTTTTTTTGTGTAATTACTTTTCCGTTTTTTCATATCCGGACCTGATATGGATTTTTCCTGCATAAAAATTTGTTCTATGAATAAGTTTTTTCATATTGTTATCATTAGTTTTTGTTAAGGGCTCTGAAAATCCCAAAAAGTAATTTTCTTAGTTGAATAGAGATTTCTTTGTGATTTCATATTTAATATCATGAGAGCTATTATAACGAAAAGGTGGATTCGTCTACGTGTTGGTGTAGGTTTGAATTTTTTTTATTTTTCCCTGTGGTAAGCTATAAGCAGAGTAACAATTTTATGAGAAAAAATCAATAGTAACTCAGAGTCTTTACTATGAATGAGAACAAAGTTAGCTATTTACTAAAAGTTCTATGGTATTTTTTAAAAGAGGACGAACATGTATGTGACAATATATTTTTATAAATTATGTATTCTGTTATATTATTATATATGTATTTATCAGTAATGATAGTATTTTTGTGATTTTGTTATATTAGAATATATTTTGCCTTTCAGGCAGCAACAAATTGTCTAATAGAGGCGTTTACAGAGAGATTATTTAGGGCAGGAGAGCCACATATTAAGCTTTTTTTATTCAGTTTCAATAGATTATTTAAATAGATATTGAATAGTTTTTTCAACAGACATTAAACTTTTAAAATTTGATGTCTTTCAGCCTCATGTAGAATATATAAAATAAAATATCAACGACAACTCAAATATTGTGGTCGGTTATTTATTTAAGCAGTAAATAAGATAAGAATTAAATATGAAGCCATTTTTTTCCCTAGAAAAATATATTATTTTAAATCATAGGTTTAGTTAATACCGTAAGTAACAAGTCAGATAAATTGTAGCTGACATCGCAATAAAACCAAGTTGTATTTTCACAAAAGAAAATCTATTTCTCGTGGCTCAACATAATAAAAAGTGAACTCGTATTCCAGTGAATAAAGGATAGATAGTGAATGTCAAGACACTTGTCCTTCGCACGTTAAAGGACAATGTGTCAGAAAGGTCGGTAATAATAATTATATAGCGATAATCTTTTTTACTGGTTTCCAAAAACTGTAAATTTAAATACCAATTACCAGCAGGTTTCAAGGGCTCCTCAAAAATGGCCTTCTGGGAATCTTCAAAATTTCCCAGAAAAAGAAAAGTAAATATTTAGTAGGTAATAATAACTTTTTTGTTTTTGTTTTTTTTTAATCCTAAATTAAAACGATAAATATTATGAACTTATTGTATTATAAGTTTCTACCTAAACACAAATCTATACATGTAATAAAATTGTAACTAAGTCGAATCTGTACATTAAATATTTTTTGAAAAATCTTATTGAAATATACATTATTATCGATACATAGGCCGAATCTATAGTATTTAGAATTTTTTTGCTAGTATATATTATATTGTAGTAAACTCGATGTGCAAGTATGACCTTTACTGAACTGATTTTTATTGATTGATGAATTGATATCGATTGAGAGAAATTTTATTGAGTATAAAATTTGTAGGAATTACATATATATGTATGTATGTTTGTAATATTTACTTAATAAGAAATAACGCTTTCTCAAGAGACAAACAATGTGAAGTAATTGCTATTAATTTTATATTGCCTTGTCCTAAATGAATATTAGTTCGTTTATCTCCTATGTAGTTGCAGTCTACATAGGAGATATTATAGTGCAATGCGTGTGCATCTACAGTGCACTGTGTATTCTTATCACTCTCAAATTCGACACGATCGGTGAGATATTAAAGGTAAGACCGATAATGTTACGTGGTTAGTTACTGGTTACGTCTAAGGCGCGGATGTTAGTTCCCAATTTTCGAATCTAACTGATTTTTTTGAGAAAAAACTCATACTCTACAAATTTCTTCCATCCAAATCTCAAATCTACTAGACAAATGAGGCATTCGAATAGTTATATTATGATACTAAAATTATTTATAAAAACAGACCTCAATTAACAACCTCAGTGAGAGCTCAAGACGATTCAACCACATCGCTACAATTGCATTTTTCAGCATAATTATTTTCCGCAAAAGTACATTCTAAACAAAAAGGTTGAGCGAAACCAAGCACTAATGGGAAGTTGGCCACTGAATCCGCCAGGAGCGTTTCAACTTTTCCTTTGCACTCATTTGTAACTTCCATTAGTCGATAGAAAAAAAGCAATGGTTGTTACTTGTACATTAGAATCATTTTTATTCTAACAGGAAAATAAAAGGAGCTTGTTTATGCCATTTAAGGGTATGAGTTTAAATAATACAAAAATGCTGAGCTTAAGTATAACTAAAAAAATGTATTTTTACGAGACTGTTATAATTAACCTTTGTGTAGTGTACGTGTGTTATTTGTATTATGTCAATAATTCATACTAATAATGCTATAAATGTGAAAGTGTGTTTGTTTGTTTGTCCTTCTTTCACGTCGAAACGCAGTGACGGATTGGCGTGATTTTTTGTGTGGAGATAGTTGGAAGGCTGGAGAGTGACATAGGATACTTTTTACCGCGGGAGATTATCTAATTCCTACAAAAAAATATTTATGATCAGAATTACTTGAAACTTTCAATTCTTTTCAATAAAATTAAATAAATAAATGTTTAGCGTTTTTCGAAATTTATCCTATAAGGGGGTAAAATAGGAGATGAAAGTTTGTATGAAACTACCTTTTTAGAGATTTTTTTGTAGTTTAAGCGCGAGCGAAACCGCGGGTTCTGCTAGTCTTTATATAAGTGTACTTTTGCTACTATAATATGTTGATTTTAAACATCATCTATATATATAAAAGAAAGTCGTGTTAGTTACTTCGCTTATAACTCAAGAACGGCTGAACCGATTTAGCTGAAAATTGGCAGGGAGGTAGTTTAGAGCCAGGAGAAGGACATAGGATACTTTTTATCCCGTTCGACCGCGTTCCAATTTTTATGATATTTTAATTTTTGGATTTCTCTTAGTCCGGAATAGGTAAGTATTAAAACATATAATTAAAATGTGAGAAAGAAAGATTTTTTCTTTTTATATCTATTTAAAACGTACCTAGCGACGAACCCGAGCGAAGCGAGGGTGAGCCGCTAGTTTCATTTAAAAGTGAGTATTTAATTCGTAACTAAGCACTTATTAATATCTTACTTAATTTAAAGACAGTAGTCTCATATTTCGTTCAATTAAGTACTGTGATTCTGTTTGTTTGTATAAAAATAGGACCAATGCTACTGAAGAACAATTTAACTATTTTTAGTGAAAGATGTTTTTTAAATCTATGTAGTATAAATAGTACTTTAAAAGATTATGTTCAACATGTAAATAAAAAATAAATTATTTTTTATAGTAATGTAAGTAATATTTATAATATACATCAAAAGTTTTATACTCGTACATTGACACTACTTCTGAATCTCTTCTTCTTGTTCTGACTCTTCTGCTTCTTTAAGTAGCTTTTAAGTATTTATATATATTTATATTACACAATATTAATTTTGCAGTGGTAGCCCAGTGGTAACGCGCTCGCTTGGGACACCGAGTGAAGCGGGTTCAAATCTCGGGTCTCGCACCTCTGATATTTTCATGTGCGAATCATTTCTAACATGATTACCACTTGCCTTACGGTGAAGGAAAATATCGTGAGGAAACCTGCATGTCTGAGAGAACCAAGCAAGTTTTCGAGAGACATGTGAAGTTCGCCAACCCGCACTTGTCCAGCGTGGTGGACTATGGCCTGGTCCTCCTCGTATTGAAGGGAGGCCCGTGCCCAGCAGTGGGACGTTAAAAAAAGAAAAGGGCTGAATACAATATTTATTTTTACATAACATTAAATGTTATTCCTCAAAAAATATATATTATAGAAATACATAGTATAAAGCGAAAAAAGCGCAAAGAAGATAGATGCACGTATGAGAAATGTGAAAAATTCAAAGAGACAAGACACGCGAAGCACTATGAATACACTCGGGAAATAAACATGTCAGGGCAAGTTACATACAGAATATAAAGGTGGATACATACATAGCGTGCCATGTTAGGCAGATTGTCCTGCTTTGTTTAAACGTAGCTTTATTATCATAATCGGAATGAGTCTCTATTCTTATATTCATTGTTTAATAACGAAATATGTACGTTGTTTAAGCTTTAAATAAGTTGGATCGGAGATTTTTCTGAGTTCCTGTTATAGTCTGAGTTATTTCAGTAATCGTTTTAAAGGAATGTTTTCTATCAAACTGTTTCATTTTGTTTTAGTTTGTTTTACTTTGACAAATATTTTACTATCCATATTTATATTTTAACTAGTGATTTACCGTCGATTCACTCGAGTGCGTGCATAGATCTACCTTTACGCTGCTGTATTCCAAGCCGTTTAGTCAGCGCACGCCTAAGTAGTGGTTCAACGTCCACTTTTTCCGAGTTCAATTAAAATTATTATAATTTCTGACAATCGACACAGTTTTATCGGAATAAAAAATAGCCTATAGCACTCGGTAGTAAGCTACATCCTTAATATTACTGAAAGAATTTTCAGAATAGTATTAGAAGTTTCATAGATAGACTTACATACAAACTTACAAATTTTACCCCTTTATAATGTTAGTGTTGAAGTGTAGATGTGTAACAGTGCTATCACCTTTACTTTTTTTTTATGGGACTAAGGGGGCAAACGGGCAGGAGGCTCACCTGATGCAAAGTGATCACCGCCGCCCATGGACATCTGCGACACCGCAGGGCTTGCAGATGCGTTGCCGGCCTTTAAGGAAAGAATACGCTCTCTTCTTGAAGGTGGCCAAGTCGTAGCGGTTCGGAAAGACCGCCGGCGATAGCTGGTTCCACAGAGTGGTTGTAATATATGGTTTACATGAAAATATTACTTACTTACATCACTTAAATTTACCAATTCTATTTAAAAAATGTATTCAAAAGCTGTTAGACACAAAATAAAATAAAATTATCAGAAGCATAACTGCCCTGATTTAGCTATTTATATCTATACATATAATAAAATCCTAACTAAGTCGAATCTGTACATTAAATATTTTTTGGAAAATCTTATTGAAGTAAACATTATTATCGATACAGATGCCGAATCTATAGTTTTTAGAATTTTTGTCTATCTGTCTATCTGTTACCGCATCACAGAAAAACTGTTGGAGGGATTTCGATGAAATTTGGTATGGTCATACCTGGTTATCTTTTTATTTTTTTTTAACGTTGGGAAATGCATTTACGCACGACGTGTGGGACTCGCCGGCGTAATACAGCCAGTACTACCCACTAAAACCCAAGAAAACCTTCCCCCGTCTTAATGGGGCGTCGCAGGATCGCTTACGCATTCAACTACGACGCCCCGACGGCAGGTCTGCCGAAGCAGACCACCACAACCATGGGGTTGCTCCAAGGTCCACTCTGCTATCAGAGAAGTACCAGGAGCAACCCGCAAGGTACACCACCCCCCCAAGAGGGCCACCTCCCACCGCCCACCGAAGTGGGCAACCTTCCTGTGCGTTTCTTAGCTTCGCACCCGGTTGGATTGCCGGGCACTACTGAGCCCCCCACCACGACAAGGTGAACGCACGTTGGGGGGGGATACCTGGTTATCTGGGTCAACATACAGGATACTTATTATTGCGGGAAAATATGTCATCTCTGAGAAATCTATACTAAACCTTTTGGTGATAGCTGGTTATCCGGATCAACATATATGATACATTTTACCGCGGGAAAATATCGCATTTCTGAGAAAAAAATACAAAAACTGGTTACAATAAACCACGATGATACTATATATATAGTATCATCGTGTTTATTTTAGCAAGGTAACTTAGTAAATAAGGCAAAAACTATTAAAAATAGCTTATCTTGAAAAAAAAACAATAGTGCTATTTTATTATTTTATTTGGTTTTTGGTCATCTGAACGCGGGCGGAGCCGCGGGAAATGCTAGTACATATATAAGTAGAAAAATTTACAACCTATCAAAAACTATAAACCGTTGAAGCAATATCGTTGACATTTTCATAAATATGTATCGATATAACGAAACAATTCGCCATTCATCTGGTCCGCACATTGTTCGAACTGAGATTGGACAATAAAGTCGCGGACCAATTTTCATCGAGCTCGTCAACAAGATTCGATATTACGCTTGCACGATAAACGAACTCGTACTGTTTTTTGTAAGAAATAAAAGATAATTTTGAAAAATATTGCGCATATTTCATTGTTTTTTGTAGCAATGATAAAAATAATAAGAATATAATTTTCATTCATGTTCTAAGATGATAAATTGAAAATTTTAACATTATTTTCGATCTCCTCCTTTAAGGTTTAGTATAGATTTCTCAGAGATGAGATATTTCCCCACAGTTAAAAGTATCCTATATGTTGACCCCGATAACCAGCTACCATCATACCAAATTTTATCAAAATCTTCCAGTGGTTCTCTCGTGATACGTTCACAGACAGACATAAACAAAATTCTAAAAACTATAGATTCGGCCTCTTTACCAATAATAATGACTATTTTAATAAGTTTTTCAAAAGATATTTAATGTATATATTCGACTGAGTTAGAATTTTATTATACACTAGCGACTCACCCTCGCCCCGCTCGGGTTCGTCCCTACTTACGTTTTAACTTTTAGTATAGATTTCTCAGAGATGAGATATCTTCCCGCAGTAAAAAGTATTCTATATGTTGACACGGATAACCAGCTATTATCTTATCAAATTTCAACAAAACCTATCCAGTGGTTTTCCCGTGATGCGGTAACAGACAGATAGACAGGCAGATTCGGCCTTTGTCATATCGTATCGATAATAAAGTTTATTATATAAAGATTTTCCAAAAAATATTTAATGTACAGATTCGGCTTAGTCACAATTTTATTATATGTATAGATGTATATATTATAGCTATCTTAAGCCAAATCGTTATCAAACTGAAAAATATAACATTTTGTGGATATGACCTCAAACGATGAACGTTACAGGAGTTTTACGATCACTAACTACATACAGGACCGTTTATTACTTTATATAGCACCGATTTTATACTAGTGTTCGCTAGTGACTCTGTCTGCGTTGTTTTTCATATTTAGTTTTCTGCTTCTTAGCATTGTAGTGTATTGTAAAACACCTTATAAGCTTCCTCAATAAATGTAAAAGCAAAAAGATTTTTTTTACTTCGGACTAATATTTTAAGAGATAAGCGTATTAATAACACAAAATAAACTTTTCAACTTTAAATATTAGTATAGAAATATACATACACAATTTTTATATAAAATATTCTATAAAATATTTAAATGTGTACAAGGCCTAATAGATAAATTTATTCATATGCCGTATGTGTGGACTAAATTTGTTGTTTTCCTTTCCATCGCGTCAAATTTTGTTGATTTTACTCATATGGCGTTTGCGCTAGAAACTAACAGGTGAAAATTACGACGGTTTCATACAAGATTACATTTTGGTTGAAAATAAAATTACAAATTTAGTAAAAGTTTAATCTATTTGAGTTTCTTCGTTAAAACTATAGTAATAACGATCATAATCTGGTTAAATATATATGGTATTATTCAGTTATATACCTAATAATATATCTTCATTTTTTTTAACTGACCTCAAAAAGTAGCTGATTAACTCTATTTGTCAGTGTTCCTATGTCTTTATTACAATATATCGCCAATTGTCAATCGATTTTCACAATATATTCTTAACTAGCGACTCACCCTCGCTCCGCTCGGGTTAGTTACGTTTTAACATTTAGTATAGATTTCTCAGAGATAAGATATTTTCCCGCAATAATAAGTATCCTATATGTTGACACGGATAACCAGCTATTATCATACCAAATTTCATCAAAATCTATCCAGTGGTTTTCCCGTGATGCGGTAACAGACAGACAGACAGATAGATAGAAAGACAAAAATTCTAAAAACTATAGATTCGGCCTCTGTATCGATAATAATGTCTATTTCAATAAGATTTTCCAAAAAATTTACTTAGAATTTTATTATGTATAGATGAAAATGTTATACGTCAAACGTGATCTCTTAAAAAAATCTAATTTCAAATTTAAATTCGTAGACATGTTGTTAAAAGTAAATGATGTCCGTATTTTAGCCTTGCGCCCAAGATGAAGAGTTTTCTACTTATATAAATAAGCCATTCAGGACTTAAGATTTTGTATAAATAGTTAGGCATTGGTGAGATTGGAGACTTAATAATATCCTCCAGACCGATTTGCGGCTACGGCGGTCAATCTCATTGAGACTAGCCACCTGCGCAGGAGATATTATAGTGCACAAGTGCACGCGCAGACACAAGTGCACTCTCTATTCCTGTCACTCTCATACTCATCTCTTCCGGTGGGACGACTACTCGACACGACCGGTGAGAGTTAAGGCGTAGGACCGACGGCTTTACGTACTCTCTGAGGCACAGGGATGAAGCACCGCCAACTTTCCAACTCCGGGTTGTTACTGAGACTTTTTTTAAGCAGAAAGACTCAATAAGTAAATCTGGCTCGACCCGGGACTTGAACCCAGGACCTCCCGGATTTGCAGCCGTACACGCTGGCCACTACACCACTGAGGCAGTTGATTGAAGACTTAATAACGCCATTTCAAAGTCTCTTAAAGCATATAATATTTATTACACTAGTCGATCCTTGTCGTTAACAATGTAAGCTTTTTAAGCAAAGTTTTGTCTCATTATATAGGTATATAATTATTTCCAACAACTTATATTATACGCCTCAATTTTATGTTTCTATATTGGTTGTAAAGCTGGCAAATTACCTTTAATAGCATCCTATTTAACACTGTTTAGGTATATGGCATAATTAGCTGTACAATAGTAACATGCGTTTTAGGTTCAGATAATTAAGTTAATTATTTTAATGTTCAACAAACCATATAAAAGGTAACGAGTTAATTGCTAGCCCTATTAAAACAGAATAAAGGCCGAACTGAATGAAAACTGTACAATTGAATGATGTCATATATATGAGATGCTCGTTTGTTATAGGAAGGACGCAAGTTCGAGCTTGTGCGAAGAATTTTTTTCGTATAAATGTGGTATATATGGAACTGCAGGTATGAAGTCCTATGCTTAAGTTCTGGGTAAGGCTAGATGAGCCAAAAAGAGGGATTATCTGTCTAGATTTTTTTATTAGCAGTCCGAAGTTAGGAAGCGGGAGGTACTATATTTATAAAATATCTACCTCTTACTGATTAGCTTGGTGGTATGACGATACGCTGTCATCGGAGAGAAAATATCGGGCAGTCTCGTGAGTTTAGTAAAAACTTAGACTAAGTAGTTAAGATATATATAATAAATAAAAATAGCTAACGGATTTTATTATAATAAAGCAATAATTACATAAGTTAATATTATGCATTTCTTGAACATTGAAACTTCAAGAGGAAGTGAATTAATGAAAAGACATGAAATAAACATACAAAAGTATAAAATATTATTTTTACTATTCATATTTTATTCATTATATCAAAAATTGAAAATTAACGTGTATTATATACCTATAAATAAGTAAATGATTTGTATAAAAAAATCGAGAATTTTAATATTCAAGCAAAATCACACTACCAATTTTGACTTTAAAAATTTTTTGGCGGACTCCGTCTATGTAATGCTTTAGTCTCAGGGTGAACATTAAAATAACATCAGGGTAAGAGGAATTCAGAGTGCACTTCTGTCTATGCATACATTGTAAAACCATGTAGGAATTTTTTTTATTATCTTATCAAAAACTAGAGACTCACCCTCGCTCCGCTCGGGTTCGTTCCTAGTAACGTCTTAATATTTAGTATAGGTTTTTCAGAGATGAGATATTTTCCCGCAGTGAAAAGTATTCTATATGTTGACCCGGATAACTAGCTATCATCACACAAAATTTCACCAAAATGTGTCCAATGGTTCGTGATGCGTTCCCAGACTGACCGATAGGCAAAAATTATAAAAACTATATTGATTCTGTATTGATAATAATGACTATTTCAATAAGATTTTCCAAAAAATATATGTAATGTACAGATTCGACTCAGAATTTTGTTATATATATATATATATATATATATATATATATATATATATATATATATATATATCTATACTAATATTATAAAGAGGTAAAGTTTGTGATCTTGTGAGTTTGTGAGTTTGTGACGTTGTAGGGGGTAATCTCTGGATCTACTGAACCGATTTTCAAAATTCTTTTACCAATAGAAAGCCACGTTCTTTTTGAGTGTCATAGGCTATATATTAACCCGAAAAATGAAAAGGCTTCTTCGTGGTAGTCGGATTTGCAAAGTCGGAGAAAAAACGGTCGAACGAAAACGTTTCTTACGAACGCTGCCTTAACGATGAGAGATATGTGATTATGTTCTAGAGAAAAGTCGTAGAGCTTAATAATGCCTACAAAAAAGTCACCGACAGCATATGGCTAACTTTTATATTTAAGTCACAAAAAGTAGTTTTTTATATTAAAAAGATAATTTAAATCGGTAGGTCATGTTTATTGGTCATATTATCAACAATTATGAATTCTTATCAAAATAAGTAAATTTATCGTCTAAAATGTTTAAAACAAAAGACTTTTCCCTTTTACTGCGTATAATTTGGACAAATGGTTAAAGAGATAATACAACATATTCGTAGGTATGGACGAACCCGAGCGAGCTGTTTGTCTGTTTTTCTCTTTGTACGGACTAATCTCCGAATCTATTGGACCTATTTAAATGAAACTTTGCATGGTGGTACCTTATATCCCCGGGCAACGTCTTAAATACTTTTCATCCCGGAAAATTAAAGAGTTCCCGTGGGATAGTTAAAAAACTATAACAACTTATACAGCTTAGTACACAAAAACTACTGATTGGATTTTAATGAAACTTTACAATAATATAGTTCATACATGACAAAAACAAATTAGCTACTTTTCATCCCGGAAAATTAAATAGTTTCCGTGGGATAGTCAAAAAACTATAGTAACTTATACAGCTTAGTACACAAAAACTACTGATTGGATTTTGATGAAACTTTACAATAATATAGTTCATACATCAGAATAACAAATAGGTAACTTTTTATCCCGGAGAAATGTTTTTTTCCCGTGGGATAGATCTTTTTATTTATCTATGACGTATTATGTACACAACATAGACCCCAAAACAACAGTTATTAAAAAAAATGTCTGTTTGTCTGTTTGCCTGTATGTCTGTTTGCCTGTATGTCTGTTTGTCTGTTTTTGTGTGCGCGTTTCACGCGAAAAATAATGTACCAATTTCAACGAAATTTGGTAAAGTGGTAACTTATTACTCGAGTCAACATTTAGGGTACCTTTTGTATGTATGTATGTATTCAGCCCTTTTCAACGTACCACTGCTGGGCACGGGCCTTCCTTCAGTACGAGGTGGATCAGGCCATAGTCCACCACGCTGGCCAAGTGCGGGTTGGTGGACTTCACATGTCTTTCGAAAGCTTCCTAGGTTCTGTCAGACATGCAGGTTTTCCTTCACTGTTAAGACAAATGGTAATTGTGTTAGAAATGATTTGCACATGAAAATATCAGAGGTGCGAGACCCGGGATTTGAACTACTTGCTTCACTCAGTTTCCCAAGCAAGCGCGTTACCACTGGGATACCACTGCCTAGATACCTTTTACTTCAAGAAAATCTTTCTTTCCCAAGGGAAAATACAATAACTGGTTTTATCGAGTCCTCTCTAGAAACCTTCCGCTGGCTAAACCTTAAGACATACATACATCAAAACAATATACTTAAAATTGTAGGTCTTGAAAAGTCCTACAGAAAAGTTCTGAATAGTATATGTCTATCTCCTAAGTTACACTCGCAATATTTATTCTTATCTATACCTATAATAAAACTTAGTCAAATCGATGTGCGCGTTTCATGCAAAAAGTACTCAACGGATTTTAACTAATTTTGTATAGCGATAGAACTCAGTACTCGGGTCAACATTTAGGATACCTTTTACGACAGGCTAATTATTCATTCCCACGGGAAAACATAATAACTGGTTCTATCGAACCGTCCTTAGAAATTTATATGGCTAACGTTGGTTTAACCTTAAGAGATAGATCAAAACATTGTGCAAGAAAATTGTAAGTCTTAAAAAGGTCTATAGAAAAGTTCTACATAGTATATGTCTATGTCCTAAGGTACACTCGCTATAACTATTTTCATTATTATATATTACTGTTTTATTATACGTTATTTATTCTATCTGAATATACATATATGAATAATAAAACTGTAGGGGTCGAATGTCTATACATAGATGATAGAAAAAAATGCTAAAAACCACGTCAGTTCTCTTCTTACATCCCGTAAGGAGAGAAATAGAACAGATCTGTCTATTTGTCTGTTTGTACGGGCTAATCTCCAAAACTATTGAACCGATTTAAATGAAATTTGATACTTTTCATTCCGGAAAATTAAAGAGTTCCCGTGGAATAGTTAAAAAACTATAGTAACTTATACAGCTCAGTACACAACAACTTATGCACCTAATTTAGTAAAATTTGGCATGCTGATACCTTATATTGCAGGTCTAACAACAGGTTACTTTTTATCCCGGAAAAATAAACGGTTCCCGTGGGATAGATCTGTTTGTGCTTTTCTAGAGGTGAACCCGAGCGAAGCGAGAGTGAGCCGCTAGTATATATATACATATATACATATATATATACCGTATAAATATATGAGAAGTAAAAGAAGTGAAACATTTTATTTATTAAAATATTATGTTAGTCATTATCCTTTCTTAATTTTATAATTGCAAACGTTTATGTGGGTTTGTTTTTGTCACACCTATCTGTGAAATAAATATTTAACATAACTATATCCACTTCTAAGTAACTAAGACCAAAATTAAGTATGATATTAGTATATTGTAAAAACTAGTGCAGAACCCACTGTGTAGTGCGCAAAAGCATCTAAATGGTTACTTATAAAATATTTTCCCAACAAACTACTTAAGGATGTAATATGTAAGCGTATAATTTGGTAAAGCTTTATATCAGTATAGTGCAAGAAATTGCCAGAAGATGAAAGCTGTTAAGTTTATTTATTATTAGTAACTTGACATCACTTTGCTTTGCTGTGTTCTTAGTTACCTAACTATGTGTTACTCCAGATTATAATCTATCTGTATACTAAATTTCATCTAAAACCGTCCAGCCGTTCCAGAGTTAAGGAGTAACAAACAAACACATACACACATATATGTATAAGCCTTCACAATAATAATAGTAGATCGAATGTAATCTTGAGAAGTCGATTTCCGGAGGAAAACCGAAAGTGTATGCAGCTTTAATGTACGCTATACCATTTACACATATCAGGACAGCTCACTGAGTTTCGTTTTTCTACTGAATGGACTCCCTCTTGTGGAAATAAGGCGGTTCAGTGACACGAAAAACTGTTTTCTTTTTGGAAAATACAAATGTCAATATTTGTTTTGGTTTAGATTATTATTTACTGCTGGCTTTATCCAAACAACTGGCTATTCATATTTTGTTATACAAGCTTTTCCCGTGACTCCACCCGCATGGTGAGATGTTGAGATATGAAGCAGCCTGTATGAATCCATGAAATATCTTATCTCCAGCCCGAATAAACAATAACAAACCGAATAAAACTAAAGTTTATATTTAATAATACGAAAGTTTGTATGATGTGTTTGTTTATCACTCCTTTACGCTGAAACAAATGGACGGATTTGGATGAAAGTAGTAATTAGTTGTAGAGACCATTACCTTTTTTTAATGTTGGGAAATGCATTATTTACGCATACCACCTGTAGAAATGCAGTACGTCATGTGGAACTCACCGGCTAGAAAAAGTAGTACTACCTAAAACCCAGCAAAACCTCCCCCGTCTTAATAGGCCACGACGCCCCGACGACAGGTCTATCGAAGCAGACCACAACAACCGTGGGGTTGCTACACTGTCTGCTATCAGAGAAGTACCAGGAGCAACCCGCACGGTACACCGCCCACCTCCCAGTGCATTTCTTGCTCCCAACCATGACAAGATATATGCGCGTTGGGGGGATACAGACTATAACCTGGAATAATACAGTAAATCGAGGGTAAGTCCATATTTTGTAGTATAAGTTTTATTCGATACCTTCTTCTTCCTGCCTATTTCCCAAGGCACTTGGGGTCGGCGCAGTAAGTCTTCCTCTTCCATTCTCCCCTATTTCTCGTCATCATTCACCCCTTTCTCTTTTATTTATTAACATTTATTGTATAAAGTTTTATTCGATACCGCGCACATGAAAAACACGCAACTGCTACCATCAAATAAATATTTGGTCGTTACAACCATTGCCTCAGTCATGGTCTGTTTCGTGTGGTACTTGTCTTATTCTTTACATGTAATTCTATATATTTAAGAAATAATATAGACAGTGTTGTAGAACTAAATATAACACACCAAACAATATTTTAATAAATAACATAGAATATTTTAAAACAGAATACAAATATTTAAATAACTTATTGCTGTGATAAGTAAATAAATGCTTTAAATAAAACTATCTTTTCTGATTATTTAGCGGATTTATTTAGATTTTTGGTTCCCGACGTTAATGTTAAAGATAGTTTTATTTAAAATGTCAAATATTCGCTTAAATCTAAAAAAGTATTAAATAAATGTTAATAAATAAAAATAGCTTGCGGATTTTATTATAATAAAGAAAAAATAATCTAATATTAAGCTATCACAAAGGGAAGAGAATTAAACTTTGTAAAATACAAAAGAATATAGTATTATTATTCATGATTTCTTCTCAAAAAATGTAAATTAAGACTTATACCAATATAAAATTTCCCTCGTTCTTTAAAAAAAGAAGAAAACGATCTGTATGTCAAAATAGAAATTAGTAGCATAAACAGCAAATTACGCTACTATTTTTCATTTTGACATTTTTTTGGCGGACTCCGTCTATATATATGTAATTTTTTATAGTCTGAGGTTCTTTATGGTCCGTACATAAAATATTTCATTCGTTTGTATACTTAGGTTATTACCGTCTGAATTTCCAATTGTCAGATAAAAGTTATTTATAGGATAAAATATAACGAACAAATCAAAAGTTACAGTTGTACGAATAAAATAACTCGATAGTTGCATTTTTATATTCAATCAGATTATAATGAAAATAACATTCTCCATATAATTTACTTATAGGATAATGTTAAAATTTCATAGTAATCATTGAAGAAATATCCGAAATTTGCGGTTTTGCATAAAAGAAGATTTACATTTTATCAATAAAGATATCATACATTTTATCTCCAATAATGAAAAATCTATCTTTAATTGAATTTTAAGTGTTCTCAGAAATCAATTCAATTAATGAAACTGGGCAGTTCAAATCGAATTTCAATAAGCTTCTTCTGACACTTGCCTAAAATATCTTCCTTTTATGTCAAATATAAATTGTCTCTCTCAATCGTAATCTACTATACGTTATCACTTGTCAAACATTTCGAAAATGAAATTACAGTATCGTCATTGATTACAGTTTTATTTTGTTTTTTTTTTATAGAGATACGTCATGTCAAATTACAGCTCACTGAGTTTTGTTTATACTGATAGCTGAGTAATACTGGGCTGTCATGTTAAATGTACGTGCTATTATGATCACTTTTATCCGATTGCTTTAGAAAGAGAGTAATGTTTTTCTTTTTCATCTGTGAAGAAAGGAAATGTCATTATAAAAATATAAATGTCAAATAAAATACATAATTCCAATAAATATTTTCATGCCATTTTGACGAAACTTTACATTTATATTTTTAAAATTTTACTTTCATATTTTGTTCGCGACGCCTACCGACGGCTGCCGACGACTACCTATAGATACATCTACGTGCGCGTCGATATAGTTCGATTATTGTATTTGTACACGACGCTAACCGACGGATGTCGATGACTGCCGAACCGGTCACATCTACGTGCACGTCGTTATGTTTCAATTGTAGTATTCAATTGTTTGGTATATTCGCTTTCGTATAATTTTATAATTATTATTTTATAATTAATGATTCAATATTTTGTTTGTTTAAATACTTACATTTCTGTTGAAGTATATATAGTAATAGTTTTGCAATAAGAAGTATCCTTATAGAATTTGTAATTACAATATGTTTTTTGTAATTTTCGTATTTAATAATAGTTTAGTTAATTATCATATTGTAATTCATATAAAGTGTTATAGTATATATAGTAATAGTTTTGCAATAAGAAGTATCCTTATAGAATTTGTAATTACAATATGTTTTTTGTAATTTTCGTATTTAATAATAGTTTAGTTAATTATCATATTGTAATTCATATAAAGTGTTATAGTTTATAGAAACATAGGTACATACTATAGTATACATATTAGAGTATGTAATTGCCAGGTTAGCTTTACGCTATGCTTTGTTACATAATATAGTTTCGAATAGTATGAAATATCTATTAATTCTATACATATATTATTTTTCGTTCACTTACATTTTATTGTTTTTATAACTTTTAAAATGTACATTATTTTGTAATACATAATCATATAATTTCGTCATATTTTATAAATATTCTAATATACAAAAGTTTCGATCTTCATAGTAAGAAAATGAATGTTAAATATTTTCACTGTTTCGTTTAATGTTGTCAATATAACTAATTTATATTGTTTTTCGTTATAGTTTAAAATAGATAAATAAGTTGTGAAATTAATATAACTTAGTTTTAGTAAAATAATACAGTTAAAGTTATTATGTTTATAGGCCGATATTTGTATTGTAAGCATATTTTGCTATATTTCGTAAAGTTATTCTGTAATATAAGTATTGTAATTAACATAGTTGAATAGATAATTTCTCGAGCTTTATTTTGATATATAATACATAGTTATAGGTAAAATAGTATTAGAGATAATCAAAGAATAATGTAAATATTATAGTGAAAATTATTGGTAAATAAAGTCAAAACGGCTTGGTGGCTTGCGGCTCTCTGTACGGTATTGCTCGGGGGTACTTAAGCTCCCTAGGTATTTGCATATGCAATAATTCAGTTCAAAGTTTGAATTCGGAATTCATCGGAGCATACTCGTAGAAGCAAATAGATGACTAATTGGAAAATAGTAATAGAAGAGTTGCAAGTCACCTACCGCTTCGTATAGGACAACGATTGCTATTTTATTTCGACGGCACCGACACCCCAAGATCCGAACCTATAGTGTACAGGGCGTCAGCGGCTCGTTGGGCAATTTCGATTCGTACTAACATCGCCGATATAGTTATACATTGCCCTCGAGCTCCGCCCGTCCGGTACATATTTTTGTCAAACGTGCCAAAAGAAGTATAGCTTAAAAAATTGTCAACTTTGACTTTTTTGTATTTCCGTTTTGTACTTATAATATTAAAATTAAATGGAAAATATGTACAGATGTATCAAGTGATGCTTGACTGCATCTTGTTTTTATATTAAATAGACTCATTCGCGTGAAAGTAAGGCGTACATTTCAGTGATACGAAAATACGAAATGGTGCCTACGAAAGAAAATACGTTCTCGACTGCTATATTTTTTCATGTTTTGTGCTGATCGGAAATTAAAATACGCTAGCGTTCGATAATACTTTTCTCGAAGTACTAACCTTATCTAACATATGAGTATCGGTTTCAATTATAAATTACATTATTTTTTCTATATTCGGTAAGGAAGGGAGTGAAGTCTATGAGGTATAATTGATTTTTTTTAATATATACGTAACTCTCACTGACTTACTATATCTTAAAAATATAGAAAAATAAAGATTCTTATGTATTACAGAAATATAAAGAGCTTCGTTTTTGACGCGCATTGCTTTCAGATAACATACAATAACAAATATCGATACTATAGCATTGTACCATTACAAAGAGGGAGGTCAGTACCTTTGTTGAACACTCTGGGACATACATCGACCCCAACGTACAATGCCGGTTTTTATTAACTGCCTTCGTCGTATCGTTTGAGCAATTATGACAGCCTAAAATATAATAAATTAACATAAAATAAAATAAAAAATGTAAACATTAGAAAAATGTTTATGATGCAAAATATATTTATAAAACTAGCGACTCACTCTCTAGGATTGTTTTAACGATTAGTATACCTAGATTACTCAGAGATATTTTCTTCCACTAAAAATTATCCTAAATGTTGACCCGGACAACCAGCTATCACCATACTAAATTTTATAAAAATCCCTCCAGTGGTTTTCTCGTGACGTTCCCAGACAGACAGACAGAGACACAAAAATTCTAAAAACCATAGATTCAGCTTTTGCATTGATAATATTGAAATATCAATAAGATTTTCCAAAAAATATTTCAATATTTTTAGTACAGATTCGACTCAGTTAGAATTTTATTATATGTATAGATTATGGCTGTAATTCCTACAATTAGGTACATCATAACTATATGATTTAAAGATTTTTTTAACTATTTGAGATACTTACGTTTTAAAACTTATTTGCAAAATAAAGATTACATTTAGAAACCTGATAAGAAAAAAGTTATTTTTGCAAAAGAACGTTGTTGCTGAATTCAAAGTAGTATTTTATCTATTAAAGGAAGTAGGACACTTTTCTTCTATCAAAAATCATTGTTAGATTTATTTATACTGATAGCTTTAGTTTTATTGAAACTAGGTCATAGTAGACATATTGGGAGGTGGCAAGGAGTACCAAGCACTAATATATCGACATGGCGTGCGTGTTGGACAATATTCATACACCTAAAATAGGCTCAATAGATAAAAGAAAAAAGCTCTCGGTTTTTTATCAAGTAATACCTCGTAATAAAACTTTGGAAGGTGTAAAAGTTTGCAAACAAGCTGAAAGTTATGGCTTTTCAGTCAGTCATAGATTGTCAAACTTTTGGCAACTTACGACGTAAACACGTATAAAGAATATTTCTTATCTACATATACAGCGTGTGGATTTACACGTATTTAGTTCACAATTATCATCCTGAGTTTCAGTTTACTTAGGAGGACATAAAAATGGACGATTAGACTAATATATTGTGCTAATGGACAGACAGAAATGAAATTTTGATATATACAGATACAGCCGTTTCCTTGAAAATCAAATTATTTAACCACTTAGAAAGAAGGAGGAAGCAAAGTTTATTTTACTGCTTTTTAATTGTTTGAAAGCGTCATTAGTATTATTAGCATAAGTACAAGCAGTCTAATTCAAAACATATTTTTGTACTTTATTGCCTATTTATAGAGGAATCATCCTACGATGAACTATCTTTAGGAGCATAGGCATATAACGCTAGCGAAGGTAACGCAAGCATTAACTAGTATTATAATAAGTTAGATCTGTTAACACCTACAAGTAAATTTCTAAGAAATTAATTAAATTTCTAAGAAAACTAATGTTAACTGTAACACCGGCGTGTCCGCGGTCGTGGAGGGATTGAATTAGAAACAAATATTCGGCTTCATACAGCTTGAGATGCCTCAAAGGGTCTTTGGACCATAATTGAATAAGATATGCTTCCTAATACATTTTTACGTCTTACAACACACCCACCAACACATTTTCGAACGAAATACAAGTTCTCTTCAAAATCGTGCAGTTTTCAAGCAAGTTGAAAAGTTGTGCGAAGTTCTCAGTCAGTCACAGATTGTTCCTTCAAACTTCACTAACTCCATCGACGTATTTAATTCAACATTCAAAAAACTTTATTCTTATTTTTAACCCATTTTTCTCTTTATCTGATTTGCGTTTCGAACTCGTTTTAGGTATCGGAGTATGGTTTGATTTTTGAAGGACTTTTTTTGAGTGGATTACTTTTTAAGATAGGTTTTCTTATGAAAATTCAAAAGAAATATTCAAAAGTCTTTGTTTTTATTCTGGTTCTTATAATAATGTAAATCACATTTACACTCTGTGTTTATGGGGTAGGCAGAGAGAATATTCTATATTTTAGACACATTTTTTTACATTTCTAATCTTCAACGATTTTAGAATAACATCTTGTTTAAGCCTCTAAATGACATCTCTGTGCACTGCCTTTTGTATAAAATAAATGTAGAAAAAGACTATTTATGTAAAATTTTATATTTATCTTCTTGCTCGTATTTAATTATTTTAGACTCACTTCGAACTCAATTTGGCTGTATGTTTTTTATGATATATGTTACGTGATAATAAATAATTCCGTTTCTGAGTTTTAGCGGGACTAACGAACAGCAATTGATATATATATATATATATATATATATATATATATATATATATATATATATAAATAATATTTTTGAATAATTCTTTTTTTGTTTTGTTGGAGGTGTATCAGGGATGGCTTAAAATAAAAAAAATAGGAAAACCCCATAAGAACAGCTGGAAAATCGAAAAGCTGGCTATTTTGTATAGGAATCACTACTTCGGATTACTTTTAGTAGTGGTGGACCTACCATCTACAGCAATACGTCAAGTTTAAGTTAGAAAAAAATAATATATATAACAGTATATAGTCTATCTATTCTATACTAATCGTTAAAACGTACCTAGGGACAAACCCGAACGAAGTCAGCCGCTAGTTGTCAATAAAGAACAGTAACATAATATTGACTTCAATATTTGCTGCAGTATTTCCTTATATCGGTCTATATATTAGAATTGGAGCTAAACCGGTAACTCCTCGAATAAATATGCGGCCTTGATACTGTGCCCATTACGTAAAGCTACGGCTTGCGAATAAAATATTTAATACTCAGTTTTTTGTGCCATATCGAAACTAAGGTATTATTTTTAAATAATTCTTAATGTTACTAATATTATCAATGGAGAAGAAATTGTTAATTTGTCTGGTACGTTGTTTCGTACATTAAAAAAAATATGGGAACATGGCAATACATTCTATCTCATTTTCTCGCCGGCTTAATTCTATATATTTATGTGTTTTCTCTTTTTAGTGTCGCATTTTCGTTTCATCTAGTTTCAAATCACAACTATTCTACAGAAGTTTAATTTAAAAAAAAGTAAGTACATTCGTCGATTTGTCGATAAAAGCTAGATCAATTTCACTAGATTAAATTGTATTTCATAAAGCTTCATATTCCAAATTGGTCTTTTATAATTTACAATTTTCTTTGACATATCGTTTAGGAAAAAAATAGAAATGAATATGAAATTTTAGGTATGTTAGCAAATCTAACGAATAATAATCTATACATATAATAAAATTGTAACTAAGCCGAATCTGTATATTAAATATTTTTTTAGTTTTTAGAATTTTGGTCTATCTGTCTGTCTGTTACCGCATCACAGAAAAACCACTGAAGGGATTTTGATGAAATTTAGTATGGTGATAGCTGGTTATCCGGGTCAACATATAGGGTACTTTTTTGTTGTAAGAATTTGGTTATTGATATCATCTGAACGCAGGCGGAGCCGCGGGTAATTCTAGTAATATATATATATATATTTATATACACACAAAGGCAGTTGTAGCCTAGTGGTAGCTCGCTCGCTTGGAAAACCGAGTGAAGCGGGTTCATATCCTGGGTCTCGCACCTCTGATATTTTCATGTGCGAATTATTTCTAGCATGATTACCACTTGCCTTACGGTGAAGGGAAACATCGTGAGCAAACCTGAATGTCTGAGAAAACCTAGCAAGTTTTCGAAAGACATGGTAAGTCCGCCAATCCGTACTTGTCCAGCGTGGTGGCCTATGGCCTGATCCCCCTCGTATTTAAGGGAGGCTCCCGTATATCCGTACCCAGCAGTGGGACGTTGAAAAGGGCTGAATACATACATACGTGCATTTCAAATTTCTTAAAATTCATTCAGCCATTTGCATTTATATGTATATTTTTCAGTAAATAATTAAATTCTACTACGTTTAAATTAAAGCTTATTAAAATCGCAATGAATTTTAAAACTGAAGCTAATTTATTAACTTCGGAATAATTCAATTAGTACTGTGACATGTGGAAGAAGTATAAAGCAACTTCTTTAATTAAAAATCTAATGAGGAGACCGTAAAAGTTGATACGAGCGGTTGTTATGTTTTTATAGGGATTAGAGAAGTCCGGCACTAATTTTATCTTTCTTAAACAATAATGGATTAAATAATTCCATATCTATAAATATAATAAAATTGTACCTAAGTCAAATCTGTACATTAAATATTTTTTGGAAAATCTTATTGAAATAGACAATATTATTGATACAGAGGCCGAATCTATAGTTTTTTGAATTTTTGTCTGTATGTCTGTTTGTTCCGGCTAATCTCTGAATTGGCTGAACTGATTTTGACGGGGCTTTCACTGGCAGATAGCTGATGTAATTAAAACAGAAAAATTAAATAATATCCGATTTAAATAGGGAAATTGTATACATACCCTAGGGACGAACTCGAGCAAAGCGAGGGTGAGTAGCTATTATCAATACAACCTAATACTTAGAAACGTATATATTTATCCTATAAAATATACTAATACATAGTTAAATAGTCATTATAATAATTACAATGTCGTCTTCTTATTTAAAGAAATGGTCAAAATATTTCGTCATTTTTTTTAAATTTTAAATATTTTTAATGATTAAAAATGTTTTATGTGATTAGGCAAATTATTCCAGAGTTTCGTCGCTTGAACAGAATAGAAATGCTCGAATTTGCTCGAATGTACAGATATTCTAAGCATTAATTCTTTGAAGCGCTTAACCTATTTGCATGAGTTTCTAGAAATTCAAACATTTCCATTAAATAAGGCTTTAAATAATTTTTGTATTATTATTTTCCTTTAAATAAAATTTGTAACTGATCGCTGTCTGTCTGTGCGTTTGTGCGCGCTAATCTCAAAAACGGCTTAACCGATTTGGATGCGGTTTTCACTAATGTATTTTGGTAAGCTTCACTTAAGATTTAGTATTTGTTTTATTACAATGGCTTAGTAAAAGTTATTTCAATGTAAAGAATCACCTAAGGACAAGCCCGAGCGAAGCGAGGGTGAGTCGCTAGTATGGTAAAGTATTTTTATCGTTATAACGTAAAAAGACATTTTCAAACATTTTATTTCGTATTTATACAAAACTCATTTCAGATCATCGTAAAATAACCCTAATATCCATGTAAGCTACAAAGAATAACTTCTTGGGATCAACGCCTTTGAAAAATAAATCTCATAACGTTCCCACCAATTTTGCCGAGAGCTAAAGCCGTTGTTCGACACAAAGCAGCGCTACATGAGGATAATGTAATTCCACTAGCTGCCATTTCCAACTTTCTTTTGATTTTTTTAAATCATTCGGTAAATAACGCTTTCTCTTTAAACAACGCCACCCTTGTAGGGGTTGTGGTTAGCCACCGTACCTATATCAGGTATAATTTAAATCCTTATATATCTTTTATGAATTAGTCAAGATTACCAAACGATTTTATTATAGATGAGAAGAGAACTATACCTAAATAATATAGCAACGATCTACAATAAATTTGTATACATCGTAAGGTACACGTAGGGTACTTTTTATCCCGAAAAAATTCCCGTGGGATAGATTTGCTTTTGTTTTTCTAGATGGGAAACCGAGCGGAGCGAGCCACTAGTAATATATAATATAATAAATACAGATTTTTCGACTTTATAAAATCTCCAAAACTCTGTGTACGTGTCTGCACTTATACAAAAACTTAAAGGCCTATTATCCAAATGAATAACAAAATTTGAACGTAATTTAATACGTTGATTTATTTTAGAGTAATTTAATATGCATGTTTTTAAAAGTTCAATAAATACTGGGTAGTGGACTATCCTAATATTCATTTCGATAGAAGTTTCAAAGAGAAACGAAGTTAGACTCGTATTTAATGAAGCAAACGTCTTAAGAACGAATTTAAGTCGTTCCACAATAGAGAGTTTAATATAGTTTTGCCAATGTAAATTTTAATCTTTCTTGATTTCGTCACTTTTCATAAAACTTCAGTTACTTACGCTGCTAACTTATTATTTTAATATGAATTAAAGTTTCAACGATTATTATCTGCTAATGTAAACTATTCTATTGTCTTCAGAGACTTACATTCTTGCTAATTTAATGTATATATAGCTTCGCTCGGAGTTTTTGCCCTAAAGTAAAATTTTCTTTTTTTTTAAAAAAACTAAAAACTTGAATAAATATTAAAAAAAACATAAGTAAAAACTTTGTATGTGATCGACATTCGAACCTGGATACCTGTGATTGGTGATCTTGCACCGTGGCGGCTTGACCACGATGCTTATGTCCAAGCGTGCAAATTACCGACCATATTTTGCATGGAATAATGCAAAAGAAAACCGCATGAAAATTCGAAAACACGCATTTTCCCAGACATAAGACTAATCTAGATCGATTTATCGCCTCCGAAACTCCGTGTATACTAAAGTTCACGAAAATCGTTGAGAAAGTTTTTAAAAGTCAAAATTATTTGGTATATACATATATATGGTATGTAAAATACCACTCTAGTACAACTTAGGTAAGTTTTGTGCGTATATTAGTATAACCATGGGCCCCATTAGACTACGTAATAAGTAATATCCAGTCGTGGAGGGGATGAAATTTCTAAAAGAAAATGATTTGCTCATCTATAATTATTAATCCATATAATATTTTATTAGTATGAAATTAAATTTACCTACATGTATATTTAATTCAGACTTTTACCTATGATATAGTCAAAGTTTCATTAAAGCGAGTTCAGCCATTCTCAAACTTTTTGTGATGTATTTTAGAATATTTACCTTTTATAATTGTGCCATACTATAGCTATACAGTTTACTTTATAGATAATAATATTCTTAGGTTTTAAAAGATTTAATTTATGCATGTAATATGCTGAAATGGAGTCGGTTTCAAGATTACAATTCCATCTACACCCATTTGTTCTGTTCGCAGTACTTTTACGTCTAAGGGGTTGAAACAATAAGAACGGTCTTGGAAATGTCGTGTTGTAAACATTTTTACACTTTCAGATAGTAGAATTAGATTCTGTTATTTTTTTGTTATGAAAAAGTTATTATCAAACATAAATATTTACTAATTTAATTAATAATCTATACAAATAAAAGCGAAATGAAACATCTGAATCAGGTTTTTAGTAAAAAAATTGATAGTAAGAAAAATTGAATATATTTTTTTCTATAGAGTATGAATTCCAATTGAGTATAATTCTTTTTATTCATGTATATGAGGAAAATTTAATAAAATCTCTAAGTCTTAAAAATTATAGTAAGCTTTCGTAATAAATAGAACTTTTTCTCGGGTGAATGACTCTCACTTATCATTTTGTAATTCAATATTCTTCTAGACAATTTGAAAAATATTCACTTTGGTACGTTTACGAATTAGTCCCACGCGTATTGTTTAAAGTTCTAAATAATATAACGTCCCTTCACACAAATTTAAGGTTAAACCATAAATAGTATGAATATATTTATAACATTTCTAGTAAAATATTGAAAATTAATTATATTTTAGGTGGAAATAAAATAGAAGAAGGGTTTCTGGAAGAAATCTCTTAAAGATATAAGTTATCTTTTGTTGACATTTTGTTAATTTATTTTGTACTACCGATTCACCCTCGCTTCGCTCGGGTTCGTCTCTAGCTTGCTTCCCAATACCAACTTTCATCCCCATTTTCACCCCCTTAAGGGATGATTTCGGGGATAAAAAGTATTCTATGTCCCTTCTTAACTATCTTCTTACTAAATTTCATCTAAATCGGTTTAGTAGATCCAGAGATTACCCCCTACAACGTTACAAGCTCACAAACTACTTTTTTATAATATTAGTATAGGTAAGATATATTTTATGCAAAAAACTTTAATATAAATAAATAAATAAAATATTTTACACTGTTAAACTAATCTGAGCAATATTTTTTTATAAAATATCAGTTGAGAAAAGCATACTCTAAAAACACCAAACACCATTAAATGTTCAAAGGCTCTTAGTTCGATAGTGTCGCTGAACGACTCTCGGAGGCACTGCCTCTGCGGTCTAACCGTAAACAGTAAGGGAACATTTACATAGCTATCATGTACTTTGTAAAGTAGTAAGCATCGTTTACTTTAAATATATATTATTACTAGCGACTTCACTATTTTTGTTTATAATCTTTATACATATATATATTCTTTCTGTACGTGTGTCACTGAACTCCTAAACGGCAGAACCGATTTTAATAAAAAAAAATGTGTTTATGGATCTGTGAATGGTTTCAACAACTGGATTTTTTTATATTCACACGTTCAGAACACATAAACATGTTTTTATATGTTTAGACTGGACAACGTCTGTCGGTTCGCTAATATTGGATATATAGAAACAGCGCTGCCTTTTGGTACACAGTAGTATGTGTTACAAGTCGTCTATCTGGATACTAAGCTTCAAATCTGTCCAGCCATTACAACGTGGCAGAGTAATAAACATACACACTGTTACCTGCAATTAAAACTAAATTTCTAAATATATTGCCAACTGCCCTATTGTTTGCTGCTTTAGTAGTGAGTTGATGTTTCTTTCCTTCAGAAGCAATGATTTAACGTGACCGACCTTAAAACGAGAGGAGATACTGATGTTTTTTTGTGTACCAACTTTAATAATATTTTTTTAATTTAATTTTTAAATATGCTATGAAGGCCCCAAAATTCTCAAGTCCCATGCAATTTTCAAACAAAACCTCTCGTAGTAAGAATGAAATAATTAATTTTAAAGTAATTTTGTATCGACATTTCTCCTGCGGCTTAAAGATACATCTGATAGAATGGTCTACCTAGAAGCGAGGGTGGGTCATGAATATATTATATGCAAGGTAAGAAAAAAACTTATCACAATGTTTATTCTGTATAAATAATAAATGTATCGTAATTTTCCACATATTTTATATAGCATGACCTTGACGACACTTTTGACTCAGTTTGTAGTGACCTTACTTGCTATGCCAGCGGTCGCGGGTTCGAGTCCCGCTGGGGGCATTCATTTGTGTGACTAGCACGAATAAATAATACGAATGTTTGTACTCCAGTCATGGGTGTCTTATAATATTTGTGGGTTATTTATAATATGTATGTATTTAAAGTTATATCTATATGTGTAGTGTATCATCTATCTGGTATCCATAACACAAGCCTCGTAGCTTACCATGGAACTAGATGGTTCTGTGTGTTAATGTCCCAACATAATATTAATTTATTATGACCTTCCCATTCCCTCTTTTCAACTATCAAAATGGCGAAATATAACGACAAATATAAAAAAAAATGTTAAACATAGCATGAATTTGTTATTCATTGTAAAAAATACTTATATTTCAATTCATTCGGTCATTGACGTACTGCGGTACTGTTAACATTGAATAAGGGTTTGAACAATGCCTGCAAATAGATAGGTCAAACAAACCGGCCAGCGTGGCATATAAAGGGGAATTTATAAATTGCTCACTGATCAATTCAATTTGAAGTGAGTAAATTTTTATATTTTATCAAGTTTTTCTGTTGACTGTACAAATAAGTAGAATTGTTTTCATTTTGTACCCCAATTAGGATGTTCATCGTACAGTAATTTATTCAGCCCTTTTTAACATTCTACTGCTGGGTATCTTAATGCGAGGGGGATCATGTTAAGATCCACCACGCGGTTAAGGTTAATCCACCAAGATGGTTAAATGTGGGTTGGCGGACACACGTCTTTTAGGAACTTGCTTGGTTTTCTGGAACATGTAGGTTTCCTCAAGATATTTTCTTTTTTTCTTAAAAGAAGTGGTAATCGTGTTGAAAAAGAAATGATTCGTATTAGGCACGGGGGTGAAACACCAGCTAACTGCCAGCTTCCCTACTCTTGACTGTTCCTGGGACTTTCTTAAAAGAAATACCTAATAACTAAATTTGGCACTCGAACCAAGGACTTCCCGATGCGCAACCACTACCTAGCCACTTCACCACCAAGGCGGGTTATTTATGTCTTTACATATATAAATAACAGCTAGCATGAAAAGAATTCTCTGTTACCTACTACAAATTTACAATTTTTTTCTGCAACATACTTTTCATAGGAAACCTCATATATTTAAATTTTATCAGTCAAGATAGTAGAAGTATCGTTAGTAAATAAAATTACTTCTTCCTTATAAGACTTTGTTGGTCCAGTATAATTTTAACAAGCTATTAACTTGCACTAGTTTATGCAAGAAAATAAATTTATGTTCCTTGGGTAAGTTTAATTAGTGCTATAAATTAAATTTCGTCTCTAGAGGAAAATTTTATTATGTTTATCAATATTTCTATCTACTTATTTATTATTATACATAAATATTTTTATTATGTTAATATATAATGATATTTATTACAATTATATTAATGCTTTTTATCTGTCTATACATATAATAAAATTATAACCAAGCCGAATCTTTACATTAAATATTTTTTGGAAAATTTGGTTATCCGGATCAACATATAGGATACTTTTTATTGCATAAAAATATCTCATCTCTGAGAAATCTATATTCAAAAGTAGGGAAGAACCCGAGTCCTGAGCGAGGGTGAGTTGCTAGTATAATATAAATAGGCATAGACAAAATAGATACCTTTTTCTACTCCGTTTGTCAAATGTTTTTTGTTTGGTAGGATCTATTGGTAAACTTTAGTTGTTATCAATTAATATATCAAAAATTGTACGGTACTTATTGGATTACTAGTAAAACCCGCGGCTTCGCTCGCGTTAAACTACAAAAGTACCTAACTCTAAAAAGGTAGGTTTCATATAAATTTTCATCCCCTATTTTACTCCCTTATGGGATGAATTTCAAAAAATGCTGAAAACACGTATTTATTTAATTGTATTGAAGAGCATTCAGTATAAATTCTTTAAAAAAAAAAACCGACTTCAAACAAAAGCACTAAAAAGTAAAAAATAACTAATTGGTAGTTTTCATTTACTATACATACCTAATCAAATATTTTTGAAGTCGGTTTGCTTTGTTTTGTATCGGCTGGCACCAACTTCGTAATTATTATATACAAGAATTGCTCGTTTAAATATATTATTAGATAAGTTATGTGCATGCGTCCGCCTAAGTAGAGAGATGATAAGCTCACAAATCGTTTTTGCATTTTTAATATTAATAAGTAGAATGATGAGAATGATTGATGCTTATTTATTTTCCTTTGCCATACAACAAAAATATATTAAAAAAGAGATTAATGATAATATTCCTACTAAATTTAATATTTATATAAATCCTACTCGTGATACGAATTTATGTTTTTCGTTATAATCAGAAACTTAAAAGTATAAAAGAGTCTTTATCAAAGCAAAACAAAACGGACTATAACATTTCAACTTTAACATTCAAAGTGAAGTTTATTTTACATACGTTCATAGTTCACGGAATACTCGCAACTAGAAAGAGCTATACAAAACAATTGACAGCGAACAGGCAGTGTTTCATATCAGCCGGGGCTAGTTGAAATTCAAGAAAATGATTCAAAATTCAACAAGGAAGACCTTAAATAAGAGTAAGGTGCCTAAATACAATAAATTTCAGTCTTGAAAAAATAGATAGAAAGTAAGCGATGTTATTATAATTTTTTTGACTGACTTCAAAAGTAGGTAAATTCTGGGGTATATTTTATATGTGTAAATCATGCTATCTATTCTGAACCGATTTTTATGATTTTATAACTTTACTAGCATTGACCGCGGCTCCGCCCGCGTTCAGATGACCAAAAACCAAATTCTTAGGCTTTACATATTAGTTTACTCTTACATTGCAATTTTTGTATTTTTTTCAGAAATGAGATATTTTCCCGCGGTAAAAAGTATCCTATATGTTGACCCAGATAACCAGCTGTCATCATACCAAACATTAAAATCCCTCCAGTAGTTTTTCTGTGATGCGGTAACAGACAGACAGACAGACAAAAATACTAAAAACTATGGATTTGGCCTCTGTATCGATAATAATGTCTATTTCAAGAAGATTTTCCGAAAAATATTTAATGTACAGATTTGGTTTAGTTACAATTTTATTATATGTATAGATTAAAGAAACAGATAAAACTTTTGGATGAACAAGGAAAATAATCAACCCTTATGAATATAAAGATTAAAAATAAACAAAACTAAAACCTATTGAAGGCAAAACGTCTAGATAGCTGCAAACAATAAATTATTTATAATAAAGAGTACACTTATAATATAAAAGAACAAAACTAAATAACACTTAAAAAGAAGTGATAAGGAAAATGAAGAGGAATTTTAAATAAAACTATCTTTTCGGATTTTGTCGCGGATTTATTTGCATTTTTTTTTGTCTGTAACAACTATACCTCCAAGACATGTAACACCTTAGTCTCTCCCGTGACCATGGATGCTGTAAAGCATTCGAAACGTCGGGAAACAAAAATCCAAATAAATCCGCGACAAAATCCGAAAAGATAGTTTTATTTAAAATGTCAAATATTCGCGTAAATCTAAGAAAGTATTATGAAGAGGAATTATTAAGGGTGTTCAGAAACTATAAATAGCGCTACTCAACGAATGCCATGAGTGTACGTGGTTTGTTACAAGTGGGTTCTTTGACCGTGACGGCAATGAACACATTTATTTTGCAAGTAACCAAGTAATTCGCGATTCTGCAACACAGGCTCATAAATAAATATTTCTCATACGTATAAATAAGTAAAAAGACAGCCATTGTGGTAAAAATTAAAAATTCAGTACGTATTCGAACAAATATATTCTGAAGCGTTTTACGTATAGGATAGACACGTTCCATAATATCTTATTTATTTACATATTCTTTTTGACCTCAAAACGAAAGAAGTACTCAATATTGTACACGTAACTTCTATCTCTAGACGCGAAAAGAGGTGTGTTATATATTTAACGTGTGTATCTGTCTGTGGCATCATAGCACCCAAACGGATGCGGCTACAGCGTCACCTGGAATCTGCAAGATACTCAACTTTTGCATCAGGCCAAGGTTACCATATCGTTGCAATATCATTTAAGCTTAGGCTCATTTGAAACGGTTTCAATCATTAGGTTATTGTGTTTGTTTTTTTAAGTTTTATTTTATTAAGTACTATACTTCAGTATTATACTGTATTATATTCAGTTTTCAGAAACTTCCCACTGCTGGGCATGGGCCACCACGCTGGCCAAGTATGGGTTGGCAGACTTCACATTTTTTCTACTTTCGAAAACTCGTTACAATCCAGAGCTTTTCCAATGCAGAGCTTTTCTAAGAAGTTACCTACTTTACTACTTTGCTTTGCTTTTATGTAATACTAGCGACTCACGTTATCACTTCCCACCCTAGGTACGTTTTAACGGTTAGTATGGAATAGATAGTCGATCCTTTGCTCTGCGAAAAATAAAAACAAAATGTATACCACGGGAACCGTACATTTTTTCGGGATAAAAAGTAATACATGTGCTATCCATACTATAATCTATCTTTGTGCAAAAGTTCATCCAGATCTGATGAGCCGTTCTGGCGTGATTGAATAACAAACCATCCATCCAAACTTTCGCATTTATCATATTTATGGGATAATATTGTTACAATATATGATTATTTATAATATAGTCATATAATTCGTAGTTTTGTTTAACATTATTGGTATGAACAAAGTTATTTTAAATGCTATCCCTAGTACAAACAAGCAAACAGTAGGCTCAGCGCTTTCAAATGCAAATGAATTGTCGAAGCTAAGCCACTACATAGGGACTTATAGTGAAATGAAAATAGGTCGCTAATTTTGGTATAAGCGTATTTAAATGTTTCATAAAATTGAAAACACAATAGGTTAAAATACTATAAAAATGTACATAGTAATATTTTACTATCTGGTTTCTGTCGATGGCTTTTTAAATTGAATATATCCAAGAATAATGACATTATATTGTATCATAAATTGAGTACAAGAAATAATACTAATCTTTAAGCTTTGATTCAAAATTAAAAGGGTTTTAAATTTAAACATCTATACAGATAAATAAAAGTGAAGTGTCTGTTTGTAATGTTAAAAAAAAACAGCTTTTTACTGAATGTATATGAAAGTAGTAAGAAAAAACAATTTTTTTCTGTTAGTTTATTCCGGCTAACCGATTTTGACGGGACTTTTACTGACAGATAGCTGATTTTATAAGAAGTAACTTAGGTCATTTTCTTTTAGAAAAAGAATAAGGGTTCCGCACAAAAAATGAAAACCCATAAATTGTGATCAAAATCCGCGTACCTAGAGCAAAACGAGGGTAGGTCTCTAGTATACCATAATTTACAAAGGAGTATGAAGTAACAAACATACACACATTCATACAAACTTTTATGTTCATTCATTGTTTACCTATTTCTGAGACTATTACAACACTACGATGATATATATTTGAAAATATTATAAGAAACGTGTACAGTAAAAAAGTAAACGGAAACTTCTTAAGAGTAGCAATCTTAAACTTTAGATTAAAAATCTTTTATACCAACAATACCAGTCAGGGTACATTCTAGCGGGTGTAAAAAGCGTGAAAGGAACTCTTTACACTGAGCTTCCGTGCTTAGAAGTACTGTGCTGTATTTTAAATGAGCTATTTCCGCTTTAGTGTAGCTGTTAAACGTCACAGGACACCGGCTTGCTTGTCACTTTGAATGAATTAACGTGAAATCAAACTAAGTTTTTTATACATATAAGAATAAATATATGTATATCTGTATGTAAAGGTGTATTAGTAAATGCTACTAATATTATAAATGCGAAAGTTTATGAGGATGTATGTGTGTCTGGATGTATGGACGTATAGATATTTGTAACTCTTTCACGCAAAAACTATTGAATGGATTTTAATGAAACTTTACAATAATATATATAGCTCATACATCAGAATAACACATAGGCTCCTTTTTATCCCGGAAAAATGTATGGTTCCCGTGGGATAGATTTGTTTTTGTTTTTCTAGAGGCGAAACCGAGCTAAGCGAGCAAGCCTCTAGTAAAGAATATACTTTGTTCGTCTCAATGCAATGAAATTTAAATAACTTTGGCACCATCGAACAATTTCTAGGTATTGTGTTTGCTAAATTAAAACATAATGTTTTTGTAATCAATAATTATATTTTTATTATGGTTTATCAAAATTCGACAAACTAGAAATCATACTTTCTTAGAAAATAATTCAAGTCCGTCTCTTAAATATCTGACCATATATCTCACCATACTTTGGCGGGCTTCACATGTCTTTCGAAAACTTGTTAGGTTCTCTCCAACATGCCGGTTTTCTCACGATGTTTTCCTTCACCATAAGGCTAGTGTTAATCATGTTAGAAATTATTCGCACATAAAAATGTAAGAGGTGCGAGACCCGGGATTTGAACCCGCTTCACTTAGTTTTGAAAGCGAGCGCGTTACTGCCTAGCTTGTCTGCCTAATGTCATTATTAGGATTTATTAAATGATTACAAAAGGAGATTGATTTCCCAGAAAGGTACGGTTTCTTAGAAATCAGATTTCAGCATGATTGTACCATATATAAAATAAATATTTATAATTTTAGTAAATTATTTTTCTTGGAATATTATTAATCTAAAAAGTTTTTTATCAAAAACATTATTACTATATTTCATATAAGTATTTTTTTGTTTATGAACATTTTTCTTTTGAGAGATAGAAAAATAAAGCTAAATGAATACGCTTTTAGCTTCTGTCTATGATAATTGGACTATTTTTAGACTAATATTATATTATGAAAGTTTGTATGTGTGTATGTTTGTCAAATCGAAATGAGTGAATGAATTTAAATGAAATTTATCGTACCTAATTATGACTTAGAGTAGCATATACGCACTTACCGAATATACGTATTATTCCCGAGTCTATACTATCAGTACAAATTTTTTTTACAACACAATTTTTATACCTATCTCAAACTTATTATTATTTAAACTTATTTATTTAAAATGCCCAACAAAAATCGGTAAAATTGAAGGCTATTTTAGATTAAAAAAAAAATAATTGACTTTTTTAAAGTAAAACTTTTTTCTTTAATTTAAAAAAAAAAACAACAACTTTTTATTAAAGTTATTATATTCAATTGAAACAGAAAAAGTGAAATAGGTTTTTTTCGCTATTTTCTTTCTAAATCTTATCATTAGGATATATCGAAATTATCATTTCAGGTAACATGTCACATATTTATCTATTTTTTTAGTTTAATTATATACTACTTACAATTATTGTGTTTGATTTACGCACTTTACGCACTCGAGTAGTTTTTAGTAACTTAATTTTTACTTCCAGCGTCATACAAAGCAAATGATAACAATTATTTTAAACAAAATCTACATATATGAAAGAAAATCGTGTTAGTTAGGTACACTATTTATAACTCAAGAACGGCTGAACCGATTTGGCTGAAAATTGGTGGGCAGGTAGCTTAGAACCAGGAGACGGACATAAGATACTTTTTATCCCGTTCGACAGCGTTCCCATGTGACGTGACATAAAACTCAAGAATGGATGGACCAATTTTTATATTTGAATTTTTGGATTTCTCTAAGTCCGGAATAGGATAATAAGTATTAAAACATCAGAAAAATTAACGAAAAAAAATGTATATGGCTAACGCTGGCTAATAACTATTTATATCAATTTAAAACGTACCTAGCGATGAACCCAAGCGAAGCGAGGTTGAGCTGCTAGTAGAATATATGTGCAACTTTACAGGAAGAAACTTGTTTCTAAAATATCGATAGTTGATACATACTTAATAAGTTAGTAGTATACAAAGTATTTCAAATGAATTACTTTTATCCCATCTTTCCTTTAGCTATCGCTTCATTATACAGAAAGAGTTTTATCAAAGCTTCCTATGTACTAAAGAACTATTTTATAAACTTCAATCCATTTGGACGATGAACTATTGAATAGGTAGGTTACCTTATACAAGAAATATCGGACGAACTATTCTTGATATTCTTGAAAATAGTACAAAAAAATTAAATAAATATTTTTACAATAATTATTATTGTAACTATTTTTACTAATACTAAAAGGGTTTTTTTCATATTTTATATTATTTTCTTACTTCTGAATCTACCTCTTCAGACTAAGTGGTATACGTTTTTAAAATTGGATACTTGCATATTTTTCATAACCTATGTGTATATTCGTTATTAGCGGCTCACCCTCGCTTTGCTCGGGTTTGTCCCTAGGTATGGAATAGATAGACTATATATTATATGATATATATTCTATATATATCATATAATAAATGGGCTATCTAATTAAAACAGAATTTTTGAAATCGGATTAATAGTTCCTGAGATACAAACAAAGAAACAATATCTCTTTATAATATTAGTATAGATATCAATATTATTAAGTTTGTATGTAATCATATACATAAAATATTAATTATATAATGGAAAACAACAATAATTTAGCAATCGCAAGATTAAATCGAAAATATCCTTTATCTCAAAAACTATTTTTCATATATCATAACTTCATTAATAGTGAAAGTATTTTAAATCTATACATATATAATAAAAGTCTAATTGAGTTTCATCTCTGAGAAATCTATACTAAACTTTAAAATTTATGTCGCTAGTGTACTACTTAAAATAATATCTAAATAAAATAACGATGACATACGGACATGACAAAATTGTGAAAGTTTAATTTTTTTTAACTGCAGAGTTTTAAAAGGAAATTCTACAATAAGCAAAGAAATGCTTAATCCTATTTTTTTTTGAGAAAAATAGATAAGGAAAAGCAAAGTATTTATAATTTATGTACGATATTTTTTGCGCCCTCAATTACGCTAAAGTCGGAGATTTTGTCAAATAAATCACAATTTCTTATTTCCCATTTCACGTTTGCTTATCTACAGCAAATTCTTACTTGGAAGTGAGAAGTGACATTTTCATAATACTACCAAAAAACAATTCTTAAAGACGAAACTTTGTGTGGGAATCTTGTTATCTTCATTTTTGTAAAATTAGAAAATTTCTCCATCCTCGCTTCGCTCGGGTTCGTCCCTAGGTTGATTCCCCATACAAACTTTTATCCCCATTTTCACCCCATTGAGGGATGATTTATGAGATAAAAACGATCGTATGTCCTTTCCAGGGTCTCAAACTATCATCTTACCAAATTTCATCTAAATCGGTTCCGTAGTTTCGGAGCCTATTCAGTACAAACAAACAAAAAATGAAATCTTTCCTCTTTATGATATTGTTAGTATAGATTATTTCTATGTATACTTATTTGTACTGAATACTTCGTTGGTTAATTGCTAACATGTACGTAACGTGTACAGCAGATTCTAAGGTATTAATTAACTATTTTGGACCGTTTTGGTTAGTGTCACTTTGCCCCAAGAAAGTCATTGGGAACATTTGGTGGATGTACTGTGTATGTTATATGTACACATAATAGCTATAATCAATAGGGACCCATTGGATAAAAATATTAAAGGAAAACTAATACAGAATATTGATAAAAATTGAGCTAAATACTCGTAGGTAGAAGTATAAATAAAAGAACCGCGCGTGTTTAGAATGACAGTTTCTTTTTTCTGTTTTATTCAATAATAGTATGTATCTTTGAATAGGGCTAAAACTAAAATAGTTGATTTACTAGAACAAGTGAATTAAATAAAATATGTGGGAAGTAAGTTCAGAAGTAATGGAAGATGTGAAGTGAATGTTGAAAGACTTATCGCTACCGGTAAGAGAGTTGATAGTGCCCTATTTGCTGTCATAAAAAGTCAGGGTGTGAGCAAATCCACGCGTTTGATAATATATAACGCAGTGTTGGTACCAATTTTTTTGTACTACGGCAGCGAAACATGGACGTAGTAGAAGAAGTATGAAAGCAAGGTATTAGAAATGCGTTCTATCAGAAGACCGTGTGTGTTCAGCTTATCTTATAAAATCCACAATGAAGTGATTATTTGAATGGCTGGCTTAAATGAAAATATGATCATGTGCTCAAATAATTTGGGCACGTGGAAAGGATGGCCAAAAAAATATACACTTATTGTGGAATACTAAATGGAAGGAGAAATTGGGGGAGATCTCGGATGGCTTTCGAAGACCAAGTATTTTCATTACTTAAAAAGGTAAAGTCAAAAGTCTGAGGAGCTTCGAATAACATGTATAAAGAGAATGATGACAATGGAAGAAGCGAAAGAGGTACGTAGAGATCGTAGCGCTTGTACTCTGTACTCTCAGTCTACTCCGCAAGGGATATAGTATGAAGGAAGTAGCTCTATACAATGACGCTTTAATATATTATAGCAATCCGTCGCTAAAATACTGTTTATATCTCGCTTAAAGGAACTTTATCTGTTTCACTCCACATAATTTTCTTATTATATATTTCTTGAATTATCGATCAGCACTATGGTAGACGTACTGCGCCGACCCCAAGTAATTTGTGAAATGGGCAGGAAGAAGAATAAGAAGAAGATATTTCTTGAAGTATGTATGTATATATCTATGAATGTATGTTTGTATATATTATATATTTATATTGATGTTTGTAGTTTGCACCTACACCACTTATTTTTTTCTCACGAGCGTTTCTGGTAGAGATCTCTTAAAGTATATGTTTATTAATATAATGCAAAGCATTCACATTTCAACAATAAATCATACATGTATACAAAATAAATTTAATTTGAATATTTTACTGTAACTTTCCATTTAGATTTTGGTATTGTTGTATTCAACAAGATTCGAAACGTTTTTGCGTAATCCAAATTTATGACCGAGAGCAAACAACAGAGACGTTAGGCTAAACGAATTAATTGGTAACATTTGCAGTGATTATAATAAGAAATTGTATATTATATTCTGTATTTATGTAGTACAATGTATTTATGTAGTAAATGCAATTATTATTATTTTTATTATTTTACTTAAAGATCATAATATGATCAAAAAGCTCGAATTAACTAAAAAATACAATTAAAGAGAACTAAGAACATAAAAAGGAAGAAAAATAAAATAAAAATAAAATATATAATATATATATATATATATATATATATATATATATATATATATATATATATATAAATAGAAACTTGTAAAAATACTTAAAAAGATAATTCTCTTCTAAACCCAATAAACAAAATAAAATGGTGGAGCATCGAAGGCCAAATTGATCAAAATTAACAAAAAAAAACTAAGAAATCATAATTACATTCAATTAACACACATTTTCAAAAATTAAAACCTAAACAATAAACATGTCACCGTTATAATGCAATCCATTGTATAAGGGGATAAAATAGGGGATGAAAGTTTGTAGGAACCTACCTTTTTAAATATTTTTGTAGTTTTAGTGTGAGCGAAGCCGTGGGTTCTGCTAGTAATATACTTACATAATATAAACTAGGTAATATAATATTACTTAGACATATAATAAATTAATTTGGTTGACATTTAATTATAGATCGGTATAACAGAAAAAATGTTTTTGCCTTTACATTTAAAGTTAAATAGCCCGAGTATAATAATAACCCCTGGCTTAAGCAAACTATTTATTTAATAAAGAAAAAAAGAAAGTCACTTTCTTGAAATTTGTATTCCGTTTACCCCTTTTAGCGTTTCCTTTGCTTCACCGCAATTTACTTTAACGACACTATTGCAAAGTAAATCTGAGGAGACCATTCTTTTTTGTCGTCGTCCATGGTGTGATGCGGCAAGAATTTATTTTCACTACAACAATTTGTTGCAAACCTTAACACGACTGGGTAAAGCACAATTTTGAATAACAAGAAGTGTGCACCAAGTTTTTTAAATATCAGTAATGAACCTTAAGATTTTTCTAACGGGTAAGAGGACTTGTAGTAGCATTTAATCAAGACGCTAGAAGGTCTCTGTAAAATTTCTTTAGATATATGATATGGGCTTAGGGAAGCTTATGAAATAAAAATGCTACTGCTTTATTCTTTAAATTATAATTTGTTCGGTTTAATACTTGCTTAGTTTATTTTTCCTTTGAGACTAGAAAACTGAGAGAGACTTGAAAATTTTATAATATGATTTATAAGTGACAAATAAAATACCTTGTACATATAAAACTTTTTATATGTCAAAATTATATGTAATCATACATTATTTAATCGTAATCGTACATTAAATATTTTGAATTTTGAAATAGTCATTATTTTTGATACAGAGGCCGAATTCATCATTTTTAGATTTTTTGTTTGTCTGTCTGTTTATATGGGAACGCATCACGAGAAATTTGTTATGATGATAGCTGGTTATCCGGGTTAACATACCTATAGGATACTTTTTACTGCGGGAAGATATTTTATATCTTAAATATTCCTGTTGTGTTTTATTCATCTAGGAATTAAAAAAAAAATTAAATCTCTTTCATACCTTTGTCACATAGTCTGTTGTTGTTTTTATCAGACTTCGATCTGACAATCTTTATGCAAAAGTAAGTCCGATCATCAATTACTATTTTCCATACAAATTTTTTCTCCTTTCTTTTATGTGGATAACAAACAAAGACATTTTGTATGTAACATTTATGTTACTACAAGAAACGGTTGTCAGCAATTTAGGTCTGGGCTAACTTCAAATATTAATCGTTCACTCGAAAACGGCTAGATGGACCTGGATCAAATTTAGTACACAAATAGACTGTGAGATGTAACACTTAGGCTACTTCTATACAGATAAATAAAATTAAAGTGTATGTTTGTAATACGGTACTTATAAGAAAAACATTTTTTTTTTAAATTTTGTCTTTCTGTCTGTTTGTTCCGGATAATCTCTGAAACGGCTGAACTGATTTTGACGGGACTTTCACTGAAAGAAATCTGATGTTATAGGGAGTAACATTGGCTGGCTACTTTTATTTTAGAAGAAGAATTAGGGTTCCGCTCAAAAGAATTAAAATGTACCTACGTAACGGGACGAACCTGAGCGAAGCGAGGGTGAGTCGCTAGTTTAGTAATAAGATTTGCCAAAAAGGTTGTTTGCTAAAATATAAATACAAATATTATATGCGAGTATAAACAGAAGTTTATGTTTTTGTAGCAAATTGCAAAGGGCACCAATCGACGTACCCATTGGAAGCGAGGAAAAGTCACAATAAGTTATAATCACTTTGAATCTGCTGAGTTGTAATTGAATAAGCCTAACATTAACATCTTAATGGGTATAATCGACAAAGATTGGTAATAAAATTAGGCGGTAAGTTCGAGTTAATAAAATCAAATGTAAATTTGGCGGCGATTCAGAAACTTCTTAAGGAAATTAAGGATTTACGTAGCGGAGTTCCGTAGTTTTTTCATTAGTCGCTAATTGAGGGAAAGGAACTGGACTGTGAAGTGCAAAATGCAGTTGAAGTTAGTTAGCTTAAAATAAATCGTTATAGAATTGGCTTAATGATTTTGATAGAATTGATTAAATATAGGAATAAAAGGATTGTTTTTTTATGCTTTGTATTTAATAATATTTTGGCTGATTAAGAAATTTAATGTTATATAGGATTAGTATTTAGAAATGAAACAGATTCAAACTCCGGGTCTGGCATCTCTAAATTTTTCATGTGCGAATAATATTTCAACACAATTACCACTTTAACTTACGATGAAGGAAAATATTGTGAGAATACCTGCATGTCTGTAATAACGAAAGAGCTTTTCAAAAGATGTGTGAAGTCCGCCAATTCACAGTTGGCCAGCGTGATGGACAATGGCCTGATCCACATTGTATTGTGGGGAGACCCATGCCCAGCAATATGGTAGCAATAAAGAGGGTTGAATTATTTATTGTTATATATGATTAATTGAAGTTCCTCTAAGGATCTATACGCGCTCTTACGAAAAATCTAATTTTAATATAATAATAAAATAATAAAATTATTATAAAATTTATGTAGAGTAGTGTAGTAATTCGATAGAAGACGCTTAACTTATTAACACATTCTATAATATAATACTAGCGACTCACCCTCGCTCCGCTCGAGTTCGTCCCTACTTACATTTTAACGTTTAGTATAGATTTCTCAGAGATGAGATATTTTCCCGCAGTAAAAAGTATTTTTTTTTTATACCCCGTCTTAATGGGGCGTCGCAGGATCGCTTACGCATTCAACTACGACGACCCCACCGGCAGGTCTGCCGAAGCAGACCACCACAACCATGGGGTTGCTCCACAGTCCACTCTGCTATCAGAGAAGTACCAGGAGCAACCCGCATGGTACACCGCCCCCCGAAGAGGGCCACCTCCCACCGCCCACCAAAGTGGGAAACCTCCCTGTGCGTTTCTTAGCTTCGCGCCCGGTTTGATTGCCGGGCACTACTGAGCCCCCCACCACGACAAGGTGAACGCACGTTGGGGGGGCAGTAAAAAGTATCCTATATGTTATTGTTGACCCAAATAACCAACTATCAACATAACAAATTTCATCGAAATCCCTCTAGTGGTTTTTCCGTTATGCGGTCACATACTAATATGATATGTTGGAATATTAACACACAGCGCCATCTAGTTCCATAGTAAGCTACGAGGCTTGTGTTATGGATACCAGATAGTTGATACACTACACATATATAACTTTTAAATACATACATATTATAAATATCACAGATAGACAGACAGACAGATAGACAAACAGACCAAAATTCTTTTCTAAAAAACTATAGATTCGGCCTCTGTATCGATAATAACGTCTATAACAATAAGATTTTCCAAAAAAAAAAATTAATATACAGATTCGGCTTAGTCAGAATTTTATTATATGTTTAGATGTCGGACGAAAGCTTAGAGTATGCTATATGTATACTTTAATGACAAAAGTGACTCATATTTACAAAACATATATTGGTAAAATACTAAAAGAGAAAATCACAAAAATCTAGATACAATATATGATAATTGAGTCAATACTCATAATGTTTTTTTCTTTAATAGTTTTACTTTATCTGCCAGGTCATTTACATACAATAATACGTATAAATCTATATAAATAAGAATAACTTTATTGATTTTTCATAAACATATACATAAATGTGTATATATAATTCCATGTTTTGTTTTATTAAGTTCCATTTATGCAGGTATACTTAAAACATAAAATTACACGAGTGTTTTGTCATGAATCTACCGCTATTGTTCGTAACAAAGCGTCTGAACAACTCCCCGTTCGCAGAGATCGTGCTTGCCTCTAGGAAATTACTTTTACCGAACCACCCCATTGAAATTTAAACAAAGTGAAGTTATTTTTATTATGAAAGATGGTATATTATATTATTAATAGTGTACCTAGGAAACTATCTCACTAGTTCTTTCTTTGTAGTCTTACTATTTCAAAGAAGGCATCGTCTAAGAAATAACTACTTTGCCAATTTACTTATTAAAACACAAAGCAAATGCTTCACAATATTAATAAATGTTATATTTAAACAAAATATAAGTCTTGAGCTTAATATACATACCTACATGTAGTACTTAACAAGCAAAAGTCTTATGCCTAATTTCACCAACAACCCATAAGCTACCACCTACGTATGGGATCTAGCTTTAAAGTCCCCTAAACTAGCCCCTAAATTAAATTTCGTTTAACGATCGTCTTTAAGCCCATATTATATATATATATATATATATATATATATATATATATATATATATATATATATATAAATGAATCCCTATTTCCCTTGGTCACGCCATCACGCGTGGACGGTTGGACCGATTTAACTTTTTTTTTTTTTGTGTTTGTTATTGTCAGGAGAAGGTTCTTGAAGATGAAAGAAAAAATTTAAAAAATTGCGCGGGAAAATTATATAATTTAATAATACTTATTTAATAATAGAATAATAAGTATTAAAACATCAAAAAATTAACGGAACAAAAAATTAAAATTTATATGGCTAACTCTGGCTAATAAATATTTATATCTATTTAAAACTCACCTAGCGACGAACCCGACGAAGTTAGGGTGAGCCTCTAGTATATTATACTTGTAAGTATGTACATGTGCAGATTTGTGAACGTAAAGCGTCTCTGCATTTTCAATTAAGCTTACAAGTTTATATCAACGTTTTAACTTATTAGGACACAATTTTTAAGTATTCAAAATAGAAAATGTAGTTAATGGCTTAATTTTAGCAAGGATACATAGATTTAATCCGTGCATTTATTGAAGAAATTTTAGAAAAAAAAAAGAATTCTATACCGTTTTTTCTCAGAAAAAAACTATACACAACTATATTTTATTTGATTTGAAACTGCAAAAGCAAAAGTACAGATGAATGCCTATACTACATACTTACATATATACTATATACTACATACTATGCCTATATACATTATAGATATTATACTTCTTAAACGTTAACATCGGCTTGTACAATGTATTTTAAAAATATTACCTACCATTTTTGTACTTCTTTTTTCGCACTGCAAATCAATATCTTTGCATAGAGCTATCTCTTTGGAATATATCTGTATGCAAATATTTCATGAGTAAATGTATTGTTTTTATAAAATGCTATTTGTACGGAACACCGCACGATAGGTAAAATAATATATTTTTTGTCAATTAGGTTACACGTGTTGTTTCCGCACAAATGCAACTCTCCGGCGCCTATAAATTGTTATTTTATTATTTTAGTTTTCAGTGTGTCTTTGGTTAATAAATCAAAACTATCACTCGTTGGGTTTAGTTTCGTTCTTAACATTTCCTTCCTACTCTCTAGAAACTGTAACACAATACAACCATAATCATAGTTATTTTTACTTATGTAAATAAATTTACTACTACTAATAAATAAAAACCACAGAACCGATTTAGATGAACTTTGATAAGAAGATAGTCTCAGACCTAGGAAAGAACATAGGATAGTTTTTATCCTAAAAATCATCCCTTAAGGGAGTTAAAAATGGGGATGAAAGTATTACGATAAACCCGAACGAAGCGAGGATTAATCGCTAGTCTATTCTAATATTATAAAGTTTGTGAGTTTGTAGGTTTGTGAGTTAGTGACGTTGTAGGGGTCAATCTGTGGATCTACTGAACAGATTTAGATGAAATTTGGTAAGAAGATAGTTTGAAACCCTGGAAAGGACATAGGATATATATTATCCCGGAAATCATCCTTTAAGGGGTTGAAAATGGGGATGAAAGTTTGTATGGGGAACCAACCTAGGGACGAACCAGAACGAAGCGAGGGTTAGTCGCTAGTATAGGATAAAGACGTGTACACAAACATATCGAAATTGTGCTTTTATTTTAGGGAAGTATAAATTAAATACAAGATATTAGGTTTTTCTAAATACGTTTTATCTAGAATTCTAATTCACTAAAAGTAATAAATAATACATTCTTGAGCCTAGATTTCATCTTTATCAAAAACAAAATGTTGTTTATTTCTTGTTTCCCGTAGATTTACTGACGTCACTTCAAATTATCCGCTGCCAGATATTAAGATGTGGATTTTCTGTTCTTATGCTTTTATTTATTTAGCTTTAATATTTTTAAGTATAAAATAATATTTTGATTTTAAATGGAATATATATTTTCTTGATTTCTTTCTAAGGGTAAGTAATAAGTTATTTACTACTTGATCAAGTTCAAGTGAGGTTTTGGTCTCACTAGTATAATATATGTATGCGAATGTCTGTATGTATGTGTTTGCTAGTAAAAAAAATTGCCAAAAGAAAAAAATTATAAAGAATTGTCAATCTCTTTGTATCAAGTCGCAAAACGCAACTAAATCCCCATTAATCCTATAACCCATAAAAATTATAAATCGATGGATGTTTGTTACTCTGAACGGCTGAACGGATCTGGATAAAATTTAGCACAGAGATAGATTATAGTCTGGAATTGTACATAGATTACTTTTTATTCCAGAAATTTTTCCCGTAGGATAGATTTGTTTTAAGCTAGTAAATAAATAATTATTAAATTATGATAACAATTGTCATAGTAAAATTTTCTCTTATATATTTCCATTGCTGAAAAGATATTTTTATAAATAGAAATTTATCTGATACTCAAAAAATCTAATTATTTCATGTAAACAATTGTGATCATACAACAGTATAATGCTTAGATATTTTTAAAATATCTATGTTTTTCCAAAATCAATATGGAATGAAATCTAGATGCGTGATTTATTTCTAAAATTAGTTCTAGTAAATAATTTTGAGCGAAACTTTTCACTTTTAACAATAGAAACTAGTGAACATTTTCAACAAAACCACGCAGGAAATTTTGCTAACGAGGCAGCACGTTCAAACCATTTTACGATTCGATATACGTATCGTTCTGTTCTATCATGCAAAAATATTATACTTTTAAAATCGAAAATTTGAATGTGACAGCGATATTTTGTCGATATCATATTATAATAAACTTCAAAATGGCTATGAGATATATATGTTACTGTAAAAACCCGTATTATGGTAAATCTTAGGTTTAACAAGTATATCTTAGGATTTACCAACAGGAGATGGTAAATGTAAGGATTTTATAAAAAGAGACGACCTTTCGGGCTTTTACCATCAGAGTCTGGTATATGCTAGGTTTTACCAACGATGGTTGGTAAATGTTGGTTTATCTACGCACTTTGCGTATTTGTCGTTGTCGAGATAAAAATCCGACTTGGATAACGTAGGTTGAGAACGTTAAAAACGAACGAACGTTACGAACGAACGATTAACGTATGTAACGTAGCGTAGGTTCTCTTTAGGTCTTTTTTTTTAATTTCGAACCCAAAACCTCCAATATCATAAGTGCTTCACCAATCATCGTTGGTAAAACCTAATATACCGAACTCCGACGGTAAAAGTCCGAAACATCGTCTACTTCTTATAAAATCCTTACATTTAAAATCTAACGTTGGCAAATCCTAAGATTTACCAATATACAGACTTTTACAGTAATATAAAAATTGTATAATTTTCATAATAAAATCTCGAAATTATTTAGAAATTGTCTCAAACTTTTTAAATGCATTCGTGACGACACAAAGGCATTGGATAGATAAACTAAACTTTTATCTAAAGCTGTTATTTTTGTGAGCCGTACCTGGATTTTGCCGAGTTAAAAAAAACGTTGAAAACCTTTTTAGGCTTTTCCGTAAGTTTATTTTTTGTCGAAAATTCTGCATAGTTTTCATATCTGGCTTGAAAGTTTTTTTTTTTGTTATTTCTTCACATGAAATTCATCGGTTTATTTACTACCCTCGATTTTTATATTAAGAAGGCCATATGGTTCACTAAAATAAATATGAAAATTATGAGATGATTATAAACCAACAATAGGTACCATTAAATTATTCTATTGAATATTCTCAAAAGTCCTGCTTACCAAGACCATACTGATTTTTGGGCTAATCTTTATCAATTATTTCATGTAACATTCATCATCTGCTCATTACTAGAAGTAAAAATAATTTCGAGAGCATGAATCACTTTATAAAACACATATTGTGAAAGAGTTTATTTAGTGCAATTTTCAGAACTACGCTTGAAATTTTGAAGAAATATTATTGAAAAGCATCTTATATCATTTCGCTTCTGTGTCCACCGTAAAAAATGTCTTAAATATTTTCGCATATTTCTAAGACTAAAATTATTTGAACTTTTATTAAAAGCTAAATGTTTTGAAATAATTATTTTCATTAACTGCCTTCTTTAATAAAACGCTATAGAAACATATTGGCATTGACTTGTATAGAAAACCTCAAAAATCATCATTATCGTTCAAAAATGAATAAAATATGTAAGACGATACCCTAAAACATGATACTTATATAATTTAGAATAACCAAAATAAATTATTCAATCACGTCGTCTTATAGAAAACTATCACGATCCGCATCGGTACGACAATCGAAACCCAACTGTAAACCAAATAAGCTACTCTTTTATTCCAAGCCAAGCTCGTTCCAGCTTTGTTTTGGGTATATGTAAATTGGGTTACAAACTGCCTTACAATTTTCGGAGCACAAATTCTTATCTAAAACTAGTTTTTGGTCGCAACTGAACTTATATTAAATACTGTATTAAAATGCAAGGATATGCGGCGTTCAGATGACCAAAAACCAAATTTTTAGGTTTTACATATTCGTATACTCTTACATTGCAGTTATTGTATTTTTTCTCAGAAATGAGATATGTTCCCGCAGTAAAAAGCATCCTATATGTTGACCCGGATAACCAGCTACCACCATACCAAATTTCATCAAAATCTGTCCAGTGGTTTTCTCGTGATGCGGTAACAGACAGACAGACGGACAAACAAAAATCCTAAAAACTATAGATTCGGACTCTGTATCGATAATAATGTCTATTTCAATTAGATTTTCCAAAAAATATTTAATGTACAGATTCGGCTTAGTTACAATTTTATTATATGTATAGATGAGTATACACTTACACTTGTGCATATTTAAAAAAAATACTGTCAAATTAGTTAGACTATCGCTATACTATATCAATGTAATGAATTTTACAGTCAATTCTATTAGAAAAAGTTAACTAATTGTTCCTGTAAGCTAAAAATATATAAAAATGAAGTGAAATCCTTGCAGATTTTTCAGGACGAGTATGATTAATGAGCGCATCAATGGGGGTCGCCAGCAGTGGCTTAGAGTGATGTATTGCTTCCGACGTACAATGCCAGATTCAGTTATTATAGATTTTTAGATAATGTTTTGATGGATACCCCTTATAAATAACTTTTGAAAACGGATTATTTTGTACATATTTTTATTCTAGGCTATTACCATTGATTTTTTTTAATTTCAATATGGTTCTTGTAATCGAATAGAATGAATTTATCAAAAATGAATAAATTTATTTATAAAGAAAAAAAACGTTAATTATCTAACGTAAATATAAAGGTTAGGATGTAATTTTTAGGAATAAGGTACATAATAATATTAATACGAAAAAAAAAAACATTAAAAAAAAATACTATCGAAAATACTATCTAAATCGAAACATTAGGTAACTAAATATTGTCGGTGATGGTCAAATATTTTTACCTGACCCCTGACGTTGCACTTACGATTTCTGTAAATAATATAACTATTTTCAAAAAACAATGACGACGGTAAAAATAAAATACATCTAATTTATGTGTTCGTTCGTGTGACGTGTAGACTTAATTCCGTGTCCTTTGAACCAGCCGATATTAGGCCCAAAACATACACTCACGCTTAAAATAAGGACCGAAATAGACTGTTTCGGTCACGGCGACTAACTGTCTGGTCTGGACTGGGGACATAATGTTTGTTATAAGTACACAAGTATGTGCGCAAAAACAAGTGCACTCTCTATTAAATCACTCAGAAAGACCTGTACGACGAAAATTTGAGACAACTGGTGACAGGTTAGATGCAGGATAGGCAGCTTAATGTGCTTTCTGGGGCTTACACCATCAATTGCTCTGAGATTACCACTAAGAATTTCTTTAGAAAGACCCAATATTTAACTTGGGCCCACCTAGGATTTGAACCCAAGACCATGGACGAGTACCTACAGCAGTAACAGTTGTCAATATCTAGTATCTTACTGAGAACCCAAAAGACATGTGCGAGAATAGATGTTTAGACAAATGGTCAGTGACTGTTAGTAAATCGGATGACAAATTGCACGTCTGGCCAGCGTTTTATTTGCTGTATAACGTGATATAAAATTCAATATCTATATATAATTTTTCAGTTTAGATAACAGTCGTGGTATAGTAGTATATTATATATATATATATATATATATATATATATATATATATATATACATACACAGTACATACATAGTATAAAATATATATACATGTACAGTGTAATATGACACGCTTGTAATGTATGATATATTACATGCATGTCATACATGCAGTTGGTGGGCATACATACAAAAAAAATACTGACCGAACATTTATAATAGCCTATATTTACAAGTTAGCTATAAAAGAGCACGACTTTGGTTTAGAAAAAAACTGGGCTAAAACACTGCGCGTACGCTACCCAGACTATAGCCTCAGTGGATCTCGATCACATAGTAGCAGTAAAAAAAGTTCCTAAGAGTACTAGGTTTATCTGTGTACTAAAATTTCATCCAAATCCGTCCAGCTGTTTTAACATGAACAAGTAACACATACATTTTTTTACATGTGATAGTGTAGTCTGATAACGTAATATGAATACATACTTTCTCGCTGCAACCGTTGTCACGGCTAACGGTCGCTTAATGCGCTTCCGGGGCTTGTAAGCATAATGTACTTTATTGTATAGTGGACGGAAATGAAAAAATAATTGAGAATAAGTTTACATTTCATCTATATTCAAAGATTATTTAATAAAATATTATTTAACCTATACATATAATAAAATTCTAAGTTGAATCTGTACATTAAATATTTTTGGGAAAATCTTATTGAAATAGACATAATTATCGATACAGAGGTCAAATCTATAGTTTTTAGAATTTTTGTCTGTCTGTCTATCTGTCTGTTACCGCATCACGGAAAAACCACTAGAGGGATTTTGATGAAATTTGGTATGGTGATAGCTGGTTATCCGGGTCAACATATAGGATTACTTTTTACAGCGGGAAAGAATTTCATCTCTGAGAAATCGATACTAAACGTTAAAACGTAAGTAGGGACGAACCTGAGCGAAGCGACGGTGAGTCTCTAGTATTTAAATAAGATTTTATAAATAAATTATTATTAAATAAATTTTTATTATTTAAATGCTTTTATTCTTCAACTAGCGACTCGCGTCCTTACGTAACTTCGCACTCTCTCTTTATTAAATAAAACATTATTAAATAATAAAATATAATACCTTTTTTCGTCGACTTTTACTGTATAACTGGTCCGTAAAAGCCTTTTTATATTACAGAAATAATAAACAGTCTAACAGTGTATATAATATACACCCTGAATATTCATTCTTAATATTGTTGAAAGAATTTTTGAACCCAATGTGTTTCAAAAGTTTCGGTTAAATTGACACACAAACATTTACTTCTTCTTTACATTATAAGACGTTAAATAAAATTTATTTTAATTTAATTAATTTATAAAATCGCTAAGTTATTAATTATTTCAGACTAATAAAGTCAGAAATTTATACTTAAATATTTTATGTAGATTACGATATTGGAAACTTGTAACTACAGAACCCACTCGTAATACTTTATCGCATTTTATATTAACTTAACCCAAGATCAGCTCGTATACTGTTCGTTTTATTTGCGTACAGAGAGTACCAGAATGACCTACATTATGGTTAGAAATTACACTTTCTTGCTCTTTCAGAGATGGTTATAAGAATCGCTCTTTTACGCCTTTGAAATATTTTAACGGTCGTACGCAGGTTTTTATTGGAGAACGTTTTATTTTCTAAGTACCGGTTATTAGGTTGATCATCTGCTTGATATAAATTTTGGTTGTTTCCGTATTGTGCCTTTGTTTAATTTATCCTGCTAATGTAAATAAAGTAATTTTTTTTACGATTTTTATTTTAACTATCAATATAAAATTCATTTATTGAATCATATTTATATTATTATATGCCAGATCATTTTTATCTATTACAAAAGTAATAAAAAATTCATTTCATAAAATTCCGTAATGATTATAGTTCTCGTATATTTAGTGTAGTACATAAAACATATGATTCTATTGCATACAATACATTAATAGATATAAGAAGTTTCGGTATAAAAACGTAGTATCTAATGCAAAAAAAAATTAGAACTTTTTAATACTTATACGACTAAATTTATTAAAATGCTAAATTATAATCTATGTACGAGTATAAATAGTTTTTATTATTACTCTATAAATAGGCAAAGAGAAAACGGTTCAGTATATTATTCTTCATTTTTTTGTTTTGTACCTATAGGTGAGCTTTAATGTTACTAATAAAAAAAATTAAGGTAGTTTTTTTATACACTAATTTATGTTGTCCATTGGGCGAACACCAATATTAATAATAATTGTTACTTCTAAATTCAAATTGAAATCAATTTTTAATTATTATCAACTGAACACAATAGATTTAACTCATTTCTATATAATACTAGCGTTGCCCGCGGCTTCGCCAGCGTTCAGATGACCAAAAACCAAATTCTTAGGTTTTACATATTAGTATACTCTTACATTGCAGTTTTTGTTTTTTTCTCAGAAATGAGACATTTTTCCGCGGTAGAAAGTATCCTTTATGTTGACCCGGATAACCAGCTATGCCCATACCAAATTTCATCAAAATCTCTCTACTGGTTTTTCTGTGATGCGGTAACAGACAGACAGACAAAAATTCTAAAAACTATAGATTCGGCCTCTGTATCGATAATAATGTCTGTTTCGATAAGATTTTAAAAGAAATAATTAGTGTATAGATTCGGCTCAGTTACAATTTTATTATATGTATAGATTAAACTTCTAAAATAAGCACAAACAAAAACCGTAACTGCTCACTTTCTAAAAAGGGACTATTATAGCACTGAGACTTCAACACAAGTCCGACTTAAGAGTTATACCGCAAGCTCAAGTGCCTTTGAAAGCTCGTTGAACTGTCTGAACCTAAAAAGCAGTTGACTCCGATTGATATATTTACTATTTGTCTAGAATCCATTCAGTAAACGTGTATGAGACTTGGTAAAGATCGTCGAGATCAAGTTTCCCAGACAGGTACCTACTTTGGTATAGTCAAATTGAAGCTTAAAATCGTATTATACGAACATAATTATATAGAAATGAATGTTTGTTCTTAGGAGATATTTTATAAAATAATTGAAACGTATGCATTAAAATAATTTAATTTCGATTTTTTATTTTATCTTAAAAATTACATCGATTTTTAATTTATTATAGAAAATAATATTTTAACTTCAAGCGATTTCGTTTGAAATTAACATGTTATGTAGTTATATTTTATAGTGTATTCATAAAAAAATATGAAATTTGGTCCCTCTATGAATTGGATATATATTTCCTTTTTAGGAAACATTTTAACATTGAAAATGTATTTTTGTCGCTGCAATATAGGCCCGACTTTCAGCGAAAGTGCGACATCGATCTGGTGTCGTGGATTTTAGAACTACCTGGTTAATTGGGATGTTAAAAGATGCGTCTGAATGAGGCCTACAAGATGCAAAAAAAATTTGAAAACACACAAAGGCTTTTTTTTTAATCGAAAATATATGAAAAATGCGGTCGCTTTTTGCTCGGTTTCGGTCAGGAAAAAATCATATCTCGAAATGAAATAAGTTATCGAAAAATAAAAAAAAACCCCTAGAGATATGACATCGGACTACATTTAAAAAAATATTGGAAGTTCATATCACTGATAGGTTATTTAGAAGTAGTACCTTTGTGTCGCTGACTTTAAGCTAGGAAAGTGCGTGAGCGCGATAATAACGGTAAATATATGTTTTGGAGCATGATTTTGTTTTTGAACCGAAGTGATTCTTTGTGAATAAAAAAATATGTATTTAAACTAATAACTAACTAATATTTATACATATAATAAAACAATATCCAAGCGAAATTTATACGTAAAATATTTTTTCTAAACAATGACTGTTACGTATTGTGGCCTACAGACCCTAAAACAATGATTATGAAAAGTTTTGTCTGTTTGTCTGTATATTTGTTTTGTATATGTCTGTTTGTCTGTTTGGGTGTGTACGTTTCACGAAAAAAGTACTGAACCGATTTTAACTAATCTTTGTGTATTGATAAGTTATTACTCCGGTTAGGATATTTAAGATATTTTTTACTGCAGGAAAATTAAAGAAAAGGGAGAGGAGAGGAACGGAGCGGAGCGGAGAGGAGCGAGAAGAGAGGAGCCTGTTGTTGAAATTTGGCCTGTCTTTTTCGCAAATCTTCTTCGCCTGTCTACTGCGCTTATTATCTTCGCTTGTCTTCTTCGCCTGTCTTTCTCCTCTTTTCTCCTCTCCTCTCATCCATTCTCCGCTCCTCTCCTCCCCCTTTTCTCTTTAAAAAACAAACAAACATTAATATTTTATATTTATTTGTTTGTTTGTGTAACTGTTTGTTTGTTTAACTGCAAATTTGCTTAGCTGTCAGTTAACTGCCAGTTAGCTTAACTTTCAGTTAGTTTAACTGTCTGTTTGCTTAACTGTCAGTTAATTTAACTATCAGTAAGTTTAAGTGTCTGTTTTTTTAACTGTCAGTAAGGGTAACTGAGGGTTTTCATCAGAGTTAAAAGGTAAGTGTTGTAAACAATAAAAAAGTGCTATTAAATAATATGACTTTCATCAAAATGGGATAACTTTGAAACCTTCCTCTTATTATTTTATGTGGCAACAATATCCAATAATGTTTGATTTTCCAAAGTTCGCTTGCAAAATCTCATTTCTTGGGTAGCTCGGGGCTTTGTGCCATCTACTGCCGTTCGTCTTAGAATTTCACGTCACAAATTTCAGCTTCGATGTAATTATAGGCCGTCTTCATCTTCACAGACGAATACTAGGGTAGATTCTTCATAAAAGAGCGATAAACTTTATAAGCACTAAAAAGTTATTGAAAAACAAAATTAAGTTAATTAGAGGTTATAAGTTGGTGGTATTTCGAAATAATAATAAATTATTAATACTGACCCCGAGCCAATGCCAAATAAACGACTAACGGGCGACATGCCAAATTAATCCCTGGTATAAAGAGATATTGTCGAATCGAAGCCTTATACTATTGAATTTCTATACATATCTATCCAATATACCAATATTGTGCGAAATCATTTTAGGTGTCGCAATCACAGTCATCTGTGTCCACATGAAGGAAATTGAGATTATTAATACATAGGTATAGAATAATGAATAAGGCGTAATTTTTACAATAATAAAACGATTGTAATTATAAATGGTAGTATTACTATGGTAGAAGTGTGCTCTCCCAGGATACAGTGAAGCAGGTTCAAATCCCGGGCCACGCACTTATGGAATTTTATATGGAAATTTCATTTTTAACAAGATTTCTACTTTTTTAGATGGTGGAGAAGAACATCGTGAGGAAACCTGCAAGTTTTTATGTGCATATTGTTAATATAAAGTCTAAATAATAATCATCATGGTAAAATTAAGCTTGCATAACTGTTTACTTAATTTGGAGCCCTATATATAAATAAATAAATAAATGTCTGAGAGGACCTAAGTTTTAGAAAGACATATAAAGGCCGCCAATCTACATTTCGCCAGCGTGGTCGGTTATTATCTAAACCTTTAAATTGATAGGAGGTTAATAGGTATCTCAACAGTGAGATATTAAAATGGGTCAATTTATGTAAGTTTAATTGATAAAATTTACGTATTTTGTAAAAATATTAGTACCTAATAGGTTTTAAAAGATGTATGAAATTAATTATCGTACATTTGGAAAGCATGGTGGACTTTTAGCTAAGCACCCTCTCAATGAAAGGAGGCCTCAACAGTGTGACTCAGATTTCTTATCTGAATTTTATTTTATTTATACTCATATTATAAAGAGAAAAGATTTCTTTGTTTGTTTGTTTGTACCAAATAGGCTGCGAAACTACTGAACCGATTCAGATGAAATTTAGTAAGCAGATATTTTGAGACCCTGGGAAGGACAGGGTGAAAATGGGAATGACAGTTTGTATGGTGAAGCAACCTAAGGGCCTAGGGACGAACCCGAGCGCAGCGAAAGTAAGTCGCTAGTTCGGTATTTTTTTTAATAATTCCACGGGAACATTGTTGTACCGGAATAATAAAAATCTATGTCAATAAATCAAAAACCAGCTCTTTGCTCCGGCGTCGTGTAAAAGACACGGCAATAAGCACCATTGCATTTATTATATTACCTAATACTTGTAAGGGCTGCCTTTTGACCCAAAATACCTGTAACTGTTATCTCCCTTTATAATAAACATGTGAACATAGTTATACAAAGTCATACTCAGTTTACAATTCAAATCCAAGCGTATACATTTTCAAATATAATAATTATTTTGAACTATCTCATATTTGATTTAGTTTAGTATTACTAAATTATTCTATAACTTTGAGAATTTGAGGCCAAGCTGTTATGTATTGTAATGGGATAATTAAGTTAATAAACATTTATTATATATACATACATAATATGTGTTTTACTCATTTGAATGCGAATTGGTTAACACATTCTCTACACATCTACGGCACTGCTAGCGTATTTTATATATGCAATAGCGACTCACTCTCGCTCCGCTCGGGTTCGTCGTTAGTTACGTTTTAATGTTTAGTATAGATTTCTCAGAGTTGAGATATTATCCTGCAGTAAAATGTATCCTATATGCTTACCCGGATAACCAGCTAACATTACATCAAAACCTGTCCAGTAGTTTTCTCGTGATGCGGTCACAGACTGACAGACAAAATTTCTAAAAACTGTAGATTCGGCCTCTGTATCGATAACAATGACTATTTCAATAATTTTCGAAAAAAAATAATAATGTACAGATTCAATTCATTTAGAATTTTATTATATACTAGCGGCTCACCCTCTCTTCGCTCGGGTTCGCCCTTAGGTAGATTCCCCATACAAACTTTCATCTCTATTTTTACCCCTTTAAGGGATGACTTCCGGGATTAAAAGCCTATGTCCTTTCCAGGGTCTCAAACTATCTTCTTACCAAATTTCATCTAAATCAGTTCAGTAGTTCCAGAGATTATCGCCTACAGCATCACAAACTCACAATCTCTCAAACTCACAAACTTTACCTCTTTATAATATTAGTATAGATATAGATGTATAACTAGCGACTTACCCTCGCTTCGCTTGGATGGGAATCTGGATGCCTAGCAATATGCCTATGTGTTATTATAGATCAAAATATACTAAATTTTATCCAAATCCGACCAGCTGTTAGCTGCAGGTTGAAGAAGTAACATACATATATACACACACATTCGCAATTTTAATAAAACTTCAATTGTATAGTTTCTGAACATCATTCGGTGATTGATAACTTGGCACTGAAATCTATACTATTAAAAAATAGGCAAAGACAAAATAGCTATTTACGAGATTTACTTATAAATAAAACAAATGGAAACAGTTTTTTTTATATTTTAGTATTATTATTATTTATACAAAACATTTGAGTATTATTATTTATATATTAAAATTTTAAAAAATGACTATGGTCAATGGAATTACGAGTACTCGGCGAGCACTAGGAAATATTGTAATTCAAAAGAACACTACGAGAACTATTGGCCGTGTCCATGTTAGTTAACATTAGTATTGTCATTTAAAAAAATTAAAAAAATCTTAAAGTTAAAAAAATAATAATAATATATAAACATAAAATCACTAATTTCTTAAAATTAAGAAAAACTATAAAGAATATCGATAAGCCATTTAATCTTTTTTCTTTAAATGGATTTAAAAAGAAAATAGATGTTTCTATAGGAAATTACGTGTTCACAGGAGAACACCGCTTAATTAGTGTCGTATCACATCTAACCAGCGGATTAGACAAAGTCGACGTGTAGTTTACAGGCAAAAATAATAGAAAGAGAAATAAAACAGCTTGGGTATTTATATTAAATTCTATCCAAAATCTAAAGTAATTTTGCTATAATTACTGTTAACTTAAAACAGTTTTTTTTAACAGATTTTTGTATAAGATTTTTGCCACAGTACTTAAAAAGTAACAAAAATTTAATGAATTTTACTTTTTCACAAAAATGAGAATTGTGTACAAACAGAAGCCATACCATTACTATTTTATTATAAAAACGTATGATGGGTTAAGGCTTCATTTGTTTAAGTACAGAGAACTGAAAAAGTTCTTTAAAATGATGCTCAAAGCTTGGTGTTGAAAGATGAATGAGATTTTAATATAGAATAATGACTCTAAAAGATTTTAAACACAAAATCTTACCCCTTCAACTGAAGAACTATGGTATAAACTATTTTATCTTTTACATAGTTGTAATCTTTAACGAAATTGAGTATTAGTCTACGTAATTGGTTTTCCACGGCTTGTATAAAGAGTATGTGAAACGTTGGTGCTTGTTGAAAAGTTAGCGTTCACTTTGAAGATAATGTTTTTGTCATTATGTTTATGTAGGACGTGATGTTTTAGGCTTTGATGATGATTTCTAAGAGATTCCATTAAAAACTTGCTATTTTAAGATTTTATGAAGTAAGAAATTATTTTCATTTAAAAATATTGTTAAAATATTGTTATAATGACCGTCGTAGGGCATATACGAATAACTTACATATTAAAATATATTTCAAATGTTTAATTTTAACTTCAAGCATTTTAGATACTTTGTTGTTGGAAAAATAATTTAGTGAAATATTTATATTACTATATTTTTTACTATTAATTAGAAATCAATAATATAACGAAAACTTAAGTTTAATAAAAAAAAACGACTTCTAGACATTAAAAAGTAAAAATAACTGAACGGGTGTTTTTATTTATTACAACCTAATCAAATATTTTCGAAGTCGGCCCCCACCTGACAACGCTTTACGATATAAATATTTAATGGTAATTGTTAAAACATTATACATCAATTTGTGACGTATTTATTACAAATCGACTTCTGAATGAAAAATCTGATAGTACGAGTATAAGCAAGAATTTCCCATGCCAACTTTGATAAAGAGTATTCACATGTCATCTGCTCATTTTGTAAGGATTGTTTAAGATAATTTAATTTAATTGTTTAAGAAAATATTTAATGTACATTATACACAATTTATATATTATATTCTAAGATTATAGGATACTAGCGACTCTACCTGGCTTCGGTTATTATTGATAAGATATATAATATATAAATGAGATGAATTAAATGATGATAAAGATGGTTAAAAGTATGCCTATGTCACTCTTTAGTCCAAGAAGTAGAAACAAACAAACACACTTCCAATGTTATAATATTAGTATGGATTTAAATTTAACTTTTAAGAGAAGTAATCCGACTTTATATAAGTTCATATTTTATACATAAAAACGAACTGCGTACTATTACTAAAAATGCATAGAATTTTTAGATAGAAATGGGAAATATCAGCTGGAATAAACTTTTTACCACGATACCGTTACAAGCGGTGTAGAGTGTTAAAAATGTAGAGCCTCTTTGCTTGTGCAAACATACGTATTGTGAGGTACGGGAATGGCCATGTAGAAAGAAAAACATGGTCTCTTTTATGTACATAAATGAAGTTTACATATATTTTAAAGTAAATGAATTGCTAGTTCAAATGTGGTCAAATATTATTAAAATGTACTTAACAGTGAATACACAATACACAATATAAATATGTGTATGTTTAAGCACGTTTTGGGTAAGCACAAGCACAGATTCGTTTGCAACCAACTTCCCAATTCCAGACTATAGCTTAGCCTGGTCTAAGACTATTGTTACATAATTATATTTGTTCCATTTGAACTTGAATAGAATATGTATATTGTATATAATATAATAAAAATTCATAAGGAAGTTAAGAATAGTTTTGTTTTTTAATTAACCTACCATTTCTACTAATGTTAATAACTATGTACTTTTAAGTGAATTTCTATTGACATACTCGTACAAACATGCAGACGTTTCAAAGGTGGCGGTGGAGGCCAATGTTAATAGGAAATATTAAATAAAGCTGAAATATTTTTTTTATAATCTTTATTGCTTTTGAATTAAGCCTATATTAATATTTTTAATGTAATTTATTTTTGATTAAGGTGTGAAATTCAAAGTGGTTAAAACGAACGCCATTTTTCAGACCGAATATGACGTCAGAGTATATCATAACAGAGCAATTAGCGATTTTGTCGCTACAAATCGATTTTTCTGTGTATATCATACTGTGACGTCACGAAATGGCGGGCATTTAAAGTATCCGTGTCGGTGTGATATTTAACAAAAAATATACTTTTTTTTTCGGAGGTGGATATTTTTTTACAATTATAAATCGATGGAAGCTATTTTATAAAAAATAAAAATGTCAAGTATATTTCCAGGTACATTATACTAGTATAAATTTAAAAAAGCTCTAAAAAGAGCATTCAATTCAGTTTACTGCACTTTACGTACAACTTATATATTATATTCTAAGATTATAGGACATTCAAACTTAACTTCTAAGAAAAGCAAATCGGTTCTATAAAGTTCATATTGTATATATAAAAATAATTTCGTTCTATAACAAAAAAAAGTATATAACAAAACGACTGTTTTAAAAAAAAAAGATAAAACTAAAGCTCCTCAATACCTAATAAACCAAAAGAAAAACAAAATCGGTTGACAAACAGAACAGAACAGGGTACTGAACTCTTTTATCTTTCCCTATTTTTATATTATATAAATATATTATGTAGATATAAATAATAGTAGATTAATTACTAACGGCTATAATTATCTATCCCACAGGAATCGCATATTTTTCCGAGATAAAATGTAATCTATGTGTTATTCTGATCTATCAGCTATATTATCGTAAAGTTTCTTTAAAATCCATTTAGTAGTTTTTGCGTGAAAGACTAACAAACATCCATACATCTATAGATCCTCACAAACTTACGCATTTATAATATTAGTAGGATTATTTATATTTCATGTATCATGTCTTTTTATATTTTATAAGAGAATATTCAAGCATATTATTTTGTAAGGTAAATATAAGTCACAGAAGCAGTCTCAAGTAGCTCTAGTATTTCGATCGTTAGTATACTGAGCAAAACAGACGAGCAACGTGCGCTACAGTGATTTATTATCTGCCTTCACGACAGCTGGCGATTTCGCCTCCTAACGGAGTCTAAATCTATCCAATAAAAAAGTTTTTAACTTATCTCAGATAATCTGTTAGAAACGGGAATATTTTAAAAATTTGCTATAAAATAATCTTATAAGGAAATTTTAAGGTATCAATGTTTTTATTTAAAACGTATCGTATAGGAACGGACGGACCTATTTCGAACAGGCCATAGTCCACCACACTGGGCAAGTGCGGGTTGGTAGACTTCACATGTCCTTCGAAAACTTGCTAGGTTCTCTCAGACATGCAGGTTTTCTCACGATGTTTTTCTTTACCGTAACAACATGTATGTCAGTGTCTTCTTAAAATATTCGATCTTTAATAAACTTTTTTTAAAAGATTATCCACCTCTTTCGCTCCTTATCTAAAACGGTTTCCTTCCCATACACCTTTTTTAAGTTGGTCAAAAAATATATTTTCTTTTCTGTGTTGTTTTGCCTAAAAAGTAGTATTCAGTATCTAAATACTAATTATACTGTATCACATCGCTCATACAAATAGAAATAAGTCTGTTTCCATTAAGGAGAGGCTCTGAGTCAACAAACAAAGCGTTCTGCATTATAACAATGGATTAGAATCTCGCTGAAGTCTGAAAACCAATTATTGTTAGAAACTGTGGAACATTTTGCAATTCACGAAGTGGTTTAATAATTTAGAACTCGCATTCGATGGGACAGTGAACGTTCATTTTGAGCACTTGGTCCTTATATTTGTACATGGATATTTTATAGTAAATAGCATTATTAAACTTTTTAATATATTTTTATTTACAGAATTATGTCTATAGCTAGATTTTCCATTACTACTTATATAAATGTATATGTATGTATGTTCGACGGATTTAGGTGACAATATATAAGCTACTAGCGAATCACACTCGCTTCGCTCGGGTTTGTCCCTAGATTAATTCCCCATACAAACTTTCATCCCCATTTTCACCCCCTTAGGGGATAATTTCCGGAATAAAAAGTCCTCTCTTTCCCCGGGTTTCAAACTATCTTTACCAAATTTATTCTAAATCGGTTCCGTAGATCCAGAGATTACCCCCTACAACGTCAAAAACTCACAATTCACAAACTTTACCTCTTCATAATATTAATATAGATGGCTAAGCATAGGGACGCACCCGAATGAAGCAAATGTAAGTTGCTAGTCTAGTATAAAGCGTTCAGAAATTGAAATCTTTAAATGTGATGATGTACACGGCATCACCTAGTTACATAGCTATTCTGGCTAACCTAACTAAAATGTTAAGTTACCTATATGTACAGGTCTGTGAAAGTTTCGCATCTACTGATAATATATAAACTTGATAATACATCTATTAAAAGTCCAACGCCCAAAAGAAAAAAAAATATACATAAATATAGGCATTCTCATATTTATAAAACTATTAAATATCGCAATATTTTAACTCTTTTTATATAAAATCATTTTAAAACTTACAAATGCGTAATGAGTAATATCGTATTATACTCGTATTTTGTATAAATATCATTTTATCTTTGAAATTAAAATATGTATAAAATTTTATGCAAAAAAAAAGAAATTTTGCCTCGAATACGCTTTTTCTGTGCCGCAAAATGTTTCGCGGATTAAACGTATCCTTTAGCTTTCATGTGGTAAACTTGAAAAAGAGAACGAATTCTACTTTATTTTTACAGCAAATTTTTTGCACTTAGGTAAATATTTAATTTGTCTTTCGGAAAGTGTTTTTGGTTCTCATCTCTATAAAATATAGCATTATTTTAGGTGTCATATTTTTTTACATTATGAGAAAATTTTAACTTTGATTACAATAGCGAAAAAAAATTAAAATATTTTAAATATATATACTATATAGTAGAATTACTAGCTTTGTGACAGATTTCGTACTAACATTCACTTTTTGACTTTAAAAATTATGAACTTTTAGTGTCTTTTCAGTATCTGTTATCATCTTTAATTTCTAACTACTTTTTTTGTACTACTTTAGTAGCTTTTTCTTTGACTGTTTTTGTCTTTATAATGCTTTGCTTTAAACCATTAGAATTAAGCAACCACCTTAAAATTTATGGAGTAACATAAAGTGGACCAAATATGTACATTAAATGTATTTATTTAATAGATATGTAATAGATCGACGGTTTTTTAAAATAATTCTCTTCTAAAAATATTCTTAGAAAACTTGACTTGAGTTTTTTAATTCAGGAACAAGTTTATCAACATCAAAGTTCTCTAGATCCCACCTTTGGACACTGTCTTCCATACATCTTTCCAGACTTACTTGAAACCTTTCTGTAGCCGTTACTTGAAGACAATATCTCGTTTGCATATGTCTAATATATTTCGTCTGAAAAATTTTAGCATTGAGAATTGATGATCGTGTAAGCAAATATTTATATTTTATTGGGATATGAAGACATTATAGGTGGTCAAGTAGTAGGTTAGAGGTATCGACTTGTGATACTAATATTTTAGACTTTAGAAACGATAACAGATTATTGATAATTTATTTCATCTTTAGAAGCAAATTTTTCCTCTGTTTTGTCTATAATATATATATATATATATATATATATATATATATATATATATATAAATTTATTCTGTATATCTTCAGCTTTAACAATATGGATCTTGTGTTTATACCTATGAAGTTTTCCTTTTTGAGTTTATCTATTAAATCATTTGTAGCTGTGTTTTCTGAAAAAACCTATTTTTTATATTTTATCCAAAAATTTATTAAAAAAATATGAAAAATAACAGGGAGCTCAAAAGAGTTAAGTTAGAAATAAGAATATTTTACCTTGTTTTCATACAACCACACTTGACTATCGTTTAGATCTCGACAAGTCATTAGCATTACTACATTTAGCATGTAATCCAAACAAAGATTTTCAGATTGTATTTTACCTTCTCTTGTGTATATCCAGAACTAAAAGTTTTAAATAAAATTTGAGTTAACATGACTTCAATAATAAAATTAAACTTATTTTTTTTACCAGTCTCTTTGTTTATCTGTACAAACAGATAAATAAAATTGAAGTATCTATTTGTTATGTTAAAATAACAGCTTTTTACTAATTGCACATGAAATTATATACGGGTACATACAAGAAAAAAAGCAATTATTAAAATTTTTGTCTGTCTGTTTGTTCCAGCTAATATCCGAAAGGGCTGGACTGATTTTGACGAGACTTTCACTGGCAGATAGCTGATGTTTTAAAGAGTAATTTAGGCTAGTTTTATATTAAACAATAATAAGGGTTACATCTCAAAAAAGGTAGGTAAGTAAGTCGTTAGCTTAAATAAAAACTAATAAAAAAATACATAATACATCGTTCCTGATAGGTATATTAAGTTTGTGTAGCAACTAGTTTTATCACATGACAGGATACGAAGACCGATATAATATAAATTACATTATTGCAAAAGAGTCACAATTTTTCTCTTACTCTAAAACAAATTTAATTCAATTAAATAATAGTTTAAAACTATATTAAAAGTTAAGGTGAAAAATTAAAAAATATCGCGTACTTACTTGATTCCCCCCTTCATGATGGCAAGGCATCACACTGATCGTAGTAACGGTGCCATAATAATTAGTCGTGGAGTCAAGACAAATTGATTTGTTTGCAGAATTGTAAATCTACGTAAGAAGAGAAGAAAAATTAAAAGTTTCGTCCCCTTAGTGCTTATTTATTTAAACCACCAACAGGTATTGGTTGGAACTTTATGGTTTTTTTTCTCTATTTTAAAAAGAAAGCTTTATTTCTACGATTTATATATACATAATATATAAACTAAGAATTTAGCTAACTTATATCATGTATTTACACATAGCACTCTTTTTATCTATGTACTTTTCACAAGACTACAGTCACAGGCAAAATTATCTATGTAGAAATAATTCAAACTTTTCTTATTTATTTAACTAACTAGAAATTTTGATTTACTATGTGAATTACAATCTAAATTTACACAACACCATCTAGTTCCATGGTAAGCTACGAGGCTGGTTACTGTGTTATGGATACCAGATAGTTGATACACTACACGTATATAACTATAAATACATACATATTATAAATATAAACAACCATGACTGGAATACAAGGTTTTGCGCTCATCACAAAAATGAATGCCTCCAGCGGGACTCGAACCCACAACCGCTGGCATTCAAGTAGGGTCGCTACAAGCTGCGTCAAACGTGTCGCAAAAAGTAATGATAATGATAATAGTTTAAAAAGATAATTATAATATAAAAACCTGTCCACTAGCAGCGTTGTGGATAGTTTTCTTCATCTCAGGATATACATGGGTAAGATACCAATCAAATGATTTGCATTTTAATTTCTTACGGAACTCTTTTTTAGCACTAACGTCTCCATATAGGCCTTTTGTACCAATTCGTTGATAAAAATATTTTGCGTACTCATCGAGCCAAACCTAAAATATCATATTTTATTTACTCGCGTGACCGTCACGCTCAGATATATACTGACACTAAAGTGACTGACAGAGACGGAGAGAGTAATTTTACAAAGTGCGAGCGAGACAGATAGTGACGCCAGTTATCTATACTAATGTTATAAAGAGTTTGTGAGATTGTGAGTTTGTGACGTTGTAGGGGGTAATCTCTGGATCTACTGAACCGATTTAGATGAAATTTGGTAAGAAGATAGTTTGAGATCCTGGGAAGGACATAGGATACTTTTTATCTCGGAAACCATCCCTTAAGGGGATGAAAATGGGGGTGAAAGTTTGTATTGGAAACCAAGCTAAGGACGAACCCGAGCGAAGCGAGGGGGAGTCGCTAGTATTTTATAAAATTGATATGTATTTATATATATATTTTATTACATATACATTCTTTTTCATGTAAAAATGACATCTTGTCTATGTTCCTGGGATGAGGTAGAAAGTAATTTGTAATTTGTTGTATATTTTAGTGAGCTCATAGGATATCAAATATGTACATAGCTAAACCATCCACGTGGTTATAAAAGGACCTGAGTGAAGTGGGAATGCGTCGCTCGAATTACTGAAAATGGTTTTGCACTCTGAGATAATGCGCATTGCGTAAGCTTTGTCCCGCGGAAATGAAACTCACAAGCTTTGTCTCATTCTCATACATATAACTACACCACTACAGTTAATTGCCGTAATAAAAAATATTAATAATTAAAAAATAAACTAATATCATGAGAAAAGTAGTAAGGGTGTATGTTTGTTTTTTATTCACACTGAAATAGCTTAATTTATTATAATGAAATTGGGAATGGAGATAACTTATATTTCAAATACTCAGCCCTTATGTAGTCCTCTACGTAGTCCCACTGTGCTGGGCACGGGCCTCAATACGAGGAGAATCATGCCATAATCTAACACGCTAACTAAATGCGGGTTGTCGGACCTCACATGTCTTTCGAAAACTTGCTAGATGCTCTCAGACATGCAAGTTTCCTCACGATGTTTTTCTTTACCGTAAAACAAGTGGTAATCACATAGAATATGAGAGATGTGAGACCCGGGATTTGAACCCGCATCTTCGGTTTCCCAAGCGAGCGCACTACCACTACGTTAAGTATTATATTTTCAAATGATATATAGGCCGTTGTCAACATAACTACCGCGAACGGATCCATGGCCGTAACTAGTTAAAAATAATTTTATATTCAAGCCTTACTTCTGCAAGTCGCACCGAATTTCTTTTAAACGATCCCTTTTTTCCGCTATAAGGAAAATGCTCACGGAAAATATGCCCAACATGTGAGCATGGAACTATCTCCAATAAGCCCCCACACATCCATACTTTGAACGACAATTCTAAATTTTCCCCTCCCCATATGTCGAATCCTTCGTCGTAATAACCAATATGTTTGAAATATTCTGTATTTATAGCAAATAGACCCCCAGCTATAGTAGGCGTTTTGATCGGTGCAGAAACGTTTTCCTTACTCCTTACGATACTTGAGGGGACTTGTTTCCATACAAATTCTAAGTTCCAATTGAATCCACCAATTAAAATGTCCTTTGCATCTTGAGATATGTACTCGAATGTAGAAGTATCGATACTATCTATAACTGGGCTTACGACTGTTTTGGGGTTGTTATGTATACGGTCTAGTAAAGGTTCCAACCAACCTGTAAATGAATATCCGAAATTACTTTAAATCAGTTTGTATTACATAAATAATATGCGATGCTCTAATTAATTTTCTAATTACGAAGCCACTACGATGTTTTGAGCGTAAAAAAGATAATATTAATTAATTTCATTAAAGAAATAATTAAAATCAATTTAATTTGCAAGACAAGAAAGATGAAAGAAGAGATGTTCAACAGGGAGCCGTTTCGCTAGAAGCGATCTCTTGAAGGCAACCTTGAGATAGAGTAAAATTATGAATAAAAACGGCGTACAGTGTACCTACTTGCTTTAGTAGGAACAAATATATTGTTATAATGTACAGCTTGTAGAAAAACATCATCGAAATTAAAAAAAAAACTATATTATCATTCACTGCTATAAATAAAAAAGGTAAACAGCTATATAGATATTAATTACGAACATCAGTTTTAACTCTAATTGATAAATTTAACTAAAATACGTTCATAAATAAATAACAAAATAAAGTAAAAGAACCCGATACAACAAAATAGCAGAAAGAAGTGAGTATTTTATTTTGTATTAGCAACCCGAGTTCTAATAATAGATTTTTAAGTGAGCGCAAGAATAAAGATTATCGAGTATTGAACAAAGCTATGAGGGACTTGGATGTTGAACTTAGGATAACTTTTACAGAATATTTCGAATAAGCTTGGGAAAAATCTCGTTTGTTATTTAAAGTAACATGTTTAATATGGCTAAAAAAATTAAATGATGGATCTGTTCATGTCATAAAAATAAACAACGTCTAGGATCTCTTAACACGGCAGACCAAACGTGGTCGGCTCCAATGGAAATGGTGGGTTGGACTTCTTCCAAAAGAATCTCACTAATCTCTTATGGTTGACAGCAAAGAGAAGTAAAGAATGAGTAAAAAAATCTTTTCCTTGCAGTGTCAGTTGACACAACAGGCTTAAAATAATAATAATAATAATAATTGTCTAAAATGAAATAAAACGAGACAACGACAGAGAGAGAGAGAGAGAAAACGCATTAAGGGAAAAATGAGAATTATATATATATATATATATATATATATATATATATATATATATATATATATATATATATATAATTCTCTATTTTAATTTTTTTATATATATTTTTGGACATTAACACACAGCACCATCTAATCCATGGTAAGCTACGAGGCTTGTGCTATGGATACCAGATAGTTGATACACTACACATGTATAACTTTAAATACATACATACATACATACATATTATAAATATGTATGTATTTAAAATTTATATATAATAGAAATTAGTAAAAAAATGAAATTAAAGAAAAATATTGAGTAGCATACAATACGTTGGGTACTTATTTAGTTTGTGCTTATGTATTTTAGAAAGTAAAATATTTAATATAATATTATAAAACTATAAATAGTTTATGAAGAATCTATGTTTTTTGTTTATGTTTCTTTTTATTTATTTTTTTAACTACTATTAAAATTACTTTTGTTTTTAGAGACTATTATTAAGAAGTGAGACCTAAATATTTTGCTAAAATCCTTAGAAACAGAGCAATTGCTGTGCTAATATACGTATAAATAAACTATACAGAGAGGAGTCACAAGCATAAGCTAGTTTCATGAAAATTACTTACGCACCGTTAGTACACTCACAGTGACTGTCAATAAAACAAACAACAGGAGTATTCACTTTAATCACACCCAGTATTCTTGCTCTGATGAGACCTTCCCTTCGTTTTGTACGTAGCAGGCTTATTTTTGGAAAATTTTTAATGTATTCATCTAGGTTATTTTTCAAGTGAGCTAAAAATATATGGTTTTTAGAGAAATTCCTGAGAGCTCTTTATGACTCAACCCAGGACTTGAACTGAGGACCCTAAATGATATACAGTGATAAACGCTAACCACATCCTACAAACATATTGATTTTATTTAAAAAAACCATTGACAATCTTAATTAAGCGTATAGTATGATATTTTCTAGAAATAGTTTGTAAACCTAAAAAAATAGTTTTTTCCAGTTATTCTGTGAACTGCTCAAAAATCTTACTAAAATTTAAGCACATAAAATGGAGAAACGTTTGGTTACTAGATCTCCATCAATCTCCATCATACAAGGTATATAAATAACCTTTTTAAAGAGTACCTTTTTAAATAAACAAAATACATATTAAGTTAAATGGTCCACTTCAAATTTTACCCGGTTTATGGGCAGGCAAGTTAGTAGTAGTTCATAAGCTTAGCTTAGCTAATGGTTAAAATTAACTGGAAGGCATTATCTTTAAACATATATTACATTTAAGCTATATAAAATAGTAGAAAATCTTGATGCCTCGGTGGTCTAGTGGCTAGTATATACGGCTGCAGATTTGGAGGTCCTGGGTTCGAGTATTGGGTCAAGCCAAGTTTAATTACTGAATTTTTCTGTTATTCTTAACAGAAAAACTTAATAATTAAATTCTGAGTACCCGGAGTTGGGAAGTTGGCGGTGATTCACCCTCGTGCCTCGGAGAGCACGTAGGCCATCGGTCCTGTCCACCAGTCGTGTCTAATTATTATCGATCCACCGGAGTATAGCGTGACAGGAGTAAAGAACGCATCTGTGTCTGCGCAATACAGTTATAATATCCCCTTGCAGTTGGCTAGTCTCAGTAAGATTGGCTGCCAGGTCCGAAATCGGTCAGGAGGGCGGGAAGTCGAAGAAGGGAAGTCGGGAGTTTGATTCCTGTTCAGTGCAAGCCTATTTCTTTTAGTCTGCTCAAAGATACATTGCTTAAAAATAAACGTGGGATTAGAAGACCTAATGAGTGTTTTGATATTATAATAAGATAGAAAATTAAGATAGAAGTTATTGTTGAATGTATGTGACTTCAACAACGACAAACAGACAGAACGACAAAGAGATGTTAAATAGATTTGGGTGGCATTGCATACACATAAATATTTTAAATTCACATATTATAAATTTTTACCTAGCATGTGTGTTGCAGTCCAATACTTAAGACTTTACAATAATCTCTCTAAAACCTAATAGTCCAGCCAGTTATAAAAGAAAATAACTTTTTTTTATAAGCGAGTAAAATCGCAGACTGGAACTAGTCGGACTACTATTAAAAAAACTTTTTAACAAAAAAATAAAAACCGACTTCAAACAAAAGCACTAAAAAGTAAAAAATAACTGATTGGTAGTTTTCATTTACTATACATACCTAATCAAATATTTTCGAAGTCGGTGTGCTTTGCTTTGTATGGGCTGGCACCGATTCCGAAAATATTTGATTAGGTATGTATTTAATAGGCAGGCTTTAATTACTTAGCCAAAGCACACCGACTTCGAAAATATTTGATTAGGTATGTATAGTAAATGAAAACTACCAATCAGTTATTTTTTACTTTTTAGTGCTTTTGTTTGAAGTCGGTTTTTATTTTTTTGTTAAAAAGTTTTTATTTTTTCCTTTTTAGTGTAGACAGTAGTAGCAAAGTAAGGATTCTAACGTGTTAGGCTTGTCAAATCAAACTAAATAAGCCCAAACTCAAAGTATCTACTATTAGCCGTTGAAGAGTTCCACCTATCCACCTTCTGGCCTTGCCATCAGATCAGGTCAACAACACCGAACCACTGTACTATCAACGGAAATAGAAATACTCGCAAAGTTTCAAGTCAATATGACAATTAGAAGTAGGTTAAATTCATCATTAGTTGTTTTTCCACCCTTAGGGGTGGTATTTTTTTTTTGAAGTTTAAATGGGACCAATCTGGAAGTATGCCCTTTCAAACAAAACAAAAATTGTCCAAATCGGTTAATAAATGACGGAGTTCTGAGGTAACAAACATAAAAAAAAAAAAACAGTCGAATTGAGAACCTCCTCCTTTTTGAAGTCGGTTGAAAAGCAAAAAAATATATGTATGTATGTGTGTCTATACGTGTGCGTTTGTTACTTCTTCAATATTAAACGGCTAATCGGATTTTGATGAAATTTAGTACACAGATAGTCTTTAACCTGGAAAAGCCATAAGCTACTGTTAGAAGTGAGGGTAGTTATTATATGTAAATAAAAAAGTTTAAAAACTTACGCATCGTAGAAAAATCATCCACTAATATTATTATTTTTAGCAAATTTCCCGGCGACCTGTTTAAAACTGAATGTATCGTTCGTAAGAGTGTTGACCAAGCTTCGTTATGAAAACATATAACTACGGAAACTTCTGGTAAATTTGCGCTGTAGTTTCTTTTCAAGCATCTAAAGGGGCATGTATATTTTCGTTAGCAAATTATTTATATTTGCCTTTTACGAAGTTTCTAGTGTATTTGAATTTAATTTTAGCCATCAAACACAAATAGCTTAGCTATTTAAAATATTCTATATTTAATATCCATTCGCTTAATTAAAGAAATTAAGACCAAAAATATGTCAATGGCTTCAAATCTCTACCAGTTGAAAACCCTAATAAATACATATATAAGTTTGGTATATCATTAGTTAAATCATTTTATTTCATTAATAAAAAATGGAATAAATTAATATTTGCATTAACACTGCATATTTGATTCAAAGATTTTTAAAGTTTCATATGGTTAATATAATAAAAAATGCTATCACGAAACGCAAAAAATATTATTAAAGAAATAATAGCCTAATAGATTAAACTAGAGTTCGCCGAGCTGTCAAACTTCGACCATGATTATTATTGATTTTTTTATTTATAAAACTATAAGTCGTCAATAGCTATTAAGCTAAAACAAAAATTAAACAGATTGGTAACAAACAAAATGTTTATTTTAATTAATTTAATGTATTTTATATAAAAATATTAGCTTTCTACACTATAATATCTCCATATAAACTTTAACTGTGTCAAACACATTCCTCCGTCCGCGTAATTTTCATAAAAATGGATAAAAAGTTTTTGCTTCACGTATTAATTACCTAATATATAATTATCAATTTGACCACAGACTATAACAATAAACAAAAGAGTATATATGCGCGTGTGTGTGTCAAATACATGGTAGTGTGTGTTATGTTTTTTTTTATTTTTAGTGTATTTTTACGCATAATTTTTAAAAAATATTAGCATTCTGGATTCCTTCTCTGTATAAACTATAAGAGTGGGGAATATCATACTCCTCCGTCCGCGCAATTTGCGTAAAAAGGAGCACAAAGTTTTTGCTTCACGTTTTAATATAAGGTCACAGCTATATATGAATATTGAATATGTATTTTTAGTAATGTACTTATATTATATTGGGGCTAGAAGGTTATGTTAGTCATTTGGCTTGTCTACGGGATAGAGTATGAATTCAATCCCAACAATTGGATCCCAGTAAATGTAAAAAAAGCTGTTATTGCTTTGATTAAAAAAATACTTAAAAGAAAGTTTGTTAGCTAATGATTTTTAGAGTTAATTATACTATAAGTTATTTTATAGAAGTTTAGAAGAAATTGTTATTTCTTCATAAATAAAAAAGCAAATATAATTTACGAAAAAACAACTGATGACTCGCTGAGTTTCTTTCCGCAAATATTCTCAGGACTAAGGCATTGTTTGCCAAACTACTGGTAGAGTTTTTGACAAACAATAAATGTATTACTCATATGCCAATAGTGAATAAAGAATTTTGTATATGAAATACATACGTACCCCTCATCTCTTACATCAGGTAACATACGATTAAAAGGTATTAGATCACTAACGAACTGGTTAAAAGCGTTGTCTTGCCAACCTTTTCTTATTGATGTTTTTATCATGCCTTTGACAACATCCTGCATGTAAACCGGCTTTCCAAGATATCCTAAAACACACATAGACTAATAATGCTAATATTATGAAGCTCTAATAAATTTTCTTTAAACAAGCGTTTTCCTCATATTACTGTGAAGTTTCATCAAATTTAGTTCAGTAATTTTACTATATACATATATTATAGTTTTCGCCTTTCAAATATTTGTAGGATGACAAGAAGTACAATTATAGAGACACATAAAAATTCTATAAATGCACAATTTTACCTCATACTGCACGTATTCTACAAAATGAATCCTTGAAAGTGCAGCGATAAAATTTTAATTATTTGAATAAGCAGTAGATTTGCTCTATGTACGCTGAAAATATATTTTCTGCTACGCTTTAAGCTAAATATAGAGTTGGAATATTTCTCTCATATAACTTGCTTTAATGATATCTGCATTCACCTATTTCTCGTAATTGGCAAAAGTATACACTAGAATATCTTTGAATTCGTATATTTTTATTTTATTCTCATTATTTGTGGATATTTGAATTTTGTTTTACCTAATGGTAGTTTTTGGTTCTTTATTACTGCTAACCGATCTTCGAACGACAAGCGAGTGTTAGTTTTACCTACGAGTTTCCATACTGAAAAAAAATAGATCTCATAAACATGCTTTAAAAACTTTAATTTAGAAATTCTAAGAAGATAGTTTTGTAAAGACTAAGTAAGGCATTTATTGCTTATAATAATTTTTAAGTACTAAGACAAGTAAATCTATCATTAAAATTTGAAAATATTAAGTAATATAGAAAAATATTTGTCGAAAGGATAAAATTATTTTTATTTATGTTATAGTTTTACCAAGCAGGCGGGGAAAAAGGTAGCCTATCCGTCTCCAGGTTTTTATCTATATCCTTAATCAATTTAATCAAAATCTGTTTAGCGGCTTAAGAGTAAAATGGTAACAAAAATATAGTTACTTTGACATTTATAATTTTACTATGTATATGTGTTTGTACATAATTATATTTTAATATACGGTCATAATTTTTTGTTTCAAATATTATGATAAAAAGCTCGACATACATATACATATATAACGACGATAGTAAACTAATTGATTAGCAGTCGTAAGTCATAATCATGATTTGCTATAGTTATAACTCGCTATGAGTACTCGTATGAGTCGCCACTCACCCTCACTCCGCTCGGGTATGTCCCTAGTTACCTACGTTTTAACGGTTAGTATATATTTCTCAGAGATGAGATATTTTTCCTCAGTAAAAAGTATCCTAAATGTTGACTCGAATAACCAGTTATCATCATACCAAATTTCATTAAAATCTATCTAATGGTTTTCTCGTGATGCGTTGCCAGACAGACAGACAAAACTTTTAAAAACTATAGATTCGGTCTCTGTATAAATAATAATGACTGTTTCAATAAGATTTTCCAAAAAATATCAAATATAGGTTCGACTCAGACTTTTATTATAATATGATATATTAATATGATAAACCAAATATTAACGTTATCTTATTGTATCAAGAAAAATTGGTAAAAATTGTGTTTTTCTAGAAATACTGAATTGATTCTCATATACTTTTTCTTATAAAAAGTATACATGTCTGAGTTACGAAGTTAGCCACGAGCAAAAATATAAAAATATAAAAGAAAATAAAGCTCCTCAAATTAAAGTCAATGATCCTGTATGATATTAAAAATAATATAATATATCTATGACACTAAAAATATCTTATTTTCCTCTCAAATAAATAAAAGAAACGAATGATCTGTAAAATAATCTTGATGTATAAAATAAAGTAAAAATTCACTTACCATCTAATTCTGAAGCGTTTTTATAACTTACAAAGTATTTTAAAGCGTTTTCATATCGTCGATCTTCTTCCTCAATTGAAGATTCTTTTATATGTTCCCTGGAAATAAATAGCAATGTTATAAGCCATATGACTAAAATTAATGCAAAAAGCTTAAAATATTTTCTTAGCATTATATAGAAAATTGGATAAGTATGGTTTCACACTGTTTCTTCGGTAAGGAAATGGCTAACAGAACAATACGTTATCATGCAAGGAGCTACTCGATACACATTGCGGTATTATTCTCGTCATATTTAATAATATATACTGTAAAATTTTCAGTAGCCATTTTCCTCCCACTAGTGACTCTTCATGCATTTACTCAAGTTTTAAATCTTAAGTAACTGATTGAAAATAGAATAATATCTTACAGAGACCTTGCAGTAGTAATCTTGCAACATATCTAATTAAGTACAGCAAGTAGGATACACAATATTCTCTATATTTTTTTTTTATCTTTCAAGCATGAGATTAAGATAACAGTTTTATGAACGACTAGCGACTCACTCTCCCTTCGCTCGGTTTCGTCCCTAGCTTGCTTCCCAATACAAACTTTCATCCCCATTTTCACCCCCTTAAGGGATGATTTTCGAGATAAAAAGTTTCTTTGTCCTTCCCAAGGTCTCAAACTATCTTCTTACCAAATTTCATCTAAATCGGTTTAGTAGATCCAGAGATTACCCCCTACAACGTCATAAACTCACAAACTCACAATATCACAAACTTTACCTCTTTATAATATTAGTATAGATTAAATTTAATTGCTTTACCTTTGTATATTATTTTGATAGATAGCTTTTAACTAATGATTAAAATCAGTTTTTAATAAGACATTTTTACCAGAATAAGTCGCTGTAGTTTGTCAATATGCAGTTACTGAGAAAAATGGCTACTACACGTTCAAGACTATAGAAAGCAGTCAGTAGAAAACATATTTATAATCGCCAATCCTTAAGATTTTATCCCGGAAAAATTTGTGGTTCCCGTGGGATAGATTTGTTTTTGTTTTTCACTAGGGACAAACCCGAACGAAGTGAGGGTGAGTCGCTAGTAAAAAATAATTTGTGGCTTATTTACATCAAAGTAACTTTAGACTCCAGTGAGAAATAGGAATATAAATAAATAAATAAATAAATATTTTGGGACATTAATATACAGCACCACCTAGTTCCATGGTAAGCTACGAGGCTTGTGTTATGGATACCAGATAGTTGACACACTACACATATATAAACTTTAAATACATACATATTATAAACATGGCTAGGTAGGTGTTTTAAAAAATACTATTCATTAAATTACATTAAGCTTTCCAGTTAACATAATTAAGAGTAAATTTGGTCGCAATTCAAGTTTTTCCTGAACGCTAATGATCTTCATTGTGGAGTTCCGGTTATTTTTATTCAAGCACTCTTTAATTAACAGCAAGAGAAGTAGAAATTGTCTAAAATTATAGCTGAATAGTTATGTCTGTTCTTTATAAAGACTTGTAAGAACTACGGCATGGTGGTGCCGAATTTTCTCCGACTCAAAAGGGAAGTAATTAAGTAGTAATTAGGGAGTTATATATATATATATATATATATATATATATATATATATATATATATATATATATATATATATATATATATATATATATATAAATTTCAAGAAAAATCAAACTGGGTAAAAGTGACTTTTATACTAATTATAGTTGTAATAATTTATGCATAAAATTTATTCATAATTATTCATCTATCGTACATTTATATTTCGCAGTATAAGAAATATAAGGACGAAGCGGAGTTTGAAGTAAACTTTTAAGTTTAGAGTGATTTTTCGAACGGAGATACTATGTACTCGTATACTAAAGCGTAACTTAGGCTACTTTTTGTAAATCAAATAATAACATGATGTTCTCCCGACCGATTCCGGCCACGGCGGCCAATCTCATTGAGACTAGCCAACTGCGCAGGAGATATTATAGTGCACAAGTGTACGCGCAGACACAAGTGCACTCTCTATTCCTATCACTCTCATATTCCGGTGGGACGACTGCTCGACACGACCAGTGAGAGTAAAGGCGCAGGACCGACGGCTTTACGTGCTCTCCGAGGCACGGGGGTGAAACACCGCCAACTTCCCAACTCCGGGCTGTTACTGAGGCTTACTTATACAGAAAGACAATAACTAAACTTGGCCCGACCCGGGACTCGAACCCAGGACCTCCGGGTGTGCAGCCGTACATGCTAGCCACTACACCACGGAGGCAGAGAAATAATAACATAATATATAACAGACTCATATAATTGGTCTATTGCAAAAACTTACTTCAGCATTTATGACTATTTTGACATATAACAAAGCAAACCACTAGAGAAAGTGATGACTAGCGATGCCACTCGCAGTCGTCTAACGACTATATCATTAATCATACAACTGCTTGCTCTTTGACTCGGTTAGAGCCAAGCTATTGTGCATCTGGTACAATGTCTTGATCATTTTGTTACGTAACTATGTATCTACATTCTACATACTTTATATAGGTGTATTTTTAACCCCCGACGCAAAAAGAGGGGTGTTATAAGTTTGACGTCGATGTCTGTCTGTCTCTGTGTGTGTGTGTGTGTCTGTCTGTGGCATCGTAGCTCTCAAACGGATGGACCGATTTCGATGCGGTTTTCATTTGAAAGCCAGTTTCCTTGCGGTGGTTCATAGCTATGTTTGGTTAATATCGGTCCAGCAGTGTAAGAGTATCAGCTATTTTCCAAAATAACGTAAGGCATTTGGCGTATGATTACTCGATTAAGTGCTTCACGCATGCCAGTGTAATCGTTAAATGACAATTAATTTGCGAAGGGGTTTTTTTTTAATTTTTAATTTTTAATTATGGTTGTTATTGATTTATATATTTGTCTATATCTTAACTTGTAGTAAAATAGTTTCATTTAACCTAAAAAAGGATGCACCTATATCATAATCGCTTTCAAAATCCTTTAGGCGGAGTTTAGTACTGCATAACGCACACACGCATACACAGTGTGCCCTCATACACATATTACATGTGTGGACCCCAGGATTTGAACCCACTCCATATAGTTTCCCAAGAGAGTGCAGTACCACTGGGCCACCACTGATGTAACATTTATATAGTGTAGTACTCAGCTGAAGGTGATAGAAAGCACAAGCTTATGTCCAATTAAAATAAAACTTACCATATAAACTTACACAAATACAGCGGCTTAAATAAGAAAGCCAAACCAATAAAACATTCATCTCTTGAAATAATAAAAATATTTCTTTAATAATTTTATTATCTCAGTTCTAGTAATTAAAATTTTAATAGTCGACACGTACTGTTATTCTGTTGACGTCTCATTAAAATTATATTTTACTTTAAAAATGCTCGTTATGAGTCTAAAAGGATAAATAATTATGATTATTATATAACGAAAAAGTAAATTATTTTCACATTTTAATGAAGTGTTGGAGCTGCGTAGTTTTTCAATTTTTGTTTAACACGAATCCTTGTTTAAGTAAATTTTACTATTGCCTACTAGCGACCCGCCTTAGCTAAGTTCAGGTAAAAACTGTACTTAGACTTCTTACATAGTATTCTAGTTATGGTATAAGTAGTAATTATGATATAAATAATAACGAAAATAAAATAAAAATGACGCCAAAAAGTTACACCCCTTTAAAGCATCATAATATTATATAAATTTTGCACACTATTTTTTTGTTCCTAATGAGATTCCATTGATTTACCAAATTTGCTCTATATGACGGTAAAATATCCTTTACCTATCACTAAAAGTATCGTTAAAATTGATTTAGCCGTTGTCATTTATTCTCAGTTTTTTTACTCATAAATATTTTCAATATAATCATAAGTAGTAATAAATACATATACTAATTTTGGTTTTCAAACAAAAAATATTATCTTAAGTTGAAAGGTAATTTTATAAGCAATTATTTTTGTAAACTTTTGCGTTTTTTTAATTTAAAATTGCGGTTTAAATCGCTTGTTTCTTTTAGTTATTGAACTAAAATCGTCCCTCGGTGTAAGATAAAGCTCTCTAAAAGAAATAGTGTATTTAGTACAAAGATGGAGGAGTTATTCTGCAAAGGCCAATGCCAGAACAAAAAATATGAAAGTGAAAACGAAACTTTGTAAATCATGTAATTTATAAAACATATTGTAACCTATCGTTCATTCCTATAAAACCACAATAAAAAGGTTCATTTCGAGGTAAATTAATCTATTTTACCCTTTCCTTACAATACACCTTACAAATGTGAGGTTGAAGAAAAGTCAGTATAGGATAAAGTAAGTTAAAAGATTTTTATTTAGCTAACATTTTTTTAATTTAGATAAAGGAAATAAGATTCTATATTCAAGTCGAGGTTTCTTATATTGAAAGTTTTGTCAAAATTTATTCCCTGTATTTGAATGGACAAAAATATTAAGATTTGTAAGTTTTTCTACAACCTTAAAAAGAGCTACGAAGAAGTCACTAAGGTACTTAAATGCAAACAGAAATTTATTTATATTTATTTACCAAGCCATTTAGGTTCTAAATTGAATTTTAATAGCCATCTCAAATTCCCATTATACGAAAAGTATGATGTAAATCACTTACCATTGTTCGCAACAAAGCATCTAAAAGGAGTATGAGGTAGTGTATTCTGCTTCGGGAAATTATTTGCAGAAGTATTCTTTGAAAATATGAAAACACTTTTCAAATAAAAAATATTGAATTGGAGTGTTGAATATTCTCTAAAAGGAAAGTTTGTAGTCAACTTGCATAATATCAGTAATATTATTTAATATATCCTGAAAATATTTTACTACTAGCATTGCCCGCGGCTTCGTCCGCGTTCAGATGACCAAAAACCAAATTCTTAGGTTTTACATATTAGTATACTCTTACATTGATTGCAGTTTTTGTATTTTTTCTAAAAATGAGACATTTTCCCGCGGTAAAAAGTATCCTATATGTTGACCCGGATAACCAGCTATCACCATACCAAATTTCATCAATATCCTTCCAGTGGTATTTCTGTGATACGGTAACAGACAGACAGACAGACAGACAGATAGACAAAAATTCTAAAAACTATAGATTCGGCCTGTGTATCGATAATAATGTTTATTTCAATAAGATTTTCCAAAAAATATTTAATGTACAGAGACTGGCTCATTATTATTTGCAAGTATAACTTTTAGCACCTCCAGGTAAACTAATAAATTAATTAAATTTCTAAGAAATCTATTGTTAACTGTAACGCCGACGTGTCCGCGGTCGTTGAGGGATTAAATATGAGTCGTGGAGTTCGAATTTAGATGTTTGTATTGATTATAATATGTATGTACTAGTTTTCACAAGTTTCTTCTAACAATCGCCAAACTATTGCAATTTAACGGTTGTTAGGTTTATCTTAAACCAAACCATTCAGTCCAAACCTGATGATGACCAAAAGATGATAGAAGCTTGACATTTGAAGAAGATATTGATTTTATATTGTAGGCGTCATTGAGGAAAGAGATTTTCGAAATTCATCCACTAAAAGGGTAAAATAGGGAATCAAAAGTTTGTATGAAACTCTGTCCTTAGAATGTAATGTACAATTTAGCTAATGTAAAAATGCAGAGATAAAAAAATGCTTCAAGGAGTAAAAGAGGGTAAGAGTAAGGAGGGGAGGTAAAGTATATAAAATTAAACCATAATATATATTTAAGCCAGGATTATGTTATTACTATACATTACGAATATGGTAAACTGAATAACGCTAGTAATACATATACAATATACATAATATATAATTACAAATTAATACAAAATGCTGCAGAGACTATGTATTTACTAGGTTTGACATAATTTTGTTTTAATCCTATATAATAAAGCGGTTTTCTAGTGTTTATCTCAAGCTTCGCGATGCCGCATAATCGCAGAGTCGGTGATCATTTCATAATTAAAGTTGTTCCATACTTGGCAAAGTTTTGAGATCATCTAATCTGGGCCTTATAAGCCCCATTTAATATTCCTCTTCACACTCGCATCGATCCATAGATTAAGTAATGCTAGAGTTATTGTTGAACTTTGAACAATTTAAAATCACGCTTATATTGTGTATGTAGGTATATTTGCATGTTCATTTGTTGCTCTGTCTGTCTGTACCTGTTGTTTCATAATTGTTCTATTATGCTGTAGTAAAAATGGTTCAATTTAACTGATCTGGAACAAAATATGGCATAGGCAGGCTTTTTATATATATAATCTTATTAGCGGCTCAACCTCGCCCCGCTGGAGTTCGTCCCTAGTTACGTTTTAATGTTTACTATACTTACCGATTTTTATAATATTCGTTTTGTTGGATTTATCTTTATCCCAAATAGTAGAATAACTATTAAAACATCGGAAAAATTCACGACAAAAAATGTGAGTAACTCGTTTTTTTAATAAAATGTCTTTATTAAATACTTTCAAATATAGATTATACATGTCGTACTTATGATTGTCCAATTTTTGGAAAGGGATACTAGGATAAGTTAAGTTAAAAGTGTACCAAAAGGGTTGAAAAAAAAGCATGTAGGGACATTATATTTTTATGCAGAAAGTATTCGATTGTCGAATGAATACTCATTGATACCTAAAGTCAAAATTTAGGATGTTTATTTACTTGGGTAGAATTTTTTTGAATATTTTAAAATTGTTTAAACACCTTTATTATTTTACATTTGACATCCATGTTATGTAAATATAATAAATAGAACTCTCATTATTAATTCATAAATGAACGTGGATGATGAAATTTGTGGAATTTGTCACATTAATGCTAGTAGATATACAAATAATTTTGTTTAGTTTATAAAATCTACTATTAAAGCTCTGCTCGCTGTATCTATTACCTATATCGTGTTATATAGACACGACGACATCTTTATTTAAAATATAAGTACAAGTAAGTATAAAATTAAAGTATAAGTATTTTTATATATAAAATTGTATATAATGCTATAAATCAATGCCCTATTTTCCATCAAACAATTTCACATAATGAGAACTATAGAAGATAGATGGTGAATTTCACCAACATATTGGAGGGTTAAAGAAAAATGGGTTTGGCATCGTGTTCTGAAAACTGCGCCCTTTAATTTGCATTATTAGAACATTATAGCTCTTATTTCAAAGGGCTTAAAATGAATATCGGGTGTACTCAATTATCTGAACAGAAGAAAGCGTAAATTTGGAGAAGGTTAACAAATATGTTATAGGGACACGGAATTTATGATTGGACTATCATTTTTATGATTTGAACTCGCCATTTGTGAGAATGAGTGCACATTATGGTAATCGTGGGTAATATCCTACAATTTCATCACCGATTTCTCAAGATGTGCTTTTACTTTATCTGTATATAATATTTTGTATCAATATGCCACGTGCCCTAAGAATTAAAATAAATACTTTTTAGAAAAATATGTTTGGGACATGTACTACATGCCATTAAAGGTGTCTATATAAATTATCAAAAATGCAAACGTAGATGCGTATAACTCATATTTTTAAGCACTAGATAATCAAATATAAAGCAAAAGATAAAAAAATATGAAGCTGTGTTTGTAAAAAAAAAACAAAAAATTGAAACATTTTTGTTGGTTGTATGGCTGTAAATGTTTTTTTTCAAATATACAATTATGACACAAGATCTATACAAAAAAACAGATTAAAATATAATGTCATAGAAATATTCTTTTAAATTTCTTTGTTGAGAACAACATATCAAATTTTATACAACACTAGCGACATGCCCTCGCTTCGCTTCGGGTTTGTCCCTAGACAAGAACCATCTATCCCACGGGAACCGTAAATTTCTCTGAAATGATATACAGCCTATAGCCTTTCTCAATAAACGGGCTATCTAATGCAAAAATATATTTTCAAATCGGATTAGTAGTTCCTGAGATTAGTGCGATCAAACATACAAACAAACTTTGCCTCTTTATAATATTAGTATTGCTAATAATAGCATATCACTTTGGTATTCCACCTACAATGGCCACACATCACACACACATCCTGTGCTTATCCCCAAGAGTCAGGCGAGCCCATGTGTCAAAAGGCGAATGTAATAAATATAATCCAAATATTTAACGAGCACAAGTGCTTTCCATGTTTACGGTAGATCAAATTTGTTTTGAAACGCTCGTAAGAGATCCTGTGACTCTTGTAAAATGTATGTAATATCGCGTACTTTTAGCATTAATTAATTTTCATCAGGTAAATATAATTTTAATGACGTAATATTTTTATTTAATTAACGAATCTTGTAATGATTTTTTTTAAGGCAGTTCATTATACCATTACAATATGTGTGTATTTTTTCGGTGGTCTAGTGGCTACTGGTTAGCATATACGGCTGCAAATTTTGGAGGTCCTGGTTTTGAGTCTCGGGTCGGGATTTTTTGGTTAATACATTCTCAGTAAGAACCCGGAGTTCAGAAGTTGGCGGTGTTTCGACCCTGTACCTCGAAAGTCACATAAGCTGTCGGTGCTGTACCAAATCTTTCACAGGTAGTGTCGAAATGTCGTCTTACAGGAACATAAGTGCATCTGTGTGTTTGTGTAAGTACACCTGTTCCTGCGCAGTTGGCTAGCCTCAGCAAGATTGACCGCCGTGGCCGATATCGGCCACGGTATTGTATATTTGCATCGGACATAAAATCACTTGATTTATCAATTTTATTAATTATTCTACTATAACATATTATTATTTTGTCAAAATACTTTTAATAATAATATATTAAGAAAATTATATTAGAAAGTCGTTTTATAATTTTTTAACATTGCGAAAAATCTACATATTTGCTATTAATGTCTTTGAAAGAAATTCGATTCCTCCAAATATTCAATCAAACTTTATTGTAACACGAAAAAGTTTTCGCTCTTATATTCACATTGTATATTGCATGGGGTAAAAAATGTTGGAAAGCTGATAAAATATAACGTTAATAGATAACGTACATATAATAAAATTCTAAATGATTCGAATCTGTACATTGAATAATTTTTTAAATCTTATTGAAATAATCATTATTATCGATACAGAGACCGAATCTATAGTTTTTAGAATTTTTGTCTGTCTGTCTATCTGGGATGCATTACGAAAAAACCACTGGACAGATTTTGATGAAATTTGGTATGATGATAACTGGTTATCTGGTCAACAATAGCATATTTTTACTCCGGGAAAATATCATCTCATCTTTCAGTATCTATACTAACCGTCAAAACGTACCTAGGGACGAACGAAACGCGAGGGTGAGTCGCTAGTATAATATAATAACCACGAATTTATAAAAACAACGATGCTTTTTACGTTAGGTACATTAGAATATAAAATATTATTTTAGTAAAATAAAATTCGAAATCTGAAAAATGAAAATGACTTGTTTAGTTTTAAATATTTTTTTAGAGCATAGAAGCTGAAACAAAGCTCAAATCGATGAGTGTTTAAAAAATACAAATGAATAGGATTCAGTTTGTTTGAGGTTTTACAGTAAGTAGATGCATATAACTTTGTTTATTATTATTTCTTTTAGTTTATAATAGCTTGTTTTTTATCTAATATCATTGTTGTCTAAATTTTTGCATGCCGTTTTCACCTGTAATTGAAATACCATTTAGTTCACCTAGTCTAAGCTTATCTATGTATGTAAAAGAATGTGATATTGAGTATTTTGTTGGTGTAATAAATAAAAAAAAAATAATAATAAAATAATAAAAAAAAAAGTATAATAAATAATAATAATAAATGTGTAACCTACATTTTCCATTTCAAAAGAGCAGTTTCTCGCCGGCTATTCTCAGCAAAACTATTTTAATGATATGATAAAGGCAGCATTATCAATTCGCAAGAAAGGCCTCATAAATTGATAATGCTGACTCTTGTAAATATTGCACAATTTGACTTGAATAAAATATATTTTGAGTTGGAATAAAAAATATGTATTTTAACATAAAAACTAACGAAAATAAAATATAAATATAGTTTTTCCTGTTGAAAATGGCCATAACGCTTTCGATCATAAGTCAAATGTTACACGTCGTTTTTCATTTGCGTCGCTTGGGATCGATAGAATCACTGACACGCTTAATTTATCATGTAACAACTGCACAAAAGATTTTAGCTTTTAATGTCCTTAAGCTATTAGTTATTTTTATTAAAAAACGAGGAGATTTTTCATCGTTTTTCAAAAAAATACCTAAAAATTTATAGAATAGTAAGCCAGCTGTGATTTGGAAGATTTAAAAAAAAAACAAAATTTAATATCGAGTGATATTATAGTGCACAAGTGTACGCGCAGACACAAATGCATTCTCTTTTCCTGTCACTCTCATACTCCGGTGGGATGAAACTCGACACGACCAGTGAGAGTTAAGGTTTTGGCACGGGGGTAAATGAAACACACCCAACTTTCGAACTCTGGGCTGTACTTACTGAGAATTATTTGACAAAAAACCCAAGAACTATACTTGGTCCAATTCGGGACTCGAACTCAAGACCTCTTGCCTGGGTATCTATCCACGCAGTCTATGAGTCTATGAGTCTATACTGTATATCCAAGAATTAAGTAAGAAAGTTTCATCACACATAAAACATTCTTAATTCTTATTTGCATAATTTATGGTTTTTGTTAGTTATTTAAATACATAAACGTAATAATTTTGGAATAATAAAAATATATAAAAAAATTAAATAGACTTAATTATAGACATACTTATACAAAACAAAATACTTAATTATTGTGTACAAGTCATTTTTACGTTAAATAGTGGCAAGAATATTTACTGCATTCCCCCGCTGAAAGGCAATGCCCTTGGTTCGTCCTAAGGTTGATTCCCCATACAAACTTTCATCCCCATTTTACCCCCTTAAAGGTGATTTCCAGAATAAAAAATATCTTATGTATGAAATTTGGTAACAAGGTAGTTTGAGACCCTGGGAAGAACATAGGATGCTTTTTATCCCGAAAATCATCTCTTAAGAGGGTGAAAATGGGGATGAAAATTTGTATGGAGAATCGCTAGTTTATGCTATATATTTATCAATAATATAGGATATACCTATGTCCTTTTCACGAGTATTATTAAAGAATTTTATAGTGATGCTATTTTGGCCTATTCTTTGAAAATTTCAGCCAGCTGCCAATTACACTTACATTAATCCAGTTAAAGAACACAGTATTAGCAATTTGCATGCCAAAACTCTAAAAAGTAATACATAGGACATTATTATTTAGAAATACTTATGTGTGTTTGAAGAAAATAAATCGGATACTAAAGAAAAATATCTCCACTTCGAACAACAAATGCCTTCGTTACCTTGATTTATAGATTTTGTTTATCGCCAATATGACCTTATATTACGTTTGAAAGAAAAACACTTCAAATAGTCCTAGTATTGAGAGACCCTACATTTTTCATCATTTATCTTCATTTTTTTAGTATTAGTAAATTAGTCAGTATGAATATTTGCCGATCCACTTTCGGTAAGTTAAAATAAATATTTGATGTATTAGAAATGTAGTATAAACATTGAATATTTTCATGTAATCATATATACCAACATAATAATTTTGTTAGTAAAAAGGTCCTATTACTTATTTTTATTTAAATCACTATGACTATGATATAACAAAGTTCCTCCATCGCGTCTGTCTGTCTAAATGCGATAAAATCTGGCACAATCGAACGGATTTCATATAGTTTTCAACAAAGGACGGGGTGACTGACGTGGGTGAAAGAAAGGGTGAGTGAATGACTCTTAAGGAAGGTTTAAATAATTCATTAAGGTTTTATGTAAATTGGCAGAAATATGAAGATAATAATTAAAGATGTCGGGAAAAAACATGCCGACTGGGAGCTTCACTGACATGTGCCTCGTAAAACAATAGAGTTATATGAAAACAATGTATAACGAAATCATTCCTCTTATAAAGATCTATTAAACTATAAATAATATAATAGTTAATAAACTATAACGAGAGGGGCTTAATTTTTAATTTTATTTCCTTACACTAGCGTATGTAAGCTTCTTTGCACACTCATAATATATTCAATTTTCATTTAGTTTAGTTTCTCTGAAGGCATTATGAAGATACAAATTATATTCATATTTTTTAGTAAAACTATAATTTAAAGTGATATATATATATGCTGCCGATAAACTAACAAAAACGTAAAATCTGTTCATACAGGCTAAGAAACATTCAAATTAAAGTGGTTTTTCCAAAATAAACTCTTATCTATAAAGCATTCAACTGTATTAGATTAAGCGTAATACTAGGTATGCCAGGAACTGTCTCTAAAAAAAACTTCTATGACAAGATTCTGCTCAAGGTGAAGGCAAACGAAGCCAGTTAAAGTATAAAAGATTTTTTTTTCTGCAAACGTAATGTTTGATATTTGTTTAATATTTAAAAAACCCTCTGAGTATTGTACTATAATAATATACCGAGTAATATACTGGTTCATCTCATAAATATGTATGCTTAGAGATTTGATTGTTGAGTGATTGATTTGTGAGGTTGAATAAAACTTTTTACCTTTAAATAAATAATATTTTTTACTTTAGTTCTATTTGTGTTGTATAATGTATTTGAAGAAAATTATTTTTAAAAGATTTTCATAAAGCATATAATTTAAATGTGTGTATCTGTGTGTTTGTCTGTGGCATCGTAGAGCCCAAATGATGGTGATTAAATCGAGGTTGTTCTAAGCTATAAATCAATAAAATCCGTTTTGCTGTTTGCAATCAATCAGCTCTTTTCTAGACAGCAAAAGAATATAAGCAACTTCTACAGATCTAATCGATCAGAAACTTGGTATCCCGTAACTTTAATTATATTGCAATGATAATAATTTAACATTGGCCTGATACTGCAGCGTCACCTGAAATTCTTAACTAAAACACCTGGAACTCTTTACTAAAAACCTTTTTAACAAAAAATAAAAACCGACTTCCAGGCACTACTTCTATATATATTAAAACTACGTATCACTTTCTGTGTATTTTTCTATAATTTATTTGTGCAATAAAGAATACATAAAAAATATAAAAACAAGTATATCCCACAGGAACCCTACATTTTTCCGGAATAAAAAGCCCATGTGCTATTCCAGACTATAATCTATTTCTGTGCCAAATTTCATCCAGATCCGTACTGGCGTTCTGGCATAATTGAGTAACAAACATCCATCCATCCAAACTTTCGCATTTATATTGTAGTACGATATCAGAAATGAATTCTATTTAATATTCTATATTAACGTTCTCATAATCTCGGAATTTAAGAGCATATTTTATTTACAAACCTACGAGAGAACTCTAATGAAATATTCATATTCATAATAAAAATCGAAGAAATGTATTGCTATATCTAACATAAACATTAACCACGATAGATTTTCAAAGACGCTGGTCATCCATACTAATGTCGGGGCGATCTCAAATCACTGTCCCTTCAACCTCTTTGTGCTCGCATTTACATACAAAACTTATTTTAGTTCGTAATATCTTTTTTGGAGTTACGAAATGTGGATGTGAAAATCTATACATATAATAAAATTGTAACTAAGCCGAATCTGTACATTAAATATTTTTTGGAAAATCATATTGTAATAAACATTATTATCGATACAGAGGCCAAATCTATAGTTTTTAGAATTTTTGTCTGTCTGTCTGTTACCGCATCACAGAAAAACCACTAGAGGGATTTTGATAAAATTTGGTATGGTGATAGCTGGTTATCCGGGTGAATATGTAGGATACTTTTCATCGCGGGAAAATATCTCATTTCTGAGAAAAAATACAAAAACTGCAAAGTAAGAGTATACTAATATGTAAAACCTAAGAATTTTGTTTCTGATCATCTGAACGCGGGTGGAGCCGCGGGTGGAACTCTGTATCGATAATAATGTCTATTTCAATTAAATTTTCCAAAAAATATTTAATGTACAGGTTCGACTTAGTTACAATTTTATTATATGTATACATAATACGTATAAATTTTCTACCATCCACCTATCCATAATTATATGGCATAAAATATTATATAATTTCTTGCGCTTATATGTAATTAATCTGCTCATGACATGACAAATCATAGCGAGCTTCCGTTACGATGTCGCTTTTATTAATTACTGTTTACCCCTAATGGGGCCTTGTAGGGCTAAAATATTACTTTAATATGTTAAACTTTATATGAGTGATTAAACGTTTTCTTTTTCAATTTTCCTTGCTCGTAACAAGGCGAAGTATCTAAGAATCTGTGTTCAACTCGTGTGTTTTGAAGCCATTAACACCTCCAGGTAAATTTCTAAGAAATTAATGAAATTTCTGGGGTGCACGACAGGAGCCTCCCCGAGCGACGTACACAACCTATACGTCCGGCGCACCCTGGGCAATCAGAAATTTACTAACGCTGATTGGCTAATCCTTTCACCACGATGGCATTCTTACCATCGACACGAGAAGAAGAAGAAGAATGAAATTTCTAAGAAATCTATTGTTAACTGTAACGTCGGCGTGTCCGCGGTCGTTGAGGGATTAACAAGAAAATATTCTTATTAGCAATGTAGATTGTAGAGAAAACAAATTTTTTTTCTAGTTTTTTTTTTAAATTAACTAAAATATGTATTGACAAACCGTCGTTAATTGTAAACGTAGGAATTAAAATATATAATGATTATGTATATGTGTGTATACTGTATACTTATGTGTTAAGCAACTATATGTTAATACTACTATACAATGTAATACACCACGCTAAATTAATTCTTATTTTTACATCTACAGGGTTTTACATAAAACTATCTTTTTGGATCTTTTCGTGACTTTATTTTAATTTTTGGTTCCTGACGTTTTGAATACTTTACGGCAGTCTCTCCGTGACGGGAAGCAAAAATCAAGAGAATACCGCGGAAAAAATCCAAAAAGATAGTTTTGTATAGATAGAATGACTAATATTCTCGTATATCTAAGAAAGTAATATCTCAAAGGTTTTTAGAAAAAAATCTTTAAGGGTTTTCTATCTACAAGAAGCGTTTCTTACTAGTAATAAAAAAATTGACATAAGCTCAGTACAAACTATATTAAATTGCTATCGCTAGTAAGAACACAAACACACAAATAAATAGATTATTGGCAACCGCCGTTAAAGCCATAAGTTATCTTTGGTCCACATATTTTACCTTTATTTCGCTTAACATATATTTTTATGGTGCACATAAATAATTAAAACGTCCCCTATTTATAACAACTCAATAAATTGTAGCTCGGTGTGCATGATAAATGACGCTTGATCCTTTCCCGCCAGAATCATTTGTTATGATGAATTGTTACATTTAGTATTAAGATATTCGCTTGTGACCTTGGGATTTGATATGTAATATATTATTTACTATACTTAAAATGTCGTTTATATATTAGCTATATTTTTTTAATAATATGACAGTTATCTATACATATAATAAAATTGTAACTAAGTTGAATCTGTACATTAAATATTTTTTTGGAAAATCTTATTGGAATAGACATTATTATCGATACAGAGTCCGAATCTATAGTTTTTAGAATTTTGGTCTGTCTGTCTGTCTGTCTGTTACCGCATCACAAGAATACCACTGGACAGATTTTGATGAAATTTGGTATGATGATAGCTGATTATCCGGGTCAACATATAGGATACTTTTTACAGCGGGAAAATATCTCATTTCTGAGAAAAAATACAAAAACTGCAATTTAAGAGTATACTAATATGTAAAACCTAAGAATTTGGTTTTTGGTCATGTGAACGCGGGCGGAGCCGAGGGCAATGCTAGTATAAAATAAAGATAATTTATGTAAAGTCACCAAAAGTTGGTTTAAATTTTAAGTTAAAGGCATTTTTGTGTCGTGAATGTGCACTTTATGTAAATATTTCAAAATCTTCTAATTTTGAAAGGGTAGGTACTAGTAAGTAGTAAGGCCGCTCAGTGGTCAGAATTCGATCATTATCATCTATACATATAATAAAATTGTAGCTAAGCCGAATCTAATATCTGTACATTAAAAAATTTTTTGGAAAATCTTATTGGAATAGACATTATTATCGATACAGAGGCCGAATCTATAGTTTTAGAATTTTTGTCTGACTGTCTATCTGGGAACGCATCACGAGAAAACCACTGGACAGATTTTGATGAAATTCGGTATGATGATAGCTGGTTATCTTGGTCAACATATAGGATACTTTTAATTGCAGGAAAATATTTCATCTATGAGAAATCTATACTTACCGTTAAACCCACGCTGAAAAAAATTATGAACCTGATTTTAAATCTGTTATTTTTCGAACAATTGTTCCACAATCGTTAAAAGGCCATGTATGTAAAAGTTAGAACTTCCAAATTGGCCTTCATTAGGCCGATATAGCCTCTAACTTTGCTAATGACACTCTATCTTGGGAATCCATGGGAGTACACCTCATACGGTTGGGTTAAATGGAAAAGTTTCTATACGCCTTTAGGCTAAAACACCGCTCAGCTACCTTTATAAGCCAAATCACTTTTATTCAGGTAAAAATGTTTCAATAAAATATTCAACAACAGTATTTTATTTAAAATAGAAGTTTGATGTTTTAGAAATAATATATTTTCTCATATTAATTTGTAATGAAGAGAGATAACTAACTCTAGTTATAAATAATAATATTATACGTCTATTAAAGTCAATTTTAGAATCGAGAAAATTAGACCCGAAATCGAAGCCACGATAAATAAGTCCTCTGACTATCATCGAACTCGGCAAAAGTGAGATTAAATCAATATGAATAAAAGCTTTAAGTAAAAACGTTCGTACCTAACCTATGATTCTTCAAATCTATACATATAATAAAATTGTAACCAAGCCGAATCTGTACATAAAATATTTTTTGGAAAATCTATATATGTCGTATAGTCGTCAATCTTACAAGAATCCCCGTTTTATATTGGAGGTTAATTTAATTTAAAAAATCCTATTTTGATGTCGTAAATAACATTGAGCTAAGTTAATAAAAGTCACGTATCTAGATCGTGATGTGAGCAATGTGACAGAAAAATATATTGAAACTTAACCTATACTTAGTTGAAATTTTCCCTCTAATAGTAGGAAAAGATTTTTACCACCATATATTTCATTGTAATAAGTTAAGCTTTAAGTAAAATGTTAGCCCAATACGCACATGGAACCAAATTGAGATATTCTAATATTGATGCCATTTATAAAAAATATTTGTACCTACATACTATAATAAAATTTCAAGTGAGTCGACTCTGTACATTAAATATTTTTCGGAAAATCTTATTGAAATGTTCATAATTATCGATCTAATTCTGTAGTTCTGAATCTATAGTTTTTAGATTTTTTTCTGTATGTCTGGGAATGCATCATGAGAAAACCGCTAGACAGATTTTGATGAAATTAGGTATGGTGATAGCTGGTTATCTCGGTCAATATAAGTATAGGATACTTTTTACAGCGGGAAAATATCTCATCTCCGAGAATTCTAAACGTTAAAACGTAACTAGGAACGAACCCGAGCGGAACGAGAGTGAGTTGCTAGTATTATATATGAATCTAAAATCCATATACTTTTATTTAAATGATTATTTGAAGAATATAATTTATTTCATTCTAAAACAATTCTTTTAAAATATAATAAAACATAACCAAACTGTTCTCCCAAATTGATTTAAAACAATTTTTGTAAGATGCGGATTAATATTACTTTCGTAAATGAATTATTTTTCTTATCCAATGGAACCATCCGAAGAAAATTCAAATTGATTCGTCGTTTCAAAGGTATTTTGTAATTGAAATATCTGGAAATAAATTGCTATATAATAAATGAGAAACTAATTTCAATATTGTTTTATTGTCATAAATATCTTCGAATGAAATTAATATCTGAAATTACTGGTGTAGGTAATATTTAGGAATTTATATATATATCCGGTAGTCTCGCTAAAACTCAAACACGTCTGGACCAATTTGAATAATTCTTTTTTTGTTTGAGGGGTGTATCAGGGGTGGTTTAAGTATAAAACTAAATATATAAAAGTCCAAAAAAATTTTTTTTTATATTTTATATTTATATATAATATAGGTATAGTATTTATATATGTAGTTATAGTATTTAGGTATTGGTTAGTTATATTTTACTTGTATTTATTTTGTATATATTATATATTTGTATGATACGTATATGTATAAATATATAATCTTTCTACTGTCTCTTTATTTGTTATTCGCGCCCCTTCTATCTTAGTACTATTTCCTACACACCTAAAGATTGCCTGGAGGAAATCGCTCTTTTAGCGATAAGGCCGCCTCTTGTACCTTCTTCTATGTTATGTATATTTCTTTTTGGGTGTACAATAAAGAGTAATATCATTCATTCGAAAACTGCTGAAAAATCGAAAAGTTCAGAACTGTTTATTTTGTTCCTATGTATATATAATAATATATAGTCTACCTATTCCATACTAACCGTTAAAATGTACCTAGGATGAACCCAAGCGAGGGTGAATCGCTAGTGTCAAATAAAAATGGTGTATAGCTTCAGACTAAGGAATAATATAGACGGAGTGTCATAGAACTAAATTTAAAGGCAAACAATAATCTTATAAAATAATATATTATAATGTTTTAAATTTTATTTCATTTCAATTTTATATTCTCGACGTTTCAAAAGTTTTACAGATAACATTTGTTATGGTACAATAACGGGGACCCATAAATGTAAAAAAATCGCCAAAACGTCCGAAAAATAGTTTTACTTAGCCTCTATTACCTATTTCAGTCCTATCCGAAGCCGTCACAGTGATATAACAAAAACCGCTCACTCAACAAATTTCCCATTTATAATATTAAAGAGATGTAAATTAAGGCTACAGAGTTTAAGCTTATTAATTAAACATCTTTAGCTTTAGACAAATACTGATAAAAAATTAAAATGAGAATCAAATATAAAAAGTAAATACAAATTTGCTGACTGCAAACAACTTGTTTTCATCCGTAGGTAAATCAGATTACGTTGCCCAATTTTATTTTATCAAACAAATCTACAATGAAGAGTTTCGCACCTTGCTCGCAAGTTTGTGGCTGTGGTATTAGGGTGTGTTTACTATCGGTAGATAAATTAATTTAAATTTGTTAATAATTTAGTATGGCAACACATTATAAACCAAAAGCACAAACACTAATCAAAGGATATTAATAATATAAAATAAAAAACTGTCTGTTTGTAATGTCAAAATAACAGTCTTTTAGGTACTAAATGCATATACATATACGGTACCTTTGTTTTTTCCGGCTAGTCTCCGGTACGACTGGGCTGTTTTTACTGGCAGATAGCTGATAATATAAGAAGTAACTTAGGCTTCTTTAATTTTTAACCCCCGACGCAAAATCGACGGAGTATTATAAGTTTGACGTGTCTGTGTGTATGGGTGTGTCTGCTGTGGCATCGTAGCTCCCGAACAGATGAACCGATTTTGATTTTGTTTTTTTTTTGTTTGAAAGGTCAATTGACCTTACCTTATAAGAACACTCACGACTAATTAGTCGGGAGTGTTCTTAGCTATGTTTGATGAAAATTGGTCCAAGATGGTCGGGGTTTTTTTTTTAATTATTAATTTGTCACTTTTTAAAAAAGAAAACATATTAGGTAGGTGTAGTGGACTGTATTTATTTTTCTTCCTTCGATGTAATAAAACACTTCTTGAGTATAACTTGCTTTTATTTTACTTTACAATATTTGAACTGAAGAGAACACTTTATTCAACGGTAGTCAACTGAATACTGAATTTACATACAAAATGCCCTAATACTTATTCTAGCATTAACATTGACAATAGGCATACTACTAAACGAGATAAGATAATTTCCTTAATTCTAATTGGTTGCTTTATACAATGCAAGGGGGGGGCATCTATTGCGCGTACATGATACTTTGCGTGCACATAGATTTGTTAGAGAGAGACGGACATATGCTACTATCGCCGTCGGGGGCGGTCGTGGTTCGTCGGGCCCGTCGTCACTCGTTGCTCGTCGTCCGTAACAGTTCTCCCCCCGGCGCAGCGCTGCGAGCCTCCTCCTTCACGAGCACGACGAGCTTCGTGACGGGACGCTTGAAGACTCCGGTCTTCGTTTGGATATCCGCTACTCGCACGCCGCCATCAGGTCCCCTGTAGATTTGCTTCACGATTCCCATAGGCCACACGTTGCGTGGCAGGATGTGGTCGACTATGACCACGACGTCTCCTTGCTGTAGCTGCTTGGTGTTGTTTGTCGGCTCGCCGCGAGGAACGAGAGTTGGTAGGTACTCTCGCACCCATCGCTGCCAGAAGTGGTCGGCGAGCGCCTGGCTGGCCCGCCAGGTGCGTCGATCGTCGTCGGCGCATGGCCCAGTGATGGGTAGGCCAGCAGATGATCCCAACAAGAAGTGGTTGGGTGTCAGTGCCTCCGGGTCGTCTGGACTCACGCTAACGTGAGTCAGGGGTCGGGCGTTGATAGAGTACTCCGCTTCGACCAGCAGAGTCCATAGTACTTCCTCCGTCGGCTCCTTTTCCTTTAAGGTGGAGGCTAGTGCGACTTTCACTGACCGCACTAGTCGTTCCCATGCGCCCCCTTGGTTCGGGGCACCTGGAGGTATGTAGCGCCACTCCATACGATGAAGTAGGCCCTCTTCTTTCAGTGCTGGCGCCCACTCGGCGTAGGCGGCCCGTAGCTCGTTGTCGGCGCCTCGGAAATTCGTGGCGTTGTCTGAGTACATAGTGCTCGGCCATCCTCTTCTTGCTGCCATTCTTCGCAATGCCATGATCGCCGAACTCGTAGATAATGATGAAACGATCTCTAGGTGTACGGCGCGCGACGTGAGGCACGTAAACAACGCACCCCATCTCTTCTCTCGACGTCGTCCTATTTTCACCATCATAGGTCCGAAGTAATCCACCCCACAGTGAGTGAAAGGGCGGCGAAATGGTTCGAGGCGAGCGCGGGGTAGGTCTCCCATCGACGGGACCTGGGGCTTCGCTCTTCTTACTCTGCAGAGGGCGCACTCCCTTTCTATGGTGCGCACAGTAGGCCGTAGGTGTATAATCCAATATCGCTGCCTCAGATCGTTGGTCACACGCTCACGGTTAGCGTGACCCGCAGCGCAATGCTCTCGTAGCACTATGAGCTTAGTAATGCGGTGGCGTCCGTCGAGGATGATGGGTCGCTTCACTTCGAGCGGTGCAGTGGCGGCTCCTATACGGCCTCGCACCCGCAATATTCCCTCCTCTAGCACTGGATCCAGCCGGAACAGTCGGCTCGCCTTGGGAAGAGGATGTGAGGCCTTCATCCGTAGCAGCTCTTCTTGAAAGCTGTCCTTTTGAGCGCGGCGTATGAGTGCGCGCTCGGCCTTTTCGATGTGTCGATGCTCCAGTCCCGTAGCCCGACGCCGACATTTGTGCACGAACACTAACACCCTCGCGGCTGCTCTGACCAGTGTCTCGAACTTGGAGAAGCGCGCAGGATCCGGCAACCACTCGTCACCCTGCTGGTCCTCTGTGGTCACGTGCAGTAGGACCTCCTCCTCTTCTGTCGATCGTTCATCGACCGGCCATAGTTCCTCTGGCTGACGTAGGAATTCTGGTCCCCGGAACCATCGGTCGTCACTGGTGATGCGAGTGTGCGCAAATCGTGTAGCGTCGTCAGCTACATTATCACTGGTCGGGACCCATCGCCACTCTTCTGGTTGTGTCAGCTCGGCCAACTCTCCGAGCCGGTGCGCGACGAACGGTGTGTACCTCCGCGCGTCGTGCCGTATCCAATGAATGACAGTTGTGGAGTCGGTCCAGTACATTGTCCTCTGGACCTCCACACGATGCTCTTTCTTTATAGTTTTCCGCCAGTCTGGCGCCGATGACTGCTGCTTGTAGCTCCAGGCGAGGTATCCGTTTGTGTGCGCCTTGGAGCCACCTTCGCCTTGGCGGTCACGAGGCTTACGGTAATTGCTCCATTGGGTCGTGCGACCCGCCAATAAGCCACGGCTGCGTAGGCTTGCTCGCTGGCGTCACAAAATATATGTAGCTCCAGGCCCTGGTAACCCTCCAGGGCGTAACAGCGTTCCAGTCGCAGACAGGTGAGGTCGGGTAACTGCCGCAGCCACGCTTCAAACATTTCGTTTTCTTCTGCAGGAATCGGTTCATCCCACTCCATCTTCATGCGCCAGAGACTCTGCAGGATGATTTTTGCTCTTATTGTATAGTGGCTGAGCAGTCCCAAGGGGTCATACAAAGACATGACCGCGCTGAGCGCCTCTCGCTTGGTAGGCGGACGGGTCTGGGCGCGTACTTCCGCAGGAACTCGGTTCATTGAGGTATTGAACCCCAGCTCGTCCCGTTCGGCGTCCCAGTGCAGGCCAAGTATCTTGTTCTCGGGCCCGTCTCCTCCTAGTCGCGTCGGTGATGTCGCCCGCAGCTGCGTGGGCACGTCGCCAATCACTTCTTTTGCGTTGGCGTTCCATCCACGTAGGGTGAATCCAGCCGCTGCGTGCACCTCCCTGGTTTCCTGGATGGCGCGTCGAGCTTCTTCTGTGGTGTGGTAGCTCGCCACCAAATCGTCCATGTAGTGACTCCTCGTGATGGCTTCCAAGGCACGAGGATGCGTCTGCGCGTGCTCCTGCGCATTGTGATTTCGCACGTAGTGGGCCATGAAGGGTGAACTCGCTGCGCCAAAAATCATGCTCGTCATTTTGTAGTGGCGAGGTGGATTGTCTCGGTCGGCGCCCCTCCACAGGAACTGTTGTGCTGGTTGATCCTCCGGTCGAATCTTTACCCGGAGAAACATCTCCTGTATGTCAGCAGTGATGGCTACTGGTCGCTCCCTGAATCTGAACAGGATGCCTTGAAGCGACGTCAGTAGATCAGGTCCCTCCAGTAGGTAATCGTTGAGGCTGACCCCTCGGCTCTTGGCTGCTGCATCAAATACCAATCTTTGTCTCCCCGGCTTGTTTGGATTCTGCACGGCAAAGTGTGGTAGGTACCAACAGACCGGGCTCGAACGCTCCGTGCCGTTGCATGGCACAGCGTATCCTTTTGCAAGCAGGTTTTCTATCTGTTTGGTGTATTCTTTGGCGAAGGCAGGTGCGGCATCCATCTTCTGTTCTATCTTCGTAAGACGGCGAAGTGCTGCGTCGAAACTAGGCGGCATCTTAATGTCGTCTTGTTTCCAGGGCAATCCCACCTGAGATCCACCTTCGACCTTCTTTAAGGTTTGCTCGACGATCTTTGTTGCCCGGGAGTTCACCTCGCTCACCCGTGACTTGTGAGCGATGCCGAGCGCGTCGATCCGAAAATGTTCCTCCACCAGGTCATGAAGGCGTTGGTCTTGCTGCTCCTTCAAGCCTCCACTAGGTTCAACAGTGAATACATGAAGAACGCCATCCTGGTTGTGGATTACGCTGCGTGGTGCTGTTCCGTGTACCACCCAGCCGAGTTGTGTTCTGGAGGCGGCTGGTTGATTCGGGCCTCCAACTCGTAGCTCTCGGGATACAATATACTCCCAGTGGTCTGTCCCCACCAGGATGCCAGGGTGTGCCTGGTCGTAGCACACTTCCTCCTTTGGCAGATCTCGTAGGTGTTCTTGCTTCAGTAGCGCGCTGGGAATGGACTGCTGGTGAAGCTTCATATTCTTGATCGTTCGTGCTCGAAGCTTGTGTCTCTTTCCATCCTTCCCCTCCAGGTGTACCGTAACCAGCTGACTATCTTCCTCGTGCTGAGTCATGTTGACCCCGTGCATGTGAAGCGGTGTGAGAGGTCCCTTGGCGCCGATTTTCTTCGCCAGCTCTTCGTCGATGAGGGTGATGGTAGCCCCTTCGTCCAGTAGAGCATAGGTCTTCTCCTCCCCCCGTGGCCCGACGACGGTGACTGGGCACATCTTCAGAAGAACCGCTTGAGTTGACACAGTGGCTTTGGTTGCCACCGATAGCACGGCTTCGGTTTCACTTATCAAGGGTTTGGGTGTCTTCTCCTCTCGGTGCAGGGTCGGATGGTGTGGACTGCGACACTCGTTCACACCGCATAGCTTCGCTTTACAATTGCTGCGTCTGTGCTTCTTAGTTATGCACTTGAAGCATAACTTCTTTTCCTTCACCAGTTCCCATCGTTCATCTAGCGAGAGCCCTTTGTACTTGGGGCACTGTGGCAGTGCGTGAGTCTGCTCACAGCTAGGACATTGGCTGACTTGTTCCTCTTCAGCTTCAGTCACGTTATACACGGCGCTCATCTTCTTCCTCTGGTTCCCGGTGTTCATCGAGGGTCTAGTCTCCCTCCGGGTTGCAGCAGGTGTTGAGACGCTCGTAGGTGGGGCATATGCATGCTTCAATGCCCGGTCTGCCTCGCGCATGAGAAAGCGAGACAGCACTACAATCTCTGGTTGTAGTGTAACTTCATGTTCCTCGGCGTAGTCACACCAGCGTGCTCTGATGTGTGAACTCAGTTTGTCCAAGACCTCTCTTGCAAGCATTGGGTTGTAGAGGTATCCCTGGCGTCCGATGCTGTTCAGGATGCTGACTACGCTTTGAACCTTCACTGCAAAGCTGTTCAGGTCTACTGCTGATGATCCGGGTCTCGGAAGCTTCTTTAATTCCAGGAAGGCTTGATCTATGATGACCTCAGGCCTTCCGAAGCACTGTTCGAGGGTCTTCATCACGACGTCAGGATCTGTAGCGGCATGTAACAGGCCGGCTACGACGTTTCTTGCTTCTCCCCGCAGGCAGCTCCTCAGTCTCTGCAGGTTCTCGTTCGCTGATATCTGGTATATCCTCGTAGAGTCTTGATAGGCTGCTCTGAACGACAGCCACTCGTTGGCTATTCCAGAAAAGATCGGTAGGTCAGCGCATCTTATTCTGGGTCTAGCCATCTTCTCCAGGGCTTCAGCCAAATGCTCAATCCCTGGTTTCCTTCTGGTCGGAGTGGGTGATCTTCCTCTAACGTTGAACCGGAGGTGTTGTTCCCCTCCCCTCCTTCTCTGCTCCTCCTCCTCCCCCCGTGCACTGACGGGGTTGGTGCGGAGCCATGTGTCCACCTTCTGTTGGTGGTCGAGGTTCTCTTCATGCAGGCTCTCCTGCTCCTCTTGGATATTGGTGATGTCTGCAGCCAGTCGCTTTCTGACGAGTTCAGCTTCGATCTCCAATTCCTTCTTCCTCAGGGCTGCAAGCTTCTCTGCAGCTTCAAGTTCTGCCAGCCGTACTCTAGCAGCCACGCTTGCCGTCGATCGCACTGAATGCCCTGGTGACCTGGTTCGGGGTCGGTCTCCAGTCTTCAAGGGTCTGTAGGCAGCAGAGGTTGTGGGGGCAGAGGCGTCGTTCGTAGCCCCTAGCCCAACCTCCGTATCCATGGGCGTGGTTGGTGATGCTGGTGGATTCAGAGACAGTCTTCGTCTTCGCTCCAGTTCAATTTGTTCAGCTCCCTGGCTCCAATCTTCCACACGGGGTTGACCTTCCAGGTGTTGCTGTTCTTCCATGTGCTGCTGATCTTCCAAGCGTTGCTGTTCCCCTGGGCGGCGCAGATCCTCTGGGCGACGTAGATCCTCTGGGCGGCGCAGGTCCTCTGGGCGGCGCAGGTCTGGACGACGCTGATCTAGGCGGCGGGGGGTGCCAGGGCGGCGCGGCTCCTCTGAGCGGTGCGGCTCCTCTGGGCGGCGCTGGGCGTCCATCTCGGCAGCGTCTCCTTGGCTCCTGGTGATGACCATTCTTCAATACTGGATTGATCTTCTATCCGGGTCGAAGGGCCAGCTTGTAGTGGACTGTATTTATTTTTCTTCCTTCGATGTAATAAAACACTTCTTGAGTATAACTTGCTTTTATTTTACTTTACAATATTTGAACTGAAGAGAACACTTTATTCAACGGTAGTCAACTGAATACTGAATTTACATACAAAATGCCCTAATACTTATTCTAGCATTAACATTGACAATAGGCATACTACTAAACGAGATAAGATAATTTCCTTAATTCTAATTGGTTGCTTTATACAATGCAAGGGGGGGGGCATCTATTGCGCGTACATGATACTTTGCGTGCACATAGATTTGTTAGAGAGAGACGGACATATGCTACTATCGCCGTCGGGGGCGGTCGTGGTTCGTCGGGCCCGTCGTCACTCGTTGCTCGTCGTCCGTAACAGTAGGGTTCCGCGCAACAAAAATAAAACCCACGAAATTGTGAAGAAAATCCGCCTACCTAATATGTTTTATTGTTTAACTCACACAGCGGTACAAACTCTCGAATTTCAAATAGCCTCCGATACCATTACTATGATGTTTTGTATCGACTGTGTTGAATCGGTTATTAAGTTCTTTTTTTCCCATTTGTAACAATATTATAGAAGAATTAGTTTGTTTTTTTGTTTATGTATTTATTGCGTATATATTTAAACCCATTTTGTGAATCAGTGAATTGAGACAGGCTATGATCATCAAGCTACGCATAAGAGCGTAGCAATTTCATATAAGAAGATGCCGGCAAAAGTTAGCGTCTACCTTAGCGAAGTATAGCGTAGAGCTGCTTATTAATATTTCAAAATGCTACGAACACACACACATACACACAATTCTTTGTTATTTGGCTTTTTAGGCGTGCTAGTTGGGCACATATTACTTCTCCAATGTCATGTACAATGGAGAAGACACGGTGAAGATAAGATATTAAGAAAGAAGACATAGTCACACTGAACTCTCTTTACATATAAAATTAATTATGTGATCTAGACCAAGAAGAAACAATAACACAATAAAGTATATACAAGATAAATACACATAAAACAGATGTTATTATAAATTAATTAAATATATTACAATTTTATATTATTACATTTGATAAGTATTTTGTCTTGTACTTGATAGAATCGAACTAAAATTATTTAATGTATATGATTATAAAAATTAAAATTAAAACTATTAGCATTATTTTACATTTTGAACTGAAGTTAAGTTTAGAAACTGTATTTTAACTGTAGTATGTCGGTAACTCGGTACCGCAGGAACATAGTGCTTAGTAGATTGCTGTCCAAGTGTCCAATATACTTGCGAGTGAATTTATGTTACCACACTGTTCCCATTACAACACCAAATGCAATTTCACTGGCGAATATAAAAATTTAATCTTAGAATTAGGAAATACTAATATTTTTTTCATATATGAAAGATGTATAATTTATATTTTGAAGAAAAAAGTATTAAAAAAGGTAATATATTATGAAGGTATGACAATTTTATTTTTGTTTTTTTCACAAAGGAGGTATTCAAGTCGATGGCTTATCATTTTTGTTACGTAAAGTTTTAGCAAACTGTGAAGTGTTTTTTATTTAACTCTACCTGACCTTGGCGAAGTAACTTATGTGCATAACTGGTAGTCTTTGAAGCCATTAACAAGAAAATTGAATTGAATTGAATGACTTTTATTGTAAAATTTAGAAAAAAAAGATGAAATAATAACTTTAAAATTAATTACAAAGTCTGTACCTCTAAAATATCTTATTTTGAAAGTGTAATTAGTCTCTGTTTGACACTTTAATCTATAGGTACATATAATAAAATTGTAACTAAGTCGAATCTGTTCATTAAATATTTTTTGGAAAATCTTATTGAATTAGACATTGTTATCGATAGAGTCCGAATATATAGTTTTTAGAATTTTTGTCTGTCTGTATGTCTGTTCCCGCATCACGAGAAAACCACTGAATAGATTTTGATGAAATTTGGTATGGTGATAGCTGGATATCCGGGTCAACATGTAGGATACTTTTTACCGGAAAGAAATATCTCATTTCTGAGAAAAAATACAAAAACTGCATTGTAAGAGCATTCTAATATGTAAAAAATAAGAATTTGGTTTTTGGTCATCTGAACGCGGGCGAAGCCGCGGGCAATGCTTGTGTAAGTATAAATCAGAATACAATTTAGCAACCTCGTTGCCAATAACTACAGCAGGAGTTTTTTAATTAAAATAGATAAATACTCGATACCTGAGGGAAATGACGGTTGTTCATGAGATATTATAAATCGAATCAAACCAATAAATATGCAATAAATCCTTTAGCGTTATCTGAAAATCGTATATTTAATATAAAAGATCATAAATGTCAAATAGGTAATAAAATTTATTTACATATCGCACTCATAGTTATTTTAATTATTTAAAATAATATTTATGCAATATTAAAATGGTTGGTGCATTTTATAAAAAATGATAATTTAAGCATTTTAACTTACATCTCGTAAACTTCACTCAGCGTGGTGGACTATGGCCTGATTCTCACTCACGCCACTATCGGGGGTTCGATATCAGGCGATAGTCCACCTCTCTGGTCAAATGCAGTTTGGTGGATTTTATACGTCTTACAAAAACCATTTAGACGTGCAGAATTTCTTAACATGTTAGCAAATAGTAATAACATAGCATTTAATTATCTAAAGAAATTTTATAGATTGTACTATGTATATACATATTTCGACAATTTCAAGGCAGGTATATGTAGCCCAGTAACGCACTTGCTAGGGAAACCAAGTCAATTTTTATATTTCTAACATGATTACCACTTGTCTACCGATAAAGGAGAACATCGTGACAACACATGGATGTCTGAGAAAACCCAGCAAGTTTTTGAAAGACATGTGAAGTCCGCTAGCCCGCACGTGGCCAGCGTAGTGGCTTATGACCTGGTACTCTTTGCATTTAGGGGACCCAACAGTTGAACGTTAAAAAGGGCTGAATTAATACATAATATTCCTATACCTTCCTAAAGGTTAAAGGCAATCTAAAGTAACGGCTAGCGTCCGTGAGTTACATACAATGACTTTCCAAAATGTACCATCTTATTAGTTAGAAAGATAGGATTATACATTCTGCCTTTACCCTACTCAGCTTAGAAGGTTACTTAAAGCTTGTATTATAATATTATTATTATTCTCAACTTCTATGAAGAAAGAAATTGTCTACTAAAGTATAAAATTATATTTTATTACTTACGACCTTATTCTAGGTAAGGTTTAAAGGTAGGTTATGAAAATATATTTCTACAAAGCCAGACGGTAGACACTAGTTATAAATTACATGTAAGTTTTAATTTTCTTTATCGAAAATAAAAAAATAACAAAATTTTATTAACAAACAAGTTCCTAAGAAATTTCATCAGTATAAATCAGGTTTCATTTGACCACGCTCTTACTTCTTACCCACAAAGTTTGAGCGAACTGGCGTAAAGTTAGGCAAATTTGACGTGTTATCTTTACAGCAGCTTCGTTACATTGCCTGAAAACAACTACGTTGAGATGTTGCAGAAATAAAAATATTTATCAAAACACTTGTAATAAATTGCCATAAAATGTACATATTTTCTTAACTTTTAATTCTGCAAATTATTTAAGACTAGCGACTCACCCTCGCTTCGCTCGGATTCCTCCCTAGCTTGCTTCCCAATAAAACTTTCATCCCCATTTTCACCCCCTTAAGGGATGATTTCCGGGATAAAAAGTATCCTATGTCCTTTCCAGGGTCTTAAACTATCTTGTCCAGTAGTTTTTGAGTTTATTCGTAACAAACATACAAATCTTTATTCTTTATAATATTATTAGTGTAGATATACCGGAACTATTATTTAAGGAAGAAAAGAAACAACTGTAAACAAAAAAAGTATATAGGACATGTGCAATTATACGAAACTAGGTCGGACTCACGCGATGACTGATGGGTTTAAGTGGCTTTACTTTTAATATGAGTTTTTGTTACATATTTTCAAAATAATACCACTTTTTATTATGCTTTTTAAGCACTTTAGCAGTTTATGCAATATTTTTTATATTATTAAAATAATATTTATTGTTTACGGTTAAACTCCAGCGTTGACAAAAATAGGTTATGTTTTTTAAGGATAATTATGTTTGTCAAAAAAGATTTCTGGTCGTTTCAGCAGTTTTACAAACTATGTTCATACATACAAATAAATAAATAAACAAACAAACAAACAAACAGACAAACAAACAAACAAACAAACAAACAAACAAACAAACAAACAAACAAACAAACAAACAAACAAAAAAAAAAAAAACAAACAAACAAACAAACAAACAAACAAACAAACAAGTGGTTTTTGTGTTACTCTAAACCCTTAGTAAATATTACTAGTATATTTAATGTATATTTTTCATATACCATTTTTCTTTATACAGAATATTTTAAATTTACATAATGATTTGCCACTTATCATTTAGTTCACACACACACTTTTATGGGGACGAAAATTCCTAACTTTTTAGCGAAACCGCTTTGCAGGGCCACTGATAAAATATTCAGATTACCAAAGTAACAAGAGTCTTGCCCATCCATGGTTTAGTACGATACATTTAAGTGCAAGCATAACGTGTTCTAACTTCGCAATAAACTTTTACGATGATCCGAAACACGCATTTTTATATTTTTGAGGTAACATAAAAATCTTATTTGACCCGCTTATTCGTTACACGAGAGCGTTTAGGATATATTTCACATAAAGTTCTAGTGAGTGCGAGTTCGAAATTTCTTTTTTACGATAGTTACATTAATATTAGTGTTATATTATTATTTTCGGCGTTTGTTTTATGGACGCTAGCTGGTATTAGATACCTAGCAGTGGCGAAGCGTCTATATAAGACGTCCTACCTTAAATTATTTTGCAATAATTTTACAGACATTTATTTTTATAAATGTATAAATGTTCTTTTGGATATATATATATATATATATATATATATATATATATATATATATATATATATATATATATATATTTATTATAATAGCTTTATTTGTTCGATGTTACTCGTATATACCTAATGAAGAACGTTGTTATATAATTTTACAAATTAATTAAATTTATACTTTAACAAATGCACTTATCTGTATATGTATATAAAAAATTGGTGTGTGTATATATGTTCTCTATGGACTCCAAAACGGCTGAAACGAATGTGATGAAATTTTCAGGCAATCTTCAGATGTGATGTGAAGTTAGGTAGCGATCGCAAATTTGAAAGCGGGCGAGGCCGTGGGTATTGCGCGTATTATTTATAAAATATTAAACATATTTACATATATTTATACGTAGATATAAATACTTTTTATTCTTAAAAGAAAGCCCGGCATTAACAAACGTATGGCTCTGCATATAATACATTCGTCACGTCGCAGCTATCTCTGTCTGTCACGTGGGTGATAGGATAATGGGATAGCCTTCCAGAATATTAAGTAACTTTGTGAGGCATGATGAAAAAAATATAACTCCTACAAAATATTTCAATTACAAATACTAAGTTAAGGAAAGTATGGTTTTACATAAAAAGGAGGAGTATTATCTTCCACTAGTGACGCACCGTTGCTTCGCTTAGGTATCCCTTAGTTAAATGTTAAATGAGCAATTCTTGCATATAATCCGTACTAATATTATAAATGTGAAAATGTGTTTGTTTGTCCTTCTTTCACGTCGAAACTGAGTGACGAATTGGCGTGATTTTTTGTGTGGAGATAGTTGGAGGGCTGGAGAGTGATATATGCTACTTTTTATCGCGGGAGATCATCTCATTTTAATACATTCAATTGTATTATAACGTGCGAAAACACGTTATAATACAATTGAAAAAATATTTATGATCAGAATTACTTGAAACTTGGTATTAATGCTCGTCAATAAAATTAAATAAATTCGTGTTTTAGCATTTTCCGAAATTCATCCTATAAGGGCGTAAAACAGGAGATGAAAGTTCGTATGAAACTACCTTTTTAGATATTTTTTTTGTAGTGTTAGAGCGAGCGAAGCCGCGGGTTCTGCTAGTAATATATAAATTTATTTCATGTATCTCGGAAATGGCTCTAACGATTTGGATCAAATTTTGCATTTACGAGTAGATAAGGTTTTGCTTTTTACGTTTATCTAAATGGTGTCTTTTGAGTTCTTCAAAAACGAAAATATGCTTACTATTGTGGTCATCCACCTTGATGCTAATTGAGTGATCAATTTTTCCAAAAAAAAGTTTTTAAGCATTTTGAAACTTTTGTATCTTTTAATGTTATTATCGAAGAGTTTAAAAATAATACAGCCAAATCATTTAATCGGTTAAAAAGATTGGTCAGGCATTTTCAAAATTATTGCTTTTTTGATAAATTCCAAAAAATGTTTTAGGCATGATGCGATTTTAACAGCATAAAATAGGTAATTAAAAATTAATAATTACAAAAAGACAGATCATTTCATCAGTTTTTTTAACTCGCCAGACGATCAAGAAGATGAGCAAGAGTGTGGTTAAAAAGCGCTATGTCTACGCTAAACGATCCTAATTTAGGATATTAGAATGATAATAATTGATTAGTGCGTATTCTATATGCCACAATTACACAATATAAAAACAATTCTCCTTAAAAATTCTCAACACTAAAACTTAAGCTGCTCAGTACGCCAATGTTATTTTTATGTACCACTTACCGTATTATTTTAAAACTGCATATTTTTTATTAGAAAGTTTATATGTTGAGTATTAAATGCTTTAAAAGCTTCATTTACTACCACAGAGCTCGGTGGTTAATTTACACTTTAATTAAAAGTAATTTTTTTCATGTTAGTATACACTGACATACAAATATAAAAGGCGTCGAGCTATACGCTTTAGAAAGATAATTATTTTATCTTTTAAAACTTATATTAACTGGAAATATTGATTATATGATTCATATTAATGATTATAATACTAATATAAAATTCATTAGTAAATTGTGTTTTTGAATGGCTCTTTTCATAAGGCTCTATTAATAATTTTTATGTTTTTCATAAAAATGTTTTTTTTTATGGAATGATAAAAAAATGGGTTTATATATTATTATAATTTTTAAGGTTGTATCGATAGCTTTTCATTAGATGCGCCACATCATGTAGGATGATAAAACTTTTTTAAATTGTTTCATTTGACCCTCAAAATGAGAATTCATATTTCACTTACTCTTATCGTTGGACTACTTATGTGTGTGCATATATATATATATATATATATATATATATATATATATATATATGTACCTATATGATTATTATTTTTAATTTTTTTTCTCGACTTTATCCTCTTATTTGGTGTTTTGGTACACACACATCATGTTGCAAGCCTTAGATGGGGACCAATTAAGCATAAATAAACTAGGCAAGCAAGTCCTCTAACAAATGCAATTTGTGAAACAAAGAAAGAAATATACTTAATTTCATATTTATTTATATTACAACAAAGTTACTTCGCAAGTTATTGAAATAATTCACAATAAATTTGTTTTTCAAAATAAAATGGCTGGACAGATTTGGATGAAATTTATTACGCAGATACACTTAGGGCATGCACATAAACAAAACGAGGATAAGTTGCTAGTATTAAATTAAAATATAGGTATAGGTAAAAAAAATACTAATAGGCAAAAAAATATTATCTTATTATACACTAGCGACTGACTCTCGCTCCGCTCGGGTTCGTCACTAGGTAGGTTTTAACGGTTAGTATAGATTTCTCAGAGATGAGATATTTTCCCGCAGTAAAAAGTACCCTATATGTTGACCCGGCAGCTTTTATCATACCACATCAAAATCCCTCGAGTGGTTTTACGTGATATGGTCACAGATAGATAGGCAGACAGACAGACAGACAAAAATTCTAAAAACTATAGATTTATATTATATAAATGATTATTTCAATAAGATTTTCCAAAAAATATATCATGTATAGATTCGACTCAAAATTTTGTTATATGTATACATTATGAAATGTACCGCGTCCATTGACTTTAAATTCAGGACGCGGTAATTAATATTTCCCTGTAAGTAAGTAACGTTTGCTGCTAATAGTATTTTCCATTTCGCTTGAATGCATCATCTCGTTGAAAGATAATTTTAAAGTAATTAGTGCTTGGTTATTAATTGCTTCCCAGTTACAGGTAGCTCTGCACGAGAGTTAAGTTACAGTGTAAAATTATAACAATAAAATTGTTGAATATTTGTTTGTTCCGGGGGGTTATTTTATGTTTGTTTTGTATGCATGCAATAGCTCTGAAACAGCTAACTACGAAGATTACTATACCATTGCAATATGATTTCCCATATAAACTTTCATCCCCATTTTCACCCCCTTAAGGGAGCTATCTAATGCAAAAAGATTTTTTCTAATCGGATTAGTAGTTCCTGAGATTAGCGCGTTCAAATAAACAAACTCTGCCTCTTTATAGTATTTATTCTATATTGAAGAAATGTGTGTGTGACCTGTGAAATTACTACATGCTGACGTAATATGTCTACCAATCGTTTTCAATACAAATGAAAATGCAAAACTTGCGTGTAAAGATAACTTGAGACGTTAGCTTATTACATTCTTTAAATCGTATAAAAGATTTTCTACATAAAACTCTAATATTTGACACGAGTTATTATTGTAAATTAATCTCAATTTGACAGTGAAAGCGTATTTTATTTTCTACGGAAATCAAGTGAGCGCTCAACGACGCCCTCGTCGCATATCGAGGATTTAAACAAAGTGCCATAATCGTGCAATTTTGCAGTTTAATGGCCCTCAATGCTCGTAGCGACGCTCCCCGAGATAATGGTGATATGAAGTGATATTGTTTTATTTAAAAAATACTTTTGTTAAATAATAATTTTCAGTCATTAGTATGATATTTTTACTGTTTTTGTGTCTCCTTTATCGAGCTTTTTTTCTTCCTGCGCCTATCTCAGGTGTCTATTTTATGTGGTTTTCTAAGAAAATTTTGTTTATTTTATTTCGAGTAAACATATTATACATGCATTCTATATTTTAGTATTTTATTAGTATAATATGTATAGTACACTATCATGTAATACTCAATTTTGAGGTTTAATTCCCACTCAGTCCTAGTCTAGTGACTGTTAGAAGCAGTGTGAATTTTATTCCGATATAGAATAGAATTTTATTTCTTGAATTATACTATTAATATTCTAGGTCATAAGTTGTAGCCAATTCTAAACTAAATATAACTTATTTCTGTACTAAATTATAAATATAAAATTTAAGAAACCCCCTACGCAAAATAATTATCATTTGACGATTACACTGGCACGCGTGAAGCACGTTATCGAGTAATTATACGGCAAAATGCATTACATCATTTTGGAAAGAGCTGTTAATCTTACACTGCTGTACCGATATAAACCAAACATAGCTAAGAACCACCGCAAGGAAACTGGCTTTTAAATGAAAAAAACCGCATTGAAATCGGTCCATCCGTTTGAGAGCTACGGTGCCACATACAGACACACACACAGACAGACAGACATCGACGTTAAACTTATAACACCCCTCTTTTTGCGTCGGAGGTTAAAAAGTATCATGCAATGTATTAGTAGTTCTCAAACTAAGAATGTGTAAACAGACACATATAAGTTATTTTTGTTACTTAAAATGACGATGTAGATATTTCTGCAAAATCACATGTTCGAGTACATTTGTTGAGGAAACCAAATATTTTCTTGTCCGTGCATAGTTTTTACATTCTGGATTTTCCTTTGAAATGCTGAGATGTTTTTAGTACATTGAGATGTTTTAGATGATGCATTTTCAAAGGCTTCTTCTTCCGACAGCGCAAATACGTTTTTGTTTTTAATAAACATTTTTGATCGTAGCTAGCTTTTTACTACTTTATTTCCTAAACTTGATTTTTTACTTTAGCATCTGTAATATAAGCTTGAATTATTTATATTATAAATATTTTTATTAAAAAACTGTAATAGACTTATAACGGATAAATATATCGCAGATTCAGTTTTTGATTAGGGCAGTTATATCTAAACAATTCGTTCTTCTTTTTTATTTTAACTTGCTGTTTTTGTTTATTTGTACTTCCAAAGGATTTTAAAATGTAACTGGTGCAATAGATGCTATAGAGCTATGAGGCTTGTGTTATGGCTACCAGATAGTTGATACACTACATATATATAAACTTTAAATACATACATATTATAAATATAAATACTAATGACTGGAGTATAAAGATTCATGCTCATCACACAAATGAATATCCCCAGCGGGACTTGAACCCACGACCGCTGGCACAGTAAGTAGGGTCACTGCAAACTGAGCCAAACGTGTTGTCAAAGTAAAAATAAAACAGAAATTTCAAATTATTTTTTAATTTTAATTTAAACGATCTTATAGAAGCAAGACACTCTGTGTAATCTCTTGGCACAAAACACAGTAGAAATGAATATGCTTGCGGTGCCTTTATGTTAGAATTTGTTGCTGAAAGTTATTAAATACGACATTTCAATAAATATTCATCGGATTAAGACTAATCTATTCATATAATTAAATAGTAAGCCGAATCTGTACATTAAATATTTTTTGGAAAATATTATTAAAATAGTCATTATTATCAATATAGAGGCCGATTCTATAGTATGTAGAATTTTTGTCTGTATGTCTGTCTATCCGGGAACGCATCACGAGAAAACCACTGGACGGATTTAGATAAAAATTCTAATAAATATTATAAAACTTTATCTTCGCTAATAAATACTACAATATCAGATGAATATTTTTCGTAATATGTTTGTAACATATTTTTTTTCTCAATTTGGTATGACTAGCGGCTGGTTATCCGGGCCAACATACAGGACTTTTTACTGCGGGAAAATATCTCATCTTTGATAAATTTATACTAAACGTTAAAACGTAAGTAGGGACGAACCCGAGCGAAGCGAGGTTGAGTCGCTAGTGTAATATATTTGCAGGTAGACTTTATCCCGGAGTAATGGACGTAAGACGACTACGACGGTAATAATAATACAATAGTACCAATAACAAGAAATCCATTATTTCAATTACTGGAAAAATTATTTCATATTTTGTTTTAATTCTAAATACTTAGCTTATATTTATTACGGGTAAAATATTATTGCATATACATATATGTAATAAGTATCTTTTAAATAATACAACTATTGCTATATCTCCGTAGCTGCTGCTACGTCGTAGCACCATCCATATGATGATAGGAAGTACATTTACATATTTACGAGCTCCTTTTCTTATCCTTAATGATAAATAAAATACAAATGTCTGTTTGTAATGTCAAAATAACAGGTTTTTTACTAAATGCATATGAAATTATACACAGTACTTATAAGAACACATTTTTTAAATTTTTGTCTGTTTGTCTGTTTGTTCCGGCTAATCTCCGAAAAAGCTGTACTGATTTTGATGTAACTTTTACTGGCTAACGTTATAAGGAGTAACTTAGGCTACTTTTATTTTAGAAAAAGAATCAGGCTTCCACTCAAAAAATTAAAACGCGCCTAGGGACGCACTCGAGTGAAGTGAGGGTAAGTCGCTAGTATATCATAAATTCTGTTCATTTTAATTTATAAAAAACAAAAAAAAACTATGTTTAAAAAAACCGACTTCAAAAACTAAAAAGTATAAAATAACTTAATAAAGATTTAATTTCATACATCTCATAAAAAATACCAAATAAAAAAATGTTCGTAAAATAAAAACTAATGGGCCAAACTATGTTAAATTTTTATGGAACCAAATGGCAACTATTCCGCATCAAACTAAAGAAGAATCACGTAAATATCGGATGTAAGTATTGGATCATAAATTTCAGTGTAATCGGTGTACATACATAAAAAAAACCAATCGAATTGAGAACCTCCTCCTATTTGAAGTCGGTTAAAAATACTACAATATTTAATAAACGAATATTACAATTTGTTTATTTCCAATTATTTTTAATTATTATCAATTCGCTTCGTTAAATAAGCCTCAGATAGAGGAATTTTTATTGCTATGCTAGAAGAATGTTGTTATTAAAAATGCTTAATGAAATCTTGAGTACTGTTTTTCAAGAATGTAGTTGAAATAAATAAATATTTTCTTTATTACCTTATTATAAAGTTACACAGCAACATGTTTCTGATCTCTGGTTAGAACAATGCGTGTCATTGTGGGCCTAAATGCTTGCTATGGGTGTATAATTTCTGAAGCTAGTGGTTACTAGCATTGTTGTTAGAAGTTATTGTACTATTCTTTCTGCAAACTGATTTATATTAAGTTTTATAATTAATTATTATAGTTTTGAATTCGTAGAATAGTAATATAAGACATATGTTTAGAAATGGATTTATAATGCACATACATATACTTTATCTGTACTAACCAAAAATGGCGCTAAAAGTTTAGTAAAAGATGAATTACGTATATTTTAAATTACATACATAAAGAAAAGCTGAGGTTTTTGTATTGTATGTATGTATGTATGTATATATGCATACAACCCTTTTTTAACGTCCCACTACTGGGCACGGGCTTCCCTTCAATACGAGGGAGATCAGGCCATAGTCCACCACGCTGGAAAAGTGCGGATTGGCAGACTTCACATATCTTCCGAAAACTTGCTATGTTATCTCAGACATACAGGTTTCCTCAAGATGTTTTCCTTCACCGTAAGGCAAGTGGTAATCATGTTAGAAATGGTTTGCACATTAAAATATCAGAGTTGCGAGACCCGGGATTTGAACCCGCTTCACTTGGTTTCCCAAGCGAGTGCGTTGCCACTGGGCTACCACTGTCTTATTATTTTTTACCCTTTTGTATTAAGTTGTCAAAAATACTTTGGAAAGTAACCAAGCGAAGGGAGGATATGTCACTAGTTAGATAATATTTCGACAGCCTAGGCCTTATAATATTCAACTTCAAATAATAGCCTATAATATAATTATACTAGCGACTCCCCTCGATCCGCTCGGGTTCGTCCCTGGGGTGGGGTCTGGGAGGACCACCCTTATCACTTAGGGGTATGGAAAATAGATAGTAGCCGATTCTCAGACCTACTGAATACGCATATAAAATTTGGTAAAAATCGGTAAAGTCATTTCGGAGGAGTACGGTAACAAACATTGTGACATGGAAATTTTATATATAAGATAATATAATAATAATAAAAAAAAAATAAAAAAACCTATAAATAACTTAGCTACAAATAAAAACCTATAACATAATAATAATATAATAATAAAAAAAAACTATAAATAACTTAGCTACAAATAAAAACCTGTAAATAAAATAATATCTGGCCAAACGTCCCAGTATTTATTGTTTAATACATTATCGTAAAAGAGGATAACGCTGGACGAAGTGGATTTATCCTAGAAAAGAAAACAACGTAATAATGGATTTGCTTAGAAAATAAAAGCGAAGTTATTAAATAATACTAGTAACTAATATATAGCCCACACAAAGACCAATCGTCAATCTAGATTAGAGTGTAGGTAATTAATCTTATTTTGGCCGATAATCCATCTCTCAGGGCTACTGAGACCGTTTCGTATCCATCTACCGCAATCCCGGATTTATCTCCTAGGTACCATATAGAATTATATGGAACAGTAATAGTAAGTGGATGAATTATTTATGAATGTAAAACCCCTTTTCGTTATTTTTAGGTGTTGAATATTTTAAACATATTATGTTTTAACATTTTATAATATTTTAATTAGATTTATGGGATAGGTCCACCATTACATAAGTTCTTACCTGATAATTGTGTAGGATAGTGGTTTGTGTAGTTGTCTTTCTACTAGGCTCAAGAATTCGAGGACTTTTTGTTGTGATGAGAAGGTGTTTGGTATGTTTTGACACCCGATACAAAGTAACTTAGTGAAACTCGAATCCCATGGTCTGCAGAGTCGAAGGCGTCCATGATCGGAGGCAGCCAGCTATCGCTCGGAAGGAAATCTGCTTTTAAAAAATCTAGCTGAAAATTATCCTTAATGATACGGCGCCCTTTTAAGACGGTTAAGATATCGTTGGATTTTCGTCAGAAGCGCTGGATTCTTCAGCGTCTGAGTCGACACATAAGTGGTGGTAAGCGTAAATGCATTTCTTAACATTAAATTTCAAATAAAAAATTCAAATAAAATTTTCTTAACACATAATGGAAATTATTCAATGATTTATTTAAACTCTTATTAGGAAATATGGAAAACTGTAAATATATTTATGTCACTTACATCCCTCTAAATAACTATACAAGATAATCCAATATTAAGATATCAAATAGTCAAAAAAAAACACAACTAATACAAAATCAACAAACGAAAGGATTGTTTTATTAGATGAATGCTTCCTATAATACGGGCTTCGTTTACAATCCAAACAACTCATCAAGCTAACTAAACAAAAGTTCGCCTTCAGACTGCATAAATGTCTCAAAAGTAAAGATTTTTCAAAATGAGACGAAAATGTCCAAATGTCCAAACATTTGCATCTCATTTAGAAGAATTGTTTTTGAAATTGAGTGTCTAAGATTTGAAAATAATGAAGTGATAATATGTTTAAGTTTGTGAGTTTGCAAGGTTGTAGGGGGTAATCTCTGGATTTTGAAATTCGGTTAAAAAATAGTATGAGACCCTGGGAAGGACATAAGATAGTTATATCCCAGAAAATATCCCTTAAGGTGATGAAAATGGGGATGAAAGTTTGTATGGGGAAGCAATACATACATAAAATCATGTCAGCCTCTAAATTTGCTGGTTCTACTGAAGGAATAATACTTCTACTTCGTTACTAATAAGCCCACGGATACTTTAACATTTAAAATATTACTAAGTCTTTAGAAATTCGAGTTAGCTAATATATTAAGTACCCAGTTATTGATTACATTACGTAGGTAGAGAACGATCTGCACAATTAAGCATGAAATAGGTTCATGCTACGTCAGCTGAGATATTTAATGGTGATGCAACTCTGAGGTGAAACTGCGGATATTTTAATCGTTGTAAAAGTTGGCTTTAGTCGTTAGTGATATAAATTTTTATTTGACTTATCATATCCAAACAGTTAAATAAAATTGAAGTGTCTGTTTGTAATTACAAAATAACAGTTTTTTACTAAATACATATATAAAATTATATACGGTACTCGTAAGAAAAACAAAATTTTTAAAATTTTTGTCTGTCAGTCTACCTGTCTGTCTGTCTGTTTCTTCTGGCAAATCTCGGAAACGGCTGGACTGATTTTGACGGAACTTTCACTGACAGATAGCTGATGTTATAAGGAGTAACTGAGGCTACTTTCATTGTAGAATAAGAATGAGGGTTCCATTCAAAAAAATGAAAACGTACCCAGAGAGGAACCCGAGCGAAGCAAGGGTAAGTCGCTAGTATAAAGTAAATTTGTTAGTGTAGTTTTTTATTTGACCATTTATACAAACATTTTAAATTAGATAAAGTAAAAAAATATCAGTATCAATATATTATATAGGCAGTGGTAGCCCAGTTCTCTGGGTCTCGCGCGTCTGATATTTTCATGTGCCAATCATTTCCAAAATGATTACCCAGCTTAACGGCGACGAAAAACATCGCGAAGAAACCTGCATGTCTGAGAGAAACTAGCAAGTTTTCAAAAGATATGTGAAGTCCACCAACCCGCAATTGGTCAGCATGGTGGACTTATAGCCTGATCCCCCTCGTACTGAAGGCAGGCTCGTGCCCAGCTGTGAGACGTTAAAAAGGGCTGAATACATACAGAAATATCAATTTCTAAGGGATTCTAACTTAACTTTTTTTTAATTATATTTTTTATGTAAAAATTATTATAAAAACGACAGGCTTATAAAATCAAATAAGTAACTCATAATTAATTTACATGATACTTTCTTAGATTTACGCGAATATTTGACATTTTAAATAAAACTATCTTTTCGGATTTTGTCGCGGATTTATTTGCATTTTTGTTTCCCGACGTTTCGAATGCTTTACAGCATCCATGGTCACGGGAGAGACTGCGCGCTTTGTCTTCAGATCTTCTAACCGGCGTATTTGGTTTGCGATTTCCAGTCCGTACTGATTCACATAATACTTTCTTAGATTTACGCGAATATTTGACATTTTAAATAAAACTATCTTTTCGGATTTTGTCGCGGATTTATTTGCATTTTTGTTTCCCGACGTTTCGAATGCTTTACAGCATCCATGGTCACGGGAGAGAATTTACATGAGTTTAAAGTGTTTCATATGAGACTAATCTTGCAAAATACAACTATATGGAACCAAGAGTCTACGAGTAATATAGCTATGACATACAGACAGATGAAAAGCAAAAATAAAAAGGGGTTTCGTTTCTGCCTTTTCACTAAGGAACCCTAAAATTCATCATCTATCTAGCAAAACTCCAGATCAAACTAGGGTAAAATAAGATTGTGTCATATCAACAGAGACGTCGATGATCCAGTATAGATCCTGGGGATTAATAACTGAGACAGTTGGAAATGACGTGAGATAATAGAATTGATATCAAGACGTATTAAAGAAAATGACGATTAGTAAATGCTTTATATATAAGTATTCTTCCATATTATCGGACTACTATTGTGAGTATGTTTGTCAATATTTCGCGCTGGATGGTACGGATTTTAATGAAGTTTAGTATATAGATATATGATCAAGTAATACATAGGCTAATCCTGGCGTCAATATTTGACTATTTATTGTCATTGCAGGAAAAAGTAAATGCAGCTAAATTCATATTATCTGTATATATTAAACAAAGTAGATTTGATACAACACTTATAACTCGAAAGCTGCTGGACCGATTTTGATGACCTTTAATTTGTTGGATGTATCTCCGCCCCGAATAGCAGAATAACTATTAAAACATCGGAAAAATTCAAGGAAAAAATTAAAAATGGCTAATGCCGGATAATAACTATTTATATCTATTTAAAACGTACCTAGCGATGGACCCGAGCGAAGCGAGGGTGAGCTGTTAGTAAGTGATAAGAATGTGAACACCTTTGTTAAAATAATTTGTATATATTTAAAGCTTTGTAATATTCTATTTATTAATTATATTTAAGCTTCCCTGAGGACCTCAGTCCTTTAGTATGTCAATAAAATTATCCTTAGGGTCTATACGCACTACAACTTGTTAACGCATGTTCTACGTGTTAAAGTAAAAGTACATTTCTTTCAAACTATTCAAAAATTATAGTTATTAAATTAAACCTTATTTTTATAGATATAAATACTACAATGGTATACTATATCACGTATAGTACCATACATCAACGTCTTACCCCCCATTACACCACTAATCGTGTAGGATTCCGCTGATGCCTTTAATTAATAGTCCACGTGTCCCTCCTCAGATCTTCTAAGACGACGGTACTAAATCAAGGGACTGAGTCTTATAATAGCTGCATGAAATAGATTAATTTACTTAATAATATATGTTTTAGAATAAAGGAAATTTCAAATATACTTAATTATATAATACTAGCAAAACTCGCGGCTTCGCTCGCGCTAAAACTACAAAAAAATCTCTAAAAAGTAATAAGTCAAGTAATTCTAATCATAAATATATTTTTGATTGTATTATAACGTGTATTCCCGTGGAAATTAGATAATTTCCCGCGGTAAAAAGTAGCCCAGCCCTCCAACTATCTCCACATAAAAAAATCATGTCAATCTATCACTCCGTTTCGACGTGAAAGAAGGACAAACAAACACACTTTCACATTTATAATATTATTAGTATATTAGTATGGATATACAAAACAAATGAACACAATTACAAGTTTATTACATATTTACTATTACAATATTACAAGTCGTGTCCGCGTGGCCAGAATGCTAGCTGCATTCCCCCGCTGAATGGGGATAATTCTTTGGGACAAAACGAGCTCTTCTGTTTCCAGTGGAGGCGATAATTTTATGTTTTACATAAATAATATCAATATGTAATGTTAATTTTTGCGTATCATATTCTCTTTTGAGATCGACACTAAACATCTGATGACATTGTTTCGTTCTCAACGTTAACTTATTTAATATTATAGCACAACTGGCACGTTTTAAAGCCATTAACAAGAAAATTGAATTGAAATTAATAATTTCTCTATAGCATAATAATTATTTTGTCAACAAGAATATAATTGCAATGTAATGCACGTATCAAGTTTAGTTTAATAATGACTTATCGATAGCAGAAATATACATAGATTGAGAACAATAAAAGTGTTGGGTTGTGTTACAATAAACGTATCGTTTCAGATTTTTTCGCAAATTTTTCGTGAATACTTAACAAAAAATAGATAGGATTGTGAAATATTTTTTTTAATATATGACCCGAGTTTTAACTAATGCAAAACTTTATTTTGGAAAAAATAAATATTTTTCAAACACCATCTAACGGTGAAGTAAAGAACTAGTTAAATAATAAGAAAAAGTAACATATTTATTGTAGAATTATTTCAGATTGAGCTTACACTTCACTAAAACAGTACTTGCATTATTATTTAGATGGCGCTCTACGTATTTGTTACATGGGTCATAGTCTTATCAAGAAGAAGAGAAATTATATCAAATAAATGCCAATGCTTAATATATAAATCCGTAGATCTTGAAGATAATGAGAAAAAATGAAAAACTGAATTCTTAAATCAAATTTCCATAACCATAAGGTTTTAAGTTTTCACTGAGAGCTCATAGATGGCGTTGTTTATCTAAAGTATAAATAATAGTTTTTAGTACCTACTATTAGCGGTTGTAGAGCAAGCATTTTTTTATGAAATCACAGATCATATAATACTATGTTAATACAGTGCGTTGAATACAAATATTTGGACATCGCTAATCCGAGCTACTCAACGGGCTATTTTTTGTCCTAAAATGGATAATAGATGGCGCAAGTGTGAATTAAAAAAAGGGATATGTAGCACCTCTGGTTAGTAAAGGCTAAGGCTCTAAATGATAGATGGCGATAAAAGCTAGGATATATATCCCCGAATTGCCGCTGCACAATGTTGTAGGTACCTATTATTCTAGTATAGTATTATATGATCTGTGCCCTATGTAGGGCCTCTCAACGCCACTATGGCAGTTACAAATTATATTTGTAAAATATTGTCTTTGAAAAACAAAATATAATATAATATATATATATATATATATATATATATATATATATATATATATATATATATATATATATATATATATATATATATATATATATATAATATAATATAATATAATATAGCTACGCGCTTTATATTTGTATAACGGCTGGCATTTATTAGTATTGTTTCCAAAAAATATATATTTTTGTTGACTTTGTAGGTACGATTTCTCTAGTATAGTATTATATTATGATCTGTGATTTTACGATGTAGAGTAGTATTATTGCTTAAGGAACTCTTTTTTAATTTATGTTTTAGATATACGTTTTTTTGTATCTCGTATAGAAACTTATAAAGTATAAGTTAAAATATACAATAGGTATTTAAATGTATACTTACCTAAATAGTAGGTACCTACATAATTACATAGTTGTTTTATTTTACAGTAAACTAGCGACTCATCCTCGCTTCCCTCGGGTTCGTCCCTGGCTTGATTCCCCATATAAACTTTTATTCCCATTTTCACCCTCTTAAGGGATGATTTCCGGGATAAAAAGTATCTTATGTCCATTCCAGGCTATCAAACTATCTTCTTGCCATATTTCATATAAATCGCTTCAGTAGATCCAGAGATTATCCCCTACATCGTGACAAACTCACAAACTCACCAACTTTACCTCTTTATAATATTACTATAGATTTATCCCCGTAACTACATTTATAAGGTTACTTATTTTGAAGAATTGTTGAGTGTAATGGTTTTTACGCGTTTTACAATAATCATGAATGTTAACTTTTAATTATTTTTTTTATTAAGTACCTAATTAAAGTGACTTAGACTCTAGTAACCGCTATTAACTTTCGTTTGTCAATATTTTGATAACAAAATTCCAAGTTATATATAATTATTAGTTGACTTGAGTGTATTATTATTATTTATTATTGCATAATACTTTCTTAGATTTATGCGAATGTTCGACATTTTAAATAAAACTATCTCTTCGGATTTTTTCGCGAATTTATTTTGATTTCTCGTTTCCGACGTTTCGAAAGCTTTACAGCAGTCATGGTCACGGGAGAGACCCGATTGGACCCAAGAGACGGGAGAGAGGGAAGTCTCTCCCGTCATCCAAATCGATCCAGCCGTTTAGGAGGAGTTAGGTGACAAACACACGTACAGAAGAATTATATATTACCTATATTAAGATATCTGGAAGGTATATATAGTCAAATTCATTTATAGTATTGAGATAATTTAATAATATAACAAAATCATAATTATATATCTAATCATAATGTGTAACATTAATACCGAGTTTCAAGTAATTCTGATCATAAATATTTTATTGAATATTTATAATCAGAATTAAACCCACGGGAAAACATGTTAAAATACATTTTAACATGTTTTCCCGTGAGAATTAGATAATTTCCCGCGATAAAAAATAGCCTATGTCACTCTCCGTCACTCAGTTTCGACGTGAAAGAAGAACAAACAAACAAACACATTTACACATTTATAATACTAGTTTGGATATCTGATTAAAGTATTTTTTTTAGGACAAAGATTCGTTTTTAGTAAGAAGTTACAAATTACAATCACAATATCTTCAATTCAAGTGGTTAGGGCCTTAGCAAAGTACAGGAAAGAGTAAACACTAACAATATTTAAATGTAGAAAATGCTTAGAAACTTCCCTTAAACGTACTTTTAATTAAAAGCTTACAGTCATTCATGCAAAAGCTTAACTAAGAGCATAGTTTTGTTCAATCATACATTTCTTCATTCATAATTTCTCCTTCACCCATTGAAAGTCGAGCTTTTGACGCTGGTATATTGATGACTCTCAGGGCGTCGGGCATGCGCGGAACAAGCGCATGCGTACTAAAAAAACACTGTGTACGAATCTAATGTAATAGATAGAATCTGTCAAGCTTCAATAATAACTTTCGTAGATTTTTATATTTTAAACCATTCTAATCTACTTCATAAGTTAGTTAGTTGAGTGTACAAATTATTAAAACACTACCTTTACAATATATATCAATTTTTTAAATAATTATCAGTGTTTTCTCATGAATTATTGAATAGGGTGTGTTAATATATAATACCATTTAAGTGGCTAATATCAACAGGTAGGTTTAATGTTTACCCATATTTTATTTAAGGTTATATATTTGTTATACGTTGGTGTTACTCGAGACGCTAAGCGTAGGTGGAACGTTCTATCGTAAACGATGCGTCAGTAAATAAAGAAATCGAAGGAAGAATATTGAAATGAGAAGTCCTTAATGTATTAGAACAGACATTCTCAATTCATTATATATGCCAATAAACCAATCCATCTCATAATTTACCTTAAAAAATCTGATATCGCTTTCATTTACATAGTACATGATAATATGTATAATATAACAAATAACAGAACAATATAATTAAAATATGTATGAACTTATCGCTCTTATTGAAGCTTTCCAGTACCTGATTATTAATCAAACGAAATTGATAATTAAATATTATATTATGGATTACAGCTTAAAGCTTATTTCAAAGAAAAATATGTCATATTATCAAAAGATATTTACATTATATTAATAACTAGTATTATAGGCATCTAACAGAGCACTATTAAACATAAAGTTCGAGTAAAATCAATATTGGCAATTAAGTGCGCTTTCGGGTCGGTGCTCCTGTCCTACATACACGCGATATATGTATGATGCTAGGGATATTGAAGGAGACGAGGCGTTAAACGGCCTCGATGTTGTCGGAATATTGAAAAGCTACGGAAATTTGTACTAGCTGAAGACATTTGATTTGATATTTTATCGACAATATTTTGTCGGACTACTATTACAAATTCGATAGTTTGTGTGTTGTTTTCGTTTCAGCGTGAAAAACTAACAAACATATATACATTATATATTATATAATATATGTATAATATATAGTATACATATTTTACTAAGAGAAAGTATAGTGACATTTACTACATTTTCGACTTCCGGTAAAGTACATAGTCCGTCAGACTATAGTAGCACCACCGGAAGTGTAAATCAGAGAAGACATACATATATATTTCAATGTCAGAAAATAAAAAACATATTATGACAAATGTCAATCACAAATACATACATACACACATACATACATACAAACAAACTTTAATTTTTTTTTACCTATCCTTATTAGGAAATTGGAAATTCAATTATAATTTTCATGTTTTTATTACCTTCACTTGATACTACTAACAACGTAACTCGATCTTAGAAATAGATTAAAGCCTACTTCTAATTACTGTCGTATCGTATTTAAAGCTTTGCTACTTTATAAAACGTGGAAGAATTAAATAATCAAGGTATCAACTAAATTATGGAAGTCTTCAAAGGCATTGAGTAAAAAATTTCAGCTTGAGCTCATTTATTTTCAACCGACTTCAAGAAGGAGGAGGTTCTCAATTCGACTGTTTTTTTTTATGTTTGTTACCTCAGAACTTCGTCATTTATTAACCGATTTGGACAATTTTTGTTTTGTTTGAAAGGGTATACTTTCAGATTGGTCCCATTTAAATTTCAAAAAAAATACCACCCCTAAGGGTGGAAAAATAGCTAATGATGGATTTAACCTACTTCTAATTGTCATATTGACTTGAAACTTTGCAAGTGTTTCTATTTCCGTTGATAGTACAGTGGTTCGGTATTGTTGACCTGATCTGATGGTAAGGCCTGAAGGTGGATAGGTGGAACTCTTCAACGGCTAATAGTAGATACTTTGAGTTTGGGCTTATTTTATTTGATTCGACAAGCCTAACACGTTAGAATTCTTACTTTGCTACTACTGTCTACACTAAAAAGGGAAAAATAAAAACTTTTTAACAAAAAAATAAAAACCGACTTCAAACAAAAGCACTAAAAAGTAAAAAATAACTGATTGGTAGTTTTCATTTACTATACATACCTAATCAAATATTTTCGAAGTCGGTGTGCTTTGGCTAAGTAATTAAAGCCTACCTATTAAATACATACCTAATCAAATATTTTCGAAATCGGTGCCAGCCCATACAAAGCAAAGCACACCGACTTCGAAAATATTTGATTAGGTATGTATAGTAAATGAAAACTACCAATCAGTTATTTTTTACTTTTTAGTGCTTTTGTTTGAAGTCGGTTTTTATTTTTTTGTTAAAAAGTTTTTTGGTTTAACGAGTCCTATTTATTTGAAGTCAGTCAAAAGATTTTTTTATTCATTTTCATTATAATAATTACGACATTGGTCACAGTATAATTATAATAGGAGTATAATGCCTTAGAAGCGTTCTGATTTTGGCAAGCAACTCATGATATCCGCTTTATATCTAAACATATAATAAAATTATAACTAAGCCGAATCTGTACATTAAATATTTTATATTATTTTTTATTATGGAAAATGTTATTGAAATAAACATTATTATCGATATAGAGACCGAATCTATAGTTTTTAGAATTTTTGTCTGGCTGTCTGTTACCGCATCACAGAAAAACTACTGGAGGGATTTTGAGAAATTTGGTATGGAGTTAGCTACGAGTAGTTATCCGGGTCAACACATAGGATACTTTTTACCGCGGGAAAATGTCTCATTTCTGAGAAAAAATACAAAAACTGCAATATACTAATATGTAAAAGTATACTAATATGTAAAACCTAAGAATTGGGTTTTTGGTCATCTGAACGCGGGCGGAGCCGCGGGCAATGCTAGTATGTATATAATATATTTACTTTATACCGTAAATATCAAGCCTAACTTAGTATAAACGTAAAATATATTTTGCCTGATTAAAATATTTAGGTATAATTTGAAATCCGATGGATAATAATCAGATGTTTAGTTAGGAAAAGACATAGAGAGTTTCCTATATTAATCTACTTTTTTTCATATGGGCAAAGCTCAAAATACCATAGTGCATTTACGCTTTGTTACAACACATTGTAGTCAAAAACCATGAAAGCCACGAACGTGCCATCACCTTTGTGGTATCTCTGTGCTCACCACATGTCGGGGTGTAATGGACATTTTTATAACTGCCTTAACACAAACTTTGTAATGGTTTTGTAAAAGGATTTACCCTTTTACTAAACCACAATGCTTTTTGGGGTGACTTTTCGTTCAGTAAGCACGTACGTTAGTTACTTGTTCTCTTCCGTTAAGAATACAATAATAATTTATAATATTTATTTCTTTAGGTTTAAAGGCATTTATATCTTTCTCTTTGTAGAAATAACCACTAATCATAATTTCTGACTTGTTTTTTTCAATGGACTCTCCAATTTTAATTTGGTATAAAACAAAATCTAGACGTAACGACTATAAAAAAATCGATTACATTTTAAGTCATTTCTATAGTCAATTTTTACTTTGACTTTTGATCGGCCATTATTTCAATTCAATTTAATTTTTAAGTTCAATGGCTTCTAGAAACCGCCAATATTTAGTTTAGCAACGCAATTAAGCAACGCGTCAGCGAATCCAATTTTAATTGAAATTAGCGTCTTACCCTCACTTCGTGCAGGTGTGTGTTTGTTTCTAACAGTAGCCTATATGTTACTCCTGTCATAATTTATCTGTGTACTAATTTTCTTCCTAAAACGTCTTTATCTATATCTATGTTAATAATTTTTTTCTTAGTTCATGAGATATCTATACTTTTAATAAAAAAAACATCGATTTTATAATCTGATTTGATTTTGGACAACTCGTTTAAAACGACGAGCTCAAATATTGAAAATCTGTTATTTCAACAAGAAAGTTATGCTATAAAATACTCTTAATAGTAGGGGAGCCCAAGAGGGGATTTTCTGTAGTTACTCGAGCGCGGCAGATTAACATAAAAGAGGTTACCTTGCACTCTATTGAGTACTTTCACCATAATATAAGTCTTGTATATAAAGGGGCGCGTCTAGGGAAGCCGATTAAAATATTTAAAAAATGTTTTGATAAGGTAGAAATACTTGAAACCGTCAGATTAAGGTGTGGTAGACTAGTCACACCCTGAAAAGTGTCCAATTCAATAATCTGCCGATTTCCACAAGCCGAAGAGGCAAAAATCGACTATAAAGTTTATGATGATTTTTGCCTCTTAGGCCTGTGCAAATCGGCAGATTATTAAATTGGACACTTTTCAGGATGTGACTAGCCTACCACACCTTAATCTGACGGTTTCAAGTATTTTTACCTTATCAAAACATTTTTTAAATATTTTAATCGGCTTCCCTAGACGCGCCCCTTTTTATAGAAGACTTATATTGTGGTGAAAGTACTCAATAGAGTGCAAGGTAACCTCTTTTATGTTAATCTGCCGCGCTCGAGTAACTACAGAAAATCCCCTCTTGGGCTCCCCTACTATAATTAAATTTCGATCACAATGACGAATTTTAGTTACGTTTCTATCTGTCTATTTACAATAGCGACTCACGCTCGCATCGCTTTGCTAGGGTTCGTCCCTTGGTATGTTTTAACGGTTAGTATGGAATAGATATAGATAGTAGCCCAGTGGTAACGCGCTCGCTTGGGAAACCGAGTGAAGCGAGTTCAAATCCCGGGTCTCGCACCTCTGATATTTTCATGTGCGAATCATTTCCAATATAATTACCACTTGTATTAACGATGAAGAAAAACATCGTGAGGAAACCTGCATGTCTTAGGGAACTTAGTAAGTTTTCGAAAGACATGTGAAGTCCGCCAACCCGCACTTGGCCAGCGCGGTAGACTATGGCCTGATCCCCCTCGTATTGAAGGGAGTGGTGGGCCCCCGTGCCCGTGCCCAGCAGTGGGACGTTAAAAAGGGCTGAATACATGGAATAGATAGTACACATTATATGATATATACCCTATAGCCTTCCTCGATAAACGGGCTATCTAATGAAAAAATATTTTTTCCAATCGGATTAGTAGTTCCTGAAATAAGCGCGTTAAAATAAACAAACTCTGCCTCTTTATAATATTAGTATAGATTATAAATGAAATGAGACAAAATACTTACAGATTTTTCTTTCTAGAAACCTGATGTTGAAAGACGAACTGTTGTCTCAGTTTAATTAAGCTGTACAATTTGTTTGACTAACGTTTGGAACTGCAGACTATCAGAAATTATTTAACTAGTTTATTCCAATATTACAAAGCTTGCTGACATAGGTCTCCCCCCAAAGATTTTCACGACTTTCGGTCTTGTATCATCCGCATTCAGTGGAATCTAGTAACTTTGATCAAGTCGTCGGTCTACCTCGTGCGCTTCTCCATCCGGTACGTAGCCGCGACCGAGAACTTTTCGTTCCCAACGACCATCTGTCCTGCGAGCGATATGCCACGCCCACTTAAGCTTGAAGATTTGGCGGGCAGTGTCGAGGACCTTGATCCTTCTATGTAACACATCACTTAGGAGATATTTTTTATTTATTTGTTTAAACGCACTAATCTTTTTTTTGTACATTAACACATAGCACCATCTATATCCATGGTAAGCTACGAGGTCTGTGTTATGGATACCAGATAGTTGATACACTACACATATATAACATTTAATACATACATATTAAAAATATAAACACTCATGACTGGAAAACAAACATTCGTGCTCATCACATAAATGAATGTTCCAGCGAGACTTGAACCGGCGACCGCTGGCACAACATATAGGGTCACTACAAACTGAGCCAAACGTGTCGTCATATCTTTCAAATTGTCGATCACGTTTGAAAAGAAATAGAAAAATATCCTTGCATTTATAAAATATGTAACATCACGATTTACGCAAGAGTGGAGTAATTACAAATATTAAATAAAAAACACGGTCATAACTACGGGTAACCGCTAGTATGTAATAATTGAAAAGTTATTTGATCGCTTATTGAGCCCTTGAGGCTTTATTTGGGCAACATGGTTTATGAAATACGTATATACTCGTATTTCTTCTACCCACATTGTTCTTAAGCTTGAACTATGTCAAAATTAAAATCTTTTATATAGATAATAATATAATATAAAACAAAGTCGGGTTGTTAGAACACTTTTCTTTTCATGGTTTTTGACTTTATGGTTAACTATTAAAACATCACGAAAAAAAATTATATATGGCTAACGCTGGCTAATAACTATTAATATCTATTTAAAACGTACCTAGCGACGAACCCGAGCGAAGCGAGGGTGAGCCTCTAGTAATTTAATAAAGCCTTCTGCTGTACCTTTGCAATATTGTTTTAACATATTATAATAGTAACTATTTCATTCTAAATCAATAAAATAATAATTTGGTTTTCATTTTACTAGGGCTTTATTGGTATAGTTTTGTTAGGCTTTAAAATAGCGAGATACTCAAGTGCAGATGTTCGTGTGTATTTTTCTTGTATGCTACGCAATGTATTTACTAACTTTGAACTGAATTTTCTTCTTATGAATAAGTTATACTTAAAGGTTTGTTCCTTAAATTGTCTTCTAAGCGTGCCATAATTATAATGTTGAGACTTTTGAAATGTTTTCAAATAGAAAATTGTGTTTTTAATTAGAAAGATTGAATCAGTCTCTCATGTATCGATGCATAGTATAGGATATATAAAAATAAGACCAGTTTTAAAACATAAAAGAAAACAACTCAAGTTACTCTTTTCAAAGACAGAAGTACCTAAAACGAGTCACTTGAAGATATTTTTGGCCAAATAGAAAGAAATACCCCTCGAAATATTTTGCTAATGACTGATTCCATTACATGAGTATGCGTTCAAATTTTAGAGCTTACAATTTTAAAATTGGGAATATTTTAAGAATACTCTAGGCGGGGTTTGGAGAGATTTACCTCTCGTATTGAAGGGAGGTACAGTAGTGAGACGTTAAAAAAAGGGCAAAATACATACAATCTCTAATGCTATCCACTTTAGCATGACCATAGTTGGTCGATACTCTCACGGTTTCGGTCACGATGGCTTGTTTATTTATTTATTTATATAATTAGGATCAACAACATGATACACAGTAACTTAAAAAAATACACAATTGTACAAACAAGGTCTAAATCCATCTGTTATCATACTTATAAGTAACCACGACTTGCATAAACAATTACACGGAGCATTTAAAAAAATAAAAATTAACAGCACTATCTTATAAATCTTATAAACAATATATATAAATCGTATAAACAAAAAAAATTAGACACTATTATAATTAGTTACTTAAAGCAACAAAAGAAGGAAGAAAAAAAAAGAATATCTATCATGAGAAAAAAAAACAAATTAGTAATAGAGACAAGTTAAAAACTATCACCATGAGTAACTCTTGAATAGTTTAATATCTTGTCGACATGTTTGGCTCAGTTTGTAGTGACCTTACTTGCTGTGCCAGCAGTCGCGGGTTCGAGTCCAGCTGGGGGCATTCATTTGTGTGATGAGCACGAATGTTTGTACTCTAGTCATGGGTATTAATATTTATAATATGTATGTATTTAAACTTATATATGTGTAGTGTATCTGGTATCCATAACACAAGCCTCGTAGCTTACCATGGAACTAGATGGCGCTGTGTTTTAATGTCCCAACATATTTATATTTGTGGGCTCTTTGGGAGTAAAGATGCTTGTCAATCCTATTATGTAAAGTTACATACTACTTAGTCTTTCACCAGTACGTTACTTGTAGAGAAACTAGCTTATATCGAACTATATTATTTCAATTTTCACTTAATGCAAAAGCTCACTTTGAAAGCGCTGGTGTATTGTTGAATTGTATTTACCACTTACGACCGGGCATAGAATAGAGATATAAACTGTTAAGTTTATCTAGAGGCCAGAATGTATGACTACAGATCCGCAAGTCCTGGGTTCGAGTCCAAGTAGGGAAGTTTTAGGGTCAAGTATAACTATTGAATTTTTTGTCAAGAAATTCATAGCTTTTATAATTTACCCATGATAACCCTTACACATCTCTAAATAACTATTGGATAACTATTGCTATTGAAAAATTATAAATATCTAATATATTTAAACGAGCAATTCTTGTATATATATTCTATATAATCTGAATGTCGGCGACGGCTCCAACAATTTTCATGAAATTTATTATACATAGGATTTCAGGGGCGATAAATCGATCTAGATTAGTTTTATGTTTGGGAAGACGCGTGTTTGTGAGTTTTCATGCGGTTTTGTTTCGCATTATACCACGCAAAATATGGAATATTCACACACTAGGACATAAGCATCTTGGTCAAGCGGCCAAGGCGCAAGTGTGACGACCACACCACAGGTGTCTGGGTTCGTATCCCGGTCGGATACAAAGTTTTCACTTTTGTTTTTTTTTGTATTTATTCAAATTTTTAGTTTTTTTTTTAATGTTTTTTCGGCCAAAAACTCCGAGCGAAGCTTGGTCGCCCAGGTACTATATATAAACAACGATAGTATATAAACAATGAAAGTACAATATAAACTGTTTTTTTAAAATTCCACTTTATATATAAGAAGTGCAGGCATTTCATTACTATTTGATATTTCTATCAAGGGATAAATAAATATCTCATGATTGCCCATAATATATAAAACAATTGGAATCTTCAACTCACAGTCTATTATTAATAAATTCATTTTTTATTCCCTGACCATCCGGCATAGTAATAAATCTACTCATTTCATATTTATTTTGTTGTATCGCATATTTGATTTGTGATCATATTTTTTAGATTTACTAGTATTTACTCAGAGGTTGAAATTCGACATTTTTTCTCATTGAAAACACTAAAGCTTTTCAATAGGTACTAAACATAAGAAAAAAGAAAATTGGTTGACAAACAGAGGGGAAAAAGGGAAAAAGGCACTGAACTGTTGTGTCTTTGCCTATTTATACATAAATAATAATATACAACAATATCTGAGTCTAAAGAGACTTGGTGAAAGCTGCTACTTCTTTTTAACAGAAATATATAATTCTTATATATCATATACGAGGTTATAAGAGTAAATAAGCAAAAGGAAATCTTAATTAAAGGGAAATCGAATTACTAACATACAAGGAGATTTAAGTTATTGAAAATAACTAACACTATTTAAACTGTTTGATTTAATACATTAGATTTTAAATATAAGAATTTTGTTACGGTAGAGACTCTCTTTTGACCATGATTGCTGGACAGCATTCTGTTTAGAATGCTGTCCAGCATCCGACATCCGCATTTGATGTCCGACACTGTCGGAAACCAAAAATAAAAATAAATCCCCGAGAAAAATAGAAAAGATAGTGTTATTTATAATAAAACTAGCGACTCATCCTGGCTTCGCTTCGCTCGGGTTCGTCCCTTGTTACTTTTTATCGGTAAGTTAGTTATGGAATAGATAGACTATATATTATAAATATATGTATATACATAGACTATATACTCGTATTATACATAGATGTATATACATAGGTATCATGAGTTGTTTTGGGTTGTATTATACCGTGTTTTCCCGTGGGAATGAGATGTTCTCTCGCGGTAAAAAGTAGCCTATCTCAATACCACCTTCCAACTATCTCTATACAAAATTACACCAATCCGTCATTCTGTTTTGACATGAAAGAAGGAGAAACAAAGAAACAAACAAACACACTTTCACATTTATAATATTAGTATGGATGTTAAATATTCGTGTAAATCTAAGAAAACACTAAGTTTCGTTTCACTTATGGGGTAAGTACTTCGATAAGATATAGTCTAAGTGATAATAAGGATAAAATCACCCATTTCCATTCCACATTTCACTTAAATGCTGTTATAGCTTGAAGAAGTGATAAAATATTCAATGATTTGAAACTTTTGCCTATATATTAGTACCATTTACGTAATATCGTAACTTCTAACATATTTTTTCGATTTTATTTATTGTCTTATATTATATAGGATTTTAGATGTCCCATTTGACAATCTGTAGATCTTTAAGTATAGAAAAAAGCGGTTATGATTACAATAAACCTAATAAAAAACTATTGAAATAAATTACTTAGTCATAAATAAGTTAACATCCTCTAATTTTATTTTTTAAATCTTTCATAGAATAAAACGTATAAAATATTTTAATTCCGTTTAACTTGGACCAAGTACTATTTCATTTTCACGACGGCGGCTCGCAGCTCTCTCATTTCCCTCTTTCAGTCGCTTTGCAGACATTGCTTTGAAAGGTCGTTTGACTCCCAATCGAAGTTACCAATAGAAGTATTTCTTTTTAAAAATGGATATTACAATAACGAGACACTTCAGTTTGGACGAAGTGAGTATTAAGAACATTTTATATATTTTTGAATAAATTTCATTTGAATAATATCATTTTAATTTCATATTTAATTTATTTACAACTTGCAACTTATCCTCGTTTCGCTCAGGTTCATTCCTTGTGAATAACAAAAATAACTCTATCCCACGGGAGCCGTACAATTTTCCGGGATAGAAAATAACCTTTGTGTGATTCCAGTCTATATATCAGTGCCAAATTTCATCCATATCCGTTCAACCGTTCTGGCGTGAACTTTCAACTTTCACATTTAAAATATTAATAATGGGATTATTGTATTTTTGGCACTTAACTTTAAAACAACGTGACAAGCTAGCAAGAAATATAATTTTATCATATATAATTAATATAATTTTCAATGATTTTTTTATTTTTTATGTACCTTGAATACAATATTTATAGTTTCTTGCAAAGTTGAGAAATCTTATATTCAATACATAAAAGTTATATATATATATATATATCAATATTTTCATCATTGCAATTTAATTTTAAAGCCATTTTAAATCACTCGTCTATAATTTTATATGAACGATTGCCATAATTGGTTTGTCGGGCAGTTAAGTGACATTCAATTATCGCTACAATAGTGAATTTTTCGTTTCGTCCATTATACAAATTATTGATGTACAAATTAATCCATGAGACGCATATTATATTTAATTAATACTTTGACTTCTTTAAAAGCTTCTTCTAAGCAAAATTATATAACTTGATTCTATTTAGATTTTTGTGTATTTTTAAAAGACAAAGGCTTTAACAGTGCATTAAACCGTTTCAAATTGTATCTTTCCATAATAATTAATTTTTATGAATAAATGAGAGAACAAAGAATTTTATTTGAATTATCCATAAATAATAAACGTTTCAAGCTTCCAACGACTGTAGAAATGCAGTTGAAATATGTTTTTGATGAAAACAAACACTTGAAAAGTCATAGAAAAAACAAATAAATTATTATATTATATTATATTTTTAAAATAAATTTTCATCATTTCATTTTCTAAGCACCAAAAGACTTTGAAACACTAATTACTTTTTAAGTTTAAAAAGTAATATAAAAATATAAAGTTCCACTTGTAGAGTACTTTTACTGCTTTCTTCGTAAACGTCATAGACCGAGTTATTGATCGATTCAAGAATAGAGAAACCTTCTATTTTTCAAGGCACTGAAGACATCAATTTGTAGATTTAAAAAAAATATATAAAATGGACTAATGCTTGCAATTGTAGTCATAAATAAGCCAAATATCTAATTTTAAATTATAAAATAAATATTTTAAATAAAACTATCTTTTCGGATTTTTTCGCGCATTTATTTTGATTTATGGGGTACAAAATGTCAAATATTCGCGTAAATCTAAAAAAATAAGTAAGAGTACCAGATTATCGTGATTTTTTGTGTGAGATTATTTCATTCCCATGGGAAAACACGTTATAATACATCCCAAAACATATTTATGGTCAGAATTACTTGAAAATTGGTATTAATGCTCTTCAATACAATAATTAATTAATAAATATGTGTTTTAGCATTTTTCGAAATTTATCCCATAAGGGGGTAAAATAGGGAATGAAAGTTTGTACGAAACCTACCTTTTTAGACCTACCTTTTTTTTTTAGTTTTTTTTAGTTTTAGCGCGAGCGAAGCCGCGGGTTCTTTTAGTATGTAATAAGTAAAAATCAAGTCTTGCTTTAAATATAATAATATCAGCACAAATATAATATTATTACTATTTAAGTAATACAAATCAACATTTAGAGACCAACAATATGTATAATACTATAAACAAAACGTCTGCTCTTACAATTAATAACTAATGAAACCTCTATTAAAAGTGGAGCTCATACTTGAGTTGTTTTAATTATAAGTTATATATATATATATATATACATATACGAGTATATATTCGTTTTCGTTCGACCGTTTTTTCTCCGACTCACTTTGCAAATCCGACTACCATGAAAAAGTCTTTTCGTTTTTCGGGTTAATATATAACCTATGACACTCAGAAAGAACGTAGCTTTCTTTTGGCAAAAGAATTCGTAAGAAAATCCGTTCAGTAGATCCAGAGATTACTCCCTACATCGTCACAAACTCACAAGATCACAAACTTTACCTCTTTATAATATTAGTATAGATATATAAATATATCATCAAATTGGACACTTGTATGGGCAAAAAATGGTTGGAAATGAGAGCTTCTCTTTTATCTCTATATATATATCCCTTATTTTTTTATTTATTTAATTTTAGGGTTTAATACGGAAAAGTAAGGGCCCAGGGTACGGAACCCTAAATATATTTTAAAGTGATACTAATTTTGTTTCAGTCGTCAATGCGAAGCGGAGCGCTAGTAGCAATGGAGGCCGAGCCCGACCTCAGCACTTTCGAAAATAAATCAGGACTCGCTGAAGATATGAAATTTCTTGCTTCTATGCCAGAGTTGTGCGATGTCACTTTCTTGGTAGGGGACACAAGGGAACCAGTGTGTGCCGTGAAAGCTGTTCTTGCAGCGAGAAGCAGGTAAAGTATTATTAGAGACTATTCTTAATAGTTACTGATAACATTTTAATTTGATTTAGCCTTAACTACATCAAAACTATCCCACGGAAATCTCACTGCTTCGGTGGCGTGGTAGCTAGCATGTATGGCTGCATACCCGGAGGTCCTGGGTTCAAGTCCTGGGTCGGACCAATTTCAGTTATTGAGTCTTTCTGTATAGTGAGCCTCAGTAGCAGCCCGGAGTTGGGAAGTTGGCGGCGTTTCACCCCCGTGCATCGGAGAGCACGAAAAGCCGTCAGTCCTGCGCCTTAACTCTCACCGGTCGTGTCTCGTGTCGTCCCACCGGAGTATGAGAGTGACAGGAATAGAGAGTGCACTTGTGTCTGCGCGTACACTTGTGCACTATAATATCTCCTGCGCAGTTGGCTAGTCTCAATGAGATTGGCCTCCGTGGCCGGAATCGGTCAGGAGAACATTATTATTACTATCCCACGGAAAATATAAGATGTACTGAAAAAAGTAACCTAAGTCGATCACGTCATGTCCTCTGTCTGTTTGACTGCGAAACGTATGGGCAACCAAACAAACACACCAACTCAATAAAAATATTAGCAAAGACTTATACCGTAAACATTGAATGTTATTAAAAAGATTAATTTAAATAATAAAATTAATCCCAATGGGAAATTTTCCGAGCCGACGTTAATTCCGCAAAATACTCACGCTCACTACATTTTATTTTATGCATAATAATATATTTCATACTCATAAATATTATATGACTTGACCTACATTTAAGAATGACTATAGGCAAGCATTGAAAAGATACGAAATAACAGTTCTGACATTATTGCATATTAAAGAACACCTAACAGAGTTAAAATGTTTTGAACTGTAGAAATACGCTAGTATTATTCGCTTAGATCTCAAAAAGAAAAGAGCTTATAAATACCGCGAGCATTTGTGCCGCTTTTTGTTGGATGCTTAAATTTGAACCATTTTAAGATATGTTTGTATAAACGTCGTTTGCTTTGAGTTCGTGTTTGTATTCACTTTATAGCGTAAAGATGGAATTATTCTGAAACACGTTTAAGGTTTGCACGTCGTTTAAGTGTGTAAATTTAATTAGAGCCTTCAGCAACCTAAATATGTATATATCGTAATTTAATATTTATTTAACTATAATTTTCAACTCGAGTAGTATATATTAAGACTAGCGGATAAACCTCGCTCTGTTCATCCCTAGGTACGTTTTAACGGTTAGTATAGAATAGATAGTCATATATTATATTACTGTTCTGCTCCCTTAGGTAGTAGCATGATGATATATACCGTAGCAGATACCTTTAGCCTTCCTTAATAAACGGGCTATCTAATGATTTTTTTTAATGGGATTAGGGGTTTCTGAGATTACCGCGTTCAAACAAGCAAACAGACTGACATGCAAACAAATAAACAAACTCTGCGTCTTTATAGTATTAATATAGATTTATTTATAGTTGCCTAACTATAAATAAATATTACTATATGCTACTGTAGTTGATGTTGTACTAATTACATAGCGTATTGCAGCAGAGTTTGGATTCTATCCAAATAGATATGGATACAAACAAGCAACAGTGTGATAACTGAGTATTGCCGTTGCGTTGGGGCTTTTTTCCACATAAAAATGATGAAATTTTTTATTATGAAAATTTATTTTAGGATTAAAACATTTCGGGATAGTGCAGAAAACAAGACCAAACTCAAATTATAATAACTTTTCTCTATTTGGTATGTAGAATACTTATGGTACAATACAAAGAAATAAAATAAATACTAGTAGTTCTGCGAACAGTGGAACTCGCGAGCACAAACTGCATTTTGAGGAGCTGTTCTGCTCATCATGCCAAAGATCCTCATTAGATATCCACTAAATTTTTATGAGACCAGTTTAAGGTTACTACCTTTTAAATAAAAAACGAACCATCGAAATCGGATATCATAAGGCGGAGATATCCAGTAGTCCCTTTTTTGGAGAAAGGAAGTACCCTTCCAAACAAAAATCCCGGACGATAAAAAAATTTATAAAGTCATGAAACCTGTACCTATACCAAGTTTCGTCCACATTAGTTGTAAAATACGACCTGTAGAGGAGTACCAACAAACTGACAGAAGAAAGCAAATTTTGCCAGACTTGAAGCAGAGACGCTTCACTCGCTAGTTCAATTTATCATTACGGTTGATTGTAAACATGAAGATTTTTTCAGGGTTTTTCAAAAAATGCTCTACCAAGCACCAAGCCCTCAAAGAAAGAAGGAACCAGCACCACGAGAGAATAAGCTAAGACTATTCTTGAAGAGATCGTCTGAGCCTTTATTAAATCTTCAAAACGCCGCCCAACAGGTGAAAATATTCATCTATACTATTATTTGGAGTAAAATTTATTTCACTGACTTGTTCGCCTAAATTATATCAAAGCATTCATCCACAAAATTGATTATACACCCGATATATTTGAATAGGTTTCAAATGTGATGAGAACCTAATACAGTATTTCAAAACCACACAGTTAGTATAGGTAGATGTAAGGGATGAAATAATTGACTAAAATTGGTCAAATTTGAGTTGGTTTCGTGTGAAATAGGGCTTCCTCTCAAATTCACCCTTACTTTTTCTCGATCGTTTAACTCAAATATATGTACTATATATTATTTTTTTCCTAAAAATTAGAAGACAAAAGACGCGAGTCTACGAGAGATTCTATGAGGTTACCGTATTTTATAGGATTTATCCTTTAATATAAAGGAAATAAGAGCATAAAAAAATTGAAATTCTAATAATGTAACTATGGCCGTTGCAGCAATGTATGGATTATTTAAAACTATTTGATTCCAAATTGAAATAAATTCGTGCATTGAATTGTACGCCTTTAATGGCAATACTTTCTGTTTCTTACAAAATCTGTCAAAAATGCAATTTATATAAAAGGCTATTAACAAGGTTTTAATCAAGAATAGAGAAATATTACAAGAATGTGTGTATATATTTACTGTACATGGAAAATATACCACAAATATCCGTGTTTTGTTTATTACATAAACATAATTACAGACTTCGTTGCTGACTTTTCCCTACAATCATCTTTTTCTTAGGGTTCTTCTATTCATGGTTTTTGGTGAAGCTGGCTCAGTTAGAGATTTAAAATTTTAACAAATTTTATTTTTATCATGTGCAATGCAGAGATCAACTTTCGCGCAGCAATTGGCTCCAATTCAAGAGGTAAATCAAAATTGAGGGTGTACTAGGAGAAGGTTTTAAGATCTGTTAATATTGCTCATTTGTACGATACACACGTTAGCGTAGTTACATACTTTGATAAAGTCCAATTTAAATCTAATTATTCTTATATTATAAATTTTTACCAATATTACTTTGAAGTTGCATGTTATTGTAAGTTTCTAATGTAACCTCATTTATGACGGGAAAAGCTGTACGTTGATATTTATTTGATTTTTCAACCGTTTTTATGTTAGATCGTTATAACTAATAAGTATTTGATATTTTTAGCACTTTTAGCATGTAATTTCATTTTTGGTGCTTAATAATTTATAGTTCCAGCACAGCAATTATTCTTTACTACTTGCAAATTCAATACACGCTCCACAATACTTCGATCTGCTATAAAAACAATACCACAATGAAAATTAATTTTTTATTGTCTTATTTTATTTTATGAAGAGGTCCTACAATATGTAAATGTGAGCTTATTCACTGTACAATGTACATATTATATAAGTTTTATAAATATGTATGATATTGCATATTTTATACACAAATTCTCGTTACTTTTGACACAGCGTACACTTGCTAAGTATATATTTTTCAATTGTTTTTTTTTTTCATAAATCAATGTTTACGTGTTTTCGATAATTCTTATATTGTTGTTCGAATAATTTATTTTTTGGAACATCAAATGTTATGATGTCAATAAAATTTTCTTATTATTTTTGGTAACAGCCTTCCTCTCAACAACACCAGACGCTTATAATCGAAGAATTTGAACCTGATGTATTTCGCCAGCTTATTGAGTATATACATACAGGATGTGTTACCCTTCAACCCAGAACACTCTTAGGTAAGTGCTTTTCGAAATATTGTTTTATTTCCTATTATGCCAAATCAGATCTCCCTTTTGCAAAAGGACGCAATCGTAAAATCAATTTACCAGAGCAAATAGACGTAATATCAATCTTTGGAATTTTACCGTCGAGTGTTTACGAGAAAAAGTTTTGTTGGCTTAAGACTCATTCATATCTTTCCATAGTATTTCTTAAATAACTTATTATATATTTAATATCTATTTATATGTTTGAATATACTGCCTCGGTGGTGTAGTTGCTAGCATGTGCGGCTGCACACCCGGAGGTCTTGGTGTATTAATTTAGCTTTTTCGCGTAGAGACAACTACAGTTAAAAAATAACTAAAACAAAATTATTTTTAATAAAATATTCACTTTGAATAATATTTATTTAGCCAATACAGAAGTAATCTTTGAAAGTAATTTTACTTATATTCCATAATCTCTTCTATACGGTATACCTTCCCATTATTAAATTTGAAAATGCTTAAAAAATAAAATTGAAGATTTAAATCTTTTATCTTTAAGAAAATTCATTTATCTTTCGGCAATCTTTCACAACTTTCAATGTAATTTTATGTTCGGTCATCGTGAAAAAGGTAAGCAGGTCCAAAAATTCAATTTCCGATTTAATAGTGAGGGTGGGTGCGATAGGTATTGACATAAAACATTTATGGCTTAGCGAAAATGACATTACTTCCATGAAGTTCTGAGTAACAGCTTTATGCCTTTGAACTTAAGGAATACTCAATCACAGTTGAAAATTAATCTTTTCAAGGCTCAACAGTTAAATGTTATGGTGACTTTGATGAAGGTGTAAAAGTTATTAAGCAAAATTCATTACAACTTTATTACAATACGTCTGTTAGGGGTTAGGCTTTTGGTTTGAATTTTCTTGAAGTTAAAATCACTTTATATTACATTTAAGCAGTATTAAAATATTTATTGCTAAAACTTTATACAAGGCTTTATACACTTGATTGTCTGGCTAGTCTACTGCTACAATGTATATATACTACTGGCTGCAAATCATGACCAGGCTATGTATTATCGGTTTTACCTATTAAAAATCTTCAGTGCCTTGTTAGAGTCACCGTCTTCTGTCTTACATAATATGATCTCTCACTAGTCGATGTAAACTGTCATCTTGTTGGTCTATAGAGAGTTCAAAGTTCACTTTAATTAAGGTTTTTGTGCATATATTAATTGTCCTCTCTTTTGTTGTAGGGAGGCTTATTAAGGATTTACTACCTCTTATACATTATAATTTAATTTAGTTTTATGATCTTATTTTACCGACCCATCTCCTTCGTTTCTTCTTCGTAAAGTAATCTATGCTCAACTGGTACGCTTTGAAACCTTTAAAAGGAATATTGAATTAAATTGAGAGTTCACTTGTGTTACCGCATAAACTTGTGCACTAAAATATCTGCGCAGATGTCGAGTCTCAGTGAGATTGGTCACCGAAATACATAGATCAAAAGACATAAAATATAATATATTAAATGTTAAATTATTTTTTGTAAACTTAACGGTTAATTATGAAATGAAAACTTAATTAAGTCATAATTTTAAGCTTTTTTTTAACGTTGCATGCTTCTAGAAGATAGAATTATAGCTAGACGAGTAAGTGGACTTTTTAATCTCCAAATTAATGGCAGGCGCCATCACTATATTAGAATATTTTTTTAATAATTGTGTTCGAATATCCTAATATTATGTAAGCAGATTTTCTAGATAATAAAACATATACGGAAATATATTTCAATAGTTACATCACTAACAAGTTTATTGGCTTGCAACGGTATTGGATTATCGAACTAACTTAGTTGACGGCACTTAGGTACATTAAATGCTTGAAGCAAACGAGACGGTCGTTCCAGGATGGAGTTCTGTCTTTCTTTGATGTTAAGATGTGGATTATAGCTCTTATACTAAAACCAACTTTCAATGAACAATGTTATTATTTATTTTGTATAGAACGACTAAATAGGATCTTTATAAATCCATAAAATGATAATATGCGAATCGACTGCGAATGTAGTTTGTTAGATCGAATTTAATGAAATGTCGTATGGATAATAGAATTGTCACTTAAATCCTAAAGAAGGATAAAGATATTGAAAAAAACAAACAGTTTATTCTTTACCCAAATATATATATATACAAAGTTCTAATTTTAAAAAATAAATATTTTACTTACGGTTGCGGATTTTCATAAAATACGTGATTTAAAAGAAACATGGAAATCGTTTTATAATAATTACTAGAGGTTTCGTGCATTTAATACCCAAAAAATTTACACCAGAATCATAATCCGTCAAAAATAAGCCTTTGATCGTGTAACCGAGCAATCAAAGCGCACTTTGACGTCGGCGTTCAATCAAAGTTGAATTTTATCAAACAAGACTTCGATTCAAGGCTTTTTGTCAAAGCAGACTTTGAACGTGAAAACGCCGCTCTAAGTGGGAGTCAGTGTGAATTACCAATGTCATTAGTCATTTCATTTGTATAAACATAATTATAAATCTTATATATATAAAAGAAAGTCGTGTTAGTTACACTATTTATAATTCAAGAACGGCTGAACCGATTTGGCTGAAACTTGGTGGGGAGGTAGCTTAGAACCAGGAGACGGACATAAGATACTTTTTAGCCCGTTCGACTGCGTTCCCGTATACAAGACTCAAGAACGGCTGGACCAATTTTTATGATATTTGAATTTTCGGATTTCTCTCATTCCGGAATAGGTTAATACCTAAGTATTAAAACGTCAGAAAAATTAACGAAAAAAAATATTTATATGGTTAATAACACTGGCTAATAACTATTTATATCTATTTAAAACGTACCTAGCGACGAACCCGAGCGAAGCGAGGGTGAGCCGCTAGTTGTTTATGTACGTAAATATTAATTCATTAAATATAGAATCACAGACAGGTTATATATTATCTTCATTATATATCTATACACGCAAATACTAGAGCTTATACGAAAAGCTTAAGAAAAAAATGAATAATGTAGACTCTCCTCCTTAAATGTTCAATGAAATAGAAATAAATTCTTTCAATTCAACTGAAGCGTAATCTAAGAAAGTAATAAATCGTCCTATTGGACGATTATTAAGGATTCCATTTATAGCAAATCCTCTTTATCAAATGGAGATAATATTTCATTACGGTTTCGAGTGTTTGATTAGGGTACTCCATCAGATAAGGCTGAATTATTAACTTCGTTAATTGGACCATTGACCTTTATTGATATACTCATATATTATTTTTAACGTCCCACTGCTGGGAATGGACCTCCCTTCAATGGGAGTGGGATCAGAAGGGCCTTCACATGTCTTTCGAAAACTAATAAAGTTCTAGTAAAATGCAGGTTTCTTCATAATGTTTTACTTCACCGTAAGGCAAGTGGTAATTTTATTGCTTATATAATATATAGAATATCTATTCCACACTAACCGTTAAAATTTATTCATGGACGAACCCGAGCGAAGCAAGGGCGAGCCGCTAGTGAGATTATATTATTGTCAAATGTCTATCAATTTCTTGTTAAAGACATTACAATATTGAGCTTTTATAAGCTTTCCGCCTAATAGTTTTAACTCATAATAGTTTATAATAAGTTAAATTGAAAGTACTTTGCCATATCGAGCTTGCAATAATGCACTTATATAGCCTCGTGCTTAACTAAGTTCTAACGTTCCTTTGTAGCGACATCCTCTCTGCACTAAATTCATCACCGTAACTTAATTCTCTCGCCACCGATGCAAATTAAAAATATTATTATGAAGTAAATTCTATTGTTATATAATTTTGTTAAAAATTCTAATTTTATTTTGCAAATAGTGAGTACCCAATCCACGAGACAGATTTTTTATATTAGGCACAATCATGAACGAATTAACCACTGGACTAGACATATAAGCGGACGTACCTTTATCGGTCTTCTCAGTAACCAGGAGATTTTAGGCTTGGTCGTTTGTTTTTTGCGTCAGTCTCAAGCACTTATTTGTCAACAAAACATCTCCCAAAAATGACTAAATGTTCTGTTAAATGATGTAAAAACTATAACGGCGGAAGCAGCAGTATTTCTTTTCACTTGTAAATACATTATTTTATTACATTTATTGTTATTTATCACACAATTTAATTAAATGTAAAATAAAATGTCATATTATCCAACTATGTTAAATATAATCGATATTTCTATGTATTGTTGACATCTGACAACCATCATAAAATCCCTGGATTATACTATTCAGAACAAATGACTAAACTGTCGAGTGAGTCCATTTGACATCGACTAGTGCTTGACAATGTCGAAAAATATATCGATATTTGACGAAATTACTAAACGAATTGTGTTATTTGTACAGTACAATAACATAAAATACTTTTACCACAGTATCCTACAATCTGATGACAATAAATTTATAAAAATATTTTCTAAATCAAATAAAAATATAAATGCAAAAATTATAATTAGTATGTGTACTTAATTTTTTATTTTATTTTATTCCACATTTATATACTTTGGAATATTATTCCATTGTAATAATAATAAAGATCATTTTATTTCAACACATAAATTACACAAAATCAAACAATAATGTTTTAGCACTAAACTTCTGGGTTGGCGATTTGTAATAAAACACTTTACCACTTGCACTAATTATTTTACTTTCACGATCCAACACTCACTTTAATTTGCAATCTGTTTTTCTTTTTCCTAATTTCACAAATGTTTATTAAGAACTGAGCAATAGTAGGACAGTGTCACATTTTTATAACTACTCGAGACAATCAATTGCCAATTAAAATAGTTCAATAACAGAATCAACAAAATCACTTTATTTAATTAAATTAGCTTAATATTTTTTTTAATCTTTACAAAATAATATTTATTGTATATTAATGGAATATATACCCGATATTCATTTGTTCATTAACATTATTATAGGCCAACAGAATGTTGCCATCAATGCCATCGTATTTATATAAATCAATTTAAAAAATTATTATTACTTGACACATTATTATTGCCTCTTTAATTCATTTATTTTAATTTATTAAAATTAAAAGAAGAAGAATAAATTGAAAGATGTAAAATATGATGACTATGCTAACCAATGTCTAAAATGTCATTCATTGGTTCATCGATATATGTATTTTATCGATAACGTTCAAGCACTAGAAATATTGTATTGTGTATCAGTGTTTATAATAATGTAATAAAATCTTTGTGTGCGTTACGCGTCACTTGGTTGAACTAGTTTTCATACATTTGTATTTTATGTCAGGTCCAGTCTCTAATTCGTTCATGGGCACAATGTACATAGATGTGACTTGTGTCATGTTTAATATTTGAATACGCATCAATTATTAAACTGGTTTGGATAAAATTAAACATGCATATCGAGAATCCGAGATTAATTTTTAAAACTGGTTTTTTTTGACAGCACGTTTGGCTTAGTTTGTAGTGACCGTACTTACTGTGCCAGTGGTCGCGGGTTCGAGTTCCGCTGGAGGCATTCGTTTGTGTGATGAGCACGAATGTTTATATTTATAATATGTATATATTTAAAGTAATATATGTGTATCAACTATCTGGTATCCATAACACAAGCCTCGTAGCGTAGCACGGAACTAGATGGTGCTGTGTGTTAACGTCCCAACATATTAATATTTATTTATTATTATTTATTTGTCATATCACACAATTTCACCTAGGGACGCGCTCTTTGCTTAACGTGAATGTGTCAGTAATCATTGTTATAAGATCCATATGCCGGGAAACATATACGTGACTTTAGAGCTGTTGTACTCCACTGACCAATGGCTCGATAGTCTAGCGGCCAGTATTTATGGTAGTAGATCTGGAGGTTCTAGGTCGGGTTCCAGTTCGGGCAAGGGAGTATTTCTGTCGAGAAAATCTCAGTAACAGCTCCGAGTTGGGAATTTGGCCGTGTTCATCTCCGTGCCTCATAGAGCACGTAAAGCCGTCGGTCTTGGGCCGATTTAATGTTGTTGAATTGTCGACAGGAATAGAGAATACATTATTGTGTTTACTTTAACCATAACACACCGCCATAACGATTAACTTTTTGATGATTCAATGAAATTATTATAAACATAGGTTTACAGAAAAGTCCGCGATGGCATATGTTTATCTCTTAAGGATAACATACTACATATATCCATTTTAATGTAAAACGTACCCAGTTTATATCCCTAGTTTATAATAAAAATATTTTTGAGGATGTCTACTGTACCTTTAACTATAATCGAATTGAGTTTTATTTTAATATTATTTTCGTATATATGAAAATAAAACATTTAGATATTTATAATATACGAGTAGCATTCTAGTAATCTTTTCCAATAGCATCATATTTGATTGCGTTGCCATACTAATTTTATTTAAATATTTTACAATGCCTTTTCTAAATCAAGTTTAAAATAAAATTAATGAAACATGAAATAAATTAAATTTATTTATTTCATTATAGAAAGACTAAAAATTTGTTTGTATTTTAACAATTTCACAAATTTAAATTATATATCATAAATTGTATTTTTCAGGTGTAATGAACGCTGCAGATTACTACGGTTTAGATGAGCTGCGACGCGCATGCGCAGGTTTTGTCCAATGCTGCATCACAGTTGATACCGTGTGTGCTCTTTTAGCGTCCGCTGAGAGATACATCCAATATAAATGCACTAAATCATTGGTACAAAAGGTATGTTTTATATGAAGTAATTTGAAATTGTTAAATGTCATATAAAAATCATTTTGTGTTAATTATAATAATTATACTATATATTCTAGTATTTATTCAAATAAATTTTTAATACACATCGTTCAGTTTAAAAAGTTTCTTAAAAGTATTGTAGAAAGTATAATAATGCAACTCTTTATAATTCAACTTAGAAGTCAAAATCTATACGTATAATAAAATTGTAACTAAGCCAAATCTGTACATTAAATATTTTCAACCGACTTCAAAAAGGAGGAGGTTCTCAATTCGACTGTATTTTTTTTTATGTTTGTTACCTCAGAACTTCGTCATTTATTAACCGATTTGAACAATTTTTGTGTTGTTTGAAAGTGTATACTTCCAGATTGGTCCCATTTAAATTTCAAAAAAAAATACCAACCCTAAGGGTGGAAAAATAGCTAATGATGAATTTAACCTACTTCTAATTGTCATATTGATTGAAACTTTGCAAGTGTTTCTATTTCCGTTGATAGTACAGTGGTTCAGTATTGTTGACCTGATAGGTAGGCTTTAATTACTTAGCCAAAGCACACCGACTTCGAAAATATTTGATTAGGTATGTATAGTAAATGAAAACTACCAATTAGTTATTTTTTACTTTTTGGTGCTTTTGTTTGAATTCGGTTTTTATTTTTTTGTTAAAAAGTTTTTATTTGGAAAATCTTATCGAAATAAACATTATTATCGATACAGAAACATATAGTTTTTAGATTTTTTGCCTGTCTGTCTGTCTGTTACGGCATCACAGAAAAACCACTGGAGGGATTTTGATGAAATTTGGTATGGTGATCGCTGGTTATTCGGGTCAACATATAGGATACTTTTTACCGCGGGAAAATATCTCATTTCTGAGAAAAAATACAAAAACTGCGATGTAAGATTACCTAAGACTTTGGTCATCTGAACGCGGGTGGAGCCGCGGGCAATGCTTGTGTAACATAAGAATAGCACAAAATAGGTAATACAAATTATTTACTTTACGTTACTGGATAAACCACTGGGCTTAGAAATATGAAATTTTACATAATATTCTTATGTATTGAAGGTTAGAACTAATGAGAGATTAATATTTTACCCCTAATCTACATATGAATAGGCAAAGACAAAACAGTTTAGTACCTATTTCTCCTCCATTTGACAACCGATTTTTTGTTAAGTAGCTGTTGACGAGCTTTAGTGTTAAGAATATTGGAAAATGAAAAAAAGATTCCGACAAATTGAAAACCTCCTCCTTTTTGGAAGTCGGGTAAAAATAGGTTTTTTTTTATATGGGTAGTTAAATTCTATCCATATACGTATGTTTTAAATTAAGATTATAGTCGAGTTTATAGTCGAATTTCAAGCAATGGGAGAGCACTAGCAGCTAGCACCACTAGTACAGCACTAGATAAAAGATTGTCATTTCTGAAATTACAAGTATGGAAATTGATGTTTATATTGCCGATGATAAATCACATCGAGCTTACTGATTTTTTATTAAATAAAAATTAATGGATGATAAATTTTAATTTTTAACCTTAATTTAAAATTATTTGATTTCATAAAATACTTTGTATTTATCTAAATATCAGTGACAATATAGATAAATTAAAAATTAAAAAAAAAAAACCTCTACGCAAATTAATTATCATTTACTGATTACACTGGCACGCGTAAAGCACTTAATCGAGTAATCATACGCCAAAATGCCTTACATCATTTTGGAAAAGAGCTGATACTCTTACACTGTTGGACCGATATTAACCAAACATAGATAAGAATAAACATAGATAAGATTAAGTTCCTAGGGGCAAGTTCCCAGCTCGCTCTCGCAGTGAAAGATTACTAGAAATCCCATTAGTCCATTCCAAATCCTATAGTGAATCTTTCACTATTAAGACGGTGAAGCTCTGGAACGAGCTTCCAAATGAAATAAGACAATCCAAGTCAATAAGCATTTTTAAAAAGCGTCTCAAACACATTATTTGTCGCTTTAAAACTAAGCTGTCATTATAGTTGCATGTATTATATTATTGTGTATATTATGTATGTTTATTATTATTTCATTATATTATTATGTATATGTATGTTTAAGTATTTAAACAATAAATATCTATTGTATAAATAGTATTTTATATATGTATTTTTTATGTATGTTTATAATACGTAATACGTCTGTTGAGTACACTTTATGCACCTTTCCGCTTTCTGTTAAGTTTTGTATCCTACTTCTAGCGGTTGCCTGTAAGAAATCACTTTTAGTGATAAGGCCGCCTTTGCACATTTCTTTAAATGTATTTTTTTTTGTATGTATCATTTTTATTTTTGTGTGCAATAAAGTGTTTAAAAAAAAAATAGAACCACCGCAAGGAAACTGGTTTTCAAATGAAAAAACCATCCGTTTGAGAGCTACGATGCCACAGACAGACACACACACACAGACAGACATCGACGTTAAACTTATAACACCCTCTTTTTGCGTCGGGGGTTGAAAGCAGGTGAAGTAAAGGTTGGTTGTTAGGAGTAAATTATATTTACACCTATTACATAAACGAAGAGCTTAAATGAATTTACATAATATGTGAAACGTATCGAAATCGAATAACGTTAAGGCGCCTCTAGTATAATGCTTCCTTCGTTGTTCACTTACATTTTCAATTTATATAGAAATCGTATGTTGAAGGTAATATTATGATGAAAAGATTGAATTCCTATAATTGATGTATTTATATATGTATATTTCATACATAAGTTGTATTCCGGCTATTGATTTATATTTTTCATGATTAATTTTCATATCTATACTAATATTATAAAAAGGCACAGTTTGTTTGTTTGAACGCGCTAATATCAAGAACTACTAATCAGATTTGAAACATTCTTTTTGCATTAGGTAGCCCGTTTATTGAGGAAGGCTATAGGCTATATATCTATTCCATACTAAGTATCAAAACGTGCCTAAAAACTAACTATTTGCGAGAGACATACCTAATATTAAAAGAAACAGACAATGCTGGAATACTTTGCTAGTTATTTAACAAGATTTATTTTCTTTCTAGGTACTAGAGTTCGTTGACGAACATGGAAACGATGTTCTAAATTTGGGTTCATTCACCCTGTTGCCTCAACATGTAGTCAGGCTGATACTAGCAAGGGAGGAGCTTCGAGCCGATGAGTTTACTAAGTTTCAGGTAAGATATGAGATGAACACAGAAAAATTAAAAATTAACCTTTCTGTCCTTCTGGTTTTCTATATTTTGATCCTTCATTTTTTATGAATTTTAAAATAGTGCGGTTTTTTTAGTTGTGAATCGAAAAAATAGTATATGTTTGCTTTATAGTTATTTAATACTATAACAGGTTTTAAAGTTTTTCAATTTCTATGAATATAATGTCTGTTAATGAGTATTTTGTGGCAGAAAAATCTCGGTAACAATTTTGGCTTGACTCAGGAATTGAATCTATAACCTCACGATCATTATACTAGCCACTAGAACAACTAAAATGCCCTAAATGACTAATTCCTTATATTATTAATTTCCTTATATCATTAAATTATTAAATAACTAGCGACTCACTCTCGCTTCGCTCGGGTTCGTCCCTAGCCTGATCTCTCATACAAACTTTCATCCCCAATCTCACCCCATTTTGGAATGATTTCCGGGATAAAAACTATTTCACTTACTCACTTTTCATATGATATAAAAAAAGTTATTTTAGTAAAAAAAATTCTTTTAATTTTTTTTCTATACAAAACTTACTGACTATAACAAATACAAAAAAAAAAAGAATTATCCAATTTGGTGCAGTCGATCGGAAGTTATGCGCGCACATACATTTCGGTGATTCATTTTTGTTTATATAGATGTGCAGAGTAGTAATTAGTAAGTTTTGAAAATGTAAAAATAATATTGCATTTTTTGTACCTAATATAATACTAACAGAGAAAATATAAATTAATTTATTTTCCAATAACTTACACATAATTCAACATTCATTCACAGGCAGCTTTGATGTGGAGTAAGAAGTACTGCGATACAAATCCAAACATGTCATTGAAAGATGTGATTGGAAATTTTCTGGAATACATCCAGTTTCACAAAATCCCTGCAAATGTTTTGATGAGAGAAGTTCACCCACTCGGGCTGGTGCCCTACTCGATTATCATGAATGCATTGGCTTATCAGGTTCGTAGCGTTTTAATGCAAGTTATATACCCTAATAACGTCTCACCCTCGCTTCGTTTTGGGTTCGTTCCTAGACAAAAACAAATATGTTGTCTTGATTGAAGTATATAATAGATTATATGTATATATATATATATATATATATATATATATATATATATATATATATATATATATATTATATATATATATATATATATATTTACTCTCTACATGAGTTTAGAAACATAATAAATTAGAGTAAGTAACCTGCAAGAAATAAAGAATTGCCGCAATAAGTACTGTAAGGATTCGAACGTTTACTTCTTTGATTAAAATACAAATATTATCGATTTATGTATTATATCGATAATAATTACGCTGAATGTTTTCACATACTTTCGTCCCTTTGGGAGCAGGTAAACCGAGAATTAAAACCATCAAATAATCGAAGAACAACCCAAAAATCATAAAGTAACTTCGATTTTCATGATTAAAGAATAGACGAACAGACAAAAGAAAATTGTACTTTTAGTATATTTATCCCACATTTCAAACTTTCCCACCGTATAAACTAGTGTAGAGGTGTACATATTTGTAATAGACAAATCAATAAACTTATATATATAAGATCTTAGTACTACACAAACTTAATCTAATAATTTACATTATAAAAGTATTGTATAAAACTTATTGCCATTATATATTTGATATTAGTACATATTATATACTAACTTTTAGTTAGTTATAATAGTTTCTTAGATATACGCGAATATTTGACATTTTAAATAAAACTATCTATTTGGATTATTTTGCGGATTTATATTGATTTTTGGTTCCCGACGTTTCGAGTGCTTTACAGCAATCAGGGTCACAGAAGAGACTAAGGTTTTAGACATCTCAAAGGCATTATATACATAATTGTGACAGACAGTGCCTACCCACAATTTTTCAAAAAATATTTCCAAATTCAAAAAATGGCATCAGAGTATTTTACAATATCTGTTGATTTTAATTCTAACCATTAAAAAAAAATAGTTTGTATTTTATAAAAATAATGTCTCTTAATAAATAATATTGCCAATATAGTATAAGTAATATTATATAGTGGAGTGCTGAAAACACTATTGTTGCAGGCAGACCCGGCCAGCGTAGATCCAGGCAAGCTCTCTCCGGCACGAATCCGGCGCGCCGGACGCTCCATGTCCGTTCAATCCTCGCTTGACCCCTATGGCTCTAACACAACCCTCTCCTCGACCGGATCGAGCGATGGTCCATCATCAGACTCTCGGCACAACTAACGCGAGGGGAACGTCCCCCGTCCCGCGCCTGATCCCGTCCCCGGACCTTCCACTGCACCTACCGCACCCGCATCAGACAAACATCCTGAAAAACTTGGTCTCTTCTCCTCTATAAAGCGTGCTGCTAGCAAAAAGTTTGGCGATCGACGTTCTCCAACACCTAAAACTCGAGAACCTCGATCAAAGTCAGATTCAATAAAACATGCAGCATTAACAAGACAGGTTTCTGAGACAGTGGCAGCGTCTGGAGACCCAACTTTTGAACGCTGCAGACCTAGAAAACGTGACAGTGAAACTGAATTTCCAGTAAGGAAATCCACTTCAGAAATATCGGAAACCTTTCCATTTGTTAGAAGAGCGTTGGCAGAAATTGAAAACGGTCTTAATTATTTTAGAAGATCGATAACATCGGATAACACTGAACCTAAAGTTGTAGTGCAGCCACCTGAACCAGTTGTAGTTGTAGCAGCTGCTGAAGATGATCCCCCAGAACCTTCACCACCTCCAATGACTTTAAAAGAACGTCGTGGTTCTCGAGGTTCTCCGTGTGCAAATCTTCCACCACTTATGATACCAACTGTCACTCCAGAGCCGTCACCTGGCCATTTATCACCCAGTCGAATTTCTCCACAACGTCCAAAGGAGCCATTATCAGCACCGGTTATAGGAAATCCACCAAGACGAACGCGAACCCGGTCCGAAATGCCACCAGATCCGCCACCGCGTACTCCAGAGACTCCACGACCCGCTTCCGTGTCTCCCAAACATACTTTTGCCTTTAAAATTGTTTTGAAAAAAGTAGAAAGTACACCGAGTTCTTCCTTTGATAGGCCAGATCAATGAGAGTACCTCCTCTAAGCGCAGCCGTTGTCCGGTGGTGGAGTACTCGAGGAAAATTCGCGCTTTTCTCCTTATTCTAGTAAAAGCTAGCTTAGCTTAGTTAGGCATGGGTGTTACCATGAATAAAATATTTTTCACTCTAGGATACTACTAAAAACAACTTTCTATTCTTATGAGACTTAAGGCCAAGTTCTTTTGAGATTAAAATGTATTGTTGAAATGATAAAAATGTAATAATTAATGTTGTTTCTTAAATATTTGAGATAAATTAATGCTATTCATAATATGGCAAACAGTGTCGTTTTTGATGAGAAAACTGCATTGATTAAAGTTGACGCTATGGAATGTAAAGGTAAGGGAATGCTTAATGGGTTTTTAGACTCAAAGTCTACTTTATATCAAATATTTGTACTTTGACAAACACTTTTGAATTGTCAATTTCTAGATTTAAATACTTTCATGTCAGTATTACTTATAATGGCCTAAGAGCCTGTGTACGCCAGACCTTCGTCATTTTATAAAAGCTGAAAGTTTGTCAGCGCATGCTCCCAACACAGATAAGAACGATGGACCATTATGAAGTTCAGGCTATGGTGGCTTTGGCAGGTACACGGTACTAAAGGTGTGTAAAATATCCATTCTAATTTCGTCTATCTATCTAAATTCGTCAAATGATAAAGTGTGATTTTTTGGTATTACCTTCAGAATATTATTAAAAATCACGTCATTCAATGCCAGACACTTAACATCGTGGCAAACCCTTGCCAGACACCCTTTTCATGAAATCATAATTCTACTTACGTTATAGTATAAAAGCTGATTTTTATATATAATACTAGGGTAATAATTAGATGATTTATAAGACTGCTAGCATAGCATTTATTACACACCATGAAAAATGTTCCAAACAAGTTGGGAGGCATTTCTAAGAAAATATTGCAAATGGTCACCAAATTTGAAGCGCTGAGAATTGACTTTATTTTTGATGTGAAACTAAAAACTTTGATGCTATTTTATTGACATTCGCCTATTTTTACTTTCCATAGTTGCGTCTAAGATATAAAATTTATGAATGACATTAGGTAACGATAAATTTTTGCATGGTAATATAAAGAGTTGATGTTGTTACATTTAGATGTAAGTAATGATTTCCAGTCTATCGAATACAAATGAAATTGTATGATAGAGAAATATTTGATATTAAATGTGCCTGTTTCACAATCTGTTCTGATCCCTCACTAAGACTTGTCTTGATGCTAGTTCTATCTAGTCGTAAAGTAATTTTATACCATTGATTGGTCGTATTAAGTGTATTTTTGATGTTATACAAGTATCTGATGTTAAAGTATTTTTATAAGCTGTATATAAACCAAAAAATAATAAAATAATAATAAATCTTCCAATATGTATTTTTACATCCTTATGAAGCTTTGTTAAAATTCTTGTTCCCATCCAAAGGCTTACCATTTTAATTATATTTATACAAACATAAAATATTTATTTATGTAATATAGATTTTTTTCTAATTTAAAGCATTTTTTGCTATATCCCACGAAAGCTATTCGATGTACCGAGGTAATAAAATATGCAAATGTTTTTCAGGTCCATTAAATAATTTTATGTATGTTATTAGATTGACATTTTTATGCTTGTAAAGAACGATTGATTCATTTCTTTTAACGCACAACAAATTTAGATAAGATTAACTTTCTCACTTACTCGTAAAATGTTAGTTACAACTTTGTTCCATTACTCACTTTATTTCGTGATTGCTAGTTTCTAAGAATTACAATGTCCATGTTTACCAATTTGTAAAATTTGCTAAATTTCACTTTTTTATTGAATTAAGTATAATTTATTATTAAATATATACTATTACGGATTTTGATATTTTTTTGCAATATTGTATAAAAGTTATGCAAGTCCATGAATCGAAATAGCCCGAAACTTTTTTCATACAAGGATTTGTAGGTGTTAATTGTGTATGTATAATGTTAATGAGTGTATTGGTGTCTTGACTGGATTATTCTAAAGTAACTGTACCGAGCGTTGTTTTTTTTTTCTAACTATATTATGTAAATAAAACATTGAAAATAATTTTTGTTTTTATAGTTATTAGCTACAATAATAAAACTAATATCTGCAATAAAATGAAAACCTTTCTAGTTTCAAAAGTCGTTATAATTACCTAAGTATAATTCTTAATTATAGTGGAAACAAGTGACTAAAAGAAAATACAGTCAATTAATTTTTACTAAACCGCTTAAGAATTATACCACGATTTTAAATACTTTTAGTGATTTCAAAAAAAGATATTATTAATTACTAAAAAATAAATTGGTGTAGATATAGTATACAACTAAAATAAAACTAGTTGAGCACCTCTTCCTTTTTAAAGTCGGTTAAAAATACTTAACTCCTTTTATATCTATAAATAACCATGAACTCGGCTCAAAATAAGTATATAAAAGTATAATACCTTTTCATAAGTAACGTTATAAGAATATATGTATATCATAAAAATGTATGTAGATACCATCATTCAAAGTCAGTGAAACTATAAATCAATAACATAACCGCGACATTACACAGCTTTCCACTTTACGGTTGTTGCAATTTCATGCATATTTCCCATATACGATGCGATAAATAAGTTAACGGGGACAACGTAAAGGTGGCTTTTAAACTTATATCAGTATTCATATGACTAAAGTTTATTTCTCTTACCTTATCCTTTTCCATTTTTTTAATGTCCCAATATTAAAAACAAACATAGAAAAGGATTAAGATTTTTTTTAATGTTGGGAAATGCATTTAGGCGTACCACATGTATACATACAGATGGTTATGTAAGGACTCACCGGCTAGTAAAGACTGTAGTACCCACTAAAACCGAACAGAACCTCCCCCACCATAAAGAGAGCGTCGCAGTATCACTTATACACTTAACCACGACGCCCTGACGTCAGGCCTATAGAAGCAGACCACAAAAACCAGGAGTTGCTCCAAGGTCCATTCTGCTATCAGAGAAGTACCAGGAGCACCAGCATATCACACCACCCACCAAGATGAACCGCCACTCAGTGCGTTTCTTGGTTTCGCGCCCAGCTTGTATGCTGGACGCTAATAAGCTCTCCCCACGACAAGGTGAATGCACGTTTGGGGGTGGGAATCTCTTTCCATTAATGTACCTTATTGGACGACTATTATAAATTATTAAGTTTGCATATATATATATATATATATATATATATATATATGTTTGTTACTCCTTCACGCTGAAACGGCTAGCTAATTTACATTTTCAAGCTTTAATTTATAACTTCACAGACATCCACATATATTAACACCAAGGCAATTTAATATACTAACAAGCAATAAAATCTACTGTCTAGTCTAAGCTATATAAACGATAAAGTTAAAAGGGCTTTTCTCTTACTTATTCCTTTAAGGAGGTCACGTTAGGTAAGATAAATTGTTCCCTAGTAGTAGTAGCCCTAGATAACAGTAAAGTGTGAAATTATCCTTAGTCGTGTTGCAGAATAGTAATTTTATGGGCTATAACTGAAAAAGAAAACTATTTGAGAGTTATTTAACAGTTTTAATTTTTTTTTATACTTTTTTTTAATTTAATTTACTTAATGATCTTTTGTTGTAGTATTTCCAATATCTACTGAAGATTTCATGTGTGATTGATTGTTAATTTTATTTGATTACTAGCGACTCACCTTCGTTTCGCTTGAGTTTGTCTCTAGTTCCCGTCCACATCCCCCATACAATCTTTTGTCCCCGTATTAACCCTCTTAAAGGATGATTTCCGGGTATAAAATTATGTCCTTTCCAGGATCTCAAATTATCTTCTTACCAAATGTCATCTAAATCAGTTCAGTAGATCCATAGAGCATTTTTTTAAGAGGAATAATTTCGTAATACATTCTTTTCATATAACTTTATTGATTGTTACCGACATATTTAACGATCATCGTAATATTTTAGCTATTGTTATTTATTTATGTATGTATATTATAATTTACACAAAACATGACCATTAATTAAACCTTCTTCATAAATAACTCTGTCTATTGATGAAAACTGTATGAAAATCCGTTCGTTAGTTTTTGAGTTTATCGCGTTCAGACAGACAGGCAAACAGACAGATGCGGTGGGATAATCTAAGTACCTATACAAGTACCTATTTGTATACGCACGTACAATTGTGTGTTATAATATCTTCTGTGCAGTTTGCTAGTCTCAGCGAGATTGGCCGCCATAGCCAAAATCTGTCATATATTTGCCGATTGTGAATACTTTAATTATTTCTATAGGTAATATATCTCTAGGATGGTCTCATATAATTTTAAAATCCACCCTTAAAAATGTAATAATTACTTTTTAATTGATTCTAATTCGGCGTTTCTTATTAATATAAGAAAATTTGTAAGACCTATTGTAACAATTTATAATACAGTCAATTTATTAAGCAATTATATAGTTAAGAAAAAAATAGTATTGTTGTTTTTTATTATTACTGTTCTTTTACTTACTTTTCATTCCGGAAATCATCCCTTAAGGGGGTGAAAATGGGGATGAAAGTTTATATGGGGAACCCAGCTAGGGACGAAGTGAGTCGCTAGTATAATCTATAAAATTACTTATAGTTGTACATACCTACACTTTACATATTACTGCTAATTGAAACAAAAAGCTAGGGCAGTGTTAATTAATTTTAGTGGTTAATATTCGTATGGATTTTTGTTACATTGTTCTATACTGAAATTGAATGCTAACCGCTGTGACCACAATTTATAAATATTTTAAATGTATTTTACTCTCAGTTTATGAAACCAATTAATAAAATAGAGATAGTTGATAACTACTATTTTTTTATGGTATTCAGTCACAAACGAGCAGACAGACCACCTGATGGAAAGCAGTACCTGTCGCCCATAATACCTACGGTTCATGCACTTAGGCTTTATGTTACAAAAATGCAGAACCGCAGGTGCGTTGTCGCTGTGAGGACTAAGATGATATGCCTTTTGCCTGTAATTGCGCTGGCTACCTTATCCTTCAAACCGGAACACAACAATGCAGTCATTGTTGCTTGACGGGAGAAATAGATAAGGGGGCGGTCTTATCCAGTCGGACACCTCAGGCTTGACAGAGTCCTATCACCGGTAAATGATAACTACTACCATATAACAATCTATAACTGAGCCGTCTCTGTACAATGAATATTTTTAGAAAAAAATTCTTCTAATGTTTATTATTATCGAAACAGAGACTAAACCCACAATTTTTAAAATGTTTGTCTGTTCGTTTGACACCGCAACAACGTGGAAACTGTCCCAATTTGAAATTTGAAATTTGGTATCGTGATAGCTACCAGTAATTAGTCGGGTTAGCTTGTAGACTATTTTTTACCACGGAAAAATTTCGCATTCCCAAGGAAAAATTAAATATATAAATTTAAACATTTCAGATAACAAAGTATTACTGATGTTTTCCTGACCGATTCCGGCCACGGCGGCCAATCTCATGGAGACTAGCCAACTGCGCAGGAGATATTATAGTGCACAAGTGTACGCGCAGACACAAGTGCACTCTCTGTTCCTGTCACTCTCATACTCTGGTGGGACGACCACTCGACACGACCAGTGAGAGTTAAGGCGCAGGACCGACGGCTTTACGTGTCTCCGGGGCACGGGAGTAAAACACCGCCAGCTTCCCAACTCCGGGCTGTTACTGAGGCTTAATATACAGAAAGACTCAATAACTAAACTTGACCCGACCCGGGACTCGAACCCAGGACCTCCGGGTGTGCAGCCGTACATATATTACTAATATATAATAGGCAATTTACTTTCTGGGCGGGCGGAGACGCAGGCAATGCTAATACCTAAGATTAATTTAAAATAAAGCAATAAAGTATTGTTATTACGTCTATTCTTAGCACTTTCGTGGTATTTCTAAACAAGGCCATGTGTTTATTTTAATAAGAAATACATGAATATATTAGCTTGCGTGGCTTATTTTTTTAATAACTTTACAACCAAACAAGCTAGAATTATAACTATCGTCATTCTACCAAACCACTTAATTATTCATTTTTTGTTTCGTTTATAACTCTAGTCTTTACCAGCGTCTCCATTTGTATGGAATCCGGGCGGGAATCTAGGTAAAACCTATGTCCGTATCCATGTTGCAACATAATGTCCTTTTCAAAATTAATTGAAATCTGTTCAACATTTAAAATATAACTTTTAAGAGACAGACTGAGTTACTTTTACATTTATAATAATAGTAAAAACTAGCATTGCCCGCGGCTCCGCCCGCGTTCAGATAATCAAAACCAAATTCTTAGGTTTTACATATTAGTATACTTTAAAAATGAAGTTTTTGTATTTTTTCTTAGAAATGAGATATTTTCCCGCGGTAAAAAGTATCCAATATGTTGACCTGGATAACCAGCTACCATCATACCAAATTTCATCAAAATCGGTCCAGTGCATTTCTTGTGGTGCGGTAACAGACAGAAGACAGACGGACGGACGGACGGACGGACAGACAGACAGTAAAAATTCTAAAACCTACAGATTCGGATTCTGTATCGATAATAATGTCTATTTCAATTAGATTTTCCAAAAAATATTTAATGTACAGATTGGACTTAGTTACAATTTTATTATATGTATAGATTAAAATGTCATAATAACATATTTACATAAAAAAGAGTATCGAATATAGTGACGGTTTCAGCAGCAAATAAAAGATTTCCATTTGGAAACGTACAAGTTCATCCCTCTTGGTATATGGTAGAGTGGAAACATAAATTATATCAACGACTGCAAATAGTTCTATTATATAAGACTTTGCATTTGTTGGAAAAATATGACTTATTAGGTTTAACTATAATAAAGTTTGAAATAATATTGTTAGTTCGTCTTTATTCAACACAACAGTGGAAAAAAATCACGATTTTTAGGATAGTTTACAACAAAACAATACTCGTAGAGGTCATCCTTTTACAAGACGTGGTGTATTAGCATGTTGCATAAAGCTATTCAAGGTGGCGTCACTAGTTTTATATAGAGTGTATGTGTTGAAAATCTCCTCCCTCGAAAGAAAGTCTTTTCGACTGATTTCAGCTACGGCGGCCAATCTCACTGAAACTAGGTAGGTGTGCAAGAGATATAATAGTGCACAAGAATGGGCTGTAATATCTCTACTCCTAACACTCTCAAACTCAGAATAATATTTCGACACGACCGGTGAGAGATTAGTAGAAGAACGACAGCTTTACATAGGGTTGAAACACCGCCAACTTTCAAACTCCGGGTTGTTACTGAGGCATGACTTGATAGAAACAAAAATTAAACTTGATAAAACCCAGGATCCCCGGATCTGTTGCCGTACACTCTAATCACTAGTTCCCTCACGCTGCTCATGCAGTGCCACCCTAGAAGAGCTGATTTCTCGCCGACTTCATCCGCAAATATCGTCATACAAGTATTTTTACTATTTTTTTATAAATTATAGCCAAGATTTTTATAAAATACTAGCGGACCCGACAGGCGTTGTCCTGTCTACACGTCTTTAATTTGAAAATTTCAAACTTTTTTTAATAATTTTTTTGATGAAAATTATTATTCAAATTGTGAATCTAAACCATTCCCAGATCCCTTTGAACACACACAAAAAAATTCATCAAAATCGGTCCAGTCGTTTGAGAGAAGTTCAGTGACATACACACTCACAGAAGAATTATATATATAAAGATAGCAAATTATATTTAACAAGATAATTTAATTTTTTATATATATATATATTTATATATATATATATATATATACATATATATATATATACTATATAGTGATATACAGACTGTAGTATATACAATATTTGTCTTAGAATTAGTGAATTTGAAAAACATCTAATCATTTATCTGTCTTGTCAATAGACAATAGTATTTATTTACAAATATTATTATTTTCCACGAAAACATTTCAACATCTACGCAATTTTCCTTTTATTTCCCTCCAGCGATTTGACGAGAATCTACGCGGAAAGCAAATATTGTGAGAGAGATAAAAATACTAATAAATCATCTTCAAACGGCACTCACTGAAGGTTCCATCAAATAAAACTGATTATATCGTTAATAAAAGCCCTATTGCTACCACATATTATGTCTATAAAGTGTAAGCATAACATGTTTTTATTATAGACTTGTGTGTTACGAAAGCTATAAACGTAAGAAGTCTTTTTCAAAGCATAATCTATCAAAAAAGATTACTATAAAATTTGATATTATAAAAATTTTAATAAGATAATAGATACGAGTACTGTGAGTCTAATTTTATATGAAAGGCAGTGGATTTGATATGCAATGCGATTGGTTTTTCGTTTGTCAAGCTCACTTCGCTCGAGTTTGTCCCTAGGTACGTTTTAACGTTTAATATGGAATAGATAGTCTATATATTGTATATGAGTCTTCCTAAATGAACGGACTATTCAATGCAAAAATAATTTTTCAACTCGGATTAGTAGTTCCTAACATTAGCGCGTTCAAACAAGCATCAATTAATCAATCAATCGATCGATCAATCGGGTTATCAATTGGTCGACCAATCAGTCGACCAGTCGACGACGGACCTAGCGACTCACCCTCGCTTCGCTCGGTTTCAACCCTAGGTTCTCCGTTTTAACGGTTAGTATGATTATAATATGCATGTGTTATACATATAAACCTTCCTATTGAATCACTCTATCTATTTCTGAAAACTGCATTAAAATCTGTTGCGTAGTTTAAAAGATCTAAGCACACAAACAGCGCGAGCGATTTTGGTTTTATACTATGTATAGATAGACGATAGAAAATAATTAGTCAGTTCGATTTAATACGAGTGCTTGTTTTATTTATTTATTTATTTATTTATTCAAACAAAATCCACAGCTACATACAAAAAAAAATTGTAAGTACGAAACTAATACCTTACATAAGCCAATTACGGATTTACATTATTTAGGCAATATAGAAAGGTAGACTAAGTTTACATTTATTTAAGAAAAGGCAAAACAAAAAAAAACCATGCATTTATATAAGGAGCAAAACAAAAAATGAGAAAAAAATAATAATAGAAAGAACACTAACAATGATGATACGGCCATTCATTATTTATGACTAACGCGGCTGCGGGTGCGTGTGCGTGTGTGTGTGTTCGTGTGTGTTTGTGTATGTTCGTGTGTGTTGTGTGTGCGCACATATGTGCGTGTGTTATTTATTAAGTTCGTTAATGATAGCTTTCTTAAATCTTCCTCTAGAATTACTAAATGGATCAACATTACAGAAATATTTATTATACTGTTGAGGCAGTCTATGAGTTACTGAGTTTCTACTGTAGTTAGAACGATGACAAGGTACATGAAATAAATTAGTGTGCCTTGTGCGCCTTTGAGGGGTACACAATTGCAAGATTTCTGTAATAAGATAAGGATTATCTATGTTTCCATTACAAATGTCATACAACAGCATCATGTCGGTCATAGTTCTACGTCTTTCTAAAGTGGTCATTTTATAATGTAAGCAAGATGCAATATAGTCTGTTTTAGGTTCTTTAGTACGATAGTTAAGATAGCGTATAAATTTCTTCTGAATCTTTTCAATTGTCTCAATGCACGTTACGTATTGAGGATTCCAGATGGGACTGCAATACTCTAATACGCTCCGAACATAGTAAAAATAAAGCGTTTTGAAAGTATTAATGTCTGAAAAAGGTTTCGAGACACGTAAAACAAACCCAAGATTTTGATATGCTTTGTCTCTGATTAAGTCTATGTGTTCAGAAAATGTTAATTTACTATCCAATGTCACGCCAAGGTCTTTAATGGAAGTTGCTGATTTTATTGATGTGTTACTAATATTGTATGTTGTTTTGATTACATTTTTATTTCGCGTAAAAGAGATGTGAGTACATTTATCAACGTTTACTGTTTTACGATTTGCTTTAAGATAATGTGAGAGTCTATTTAAATCGTTTTGAAGCAAAATGCAATCATCAGGTGAGTTTATAGTTTTGTAAATTTTCGCATCATCAGCATATAAAAGAAATTTAGAGTGTTTAATACATTTACCCATATCATATATATAAAGAGCATACAAGAGCGGACCTAGTAATGACCCCTGAGGAACGCCAGATGGGACCCTAATAAGATTAGATTTACCACTACCGACTACAACAGCTTGAGATCTATTCGATATGTATGATTCAAACCAACGATGAAGATCACCGCTGATACCAAGGGCTAAGAGTTTTTGAAGTAGTATTATATGATCTACACGATCAAAGGCTTTCTCAAAATCCGTGTATATAACATCCACTTGGATGCGATCGCCCATGCTTCGTAAAATATCACCAGTAAAAACGGATAGATTAGTAAGAGTGGAACGACGTTTCATGAACCCATGTTGTTCTTGAGGTATAAATTTTGAAATATGTGGATACACATAATTATATACAATACGTTCTTGTAATTTACTAAAAGTATTAAGTATAGAAATAGGTCTGTAGTTTTCGATTTTCGTCTTCAGCCCTTTTTTGTGTATGGATATAATATGTGCTTCTTTCCATATTGCTGGGACATAACCTTGCATAAAAGATCTATTATAGATAAGACATAACGGCTCTGCGAGAGCATCAGCACACTTTACGACAAATAAAGCTGGTATGTTGTCACTACCGGGACCTTTACTGACGTCTAAGCTGGTAAGGTATTTAAGCACCATCTCAGTATCAACACTTAAGCTCGACGTAATTTCTGATGATTCTGAAGAGTCCAAGCTCCACAACGGATATTGACTTAGTGGTAGCTGAAACATACATTCAAAGTAACTTGCAAAAGCTCTGCATATATCATCTTCACTACAATGAATATTATTTTGATAAACCAAAGCGCTAGGGTAATTGCATCTAATTTTACGTTTATCTTTAATATAATTATTTAAATGTTTAGGATTAATTTTGATAAGATTTTCGGTATTTTGTATGTACTTTTGAAATAGTTCATCTTCTAAGATTTTAAAACGTCTCCTTAAAAGTGAAAATATTTCATAATCAATAATGTTACCATATTTTTTCCAGTCAGCGTGTGCTTTACGTTTATCATTAATAATATGAATTAAAGACCTGTTGTACCACATAGGATATATATTTTTATCATGTATAACTACTTTAGGTACATATTTATCGATTAAATCATAAAGAATTTCATAAAATTTAGCCAAAGCTTCATCTAATGATGCTATACTTAATATGAATGACCAATCAAAAGATCTTAAATTTTCACGTATAATTTCATAATCCGCCATGTTGTATAAATATTTATACTTTACTTTAGGATTAAGTAAGGGAACTATTATATCTGTAATGTCAATAGATAAAGTGGGATGATATTCATCCTCCGCGACCATAATATTTAAAGACCTAGTGACCTCGACCTCAAAATTACAAAAAATAAGATCAAGTGTGTTACCGCTAGAGTTCAGCTCTGAGTTATATTGTTTCAAACCTAAAAAATTAGCTATATTTAATAAATTAACGGCACAGTCCTGAACTCCAGTTGTACCCTTTTTTAATATAACTGGCCCTTCAGAAGTCCAGCGTATGCATGGAAGATTAAAATCTCCAAGAATTATAAACACGTCGCCCGGATTACTAAAAACGACATCCTTTAACATATCTGTAAATATATTAATACGCGAAGGTAACATTCCATCGGGGGGTATATAAATAGTTGCCAAGTGGATGTTATACATACATTTTATGGTTTTGCGGTCAATAGTTAGCCATAGACATTCAAGGTCATCTTGAGTCCACTCAGGGCGATGTCGCGCATTCAACACGTTAGAACACAATATTAATATTCCTCCGCCTCTTCTGTCATCGCCACGATCATGGCGAAACACATCATACCTTGAGTGACAAAGCTCCGAGTCCAGAATACCATCACAAAGCCAAGATTCTGTAATAGTAATAATATCACTAGTACAACATATGACATTATTGTAAAACTCGCGCGTTTTTGTACGTAGCCCCCTGGCGTTTTGATATAATACTGTTAACGTTTTATGATCCACACTTTCCATGGTTGGAAAAAACTGTATTTACGTTTAGTAAATAAATAAAACATTGTAAATAAATAAAAACCAGACAATGATAACAAATAAAAATGCTGTTCATTAACCGTAAACTATTTTTATGTTTAAATGTGTTATGTGTAATATATGTTGAGTGTTTTGTGTAAAATAATAAGTATAGTGTATATGAATAAAAATTATAACTTACAATAATGGATAGCCGCTTGCCATACACAATATTTAGTTTTTGATTAAGTAACTTATATAATATCAATACTGTAAACAAACAAAGGTAATTAATGTAACATTTTTTACTTATACTATCTTTAGGAGGTCGCTTGTGCTTGTAATAAGTATATGAGGAGATGTTTCGTTCTTTCTCACGTAGATACGACAGTTTTTTGTCCATACATAAAGATAATTGAATTCCTTGGCCTTTGCTTTGCATAAAAAAAGTAGTTTTTTATTGCGTTGTGTTAAATGCTCATTAACATAAAAAAATTTAGACTGACCGGGTATTCTAAGGTCACTGGTGGAGTTCTTACACTTACGCACAGACGATAAGAATGAGTCTTTCTTTTGTCGAGACTTAAAACGAACTACTATGGGGCGAGGTTTCCCGCTTGATGATTTCCTTGGCTGTACACGATGAACGAATTCAAACTCGCCGTCACTAATATTTACGCCTGACTTTAGAGCTATTTCTTGTACTAGTTCTGGTAAGCACTCATTCTTACTTTCAGGAATTCCTAGAATTTCAAGGTTCTGTAATCGTGCCCATTGTTCATGCTTATTTAAGTCGTGTTCTAGTGAGTTTACAGTACCTTGTAACTCTTTTAAATTATTGCGCAGTGAGGCATTCTCTTTCTTTATGCCGCTTACTTCTTCTTTAATCGATGATATGGTCTTCAAAGCATCATCGTATTGAGCCGAGATAAATTTTATTGATTTTTCGATCTCGTTTAGGCTCTCTTTTAAGTTTGTAAACTCACACGATATAAAACCCTTAATAATACCAGGTAAATCATTCCGAATAGCTTCTAAAATCTCAGTTTGTAGATTAAAAGACTCACCAGGCTCCCTAGACAGCTGCGACATGCCTGATGTTTGATGGCGTCTCAGTGTTATAGAATTACTTATGTCATTTCCAATCGACCCGCTCATAGAAGCCTCTGTGGTATCTTTCAATTTTATTAACTTTTCCTTGCAACTCGAACATTTCCATGTATTATGTTTCTTAAGATCGGCTGTCACACCTGCGCATATGTAGTGATACTGCTTTGAACAATTACTATATGAACATTTAATTTTTTCCGCTGATTTAATATGTTTATTGCATGTATTACAATAGTTATTCATGATAATTACACTGGAGATTATAGCAGAACAGTAATATATTGTTTGTTCGTTGTTAGGTAAATAATAGGATCTGAGAAAAATGTATTAAGCGCCGTGCATTACGTGGCGCATACCTACGCGTTTACAACGTACACTCTGTTTACAGTCACAAATGTTATTTAAAATCCATTAAGTTTGCCTAATTACACTTTGAAAAGTTTCGTTTTATCAAAACTACACATAATAAAACAATATCACTGCGATATAAGCACTTTTCAATTACTTTTGACTATATTATTTATTTAAAATTGACGAAGTTTACTTAGTCCACCATGTTTGTGCACGCGAAAATGTGCGCGTGTTTTAGAAAAGGATTTTATATCTTATATACCTACTACAGATAAACATACAATAAAAATAGTAAAATATAGATTAGAATGTAACATTTCATTTCGTCACATAAAACTTTTACGCATTCGCTAGCGACTATCGAAATTGATATAGGTGATTTTATTCAAAGACTTGTTTATAGAGAAGATTATTATTTGTGCCTTATGGAGCTGCAGTAAAAGTTATAGCTGCTATGATTTGATTAAATTCCGCCATTTTTATGAAGACAGCCGAGGAATAATAAAACTTTTATTCGACACCATCTGATTTTTGCAGTGATATAAATGGCTTTCTTGCCAATTTATATAGCGCAATTCGTTTGTATGTTTATTTTACTAGATGTGAGTACAATGTCAATGATAATATGTGGATTTTACATTGAAATTTTAAATGTAAAAGAAATGTAATAAATAGTATCCGTAGTATGTTGTTTTGATAAAAAATAGCCTGTTTGAGGTTAAATAGGGATAAAAACATTTTTTTATTTCACTTAGGTCTTTCCCCCATTACGATACGCCCAGGCGACTAGTATGCACACACGCGTCCACGACAGGTCGCGCGCGACTCGCCGAACTGGTCGTCCGCTCGTCAGGTCTTCATGTAGAAAATCTTCATCTTCAAAAAAATTTCATCAATCATCATCTTGAAAAAAATCGTCCGTTCACTAAAAAGCACAAAACAAATGATGCATTTTGTTATTTTCCAGTAGCGTAATGTGCGAACGTCGAGTTACCAACAAGTATTCAGCTAGTATGCGACTTGAAAATTGTATTCTCCGTGTTTCGTTATGGGAGAAGAAATTTCCGTGAAGTAACAAGCATTCACAAACCGACTATATCGGTTTTTAAATCACTAAAATGTAGGGGTTAAATACTTAGGTTTGTTATCAATTTATATATGACGATTCTTGAGGTCAAAGTTATAACTATTTTTAAAATATGTAAATAATGTATAATTGGTAAAAATATTGCATAATATACAAACACTACACAAAAGTACAGCCACACTATCTTCTCTTCTTTCTTCTTTAAAATAAGTCAAAGAGTAATTATTATTAAAGATTACTACTAGCGTAGAAGCTTAAATCATCTGAAGTTAAATAAACGTAAAACGATTTTGATAAATTATTTTCAATTCTTTCAAAGAATCAATCACTATTTAAATCTGTAAAATGCGGATAAAATTGTGAAAGATTTCTAACTGAATCTTGGATCTATTACTTTGCATTTTACAATGAAATTTATTATAGTGGCATGACAAGAGAAAATATGGGTTTAACATTAACCTGGTTCCGAACGCAAAGCCATTATGTATTCGAGAAATGAACATCGATCCGAAAGCGAAACATAATTTTATAAAGACTCGAACTTTTCATTGCATTATTAAATGTATTCACAAGAAGAAAAATGTTGAAGTTATAAATATATCTACTTAATTAATAAATAAAATTAATTATTCATTAAATACTAACATTGCCCGCGGCTCCGCTCGCGTTTAGATGACCAAAAACCAAATTCTTAGGTTTTACATATTAGTATACTCTTACATTACAGTTTTTGTATTTTTTTTTCTCAGAAATAAGATATTTTTCCGCTGTTAAAAAGTATCCTATATGTTGATCTGGATAATCAGCTATGACCATACCAAATTTCATCAAAATCCATACAGTAGTTTTTCTGTAATGCGGTAAAAGACAGACAGACAGACAGACAGACAGATAAAAATTCTAAAAACTATAGATTCGGCCTCTGTATCGATAAAAATGTCTATTTCAATAAGATTTTCTAAAAAATATTTAATGTACAGATTTGACTTAGAATTTTATTATATGTATAGATTATGCTTAAGATTTAACAGTAAAGATTTTAAATTTTTAAAACAAAATAATGAATAATTTGCAAGAAACCCACCTCCTTAGGTTGCCTAAAAAGACACCCATGTATCCGAGGCCCTCCCTATCTTTTATGTAGCTAGTTCTAACAGAATACGCTCCACAAAAGGAATTAACAATATTAGGATATATTCAAAACCGCCGATACTAGAATCTTCTATCTATACTATATAATCTATAATATAATATTATAAAGAGGTAAAGTTTGTGAGTTTGTGACGTTGTAGGGGGTAATCTCTGGATCTACTGAACCGATTTAGATGAAATTTGGTAAGAAGATATTTTGAGATCCTGGGAAGGACATAGAATACTTTTTATCCCATAAATCATCCCTTAAGAGGGTGAAAATGGGGATGAAAGTTTGTATGGGGAATCAAGCTATCTACGAGTATATTTATGCTTATAAAAGGTGAAAATGCAAGTGCAATGATATATTGAAGTTCGTAGCTCAGAGAAGATTGCACATAACGAAGCAAAAAAGTGAAGTAAAGTGGAGTGAAATATTAGTGCAAGTATTATTAATTGTAGTGGAAAATAGTGCTCCGTGACTTTTAGCAGAAATTGTTCGTATACCGCGACTGTGTGTGATCTGCTAAAAGTAACTCTCGTGAAGTTAAAATCATGGTTAGTTCAAGTACCGTGCTATAATTTTGAATTCCAGAATAATGAAAACCTTATTTACTGTAATACGTTACGAAAACAATAATAATAAATAAAAAAACAACGATATTATATGTATAACAACGCACTGTGACATATAGAAAGGTTAACTTGTGCGTGTAATCTTCTTCTAGGACCCTACCATAGCTCCTAACATAATAATATAGTTTGGTTAGAGTCCTTTTATAAACTGAAATTTAATTAAAATACTATTTTCTTTTAATGTAAATTACATACAAATACTTCTGATTAATTTTAAATAAAAAATTTACCCAGTTGCTAACTTCTTTTATTTATACCAACATTAAAGCTAAAGAACCACATACCTTTGCACCGGGTGTTTTTCTTCTTAATTAAATTCACCGGCACACCGGCCCTTAGAGACTGCCTTTGTCACAATACCTTTGCAAATAAGGTAACAATGCTCGCGATGTTGATTTTAGCACGCATAAATGATGTGCCATGAAAATTGAAACACTTATGCTTCGCATTATATTAAATTTAGCCATAAAAAATTTTTATTATAGTCTTCTAGCAATTGTTCTTATTTTATAATATTTTAATATTATAATATCTGACATTTTCATATCGGGACAAGTAATCGAAACGAATCTATCTTCTATTAAAATAATAATCAATGTTCGTATGTCCTTTTGTTTGTCCTGTATGTGTTTCTAAACCATTGATCATTTGACTGTGATGAAACTCTGGTGGGCTTGTCTATTTACGCCTATAGTTGCTGGCGCAAAAAAAGAATTTTTCTTTGGATGCTTGTCTTTTTAAGCGTTACTAAACTAAAAATAAAAAAAAATGGTGAAAAAAACAAAAAAACACGCTTGATAAACCGCAAGGATAAACCGAATTAAATAGTAAAAAATATTTTTTTGTTAAGAATAAGTGATTAACGAGAAAATTGAAGTTATTGTGAAAAAAGCGTGGAATGCTTTGTACAATATTTTTATACAAACTCTACTTTAAGAAATCGTACCAGTGGAATGTATAAGAACTGATATCGAATATGTGGTATATTAACATTGTATTTACTTCTTATAAATGTAAAGAGACGGGGAGTCGGTAAAGGCATAAGTTTGAAGTCTTACCACCGCCGGTATTATAGAATTTATGATTTCTAGGGAAAAATTGTTGAACCTAAAGATCCTGGCCGGGATAATGGAACAAACTTACTAAATTATTGTATTGTCATCAGTTCTTGTTAAATGTGCGAAGTTTCAGTTCAATCTGAAGTTTTGTAGTGGGTGAAAATGGCGTTCAAAGATTCTGTTACATACAAAGTTGTAAATCTGATCAAATCGACTGACCAACGACGATCAACCAACCAATCGAGCAACATATTTTGATTACTTATCGAATAAATTATCTGTAAGTTTTTTGTAAAATGGAAGTAAGGTTACTTACTAAATGTAGTTTCGCGGTAATAGTTACCAATTGCGTATTTTTCATGACGCTCACTTTACTAAATCCATTTGAACATGATTTTTAGGTACATTATAGCCGAGATCTAGATATTATTATCATATTACAATTAATAAATAATAATTTATTATACAATATAAAATATAAATTATTGATAATTTTTGTTTTAAGATATATCGTCCTTTAGCATCAGTGTTTATGACTCCTTAAACACAATTGCTTGCTAGCATTTTTTATCAAACATATTTATGTACGTACAATGTGCATATATCAGGCATCAAATAGAAGACTTAAGTAAGTTAAGTAAAAATAATTAATAAGATTGTACGTTTGTACGACAGCCTCATTCACAAAGCCCTTATCTGCAAATAAAATCGCTTGGTTCTAGAAATGCAATCATACATTAACAACCTTCTGAGAAGGTTTCGCGGTCAACATTGCGAAACGGAATGTTTATTTAATCGCGTTGAAGCGTTTTCATAATGACTTTTGTATAGAGTAGTTTGTTAAAGTATAAATAATTTTTTTTTGTTTTAAAAATATTAAATTTGGTTGTTTGCGTCCTTTTTGTTACCTTTCTTCTTTTTTTTCCATCTTCTGTACTCTTCTTTTGTGTGTATAATAAAATATTTATATACCTATTTTTAATTTTATAATTTTTAGTTTGTAAATCTCTTACAAGTTTGTTTTCACTTTATTAACATAATTGCTGGGTTATTTCTAAACACATATTTTCTCCGAGAATTTTAATCTCACTCTAAAATATGAAAGACTTTTTATAATAATATCTATGGTGCCGTAAAACACCAATATAATAACAATAATTTATAATATGTACTTAAATTAAAAATACAAAAAAAGTGTTAAATCAAGTTTAAATTGTATTCATATATTTTAAACAAAAGTACATTATAAAATAGTTTAAAAATATAATGATATCTATATACAAATGGCGAAGTAATATTTGCTCAACAGTCACGCTTTGAAGCCAATAACAAGAAAATTGAATAACTATTGACTTTAAGCTATGAGCTTTAGTTATATCAATAAAAAATATAGTCGAATTTCGACCACTCGGTGAACAATCCATACTAATATTATATATGAGAAAGTCACTCTGTCTATCTATTTCCTTTTTACGCGTCATCCGCTGTATAGATTTAGATGAAATTTGGAATGTAGATAGGTTGAGACCCTGGGAAGGACATAGGATAGTTTTTCCCCTAATAACATCCCGTAAGAGGGTGAAACGGGGTGGAAGCTTGTATGGGGAATCAATCATTTCTCAAGAAAGGAATATAAAACTCAACATATTCTATAGTAAGCGTCAAAACGTACCTAGACAGACAAACATGAGCGAAGCGAGGGTGAGTCGCTAGTAGTAAATATAATTTAGTAAAGAACAATCTAGGATATCATTAATCTGTACTACTTCCATAACCTTCACCTGTTTGTTATGTTACAAAATAGACGTTTCCGTTGTTTGTCCTTTGTATTAATTAAATATGATATTTTTATGAATATAAAATATGACTTATTTAGTAAAATCCTTAAAATTAGGTTTACAATTTTCTTTTTAGGCCTCTTCGATGAAAGTGTTGAATCGTTTTTTGGATTTTGGATTTGGTTGCACATTTGAGTAAGGTAGCGAAGGTAGCTTTCTTACTATTTACTAATATTTCACGTGGAAAAGTTGTAATGATTTAATTTACATTATTTTATGTATAGTTTTAGTATAATCTAAGTAAATAAAGAACAAGGCAGTGGTAGCCCAGTGGTAACGCGCTCGCTTGGGAAACCGAGTGAAGCGAGTTCAAATTCCGGGTCTCGCACCTCTCATAAAAAACATCTTAGAGTAGATTGACAAAAATCATACATAAACTACATATATGTATATCCAAAACTATACTTTTATAAGAGAATATAAACTTTCTTGAATAAAAACTATAACTGAAAAAGAAATAAATTCACACAGCAAATTAATAATTATAATTAGCTGTTAAAAGTTTAAAAATACTTATTTCTTTTTAAATTATTGTTTTTATTTAAAAAAGTAATAATTATTATTCTGTTTGATTCTCATTTGGTATAAATGATAAGTATATTACGCAGATGTTATCATATAATCTTATTAACGAATCGTGAGCAGAACCGGAAAATTTAATTTTCTTAAGTCATTAGAAACAAAAAATCCTCTGTGTGCTTTCCGTCAAGTGCGAAATTCAATTTGTCTTTACAAAGAAAGTGCAAAAATTTAATTTAGTCTACAAAACGTTTAGTCGGCGTCGGGTTAGTTAGACTTTTTCAATCATTTTATTTGCTAAAAGCATTTTTTGCACACGAAATAATGGTATCCCATAAATATGAAAAATGCGAAAGTTTGGATAGATGGATGTTTGTTACTCAATCACGCCAGAACGGCTGGATAGATCTGGATAAAATTTGGCACCGAGATAGATGTCTAGTATAGTCTGGAATAGCACATAGTTACTTTTTATCCCGAAAAACAACCCGTGGGATATATTTATTTTGGTTTTTCACTAGGGACGAACCCCAGTGATGCACGATAAATAAATAAATACTTGGATTTTTTTTGATTATTTATATTAAAGTAATATTTCAAGAATGTGGTAAAGTCGCACTTTCTATGTGCATAAAATTTTTCGAATACTTTATTCCTCGCGTTTAAAAGTATTCACTATATTCTGTTATATTTTATTAAAAGACGTTTTAAATAAAACTATGTATCTTTTCTAGTCAAAAGTAAATTAAAAAAAAAATTGGTCAAAATATTTGACTGACAGTGACCAATACAAAGAGGGTTAGTCAAAAAAAACTTTTAATAAATAAAAAATAGCCCAACCTAAACTAACGTTTAATTATTTCCTAGACAATATTAGGATAAATTTTTGGTGTTTTATTCTTAAATCTATTAACCTCCTTAACTTTTTAAGAGTTAAGCTGCTACTGACCGAGGACTACAGGCAAAACTACTTTTAACTGTTTTTTGTCAGTCAAAAGTAGTTTTGACAACGAAATAATTCTGATTGCAACATATATGTAGGTATAACATATGAAATGTTCATATCAACATTTTCATCATTTTGTCATAATGATTTGAAGTCAAGAAAATGAAGTCAAATTTGAAATAACTATGACTCAAACAATTTGGTACACAATCTTATAACTATGTTTGTATCGTAATATTGCTTAAAGTATTTCTATATCACCTCAGGTATATATTATAATATATATATATTATAATATACACATATTATAATATATATATATATATATATATATATATATATATATATATATATACAAGGATAGAAAAAAAACAAGCATCTTTATCTTATAACGATAATGGCTAATTTCACCAAATCCGATTCATATAAAGATTTATTTATATCTTCTTTAAATTGGCTTTCCAGATGTTTTGAAAGTTGTCGTAGCGTATGGCCAAAATCTCATTACTTACGTAATAAGATTACACAAAAAAGATTAACATAATGCTACTCCCATAATGAAAATATCTGTAAACGATCTCCCTTAGACCGAATTCGAATAAAATAAATAATTTAAACTTTTATTTATTCAATCGTAACGTAACAAATATTACAAAATATGTAGAATTTGTATGAAAAGTATATAATTTTTAGCATATTTTTCTTTCGCCATTAATTAAACTTAAATTAACAATTAGAAGACTATGTAAGAAGTCTAGGAAAGAAGTAATCAACTAGCTAAATCTTTACGAACCTAAGATATAGAGCTTGCTTTTTACCACGCAGTAATACTAAATATTAAAAATATTTAGCCATTTAGAATATTCACTTGCTATCGCTCTTCCTTTATAATTCAAGCTGTGATTGATTGAACTATAAAGTACACATTCATACGTCAACTAATCCTTTTTATTTACCTTAACAAGGCTATTTTCAAGCTTTTTAACACAGTCACGTAATTGAATAAATAATAATAAATAATATACGAGTATGTAATTAGCTTTTGACCTTGTTATTTTTAATCTACAGTTAAGTCTAGGGAATAAATAAAATGAATTGAACTAAAAATTAATTATTCATATAAGGCAGAGGTAGCCCAGTGGTAAAGGGCTCGCTTGGGAAGCCGAGTGAAGCGGGTTCAAATTACGGTCTCGTAACTCTGATATAATCATGTGCGAATCACTATAACACATATGGTGTTCCTTCACCTTCATAGACACGTCCATATTTTTTTTGTTCTACCCATCGCGTCGTCAAAAATTACTAGATACACAATCCCATGCAAAACTGCTGTCATCAATTGTGTTTTGGTATAATTAGTCTAGTTGATACAAATATACAACAACCTAAATTGATCCTTAAATGCAATGCTTAAAGTTGTTTTCACAAAAAAAAATAAAAGCGCGCTCAAATGTTTAAATGAACGCTCATTCGGTGAGGACATTTTTTGTCGCTGATTGTATATAGTACTTCTTTGATTAATGGTTTTACCGCAGGTATGTAGACAGATAGACAAATAGATAGAATTCATATCATTACCAAAGTGTCAAAAAATCTATTAGGTATTATGGAAGCTTTAAGAACAAAAATTTTGACGAAAATATAAAAAGTAATTCAAAGTTTGAAATCCAAAGTTAATTAGTCAACTAAGCCCTTCTTATAATCTATCATTTGTTAAACTAATTAGCATATTCATTAAGAATGCTTTACGAGCTTTATTATAATATCCTTAGTTAAGCTTTTAATATTTTAAAAAGCATAAGGAAAAATATTGAGGTACGCCGCGAAACAGTCAATATTTTTTTATTATCATATCAAGGAAAATGATTAATCAATTCTTTACAAATTTATTCGGCAAAGAATAAATAACATTATTATTTTTCCACCGAGACAAAGTGTTACTGGAACAGTTGTATCTAGTATGTACAGCTATAATGGACCATAACTGGTCGACGTAGCTAGGGCCGACCTCGGCACCACACCCAATAGAATAAAATATAATATAATATATGTATGTATATATATACTCATAATATGGTCTAATGTTTTAAGCTGTGAATTTTTTAATTTTTAACGTATAGTATAGTAACGTAATAGTATAATTGGTGAATAACTTTGGTTATTATGAGATTTTAATATCTATTTAATACTAATAATATAAAGAGATAAAGTTTGTAAGTTTGTGAGTTTGTTTGTAGGAAGTAATTTCTGGAACTAAACTGAACGCATTTAGATGAAATATACACGTTTAGATTATATATATAGAACCACAAAATTTGAAATTTTAGATTAAAATGTACTGACTTTTTGTTCTCGTATCTGTTGATCTCTAGCTGATTGTAAACAGTGGATAACAAATAAATAATTAACACGCAGCACTTGGCAAAACTTTTTGCCATTATAACAGAAAAAATACTTTTCAATGTCAATAAAAACAGTTACACGACTACGCCAACATTGAACCTAGGATAGTTTTTATCCCGGAAATCATCCCTTAAAGGGTGAAAAGGATGATGAAATTTTCCATGGGGAATCAAACATATCTTAAGTAAGAGTTATGAAACTGAATTTCACCTATATATTCCATACTAACCGTTAAAACGTATCTAGGCACAAACTCGAGCAAAACGAGGATTCTGAAAATTGTTAATTCTGCCACAAAGTCGTGTGTTTGGAGAAAAATAAAATTCGCAAACATTTAGCCAATTCAACTTATATCAATATACAACATCAATTGTACCAATATCAAACATTTTTACTAGTAATATATTTGGGTTATACTATATTGCGTAAAGCTATTTATTTATCTAACGCCCTTATAAATATTTGTTATATAAAATTTGAAGATGCCTACGCAAAAAAATAAGCGCATTAAATATTACAATAAGTTGAAGTGAAAATCTGATTTTCCCTGAAGGGACCGTCGAAGCAAACAGAGTTTAACGAATCGGAAGGACGGGTGAATTTGTAACCGATATTTATATAAGAAAGAATGTAGAAGGTATAGCTTTTTCTGGTCTATCTATATTAACATAATATGATGTAAAAGAAAAAATATAACATCATTTTTATTATCATATTCATTTGACTTTTTTCTATTTCCACAATTCGATTCGCGTACAAATTTTAATTTGTTTCTCATAAAAATGACAACCACGAAATACCGTAAAAGGCGTGAAGCTGGGAAGTTAGTTCTAGTGATATTCTCTAAAAAGTGAATGCTTCTGTTAGAACACTGTTTTTGTATAATTTGCATGTTTTATCATACAGACCTATAACAGTTTCATAGTACCTATGTCGATAAAATCATAAATAATAAGGTAAAGTCGTAAATAACAATAATCTATGGAATATCGAGTTTGGTCAACCTTGTTTCTTGTATAGGAATTCAATTATTGGTTGTGGTACGTCAACTAACCAAGCCGTCTATAGACTCGATCAGTCTATAACCACAAGTAATGCACTTTAGTTAGCAAGTGTTAGAGATTTATATTAATATATGTGTAATGTATATACATTTTCATATTTTATAAGTAGTATGAAGGAATTGGAATTTCTCATTTGGCATTCTAAAAAAATTTTCTTTTTTTTTTTGAAGTTATACTTCTTTTGGTGCGTTAAGAAAAATGAAAGATAATATAATAAATAAAGAGAGAAGAGAAACTAAAGAAAATATGTTAAGCATTGTATTACCTCAGTTATGTTTTTCTCAGTAAATTAGATTACTTTTAATGTCATTATTTCTTCCCTCAAATCGTTTTTTACCTAAGAAAGTTAGTTTCCGATCTTTTCAATGGAGACGAAATTTTGGTCCAAAACATTTCTTAGAAAATAAACTTTTCAAATTCTTGATTCCTTTCTTCCATTGACAATTATCAGTTATTTTCACTCAATAATTAACTGAATATAATATACTAATTACAATACTATAGTAGCATAGTAAATAAAATTCTCACAAAATTGAAAGATTGCTATTGCAATTATCAAATACTTGCTCAAGATTTTTCAATTGATAACTATAACACTTTATCAAGAGGCCATTTTATCTTTTCTGTAGTGGTAATTTAAGCAAGCCGTATATTGTTTCGATTTGATTATTAGCTTTATAGCGTCACAATTTTTTTTTTTTGATGAGATAGCCTTCTACGTGGTAGATATACAGTGTTCAAATGTCTACGTGCACGTAGATGCACTCCTTGGTTCGTAAAACTTACTGTACGATGGGACGAAAAATCAATATGAAAAAAAGGTAAGAAAAAGTTAGCTTGTCTTTACATGCTTTCTACTGAGAATTAATACGTCATAAACTCTTTTGATTTGACTCGGAACTCGAATCCTAGATATGGCTGCTTGATAAGCAAGACACTCACTGACGAGGCAAAAAGTCGTTAATATGAACATATATAATAATTATAATTATTATAACCACAGTGTATACGTACATATGTAAAACATACATTTATATTCAAAGTTATTCGACATCTTAGCTTTGAAGACAGTTTACTACTCAGCCTGTCCTTGGCCTATCACGAAGTCAAGGTTTCATATTATGCTCGTATGAACTAACGTGTTGAGATTGTTCAAAGGGAAATTTTAATTTATAAGAACTTTTATATGGACAATTGCTATCAATGTTTGATTTATGCTTTTTTTAGGTCCTAAAGAATCCAATTGAAATCTTAATAAGCCTATTATCTATTCGTTTAAATTATTATTACAGTAATTACAAAATATTATTCAAAGAATAAAAAGAAAGAAATATCCTCCCTTTATAGTACAAGTTATTTTGAAATATTTTTGTTTGTACCGTAAATATGGCAATACAAACAAGAGTTAAACTTTGTATGATCATAGAACAAACAGTAAAGTATAACAACCGATACTAAAACTAGGCTAGTCTGAGCTACTCCCACGGGGCTTTAGAAACAAACAAAAAGCAACAACCTGGACTTCACGTCACGTCGATAATTAATATATGAGGCATTATTTCACCCTTAGAAGTGAAATAAATAATAAATGAATATGTTGGGACATTAATACACAACACCATCTAGTTCCATGGTAAGCTACGAGGCTTATGTTATGGACACCAGATAGTTGATATACTACATATACATAACTTTAAATACATACATATTATAAATATATACACCCATGACTGGAGTACAGAGATTCGTGCTCATCACACAAATGAATGCCCCCCAGGGAGATTCGAACCCGCGACCGCAGATACCACAAGTAGGGTCATTAAAACTGAACCAAAAGTGCCGTCAATTTTTTTACATATAATACTTACGAGGTTCGGTTGTTTCATAATTATTAGCAAAGATATCGCGTAATAGAGACAAAATAAAATACCTACAAATCATTTGAGTATCTTTTCATCTTCGCATTAACTCAAATTAGGTACATAATAAATGAAATACTTATATGCAAATAAAGACGTTCATCTATACTAATATTATAAACAGGTAAAGTTTGTGAGATTGTGAGTTTGTGACGTTGAAGGGGGTAATCTCTGGATCTACTGAACCGATTTAGATGAAATTTGATAAGAAGATAGTTTGAGATCCTGGAAAGGACATAGGATACTTTTTATCCCAGAAATCATCCCTTACAGGGTTGCAAATGGGGATGAAAATTTGTATTGGGAATCAAGCTAGGGATGAACCCGAGCGAAGCTAGGGTTAATCGCTAGTAATAGCTAAAGAAGAACAAAAGTACCATTATAATTACATGTTTGAATAATTGAAAATGATAAAATAACAGTGATTTTTATGTACCGAGAATGCTGTGTATAAAATTTAGCTACATCCCTTTGAATATATTGATATTAATCGACTCTTGAAATTATGTGTAACTAGCGGCTCATCCTCGCTTCGATCGGGTCCGCCTTTAGAAAAACAAAAACAAATCTATCCCTCGGGAACCATATATTTCTCCGGAATAAAAAGTGCTATGTATATATTGGGTATATATATGGCTAAAAGCGTAAGTGTTATTCCACACTAAAATCTATCTCTATGCCAAATATCATCCAGATCCGTGCAGCCGTTCTGACGTGAAGAGTAACAAACATCCATACATACTCACAAACTTTCACATTTATAATATAATACGGATTAGTATTAAAAAATTAAGTACTTACTTTATTTCAACTTAATATAAATGAGCTTACAAAATATGTAAGAGGCAACAAGTCCAAGGTAGATTGAAGTATTGAAACGAAACAACTTATGCTAGTAAAATTGAACTCAAATTTTGCTGAGTGTCCAAAATATAACTATAAAAATATGTTCGCGAATTAATTAAAACTAAGTAAAGAGATAGAAAAAAATAAAAAATGAATTATAAAGCATCAAATTTTACTTTAAAAAAGCAAAATGCAAAAGATTGGGCATTGACGTTCTTAAATAATCCTCAATACTAACGAAGTCAGTAATTTAAAAAAAACTCTTTTGATTATATTTTATATATTATTTAATGTAATAAATAAGATGAACGTAATAGTCTATTTAATTATAATATTTTAATTATTCTCTTCTTATATTAGTTCTAATAATACTATATCTTTTCCTATTACATCTTTTCGGAATACAATCATATAAACTAACAAACATTATATTATAATATGAGGATTATACAACTCATAGATGTATAATAAACAGACAAATAAATACAATGTACAAACACAACAAAAAATATTTGTATTAGCCATTCAAATGAGTACTTATTTAACATTCAAAGAAAATTTCAACGATTTATTAGCTTTCTAGATAGGGTGTTTTCAATGGGTAATAAAACCCTATGAGATAAAATTGACGAAGGCATGAAACTGTTTATTGCCATCTGTTATAGAAACTTTATTAAAGTTATGTCGTTAAATTTATTATTAATGCGATTTTATGAGTCAAATCCACCACCAAGCACTATATTATGAAATTTAAATTTATTAAGGGTTATGAAAAATAAATTTTCAATTTGACTTAGATTGAATATGGGTATTTAAACGAGCAATTCTTGTATATATATAATCTGAATCTCGACAACTGCTCCAACGATTTTCATGAAATTTAGTATACTAAGGGTTTCGGGGGCGATAAATCGATCTAAATTAGTTTTATGTCTGGGAAAACGTGTGTTTTCGAGTTTTACGCGCAAAATATGATCGCTAATTCGCACGTTAGAGCATAACCATCGTGGTCAAACGGCCAAGGCACAAGTTTGACAACCACAGTTTTCTGGGTTCGTATCCCGGTCGGGTACAAAGTTTTTACTTTTGTTTTTTTTTGTATTTATTAAAAATTTTAGTTTGTTTTTTTTTTTAATGTTTTTCGTCCAAAAATTCCGAGCGAAGCTCGGTTGCCCAGGTACTGGGTATATAAACAATATAATCTTGTATTATTTTACGCTCCTTTTAATGAGCCCTCCTGACCGATTTTGGCTCCGGCGGTCAATCTTACTAAGACTAGCTTTCTGCGCAGGAGTTAATGAAATAAAAAAAATACATACATAAAGTAACATAGAAATATTATAGTAAAGTAAGTGAAAGAGAAAATAATGATGCAGAACTTCCACTTATAACCTCATAATGGTTGTGGTCGAAATTGTGAAATCGGGCGAAATTGATTGCCGAAATTTATTAAAATCAGAAATTATTGGTTTGGTTTGTGTATACAACAAAAAGATCAATACAAAATATACAAAATAGCATTAACAGACCAAATAATTGCATGATTTACTCGTAGTCTGAGCTGTTTTTAGCTTAAAATTAACCGTTTCGCTAAAAAATTCGCTAAAAAACCATGTTCGCGAACTTTGACCTTCTATAAAAAATTTTACACACATGGGATCGATAGGGACTTTTCACAATTTCTTTTTAATGGTATCCCTAACTTTCATATAAATTTTCAACTTCTTGGGAATTTATGCAAGGGTGAATGTCTATTTTGACCGGACTGTTGTTGCAGTGATAACTTATATGCTTTAACATAGTCAGATATTTAAAGCAATAACTTCATTCAATATCAATATATCTCATATTATTTTCAAGCAACATCGTATTAATTCCCATCAAAATTCCAAGTAATAAAAATCTCACAAAACGTAACGAACCTAAAGAAAAAATCGTTATACGACAAATTCCTTTACAGTACGCATACGTATTCAAAATTAATAATTCAGTGTCACAATAGTCTATCGACCGCTAGTAATGAAGGTGTACGATTCTGAATAAAGGTTATTATGTACTTTTATAAATATTTTAAATAGAGTAATGGCGTTTTATCTTTTTGTGGTGGTGTTTAATATTATAAACATATTTTTTTAATTACCTAAATAATATTTTTAAATAATATTTACGTAGGCAAAGTCACGAGGACAATAACTAAAAATAACAAAATAGAAGCGCGATCAATAATAATACTCTAACTTAAAAAGCCCCAGTAGTAATTGTAGTAATTCAATAAGATCGGAACTTAATATATTCAACCCTTTTGAACGTCCCACAGCTGGGCACGAGCCACTCTTCAATACGAGGGGTTATAGTCCACCACGCTGGCCAAGTGCGGCTTGGCGGACTTCACATGATTTTTGAAATCTTGCTAGGTTTTCTTAAACATGCAGGTCTCCTCACGATATTTTCCTTCACCGTAAAGCAAGTGGTAATTATGTTAGAAATGATTTACACATGAAAATTTCAGAGGTGCGTGAACTGGGATTCGAACCCGCTTCACTCGGTTTCCCAAGCAAGCGCGCTACCACTGGGCTATCACTGCCTTTCGTAACTTATTATGACAAAATTAAATAAGTATATTTCAACTATGAGCATTATTATTCTATATGCATCACGTAGTTTACTATGTACATTGTATATACACAAAAGAAAATTACGTATGACAGAGAAAGGTATGGACGAACTAAGTATGTGAAAGAGGTTATTTGAGTGAAAGATGTCTGTGATGAGATGACGGGTGAAAAGGGGAAGTAGAAAAAGAAAACATGTTGTGTCAAGTAACGTGGGTTTGACACAACATGTCACTCTCTTCACAAGGAGTAGAAGAATAGACATCATGAAGTAAAGTATATTTCTCTAATTAGTTTAATATACATATAAACAATTATCAATACGTTGGTCCATATGATTTCTAGTATATTAAACCTTATCGTAAATCCCAATCGTATTCTAACAAGAGTTAATAAACTTTTATTACCCTCCGCTGGTAAGATTGTGAATAGAATAGTTTTTAAGGCCACAATGAAAAGAGTATCTGCAATGGCCAGATGGCTTCAATTGTTCGAATTATTGCTTCGGAAATAGTTATTATCGATAGTTTTGAGTACCTTTGAGAATTTTATCGTCACCTTTTATGTTATAAAATTCTATGCTGTCAGTAAAAGTTTTTAATGAAATATATGGAATTTATATAGACATAGCGAACCTCGCTTCGCTCGGGTGCGCAGGTACGTTTTATTTTTTTTGACCGGAACCCTAATTCTTTTTATAAAATAAAAGTTGCCTAAGTTACTCCTTATAAGATTAGCTATCTGCCAGTGAAAGTCCCCTCAAAATCGGTCCAGCCGTTTCGAAGATTTGCTGGAAAAAAACAGACAGGCAGAATGACAAAAAAAATTAAAATTGTATTTTTATTATAAGTACTGTAAAAGCTTCCAAATCCATTCAGTAAAAACTGTTATACATATTGACATTACAAACAAACACTTCAATTTTATTCATCTGTATAGATTATGTTGTTATTTTAGGGACGTTGAACTACATAATATTTGTACTGATTATTTATAATATCTTAGTTGCATTAGTACTAAAAGTAAATAAAAATAAAACTTAAAAAAACCGACTTCCAGGCACTAAAATGTAAAAAATAACTAAACTGGGGTTTTCATTTAGAATTGATATCTAATCAGATATTTTCGAAGTAAGTGCCAGCCGATGCAAAGAAAATCTAATATATTTCGATACGTAAAATATATATTACCTTTTAGATATTAATATCTTAAAATATTGTCGGCTAGCATCGACTACGAAAATATCTGATTAGGTATCTATTCTAAATGAAAACCCCCTTTAGTTATTTTTTACATTTTAGTGCCTGGAAGTCTGTTTTTTTTTTAGTTTTTATTTTTCCATTTTAAGTGTACACGTAATAAGCAGGTAATTTGGAAGAAGAAAGTTTTTAATTAACATATTCGATTAAACAATTTATGTACAAAAATAATTTATTATTGATTTTTTTTAAAACCGCGCGACCGATTTCGATAAAATTTATATGGGACCACGTGGGAAGTATACCTTTTGAAACAAAAAAAAATATTCCAAATCGGTTCAGGCGTCTTCGAGTAATCGGTGAACATACATTAAAAAAAGATTCCAACGAATTGATAACCTCCTCCATTTTGGGAGTCGGTTAAAAAATATGTTATATATAAAAAAATGCAGTATTTATAGAAGAATAGAATCTTAGAATCAAGAACATATAATAATATAAAGTTCTTATGAAATAATTTATGTATTAACTTTCGGTTTACAAATTCAATGGGCCATACTAAAGTTGGGTCTTGCCTCATATTGTTATAATTGCAATATTACTGAGCCTAAGAAACTTTGGTAACAATTTGTAGCTTTGCTCGATCGTAACTGTAGATATTTTAAGTGTAGTACGCACTATAGTTACTAAATCCCTATACTCACTATAGTAATTTACGTTAATGTACTACATTTTTTTTGATAAATGAAATAAAAAATTTTTAATCTATCAACTGGGTAAAATATAGCACGGTAGTAAATTTATTATATCTGTTGTTATTTTACCCTTTGAGGTAAACAAGCATTAATAATACTATATTTATTATTTACCGATTGAAAATACGATAAATCTATGAAAAACAAAAACGCAACTATATTTACACTCAAAAAATATTATTATTGTTTTTTTTTTATTATTATTAAGTATTTTTAAAGTTTTATACGTTTTAATAAACATTGATCATTATCTATGTAGTTAAGTAGGAATAATATTATTTATTGCTTAGTTCGATTATTGCATTTCACAAAAAAAAAAAATTATTTTTAATACTAATATTAAACAAATATTAATCTAAAATTATTTGCTTATATTAGTAGTGTGAATATGGCTTTAAGATTTGTACCGTCAAAGATTTACGACTCTACCTTTTACTAAATCACAATTATTTTAGTAAGGCTTTATATATAATATATTTATTCAAATCAATTAACATTTTTTTACGCTCATTGAGAACAATTAATATTTTGATGCATAATTAATTATCAATAAGAATTATATTAAAATTATTGGCAAGAAACAATTTCATCTTCAAACATAAAAAAGGAATCAATAAATTTAAATAATATATTAAACTTGTTTTGGCAGCATTTACAGCATCAATTATACTCTAAGTTCTAATAAAAATGTTCATCTTTTAAGTGATATAATAAAATTTTGATGACACACAAATAAATATGCCAACATGGCAAATACCTGAGCAAATTATTTAAAATGAAAAGCTTGTTTTATTTAACACTCTTGCACAAAGTGCCGTTTGTATGATATTTTAATAAGCATTACCAGGCATCCAGCCAGGCGTTAGAATTCTGAATACAATGACTAACGCGAACGCTGAAATTCAGCTATTTACCTAACCGCATTCTAGTGACGTGATAAGTAGTGTAGCTTAACCTACATCAATTTCAACAGATTCTGTCATGTAATATATCTCTATATAGAGGGTGCTTCTGCCATTAATACTTGAAACATGTAATTAACATACATTTTGAGACATCAATTATTGCTTATCTATGTATTTAAATAGAAATCGAAATATAATTCGAAGGCAATGGTAGCCCAGTGGTAACACGCTCGCTTAGTAAGTGTACCGAGTGAAGCAGGTTCAAATCCCGGGTCTCGCTCCTGTGATGTGTGAATCATTTCCAACACGATTACCACTTATCTTACAGCGAAGGATAGCGTCGCGAGGAAATCTGCATGCCAAATTCTCTCAGAGTAAAGTCTCTTAAAGACATGTGAAATTCGCCAAACCGCACTTGGCCAGCATGGACTATGGTCTCTTGTATTGAAGGGAGATCTGTGCCCATCGATGGGAAGTTAAAAAGGTCTGAATACTTATTTAAATATTAAATACTTTCTTTGTAGAATAGTTAAACTTTAGAAAATATAATTACTCCTCATATTATTTCTATACTTATTAGGTTCCGACTTGCGTCATTTGAGAATCGAACTATCTATTTCCGCTGTAGTGGTTAATGCTTGTTCGTTATAAGTTATAACGAACAAGCATTAACCACTACAGCGGAATAATAGGTAGTTTTTTTTTTATTTCAATATTATTATATAATGTGCCTTTGTTTCATGTTTGTTTACATTAAGAAATATCGTTATATAATGAAAAACCTATATCGGGAAAGCCTATGTGATTCTCCTTGTCTATGAGAAAAGAGTCATATCAGTATATTACTGTTAAGTATATTATTAAGTAAGGATTTTGATGATGATATATTTATATTTACAAATAATAGAAACATAAAGACTTATATACGAGTAATATCTTTTTATGAGTGTTAATGAGTTTAAACAGTATTTGGTCTACCATTTTTTACATCACCCTCGAAGGGATACAGAATTTCATTGTTATATTTTAAGAATTTTCTCAAGAATTTTGACAACAAAAGCTTTACAATTTGCCACACAATAGAAAAGCGAGAGCGTCGAAAATTGTGGTTATTTTAATGGTGCTGCATATGTCTTGTACTACTGTAAACTATTATTATGAAAAATCTTACACTCTTATGAAGAGAAAAAACTTTGTTTTTTTTTTTATTTGTAAGAGATAATTTTTAAAACGATTGAGCAAAATATAAAAATCAATATAGTATATATTTTGTAAGTTGGTTAAAACACATAATATAACATTTTACCAATTAAAATGTAATGCAAACCGCCTTTTCGTGATTCTTTTTTGTAATTAGTATCACGAGCTTGCTTATAACATTTCCTAGATGTCACGAACCATTCAATTCTGTTCTAAGAACTTACTTCAAACATTTATTGTAAGTATTCTAAACGTTAACGTTTTAAAGTGAGTTTTAATGAATTTTTTATATATTTTTTGATCTTTGAAATCTACTGGTTGCGTATATACAATGTACATAGGCTGCGTATAACTTTCCTTTATAAATAGAAATTGAAAATTAATAAAAAAAAACCGTTAGGTAGTTTCATAGATTTATGCATCCAAATTGACAAAAAAAAAACAACAATTTCTTCAAATTCAAAATATTAGTACACACCTAATTAGAATGAGAAGAAAAATAGATTGGGCGAAATATCCAACATCCATTTTTGCCTGCACTCTAATTTAAAAGGTCTAAGGTATCATTGAAGTTATTTAATTTGTGATTACAAAATGAATACAAATATACTCTATAGTATCCATTTATCGATATTCAGATTATAGCTCAATATGATAAGTAAAATGGTAAAAATAATAAGATGATAATCTAATATATAATAATCTCGTGTCACGGTGTTTGTAGTCGCTATCCTTCGAAACGGTTCGACCGATTTTAATGTTTTTTTTTTGTATATTTAGTAGGTATGAGATTCGGTGGTATTTTTCACCCTCCTACCCCACATATTATATAAATACATAGCAACGAACCTGAGCGAAGCGAGGGTGAGTCGCTGTATAACATTAAGCTAATTTTTTTTTGTAGATTGAACGCGGGAGTAGTCGCTGGTTCTACTAGTAATAATATAATATATAACATTACTCTTTTACTTGAAAAAGTTTTAATAATACCTTTCGTACCACAATCCAATATCATTAGCATCCAAACGAAGCGATCAAAGCTTGTAATCGTTATAATATGTAAACCAAAATATCAAACTATAAATATTGTATATCTTTATACTTTGTCAATTCTAAAAAAAATTGACTCATTTCTTTGGAAATCGTTAGGAATTAACCAGTCCACATTCATCAAAACATACTTATTTATAAATTCATGATTCATGAAACTTCAATTCTCTATACTGTTTACCTCAAAGCCAATTTTGAGGACAATCATCATTTGTAACTTCGTGTAATTACTAAAAAACTTTCTAAATTATACCTTCGTTTGAAATTAGGTTATTTACAGTAGGTTTATTTTCTATTTATTAAGATTGTAACATTTGCTTATAAGACATTAATTTGAAAGACAATTGGAGCTAATCGAGTATAATATTAATGCATACAATAAAATGATATATAGGTATTTTGATATATATTTTGTTATATATTAGGCAAAATTTAATAAGGAATTTACGCTTCGGAATTTTTAAAAATTTTAATGTTTACATATTATTATCAACCTATTAAAAGGAAAACATATAATAAAATTGTAACTAAGCCGAATCTGTACATTAAATATATTTTGGAAAATCTTATTGAAATAAACATTATTATCGATACAGAGGCCGAATCTATAGTTTTAGAATTTAATTAATTAATTTTTCTCTTCCCTGTTGTTGTTGTTGTTGCACTGGCTACCTTATCCTTCAAACCGAAACACAACAATGCAATCACCCATCCAGTCGGACTCCTCAGGCTTGACAGAGTCCTACCACCGGTTGTTTGTTTGTTTCTTTGTTTGTTTGTTTGTTTGTTTGTTTGTTTGTTTGTCTGTCTTTCTTTCACATCGAAACGGAGTAACAGATTGGCGTATTTTTTTGTGTGGAGATAATTGGAGGGCTGGAGAATGACATAGGCCACTTTAAACCGCGGAAGATCATCTCATTCCCACGGGAAAGCACGTTACAACCCAAAAAAATATTTATGGTCAGAATTACTTGAAACTTGGTATTACTGCACTTCAATACAGTTAAATAAATACATGTTGTAGCATTTTTCGAAATTCATCCCATAAGGAGGTAAAATAGAGGATGAAAGTTTGTATGAGACCTTCCTTTTTCGAGTTTTATTTGTATGTGTATGTACATATATATATGTCTCTATTAAGTATAAATTACATCAGCCCTACTAAGTTTAGGGTTATAATCATACGAAAAGTAATTGAATTCGTCCGATAAGTGTAGGACATATTTTCATGGATTTTTGAATATTATTAATAAAATTAAATATTATAGAATTAGTAATATAGTATGTTAAATCAATTAAAGTATGTAAGCATTCTTAAGATATTGCCATTTCCAAGACGCCGCGATGAAAGGCTGGAAAATTTATACGATAGAAAACTAAATAACTTTTTTTGCGAAATATCTTAATTTTTGTGGTATCGATATCAATTTGAATGTATATTTTAGAATATATAGAGTTGGTTCCTCGATGAGAACTTAAATATTTGCTCGATAAGTTATGATATACCTACTATTTTTTTTAGTGCTAAATGCTCTAAAGTAAAACATCTTTATAGCCCGGTAGCTAAGAGTCATATATTTTTCTTGTACACAGCAAAACTTCTTACACTCATAAAACTTTATGGTCCAGTAGATTAGAACAATTTTTATTTTATAATATTATAATACTAGCGACTCACCATCGCTTCGCTCGGGTTCATCCCTAGGTACGTTTTAACGGTTAGGAAGTTATAGATAGAGTATATACTATATGATAATACTATATGAGTATATACTATACTAGCCTATAGTCTTCCTCAATAAACAGCCTATCTAATGCAAAAAGAATTTTTCAAACTGGTTCAGTAATTCCTGAGATTAGCGAGTTCAAACAAACAAATAAACTTAGCCTCTTTAATATTGGTGTAGATATTATATTTTATGTACAAACAAAGCCATATTTTGGTATTACTAGCAGTAGCTTTTGTGTTAATTCAATTCATATTATATCTGTGCACTAAATTTCATCAAAATCCGTCCAGCCATTACAGCTTGAAGGAGTAACTAACATAGTAATACACACATACACACACTTTTTTGCACGTATGTTTAATAGTAGTGTTGTACAGATTACCGTAATTTCATCAACCTTGTTCATCGTTGTGGGACTTACTTATTTATTAGACTTATTTATTTGCCTCAAAATAATTGTGTAAAAAGAAAGATTTCTTATATTATGTCTCAGTAACTTAAACCACTAATTTGGCTAATGCATGATCTACACTATTGAATACTCTTTTAAATAACAATTAAGAAAACGCTCTCAGTCTGAATTGAATTAAAAACCACTACGACCATAATAAATTCCTGGAAAACGTAATTAGATCGCAAGCAAAGACCTACGAGTACAAGGCGATACTCTGTGCATATATTTTAGTCTTCAACATTTTATACAAAAAAAAAAATAATAATTTACTTATTATATGCACAAATATTGTATGAAATAAAATTAAAACAAAGTATGATTTTATTATATTCTACACTTTTCCATAGCAAGCATTCAACATAATTGGCAACACCATGATTAACATGATAAATCTACTGTGGTATGAAGTTAAGATATATACTCATTTTTTCTATCCTATTAATATTCAAATAATACTCGTATCTATATTATACCAACGATACTCCGATACAGGCGATTGGACATTACTGGTCTAATATGCAATAGACATTCATGAGACAGTGTCAATGTACTTACGAGTACATAAACAATTTAGTTAATCGTTTTGTTCTGGATTTAATTGTAAGGTAACGATTGAATGAACTGTAAAAGAAGATGATTATAATGAATATACTACAGCATATAAAACTTATATTTAAATCAATTTTTAGTAAATAATAATAAATTAACAAATTATTATTTTTAGTAATATTTTATGTACGTATACAGAAAAATGTGTTTGTTCTAACTGATTTTTCAACGTTCAGTCCAAACTATTGGATCTAGCGGCTGATGTTTTGATTGCATTGTTTTACGAGATAGTGGTAGTGATTGCTAAGAAAGGATTTAATATTATACTTCAAATCACGAAGTTTACGTGAAAAAAGTATAGCTGCTAGTATTATACTGCGATGTGTATGTAAAGCAATGGATTGCGAGAGATGATGTAAGAAGAAAGATTTTACAACAATTTTACAAGTCACAACGAATTACAGCTATAAAATAACCCAGTCTCTTCATTTTGTGCGTAGATTCGTAGCAGTTTGTAGCTTTATGTTACGCAGCTACGAATGTAGTCTATATTGCTGCTTGGATTAAGTTATAGTAAATCTTATATATACATATTTTCATAGTTTAATGAAGTACTATGATTTTTTTATTATTTTAACATCTATAAGATCTTACGAAAGATAAACAAGTTTTTATTTCAATAATAACTCCGAAATTATATTATTTTTTCAGATATTTCCGTTTCCGGTTTATCGCATTTTCGGGTTCCGGTTTTATTGTGAGTTTTTATTCCCCAGTCATTAGAATGTTTTGCAAAAATGATGTAAATGTTTTCAAATTATATAACCTTAAATTTATACGACACTTCCGTTCCTATTTTTTTTAAATCCATCCATCTTAATACTAATATTATAAATGTGAAAGTTTGTAAGATGGATGGATGTTTCTTACTCTTTCACGCCAGAACGGCTGAACGGATTTAGATGATAGCATGATAGCACAGAGATAGATTATAGTCTACTCGAGACCACACGTAGGCTTTTCACCTCGGAAAAATATACGGTTCCTGTGGGATAGATTTGTTTTTATCTAAGGCTTAACCCGGAGCGAAGGGATAGTGAGTCGCAGTATATATATAGTAATATCTAGTAAATATATAAATACAAATAAATATAATACGAATATAACTGAGATAAGCTCTCTAGAGATGGATTGTTCCAAAACATTTACTATTTTAAATATGCAATTGTAATTTAAATAGGACATAAACTGCCAATTTTGAATTGAAAATAATGTGCTAATGACCGACATTTTGTGAATTCAAGTCACGATAATGAGAGATATTAAAATTCATGAATCGTAATCGCAAATTAGTTTCGAAACGTTTCGATTTTGTTTACACTTGCTTTCTTTTGTTTCTTAGTTCAATAGTAAGGTATTATCAGGATTTGAATTGACGGGTACGTCATATAATCCTTTTAAAGATTTAAAGCTATTTAAATTAAGGCATAAATTTCAATATGATTTTTGCTAATTACAAGCAAAAAATATTTTTTTATTTTAAAATAAAAAAAAACCTCGACATGTAATTCGCCATTTTGTGCTGGCGGCCATCTCGGATCGATTTTCATCAAATATAGCTAAGAACACTGCCGAATAATTCACCTTTCAAACAAAAAAAAAACAAAATCAAAATCGGTTCATCCGTTCGGGAGCTACGATGCACGTTGTAGTTTTTGCGTCGGGGGTTAAAAATGATTTTTAACATTTAAACTTTTTAAATACTTATAATATAATTAGTATTTGCATTAAGAATAAAGAAGGTTAGAACAGATGGATATTAGAACTGATCACGATAATTTGCGAAAAAGTCGTAGATAAGTATGCAAAAGATAGCTATGATATGTAAATCCGTTCTTCTATAGCTGCATGAAAGAAAGACTAGCAAACCCAAACGTATTTATTATAACTGACGAAGACCGAGTCAAAATATTTATGAAATAAAATTAAATCATGATATGATTTAAATCATTAAAAAAAATTAAATCATGATTCATCATGATTTTTCTTAAGATATGTATGAAAATAAATAATGTGATCTTATTTTGACTACGTTTAGATTTTAAATAAAACTATCTTTTCGGATTTCTTCGTATAGCATTCGAAATGTTGGGAACCAAAAATCAAAATAAATTCGCGAACAAATCCGAAAAAATAGTTTTATTTAAAATGTCAAATATTCGCGTAAATCTAAGAAAGTATTACGTTTAGATTTATATCATACATTCTTAATTATTTTCTGAACAGATTTCATAATATTTATTTTTAGATATTGCCTTAAAGGAAAATTCAAAACTGAATAAAGCTCAAGCACAAACCATTCAGAATCTAAATAGATGTCATATTACTATCTATGTGACAAACAGTGACCGCTATTCAAATTCACATCACGACATTGCAAGAGCAGAAGCTATTGAATTATTCACGAATTGTTATTTTACACCGCACTAGGCAACTTAGGGCGTGGAAAATCTTTCAGTATCTCTGCTTGAAAGGTCCTTTGTTGGTTGAAATGAGATAATCTCCTTATTGTTACCTTATATTAATTGATTAAACGTTTTAAGAGGCTTATATAATAGCGTTGACTATGACGCTTACCTATACATATAATAAAATTTTAAATGAAAATCGTATTGTAATAGTAATTATTATCGATACAGAGGCCGAATCTATGGCTTTTTGAATTTTTGTCTGTCTTGTTTCTCTGTCTGTCGTTTGCCTGGGAACATATCACGAGAAAGCTACTGGACGGATTTTGATGAAATTTAGTATGGTGGTAGCTGGTTGTCCGAGTCAACATTTAAGATAGTTTTAGTGTGTGGTAAAATATCTCATCTCTGAGAAATCTAGGTATACTAACCGTTAAAACTTTCCTAGGAACGAATCAGAGCAAAGCGACGATGAGTCGCTAGTTCAGTATAAATCGGACATACTTAATTTTGATGTTTGTAGCCATTTTTTATTTTCTTATTAACTGTCATTCTCATTCACTGTCACTGCCTATATCATTAGACGTGACAGTCCTAAATTTTGCATGAAGTTCCGATACAATAATAAAATTCAACAATAGCTATACTCAGTTTAATATAATATTAAAATTATTTTATATAAACATATAAACAAAATAATAAATTCGAATAAACACTATATAAAAAATATTCATACTTGTATTTTATGTGTACTTTGCAGAAATTTACTAGTGACAAGAAATTGAATGGTAGATATGACGCGCATCAACTTGAATATTCTATATCCCTTAGGATAACATGTGTTTTCAGACCTTACATATGTGAGGTCATATACGAATATATTTTGAACTTTTCTAGCTTTCTTTGATACTGGAATAGCTATTTGAATCGGTGAATATTTCCATGAGTGGTATAATATTTGTTTGTTTTTACATATTCTTATATTTAAACTGGCGACTCACCCTCGCTTCGCAAGAGCTCGTCCCTAGTTACGTTTTAATAGTATCGATTTCTCAGAGATGAGATATTTTCTCGCTGTAAAAGGTATCCTATATGTTAACTCAGATAACCAGCTATCATATACCAAAATTCATTAAAATCCCAGTGGGATTTCCGTGATGCGATAACAGACAGACAGACAAAAGTTCTAAGAACTATAGATTGGCCTCTGTATCGTTAATAATGTCTATTTCAATACGATTTTCCAAAAAATATTTAGTGTACAGATTCGGCTTAGTTACAATTTTATTATATGTATAGATTGACTTTAGTAATTTAAATGTAGATTAACTTTAACGGAGAACAATATCTCCCGTGATTGCTGTAAAGCATTCGAAACGTCGGGAATCAAAAATCAAAATAAATCCGCGAAATAATCCGAAAAGATAGTTTTATTTAAAAATAAAGCAAGATGATAAAATAAAAGTGAACTACGTTTATGATACGTAAGCATAATATATTATCACTATAAGACATAGACTTGCTTGTGAATTCATATTTTCTAAGTACATTACATGGGTCATTATAATGTTAACGCCTTCTCCGTATTAACTTATAGTCACAAACTGCACAACACTGATTCTCCAGCACTGCACTTTACAATATTAAAACGTTCTAGGCTGAAATTTTAATTCTTCAATGTCGAGTCAAAATAAAATCCATATTCTCAATAAAATAATTATTTAAATCTGAGCGCATTGAATCAATTGAGATACTCAAATATTTGTGTACTTGCTTCCCAATACAAACTTTCATCCCCATTTTCATCACCTTAAGGGATGATTTCCGGGATAAAAAGTATCCTATGTCCTTCCCAGGGTCGCAAACTATCTTCTTACCAAATTTCATCTAAATTGGTTTTGTAAATCTAGAGATTACCAACAACAACGTCACAAACTCACAAACTTTACCTATTTATCATATAAGTATAGATAACTAGTTTCGTCATAAATATAAATATAAAACATCAGAAATTTCCCGCGAAAAGCATTTATAGTAGTATAGGAATTACAAATTAAAATTATCTAAAAAATGATTTTTAGGAAATTTATCCCCTATTGAATTAAAAATGTAACATGAAATACGTAATTTTTATTGTATTAAATAACCACAAAATCATAATAATATTTTCTAAGTATTAAAATAATACTATATTCGTCTATATACTAACATCTATCAGACGAATAATAAATTAACTTATTCGTTCGTCTCTCTAGGGAATAAATATAGATTAGTCGTCGGATCGTCGTACGTAGAAACAGTAATATATTTTCTATTTTAACAGTAGATAGCTAACTAATGTAGCTCTTTATATAAGACGTCATCCTACAATCATTAAAAAATAGCAAAAATATATACGACAAACACATTGATAAACAAACTCACAACATACACAATTAGCGTCTCAAAAGTGACCTCAAAATGATGTGCACGATTCAAGATTGAATTACGCTTTTCTCTTCAAATCTCGTTTGCTCATTGCTTTTCGGATGACAAAATTAAAACGCACGTTGTTTTGTTTAAAAAAGTACTTTATGTAGTGTGCATAAGTTCGAATTTGTAGTTAGACAATTAGAACTTTCGATTTTTGAACTTAAAATCACATATTGACACCACTTTTTAAAGAGATATTTGTTAGGAAATGTGTATCTCTGTATGATTTTATATATCAACTAACATTGCCCGCGGCTCCGCCCGCGTTCAGATGACCAAAAACCAAATTCTTAGATTTTACATAGTATTAGTATACTCTTACAATGCAGTTTTTGTGTTTTTGTATTTTTTTCTCAGAAATGAGATATTTTCCCGCGGTAAAAAGAAGCCTATATGTTGACCCGGATAACCAGCTATCATCATACCAAATTTCATCAAAATCTGTCCAGTGGTTTTCTTGTGATGCGGTAACAGACAGACAGACAGACAGAAAGACAGACAGACAGAAAAAAATTCTAAAAACTATAGATTCGGACTCCCTATCGATAATAATGTCTATTTCAATTAGATTTCCCAAAAAACATTTAATGTACAGATTTGACTTAGTTAGAGTTTTATTATATGTATAGATAGAAAACATTATATTATTATGATTTTATGACATAAAGATAGCTTTAAGCAATTCTGATTCCATCAACAAGCAACACTTCTGGTTATATCAGTATACATAATTTGAAGTCTAATATGAGTTAGATGCCTAGTATAACACGTCTTTACTTCAATATTCACAACCCCTAATGCAGTGTATGAGAGAACATTTCTCATATTCAGCTAAATAGGGTCCTATTCTTGATTAGTACTGTTGTAAAAAATAACAAATTAGAGTAATTCAATGAATAAATTCCATTTATAGTCTTGGGCCTAAGCCCTTTGTTCCTAGAACTGATACTTTTAGAATCGAATAAACCAATAATGTATTGTTTGATAAACCGTAGTCCATTAAACACTGTCTCTAATATAATTTAATGCATTTGCGGAAATTTAAAGTTAACGAGGTAAAGTTCGATAAATGTTAACAAGGAATAAAAAAACACACCCATTTCTTATATCAAATGACATTTCCGAAGAATTAAGTGTATTCCTCTGCTTCAGATGGAAGTGCACAATGAAAATAATAATAAAAGCGCAATATCCTAGCCACTTAAACGAACAAATCAAAACCGGAACGGAGATCGTAAATTCTTGAGTGAAAAGGTACTAAGGCAAAGCGGTTAATTGCCATCACTAAAACGAGACTGATCGTAACCCGTTGTGACCATAGAGAAAGTCCTTAAAGAAAATGAATGGCTATTTTTTATAAATATGTCTATTTTAAAGATATTATACCTATAGAAGATATGACTGTTCATATATTATATTTATATTAAGTTAGTTCAAAACGAATATTTAGGATTACTTGCACCAATATCTTTATTTATATGTTTATTAAAAGTCAAATTGATCTGTTGTAGGTCCTGATTTTAGAACAAATCGCTCTGTACATGTTATCAAAATTATTATTTTTTTCCTCTTTCTTACCGGTCATTCTGTATATAACGTGTATTCTCAATTCTACGTGACATTAGCGAAGTACTCGTATAATCTAAAAGGCACTCCTAGACACCACGAAACAAAAGAATTGAATTGAAAAATCAAATTGTACCATTTGATTGCTAAACATTAAACACGTTATTTAGAGCATTATCAAGACGCTAACCCGCGGGTTCGCCCACGTTCAATCTACAAAAAAAATCTTTGACTTTATATTTTTGGTTTGTGCCTATGTATTTATATTATATATTGGTTTTACAATTATAATTACTACTCGGCTCCCTTGGGTCGTAGCATGAAAATATATAACATAAAGCCTTCCTTAATAAACGGCCTATTTAATGCAAAAATATTTTTTCAAATCAGATTAGTAGTTCCTGAGATTATTGCGTTTAAACAAACAAACTCTGCCTCTTTATAATATTAGTATATATAAGAGTATGTAAAATTCATGATTGTGAGGTATAACCATCTTCGACGATAATACAAGGCATAAATTATGTTACATATAGGTGGGGTGTTTCAGGAAGAACTGACTGTTAATTATATCGCAGATAAGACAGTATATACAATGTACTTATTATTTACACTAGTAACCCATAAACAATAAATTTGCATTTATTTTAGCTAGCTGTTTTTTTTAAACTCAATTTACAAATATCATCACACTGTTAGCTTGTTTTCGTAAAATGTTTTTGAATATAGCCTATATAACCTTCATATTAGTGAAAACTATATGAAAATATGTACAGCAGTTTCTGAGATAAGTTCGAACAAACACAGGAGGACTTTGATTTCAAGACATACCTGAGATACCTAATGTAGTTATAATATATTTTTTTGGGTTGCTAAAGATCTCGGAAATACTTACTAATAGTGACTAATGTTGAATATTAACCTGTTTCAAGCAGTACCTACCTAGGTACCTATAGGTATGTATAAGTTTGGTAGGTGTGTGTGGTGATTGATGTCGGTCACGGCGGCTAATATCCCTGAGAGGAACCAACTGGGCAGTATACAAAGTGTATGCATAGACACAAGTATGCAATTTCTAATCCTATCACTCTTACACTCCTCCACAATTCGACACTCGCGAGAAATCCAAAGCAGGACCCACGGCTTTACGTGCTCTCCGAAGCACAGTCGTAATGAGCCGCTAACTTCCGAACTTTTTAACAGAATCTCTTCACAGAAAGACTTAATAACTAAACTTGGCCCGACCCTGGACTTGAAACCAGGACTTCTGGATCTGCAGCTGTACATGCTAGCCACTAGACTAACAAGGCAGTATAAAAAAAGTTTACTAACACAGTACATCAAACTGCTGCAAAAGCTGTGTAACATCAACATATACATAAGACAACACCAGTCAGAAATGCTCAATAATTTATATTATAAATGGTGTACTCCCTAAGATTTATTGCCATTAAAGTTTCCTAATATCACATACTTAATGGATTACTGGTAAATTGATTTATGAGTACCAACAAAACCGCGATTCTGAATATTCACTTAAGTTCAACAGTTGGTTCTAAATACAGAAACAAACAAGTAAACTGTTAGTTTTAGCAATGTTGGTAAGCCTGTTTGATAAGAGTTAAATAAGATGTATGTTTTTGTATGTATGTAAACATGTATTTATGCATGTATGTATGTATGTACATATGTATGTATGTCTGTATAACTGATGATGTTTGGCTCAGTTTGAACTTGCTGTGCCAGTGGTCGCGGGTTCGAGTCCCGCTGGAGTTATTCATTTGTGTCATGAGCACGTATGTTTGTACTGCAGTCATGGGTGTTTAATGTTTATATTTATAATATATGTATATGTATTTAAAGTTATATATGTGTAGTGTATCAACTATCAAGTATCCATAATACAAGCCTCAACCATGGAACTAAATGGTGCTGTGTGCTAACGACCCAACATATTTATTTATGTATGAATGTATGTATTAGCGGCTCCCTCACTTCGCTCGGTTTCACCTCAAAACAAAAACAAACCTATCCCATGGGAACCGTACATTTTTCCGGGATAAAAAGTAAACTATGTATCATTCCAGACTATAAGTTATTGCTGTGGCAAAGAAAAAAGTTTCATCCAGATCCGTTCAGCCGTGTGTAAGAGCGTAAATAACAAACATCCATACATACTCACAAACTTTTACATTTATGATATTTATAAACCGATGTATGTATATATGTATCAACATTAAGAATTACCCCATATAAATAAAAAAACACATTACTTTTTTCGTTGTAAAGCTCTGGTACCTTTTTAAAAAAACTGTATTTTTATATCTATTTATATTTTGTTAGTCGATATCGATAATCGAGACAAGTATACTACAAACCTAGAGATATTTGTATAGATAACATTAAACATTGACCGATCAAGGAAATATTGGCCTATTAGCACAGATAATATTACAACTTAAATATTTGTGGAAATCTCAATGCTTTCAAGATGACTTAATCGCTCGATAAAGTGTAGGTGTATACGACCTTATGTATTATCTTATATATGATTACCTTAGTTATAGTTATTTTAAATTAATAATATCACTAAATATATTACCTAAGTAATACTATTATTGTAAAATAACTATAGTTTGAACTAAAATAATCGAAAGCTTCTTGCATTATATTAAGTGTGCTTAATCAATAGTATTACTAAGGTAATATCGTTAGCATAATAGACAAAGAATGGTTCCAATGACATCCTATAACTGCTAAAATGAATTAAAATAGGTAATATCTTTACATTAAAAAGGCAGTTTAGTTAATAAAAATATTTTTCTTTAGTGAAACGTAAATAAGTCTTTGAAATAATTACCAAGTGATTTATAACGCGCCACGCCAGTAATGTTTTTTTACACAGTATCGTGTGAACCTTCGTGCTACTTTGAATGTTTTAGTACCATTTTTCTAACATGGTATAATAATAGAATGACAATGTGATATTTTTTTTATAATTTCTTGTTACAACGCTGTTTAATATGCAAATAGCAATAATGTACTGGATTAACTAGTTTTATATATTCAAAATGTTTATATATATAGCTGAACGAATTTGGATGAAATTTTGTATACAGACAATGTCTAGTGTGTGTATCAGGTATGGTGCATAAGTAGCATAATCACTTAGGGACGTACCAGAGCAAAGCGAGGGTAAATCGCTTTTTAAGTTTAGTCTACAGGTAATGATTATTGAATACTAAGATTTACGATGAACACTATAGCTTAATAATTATAAAAAATTTTAAAAATAAAATAAAAACCCATTTCAAGGCACTAAAATGTAAAAAGTAACTAAATGGGGATTTTCATTTAGTATAGATACTTTATCAGATATTTTCAAAGTCGGTGTCAGCAGATGCAAAGCAAATCTAATATATTTCGATACGTAAAATACATATTTACCTATTAAATATTCATATCTTAAAATATTGTCGGCTGGTACATTTTAGTGCCCCGAAGTCGGTTTTTTTTTAAGTTTTTATTTTTCTATTTTTAGTGTAAACGTAATAAGCAGGTAATTTGTGAGAAGAAAGTTTTTTTAATTACTTGTACGATTAAACAATTTATAAAAAAAAAACTATTGTTGGTTTTTTAAAAAACCGCTTGACCGACTTCGATAAAAGTTATATGGGACCACCTGGGAAGTATAACCTTTGAAACAAAAAAATCCAAATCGGTTCAGGCGTCTTCGAGAAACCGGTAAACATACATAACAAAAAAAACCGACGAATTGAGAGAGAACCTTTTCCTTTTTGGAAGTCGATTAAAAATGGAGTAGTACTTTCCCGTAAGAATAAAAAAATACCACGATTTACTTTCAAAGACTTTATTTCATTGTGATAGTAAATAGATGTTTTAAAGATATAAATTATGTTTTTACAATAAAATTAGTTACATATTATTATGAAATATACATACGAATTATGAGCAGTATATAATAATTTAGTGATCAATAGATATGTACAATTTTAAGATAAATCTTCATATTTAATTACACATGTTCTAATATCATGTAAAAGCTACTCTAATACGTTAATATATTAAATTATTATTACATAATATACTAGTATGACATGAAGTGAGACAGCACTACACCTAAATCTCACAATAAAAATCAAAAACATGAAAAATCTTCACAAATCATACAAACAATATCGACTTTATCCATTACAAATGAAACCCTTAATTTCAACTCAATAACTTTTAAATCGAGTAGACATGACAATGTTAAATAACGACGATATATTCCAGAAATGTATATAAAAGTAAATAATTATGTAACATACCTCATAAAGAAATATATATAATACTTTCTTATATTTACTCGAATAATTTATTGACATTATAAATAAAACTATCTTTACAAACTTTTTCGCGGATTAATTTTAATTTTTGGTTCCCGACGTCTCGTATGCTTGACAGCAATTATAATCAGGAAGAGACCTCTTTCTCACGAAAAGATAGTTTTATTTAAGTACATATAACTCATTTATATGATAAAGTATATTGCTAATAAAAAGAAAAAATCTGAAAGTAACAAAACCATTTTTAGATATAAAACACTGTCATCCCCACTCTATTCCATATAAATTCAAATAACTTATGTATAATCTTAAATGTTACCAGCAATAGTACGTTTAAACCCTACTAGTATTTAAACATGAATGGACGAAACTGCAAACAGAAACTAGCAAGTAATATTGGCACAAGACAACTATAGTATATCAGTAGGCTAATTAAATATTATTTATAATTATGTGAGGGGGTTTTAAAATGTACTACGGGTTACATCGAATTTGATTAAAAACACTATCAGAATGAGGCTATTCAATAAAAAATTATATCTTTGCACTATTATTATGAAGGGTTCTATATAGGGGTTTCTATATTTGGGGCTTAGACGAGAAGTTCTTCAATCGTTGAAGAATGGAAACTTTAAAAATTATATTTATTTAATTTAATTTTGTTGTTTGTTTAAAAGCGTGCCATTTATGCACAGATAACTTCTCCAATGTCACGTAGGATGACGAGGAATTAACGTTATATATATATATATATATATATATATATATATATATATATATATATATATATATATATATATATATAGTCCTCAACGATTGTAGAATGACATATTGTCTAAGTTCTTTTAGTCTTCATTTTGTTTCCGAAGCAAAATCTCATTCGCATCGCAACAATCAGTAAAACTATGTAAGTCTAAAACACGAATAAATTCATCACATCACGCCTAATTACACTTATACCATTGTAAGTTTATTTAATATTTCGTGCAAATATCGCCAAATATTATATTGTGATATATTATTTTATTAGCATCAATAAAACATCGAGTTTTAGTATTTTACTAATGAAAGGAAAGAGTATTCCTTAAGGAATAACTGTCGGTAATAATTTTAATTACCTCTGGAATACAATACTGGACAACGTTTATTCAACTTTTATGTACGGTTCTTCTTAATTTATAAGAGGATTACTTTTAACATTCATTGTTGTTGAGAGAGGAAGCTTAAAATGCAAATAATTAAAATGGTAATAAATCTTAATCATTATTTGCATAAATGTCTTTATAATGTAATGAATGAAAGGTACCGTTTCATTTTTGTAATTTTGGATGAAAATTCAAGCATGGCAGTTATAAATAGTGGAGGGAATAAAATAGTCTTAGGTTCAAAACTGGTATCGAGGCAAAATGACCCACGATTTCTAAGCTATCAATATCATCTGGTCCCATAACACCAGTTAAGAATCGTATTTTCTACACGTAAGCAATTATGAATGGTTTTATTATTTAAGTAATTTTGAAAATATTTATTATACATATGGAAATTATTGTGTATCACCATTTTTTCAACACACACAAAATTCAACACACGTATAATATTAGAATAATTAATGAAAATTAATGAACGAATTTAGAATAATTTAGACACAACATACCTATATTAAAATAACGCGATCCCAGTTCCTCACGTTCCAAAACGTTCCAGATTCAACAGAACTATAGTGATATTTTTAATTTGTAAAAGCATTAATAAAATAATCATTTATAATCGCTCACGTGTAGTATTTTTTCTAAGAATAACATTTCTTTATATGTAGATGTAAATTTACTTAGTGCCATTGATTTGAAATATTTTAGTTTTATTTACATAAGTTTGAATATAATTGACTTACAATTTACAAAACATATAATATGTATTAAATTTAATATGAAATGACTGCAATCCAAATATAATTGTAAAATAAAGATATTAGACAATACATATTTTGTGATATTTAAAAGCTATGAATGCACGATTTGTTGTATGAATATGCCATTTAATGCTTTGAGTAATTTTTCAAACTAATTCGTACATTGAAGTAAAACCATCATACCTCGCATCGTGAAAAACATTTTTAAGTGAAAAATGTGACTTACTGTAATATAACCATACAATCTGATGTTATTTTAAAAATTCATCATTTGCTTACTTTCTAAAACACCATGTGTGCAGATATTATATCATTGGACCAAAGTTCAACCTTCAAATCTACGCTAATCTTCTACATAGATATAATGTAAGTCTTCAAGACAAATGCAGTATAACTACAGGCAATCGAAATCTAGTTACTATAGAATCTATCAAATGGACTAGCACTAAGTTACTATTAGATTTAGATTTAAGACACTAAAATAATTACATCGTAGAATTTAATATAATTGATACTTACAGGAGAATCTCTTATGAGAATATTAATATAGATATACACAATGTTTAAGTGGCACAATAAAAATTTAGACAAATCGTAAACGTATTGTGCAGAACTTACACGCTATTAGTGGTAATAATTGAATTACACGTTGATGATATTTAATGTACATAGACACTCAATAGAGACGTGAAAATTACAGACTATGATAAAACTATGGTAAGAATAGACCAAACACGTATAGTCTATGGTCCCACATCAAGACACACTTTTAATAGAATCGAGCCCCAAAGAATGCTACACTTTTCACTTCATATAAAATATAATGATATATCCGATACGAAAATTTCGCCGTAGTTTTATTTAAATCAATTATTTTAATGAAATAAAATGTCCATTAAACCAAAATTAATTCAAAATAAGTCTTTAAACATTCGTTGTAAAACATACACGCAGCCTAAAATTTGATTAAACATTGAATTCGCACAAAGATCTAGTTCAAGTTCAATAGATACTTCAATATAGACTGCGAATGAAATTACTCACTTTAACACACTTAGCTAGCACACAACACTCATTCGAAAGATAAACACTAATTTATAGTTCATGTAGTCCAATGAAAAGATGGAAGTGAGTCAAAGAGTCTTTCAAGGACTTTGTGCGGGACTCGGCCAAGGCGGCCTCATCTTTTCAAGAGCATATTTTAGCTGAAAGCTAGTATGTAAATGCTACAGATACTCATCTATTTGATCATAATCTTCATCTGGGGGCGATGGACCAGACACGGAGAGGATTGGTAAGCCGAAATGTTTGACAGTTTCAACACTGCCGCTATCATCCGACTTTGCTTCCTCATTTATAGTGTCTTCTCGTGGCGCTTTGATTTTACATAGTCTTTCTGATGAATCACTCATTGCTGTAAGTGGTATGTTATCTGCCGATCTGTAAATTAAATAAATGTTGTAAGCCCTTTTCTAAATAAATCATAGTCAAGTCAATGAGAACATCATAGACTTCTAATAAATTATTTTTTTATTTATCGTTCCTTTTAAATATGTTAGCACGTTGTAACATTTATTTATAATTATGATATAATCATAAATTTTTTGGGTACTGGTACGCCAGAAAAATTGCAATCGCTTGAAAAAACATGTGAGGTGGGTTCAAACTCCGGAATTCTGATATCTTCGATGTTTTCATGTGCGAATCACCCAACATGATTACCACTTGTCTAATAGTGAAGGAAAGCAATATAAAAACCTACATGTCTAAGAGAACCTAATTAGTGAAGACAAGTGAAGTCTGCCAACCAGTACTTCGTCAGCGTGATGGACTATGGCCTGCTTCTTGCATTAAGGGGAGGCCCGTACACAGCAAAAGGTTGAATAAATTAACTACCTACTTAGGTATGGTCCAATATTATACCATATAACATGTTTAAAATCAACTATATATATAATATATATTTTGTATCAAAAATAATATTATAATTATCGAATAGTGATTATATCACGTTTGTCATAATATATAATGTAAATGGTAATTGTGGAAAAAACTAACTAGACATGCAGCAATCGTAGAGCTTTATAATTCCGTGTTCTACTTTCGCATCTAAAAAATGAAGTAAATATAATGAAGAGGTATATATGTACATATTATGTATGTTCGTTTATACTCATCAGTTACCGCATAAGTCCCAAAGTAATCTAAAATGTCTGAAGTCATAAAGGGAAGATACCACTGAGATAAAAACTAGCATACATTTGGAATGCCCATTTTATATTTTAAACCTTACGTCACTTCCGTATAGGATATATTTTGGATTGACAACTGTAGCTCATGAAAAATGTTTGTATATAACTGTAAGTTACTGTGCTCCTACAATTTTTACTTGAGGTTTTACTTTGAGACCTACTTACATACGCAAGAAAAATGATGTTTTATGTATTCACTTCCTAAATAGGAATTATGATTTTTTTAACAGAATATATTGTTAGGGTTATTTTAAACATCATTTTCTTCTTTTTTTATAATTATTGATTAATGGCAAAAGTAAGTATACAAAATTAAGCAAGGTCTTCAGGAAGTAACGACCATCGCATTAATCACACTTATATTATACTCGCGTTTGAACGCGTCTGAACAAAAAAATCGTCTCTTCATTTATTATTATATAGATAAGCAAGTATGTTCGTTTGTTACGTGTTCAAGCCGTAGTGGCTCAACTGATTTGATGGAGGATGAAAGTACCCTAAATATATAGATTTTATCAATATAACTACTCTTTTTTAACGTTAGGAAATGCCTTTACACATACCACCTGCGTGCTTATAGGTATTTATGTTGGACTCACCGGCTAGCCAGTACTACCCAATAAAACCTAACGGAACCTCCTTCCGTCTTAATAGGACGTCGCAGAATTGCTTACACACTCAACCATGACGCCCCGACGACAGGCCTACCAGAGCAGATAACAACAACCAAGAGGTTGCTCCCATGGTTCATTCTGCTATGAGAGAAGTACCAGGAGCAACCCACACGGTACACTGTCCACACAGTTGGGCCGCCTTTCAGTGTGTCCCTTGGCTTCACGCCCGGCTAGATTGCCGGATGCTTATGAGCCACCCACCATCACAACAAAGTGAACACTCATCATCGACTATACTTACTGCGACTATCGACATATCTACTGCGAGAGCAGAACAGGGTGCAAAAACTAGTGTTTAATAAGTAAATTAATCAAATTGAAGAGACTTTATTATCTATATTTTTATATAAAACGTCCATATTTTTACCTTGCTTTCCGGCACAGCTTAGACTGAGAGCCGTGTCGACGTAAAAACTCGCCTGGATCGAAACCAGCGAAGCTTGTAGGCTCAGCTGATACGAATATTGCTGAGTTAACGCGCGGGCGATTGCACCGCGCCAATAAACGCTCCTCACATTCTAGACTCTGTGTGTGCGTGTGGGACCAACGCATATGCTGTAAAAAATATAATATTAGCACTACGAAATATATAAAGTTTTAAATACTTTTGTTAATAGATAAGATGAATATAATACATAATATATATACATATTTCATACAATAATCTGATAAATGAATTCATTAAAAAATATCTACAAGTAAGTCTCATTTTGAAATGTCACTGTAAAATTATTTTATTTCTAAGAACAGTCTAATGTTAGGTACATTATATAATTTAGGAATTAAGCTACTACTAACAATTAATCTGATTTTACCTTGATATTTTATTCTAAATGTTTAGTTTCTTATAGAAAAATTTACATCGTTATAGTGCGTGTGTTTAATAGTGTATAAATATATTTCTATTTGCAAGAACTTAGAAATCAATTGATATTTTTATAACTGTGCAAAGTCTGAATGTATAAGTAAAACTAATTCGAAAGTAAAATTTGATTACGAACCGTAATAAATATTGGCAGCTTGACTTTTATTAGAAGGAAAATTATATGATAATAATAACATTTAAACACTTTCATTCTTAACAAAATTTTAGAAAGATTATAATATTGGTGAAGTTTTAGATAAAATTAACTGTAGTATAACTTTTCGGAGTTTCTATAATAAGTTACCGTCTAGTTTCATACACGTTATACTAACTTTGCGGTCTACATTATTTGTTTTATGAAGTAGCAACAGAGAAATTTCTATAATGAACATGCTCTATAATTAACTATTTATGTTATCATAATACTAAATTGATAAGGTTTTCAATATCAAATGTAATGAAAGATGTTCAAAATTTAAAGTGATAATGAGTAGAGGAATGAGAAACATAAACAAATAAAAAAGCTTGTTATTTAATTATCAGCCTGCTATCAGAATGAGAAGTATACACTTTATGTGTATGTCTATGTACAACCCAAAATATAGATGGATATATTTTTTATTATTTCTATGTTGTTATTTTTAAACATTTAATCGCTTGTAACTAAATTGTGTAATGAAGTCTACGATCATATTAAACCTAATGTAATTCGAGTTTGAGCTTACTCATTTCATTCATGATGATAAGTTTGACAATACACTTGGTTCACACTAGGTTTTTTTTATTTTTTTTTAACTAATATTATTAAGGCAGTGTACTTTTGATGTCTAAGAAAAACTTACTACGTGATCAATAAATAGCATTAACATTTCTGGGATTCATACCAGAGAAACTCCTTTAACTACTGGTACCGTAGTATCATTTAGTACGATATTATACCATGGCATCAACGGGGTTTATTCTATAATATTTCATAATTGTAATCATAAAATATTATGTCGAAATGGCTATAAAATTGTTTTAATGACAGTAACAAAGCTCATCGCTTGTAAAACGCGATATATTTGTTTCAAAGTTAAGTCTTTATGAGAACTTCTAAATATTAAAAGTATCAAACTTTGTTAATGTATAGTTTCAATCAATGTTGGCGTATGCCACAACCAACGTTGGTTTTTCGATACACGCTATCGAGTGTTTTTACTTGTCTCTTTTTTTCACTCTACAACACTGTATTTGAACGATGACGCGTCAAGTGTTGGTCCACATTTTTGTGCTAAGTCATATCATGTATGTATATAGATCAAGTGACGCAGTATGACATTTGTATGACTGGCATTATCTACTGCGGGCAACGAGTTTAATCCAAGTGGAATATTTATTGACCGTTCAGTTATTCTATGAAATACGTATTTACATATTAATGAAAAAGCTACAAACAAGCATTACTAGTTTTTTATTTTACTCGTTATATTTCTTAATTATTAAAAACTAAAATATTCGCGAAGGCTAAGAAATATTGTTTAAGTTAGAAGTAAGAGAATCGAACCCGTTTATCCCACACAAATAATGTTAACATTATTTGGACACTAGAACCTAACAAACGTTGGACCAAAAGTTGGCGCACAATATACCTACATACATATATAGCTCGTATAATAAAGTCCATATTTTGAAAAGTTATATGAGACTAAAGCCTTAGCAGGACTGTCAATGTAAAGCACGCGATTCGTGAGTTAGTGTTCAGGAACAAAAACTTAACTTCGTTTATTGTTCAGAGGCAAAAGCTTTGCAAATATAAAAGGAAATCATGGATATTTGTTAAGAAAATGTTCGATTTGAGTGTACGGCTATTAATTTCACTTCAATAGACGCATTGGATAGTTTTAAAAGTTCTACCAACCACGCCATATTCATAGAGGTACATAATTTTTTAACAAAATAGCATTACAAGTTTAAGAGATTGTTAATCTTCTTTATATATATATAACTAGCGGAAACAAAAACAAATTTATCCTTCGGGAACCATATACTTTTCCGGGATAAGAAGTAGCCTATGTGTTATTCCAGACTATAATCTATCTCTGTGCCAAATTTCATCCAGGCCCGTTCAGCCGTTCTGGCGTGAAAGAAAACAAACATCCATAAATACTCACAAACTTTCACATTTATAAAATTAATATAGATTCTTACGTACGTGTGTCACTAAACTCCTAAACGGCTGGACCGATTTTGATGATTTTTTTGCGTGTTTGAATGGGTTTTGGATGGTTCAGATTCACAACTGGACTCCGTAGTGGCGCTGCAGTGGGGTTCTAAGATTTTAGTGACGACAGTATTTGGGCAGGACAAAATCTGTCAGGTCCGCTAGTCTTTTATATGTTAATTTTTTTTTTTTTTGATATACAATAAATAATTGGACTTATTTGTTATTGACCCTTACTATAAATGTGATTCAATAATATTAAATAATTTATAATTTAGGTATATATATCTTATTGAAAAAAACACATGTCTAATTTACAAGTCAAACAACTCGCTCAATTGCTTTTAGCTGAGCTGCGAGAACAAAGTGTTTCATTGGTTAATGTTTCCAGTGTAATAAATATACTAAAGCGCCAATACACGCCACGTTAGTTTATTGACAAAGTAATTAATGTGTAAAGAATTTAAAAATAAATAACAATCCTATAAAATTGACTGTTTTTGTATCTCTTTACCTAACTAAGTATTTTTCACATACGTTTTAATAAAAAAAAAAATTTTAATTATGCATTCAAACACTACTTTTAAATTTAAAAAAAAACAAAGTAAGATCTTATTTTTTGTGATAAGTTTGAATTATTTAAGGTATATTGTGTATCTTTTTTAAAATAAATCTCGAAATTTTAATATTAAAGAAATTATATATTAGAAAAACAATATAAAACTTTATTTTAACTTAACAGAAAGTCATATGAAGCTTTTAACTCATCAATGTGCGAGTACAAAGTGTTCCATTGGCTTACATTTCCAGTGTAATAAATATAACAAAGCATCAAGAATAAAAATTCACAGCGTGACTTGAATGTGACGAAAAAAATGGTAATAAATGTGCTTGATTTGGTTTATTGCGAGACAAATGTGATACGCTGAAAATGCATTTTGCACCGTCTTAGCTTCATTCATAACTCCATTGTGTATTCCTGTCACATTCCTATTAAAAATATTTCATTTTTTCTCTATCTTTTCAGCCAACGATGCGAAGGACTTTTAATCCAATATAGCTCACATTGTTCGCTCAATCCAATACCACGAAATGGTAAATGATACGAAAAGGTAATAAGAAAATTTAATATGTGGAAACATTTACTGTTTTTGATGGAAATATTTGTTTGCTAAAACGAAATACTGTATAAAATTCTGCTATAAATTTATGAACAACGTAGTATTAAATATTATTTGTGATATTATTATACAGAAAAATTCTTGCAATGTACTTTTTTTTTTATGTGTTGATCAATTTAAATCAAAATATCGGTCGGTTTTGCAAAATTGATATAATTATAAATTAATAGAAGTATTTTTTAAGTAAATATTATAATTATTTGAACCGTTATTACAAAATGAATCGGTACCTTTCCTTTTTAGTTAGTAATTGCTGAACGTTTATATTTAATCTTCTGCTCAAAGGCAGTCTGTTCAACAATACACAAGTTTCGAACTTAAGAGCAAACAGTTTTACCAGTATAACTTCATTTTGAGAAAAACACGCTATCATGGAGCTAAAGGTATTATTTATTTGTAAAAAACCCCGCTGCTCCCAAAAATCTGAGATTTGTCTGGAAAAGCTGAAAAGTACGATACAAAAAATTATGAAAAACGAGCCAAAACAGCAGCAGCCGTGTACAACCATGAGGTGAAAATCCAATCGTGATGCCTGTGCAAAACCATACAATTTGAGCGTGCGTGTTGGAATAGCAAAAACGTGATGCGACTTGTAATTCGTACGGTTAGAACAAAGTAGTTTGTGAATTTAGAAAGCACTATTTGGTTCAAATTTTTTAATTCAATAAGAAAGTTCAATCCAATGAAAAGTTAATCAAATGGTTCTTTTTAAATCACCTTTATTCTATGGTGTACGAATTGAACACACGAGTAAGCGTGTGGCTTACTTGGTGGTCGCAACCAGCGCAGCGACATTGGCAGTGAGGGCACGCCCGCGGCTTAGCGCGGGCGGGGCTCTGCTACCTGCATTGGTTTATGTCGTCAGGCGCTGCATGCAGCAAGGCAAATTGGCAGCCGCAATCGCGCGCACTCCGACGAGGATATTGGAAGCAACGGTCCAGAAGACAGCACACGTCCTGCATACCAGATTGTTTGAGCAACGGAATATTATAGCAATTTTGTTTACTATCATCTTAATTTGGTCCTTCGAGCCGGATGTATGAGTCTATGGGTAGCTTAATAAAAATAGCGTTAGCATCGAATACATAATTATAAATATATACTTTGGAAGACATATAGTATGTTAAGAGTTGAGTGTGTTTTGAAAGCTACTAACATAATGCAAAGCATCAGGTGTTAATACTTATTTTAAACTAAATTACATACGAGTGGTTTTAACTCTTATAATGACACACAAAACTGTTATATTACACGCGTATTTATTTACATTTTTGCCAATTTATACACAATATTTTATTTGAAAGATTTAAAAATTTTACACAATTATAGATATTTATAGTAAGTTTTACAAAGTTTCTTAAAAGTAATGAGCTGAATCTGGTGTGATTCTCTGTTAAAATAAAATTCAAGTTTTAACCATATGTCTTAACGGATCGTTTAACTTCATATAAGTTTTCTAATATATTGTTTCATGTTATATAAAGAATCTTAAATTCATAAGATTTCCTATGAACCGAAACAGAAAATATAAAGTTAAATCAGTAACACATAAAGTTAAAATTGTCATTTCTTTCGCCACTCCGTACGAATTTTATGGTCCCGTCATGATTACAAGAACAAGATGAATGTAATATCTTTTAAATTTCGTTACTTTATATAGGTGCAATCTATTTTTTTAGCGTGATTTGTCGTAAGCAAAGGAAATATTCTTAAGTGCATAACAATAGGCAATGGACTATTGTTTTATTATTCCAATTAAAATGGAACACTTAATGGAATGAAAATATGTATTTTATGGATTGAAATTGCTCGCGTGGCATTTACATAGTGGTACGCTATCGGAAATATGTGGGCAAGTAAATTATAGGCAATTAGTTTTATTTTTTATAGAAAAATATACAAGAATGGGTAAATAATAATGAACGTGGACGATGTGACCTCAGCTTATATAGATTAAATCATTTATATACATACATATGTAAATTATTATTAATATTACATTTATATACTTATATATTCTTCAAAGTATATACAATATCGTTTTTAACTTCTTATGTTTAGAAAATATAATATACTTATCTGTGGTTTTTGATTTTTTTGTTAAATATTTACATATATTTTTTATTTGGATAAGAAAATATAATAATAAGTATAATAGTATTTTCAAAGTGATACGCTTTTTTTTGGCTTCCAAGTATGTACATAATATAATGTGAATTCATACATAACTTTGTCTTTTATATTTTATGATAAATATCTCTAGATGACACGGCTTTGAGAAATTTCTGAATAAAAATGTATACGATCGTGAGATAAAGATATTTTAAAGTACTACATGTAAAAGTAAACTACATGAGCTTTATTATCATATGTAAAGCGTATTTTATTACGTTGTCGTATATCGGATATAGTACCTAGAGTGAATTTAGACTGACGCAAGCATCAACATAATGTAATCTTATACAAAGAGAATACATTGTAAATTAAAATGATATATAATAAACAAGTATTGCCCGCGGCTCCGCCCGCGTTCAGATGACCAAAAACCAAATTCTTAGGTTTTACATATTAGTATACTTTTACATTGCAGTTTTTGTATTTTTTCTCAGAAATGAAACACTTTCCCGCGGTAAAAAGTATCCTATATGTTGACCCGGATAACCAGCTATCACCATACGAAATTTAATTCAAATCCCTCCAGTGGTTTTTCTGTGAATCGGTAACAGACAGACAGACAAGAATTCTAAAAACTATAGATTCGGCCTCTGTATCGATAATAATGTTTATTTCAAAAAGATTTTCCGAAAAATGTTTAATGTACAGATTCGGCTTAGTTAATATTTTATTATATGGATAGATAACGACAACTAAAGAACTTAGGGGTGTCTAACATCGTAAAATTAAAAACAAAACAATTTTTATAAAATAAACATGTAAATGCAACAAAAAAAATATTTATACCCAGCCAAGCAACAAATCCCAATATTTTATTGTAGAATACTATAGGACATACTCGTATAGAGTCGGGATAAAATTTGAAACTAAATTAACATACAATATACATAAGAGATTTATCCTCTCCCTCACGAGAACTCTTACTTTTTATGGAATTAAAACTATCCTAAGTGCAGGAAAATAAATGGCGTTTAAATAAATCGCATTTTATATTATTTTAACTTTAGGTAAAATAAAAAAGAAACAATATATATGTTATAATGTTTAAACAAACAGACGAAAATTTAAAGAAGCGCTTTTGATAATTCTTCATCCTCTCACTTATTCTTCAAGTGTAATTTTTGTTTAAATATCATAAATATATGGGTTTAGAAATTCCATGATTTAATTATATAAATATTTGCCTATGTCTGTGGGTAGGTAATTTATTTCATCTACCTAAAATAAATGCTCAGCTCTTTAGAGTTATAGCGTTATGTCACATATAACCTTCCTCAATAAATCTCCGTCACTGTTGGCAGACTTCACACATCAAAATTTATCTAAGACATGAGTGTTTCCTCAGAATGTTTTCCTTCGCCGTATTACCAAGTAACACCATGTTTTAAATAGATACTATTTTTAGAATTTTTTTAGAGTAGCGAGACCTAGGGTTTGAACCCACTTCGTCTTTCCAAAGCGAGAGTGCTACTAATGAGCTACTATTGCTATGAAGTATATTATTTAAACATTATTTGTAATACATTTAATATTTAACGAACACCTTACTTCTATCTCTTTAAAAATTCTATTACAGCAAGGAAAGTTCACGAGGTCGATTATCGTCAAGTTTCCTTGAGCTAAGTCTTGGAAGCTACTGTTCCAAGACGGGGTAGTTTTTATTAATAAATTATTCACTTAAGTGACTACGATCGTTATAAATATCAGGCTGTAGTTACCCCTTTGCATTTTAATCAAATAAACTACGAAGTTAGATCACCGGTGGAATTAATTTCTTAGAATATATCACATTTACGTGTTCTACTATAAAGTAAATGTTAAATTAATTATTGCTTGATAGCAGTAACTTCCTCGACTTGGATTTCGTAATGTTATGGGATAGTAATAATTTATATAATACTTTCTTAGATTTACGTGAATATTTGACATTTATATAGGTACATATAATAAAATTGTAACTAAGCCGAATCTGTACACTAAATATTTTTTGGAAAATCTTATTGAAATAAACATTATTATCAATACAGAGGCTGAATCTATAGTTTTTAGAATTTTTGTCTGTCTGTCTATTTGTCTGGGAATACATTGTGAGGAAACCACTGGGCAGATTTTGATGAAATTTGATATGATAATAGGTGGTTTTCTGGATCAACATTTAAGATATATTTTAAATAAGATTTCGTTACTTTCTATTTATTCATCTATTCATGAACATGGCATTATTAACATTTAATTAATTGCTAAATTAACTAGAGATCAGTCAACCAGACACTAATTACCACTACATTCAAAAGTAGCATATTAAAAATGTATTTATACAAAATAATTCAGCGGAAGCACGTTGTTGTTTGCATTGGATGTTTATGTCGGTTTTAGTAATACGGCTTGTTTTAATACCTTTTGAGGTTAATTTATCTAATTCTATAATAAACACTAGCTCTGGGCTGTATACATATGTATTTAAATCTAGTTTACATAGTATTATGTATGTATATATATATATATATATATATATATATATATATATATATATATATAAACAATATGATGTATTAATTCATTAATTTTTCATTATTTTTATTATAATAATTCAAGAAAGAACAAAAAGGTATATTGAAAATATTATCTAATTCTCATTTAGATTTTTGCATAACATGATCTAGACTGACATTATGTAACTAGATCAGATTTCTTACTATCATGCAGTTCTAAAGTAGATTTATAATACTAGGTTTTCTTTTAAGTATTGGTGGTTTTTGTATGTACGGATGGATGCTTGGATGTTTGTTACTCTTTCACGCAACAACGGCTGAACGGATCCAGACAAAATTTGGCACAGCGATAGATTATAGTCTGGAATAGCAAATAGGTTACTTTTCATCCCGGCAAATTGTACGGTTCTCGTGGGATAGATTTGTTTTTGTCTAGTGACGAATCCGAAGCGAAGCGATGGTGAGTCGCTTGTAAGTCTCTAAGAAAATTAATTCAATTTCAATCAAATTAATAACTTTTCAATTTGATAACATCTCTTCCTGTAGTAATTTAGTAAATTACAAGCTTGGTACTAATTTATATTCCATTTCAACTCCTTACAAATTAAGTTTCTAAGGGAGTCCCCGTAGGAAACTAAACTGTTGAATCTACTTAACTAAACTTAATAAATTGAACAAAATTTTAACAATAATAATTATGTATTAAAAACAAAGTGTGTGAGTGAAATCCATACTCTGAAAGCTACTTTCGATATGCGATATGCGAGTAAATAAAAAGGCGAAAAGGAAATAAAAATGTATACTAAGCATTTAACATATAAACTTAACGGTTAGTATGGAATATATAGACTATATATTATATGATATATAGCCTATAGCCTTTTTCAATGAACGGACTAAATAATGCAAAAATAATTTTTCAAATCGGATTAGGAGAAGTCCCTGAGATTAACGCGTTCATACAAACTAACTCTGGCTCTTTAAAATTTTATAATATTAAAAGTATAGATTTTATTATAATGTATATATTATTTATATATAGACTTTTTACATATATTTGTATATAATGATAAAGATGTCAAAAATATTCGAGGGATAATGAACTTTAAATAAAGAAGCCATCATCTGCTGTATTTACAACAGATTAACGTAACTAAGATCATTGTTGTTCACTTTGATCTTCAAAAAGGCACTTTCTCGTGAGGGATAAATAAAGTGGAATAAAAGACTCGTCGCATCGTTTTGTTTGTTATTTCTTTTTGTTTTCACTTACGTTTTGGGTACCTATACAGAAATCTATACATATAATAAAAGTGTAAGTGATAGCTGTCTGTACATGGAAGATATTTGAGAAAATCTATTGTTGGGGGTCTTTATTAACGCAATAGAACCCAAAACAATGATTTTTAGATTTTTGTCTGTTTGTGGTTTGTCTGTTTATCTGTGCATTTTTTCGCGTTAATCTCAGAAACGGCTTGCCTGATTTGGGTGCGGTTTGTCCACATGTGGTCACTAATGTACCTATTGTAGTATGCTTCACTTAACATTTAGTTTTTTTTTGTTTCAATCGGTTCATAAATCAAAAAGTTATGTCAACTTAAAGCATCACTTAAAAAATATTTTTCTATAATTAAAATATCATATAAATAATAGGATGTTATTTGATCAAATAATATAATCCCTTTTTCTAATGATCGCTCCTTAATGATTTTTGACTTTATTATTCACCTATTAACAATTTTAAGTGTTGTTGGAATTATAACAAAAGTTAAATGTCAGACAATTTATCAGCAAGACTAAGTTAAGTTTTGAAACTATTTGCAGGTTTTACACTTACATTATATATATAAGATAGAGTACTTTAAGTTTTCTTGTATAAATAATGTCAACTTAGGTTACAAAGTAATTTTATAGTAAAGCTCGCTGTTGAGATACCATCGACGTATTCATGCGAAAATGTATTGATTTCAAGGGGTTTACTCGTCTCACAGGAAATTCGATTCCTAGAACACTTTGTAACTATAACTCGCATACCTAGCTAACGATACATATATATGTGATATGTATATACTAACTAATCTATACTAATATTATAAAGAGGTAAAGTTTGTGAGTTTGTGAGTTTGTGACCTTGTAGGGGGTAATCTCTGGATCTACTGAACCGATTTAGATGATATTTGGTAAGAAGATAACTTGAGACCCTGGGAAGGGCATAGGATACTTTTTATTTCGGAAATCATCCCTTAGAGGGTTAAAAATGGGGATGAAAGTTTATATGGGGAATTATTCAATCAATCTAGGGATGAACCCGAGCGAAGCGAGAGAGAGTCGCTAGTAACTATATATACTAAGTAACTTCGTTCAATTTGACAAGTGTATTCTAACACGGTTTCATTAGCTTCAGTTTTAATTAGCTATGTAATGAATCCGTGGGAGACTATTTAAACCTACTTAAATATATTTTTTTACTAGGAATATTTTAAATACAATTTCATATTTCCAGACTCATTCTTACGATAATGGTACCAGAATACTAAATGTCCTTAATGGCTTCTTGTAAAACCTTCGAGCTTGGATTCCTTTGATTTTTAAAAAGTTTCATACATTTTGAGAAGTCGAAATCGTCTTTCTTTTAGTTGTATTAAACTATGAGTAAAATTATGTTTAATTCATTTATTACATTCTCCGATCTTTATTTGTTCTGTAATTTGTTTGATACACGTGTTTTAAAAAGATTTTTTAATGAGAAGTTATAATTTATTCTATATATTTATTCTATTCCACTTTTTGAAGTTATACTTCTATTGGCACGTTTAGAAAAAATATGAGAGTAAAGTTGTTATCATGCGCATGAACACCGACAGCCACCACAAACGACATGATGAAGTTAGCTGCATTCCTTTTACAAACAGAGAGTTGTGATATACGGGATGAAATCTTTAGCTATTTTTGTTCTGTTACGCCAAAAAAGTATAACTTCTTACGTGCGTACATAAGTACACACACGTTTTTTTTATTCTTAAGAATATTATTATTATGAAATAAGTATAATATTCTAATAATTAATAAAACATAATAATTCAATATCAATATTAAGTCACAATAAAATCTAGTATCTGCGACAATTATATGACCTCGATTTTATATGGAAGTGGGCGGTAAAGCTATGTTTTTAAATTTAATCGGTACGATCGAATCAAACTATGATAGTGTTGACTTTTCAGTTGAAAATAAAATTATTTTTATATACAATTCATATTTACTGTCACATTTACTTGTAGCTTTTAGATAAAATTTGACAGGAAAAAATTATAATAATTTTTTAAAGCAAAACTTGGCTGTCGCCAATCTGAGGCAGCTATCTGTACAGGAGATATTATAGTGCAAAACTGTGTGCGCAGATACAATTGCATTCTATTTTTCTTTCAGTCTTATAGTCTAAGTCTAAGTTCAACGGGACGACATTTCCCCATGACCATGATATCGTAGGCTTTAGAACTTTACATTCCTATTCAAACACGAGGGTGTAACCCCGCTAGCTCCCCAACTCCAAACTATTACTGTCAAATTCTTGATAGAAAAATGCAGTAACCATACACAGCTCCTGAGACTCGAAGCCAGGAGCTTTGAATACGCTGCACGTACTGACCCTAAACCATTTGATATACTTAAATACAAAGTTACTAATGTTACTAAAATATAACGTAGCATTCTATTCCTAAAAGATTTTTGAAGTACTTCAGTATGCTTTCATTCTTATTTGTGTAGATTTATTAAGTACAATAGGGTATATGCGTGTTTGTTTTCTGTTTAAATATAATAGCTTACATCTATCTATCTATACATATAATAAAGTTCTAAGTAAACTGAATCTGTATATTTAATATTTTTTGGAAAATTTAATTAAAATAGACATTATTATCGATACAAGGTCCGAATCTATAGTTTTTAGAATTTCTGTCTGTCTGTGACCGCATCACGCAAAACTCAATGCACAGATTTTGATGAAATTTGGTATGATGATAGCTGGTTATTCGAGTCAACATATACGATACTTTTTATTGCGAGAAAATATCTCATCTCTGAGCTAAACGTTAAAATGTAATTTTCATTCATTATATTATAATTGTAAAAACATATCCAGCCCTTAAAAACTAAAATTTAGACAAAAAATTGCTTTTAAAATATCATACAGATACGGCTATTTTAAAAGCCCACCATTTTGGCGCGCTTGACATGACGTCATAATCTATGATAACATTGAAATCAACGAGTGAAGTGGTCTAGAAGTATTAAATGACAGCGCTATGTTATGAGACTTGAATTTGGTTTGATCAATATCGTTGCGTTTCAACTACTTGAATGATCCTTGTATTTTTGCAATTTTTAATAATATTTTTTTTCATTTATTAAGAAATTACATTAAAAATATTGGTATAAGAAGCAATAAATATTATAAAAAAAATATTTCATCTTTATTACTGAATTTTATACTAATATAGAAAATGGAGATAGGTTTTAGTGTTATTATAAAGACTTAATACGACTATGGTAGCGCAATTCACCGGTTCGATTCCAGTCCAAGAAAATATTTGCATTGATTGAAAACAATGAAGGAATATTCTCACTGTTCATTCCGTAAATAAAAACGCGAGAAGATTACTGAAAGAAATTAAAATTATAAAAATGAGTTTATTCTAATTTTTTGTATAAATACCAATATTAAATGCATAATTCGACATAATATAATTGTTTACATTTATTTCATTATACTTTTTTACGCGAAATATGTGTTAAAGACAATTGTGTAACGATAACATCACTGACCTTAATAAGGTTTTTTGTCGCCATTAAAAACCACTTTACAGTGTACTGATATTATATTAAACTTCTATGGAGCTATCAGTTTTTTATTAAGAAATTTTGTTTACATTAGTGGAATTCAAACAAAATTAATGAAATATAGAAAAATCTTCTCTACATTTACTATATTACTCTGTTTTTAAAGAATATAATTTAATTTAAATCGGGACGTTAAAAACCATAAAAAATCTGCTCAAAATTGTTTTGTTTAATAAAGTCATTGAAATTATAGGATGTACATACATACATTAAAATCCATATTAATACTATAAATGTGAAAGTAATTCTGCCTGTTACCTTTTCACTCTAAAATCGCTGAACGGATTTCGATAAAATTTGGCAAGGACATAGATAGCATTCTAGGATGGGACATTGAATTTCGCCTCACTAGTCACACGAGAGAAGCCGCGAACAAACACACGTACCTTTAATATAATTTGAAAGAATTTTTATTACTTATATAATATTAAATAACATTCTTCAGAACCGCAATTTGTAATTTCTAACGAAACCAACTTATGTTATATTTCGTAGGCAATTTAAAACTTACCGAACGAATCCCATGTCAATTCACGTTATCATCCTAACTCAATATTATGGATAAACTCAAGAGTTAAAATATTCCTCATATTCCCTTAGGTTTTTACCATTCGGAAATCGACCGCTTGCTACAGAGTTGTTTAAAGAATCCGAAATAATAGATTTGCATAATACATACAAACAATTTTCCGGCGCAGGTATTCTTTTATTATATTTTCTTTATGGCTTACATTTCTGCTTTTGAAGTTATTTTATCTTCTTACATTTTCAATTACAAAATTTGGTTATGATACATACTAGTTTCATTAAAGCTAGTAACTACAAAGTACTTTGTTTAAAGTTTGATTTTGAAACTGGCTTCAACATTCGGTTCACAACTTGAGTTTATCTAAACTCTCTGTGGGAAAAAAACGAAAACAACTAAATTGCGCAATTATACTAAGAATACGTATATGAAATTACATTTCTATATACATAGAAAATTTAGTGGTAATATACATATGTATTTTATTGTCGATGTTATCTCTTTAAAGTCTAAGATACGAAGATGTATATATAAAGCATTTTGGATACAAAATCTGTTAAAATAGAAGAACCTATAAAGATATTTATAGTTAGTGGAAATTTCCATATTGGAAATGCTATTCCTAAAACAAAATCTATTTAAATTTAAAGAAAAAAATATGTAAGAATGCAATGAGATTGATAAAATGGCATAAGTTAAATATTAATTCAAATTAAATAAAGTACAAATATAAGTAACTATAACAAAAATCATTATATGACAGGTGTCGTGTCAGTCGCAACATTAACATCAAAAAGTGATTGACCCAAAAACTGAAAGATTATCGACAGATCGCATGTTAGAATACATTTTGAAACTATATCACGTCCGTTCCCTTTGATACAATATGGAATTAGATTTGTAAGTACATCTCTCGATCTAGATATTGGAAACACAATACAGATGACTGGACGTTTCGAACAATCTCAGCGCCGATCGAATCCAGCAATTTCGAAGGCGCCTGAAATTGGCTGTAGTTTTGTCATTCTTTCGTCACTTTTTGATTAATATACCCGTACACCAAACTGTATGTAACTTAAGCTGTCTATATAAATATTTTTTATTATATTATATTATTTATAATATTTCTTGTTTGTTGGGATCTCTACGATTACTAGTTAGATTTAAAAAAATACTTTTTAATTTTGAAGCCTATTGATTGAAGAAGGTCTACGAACTTTATAAGAGAAGGTATTATTTTTAAATAAACCGTTTCTGGTGTATTTTATATTTTTACACGAATGTACAAAAAGTTTATAGTATTATTTGTAAAAGTTAACATATAGTATTATTTGTAAACTTGAGTAGCAGCATCATAATAAATGTTATTAGATTTGTATGTAAATAAGTTTATTGATTGTACAAAAAGAAATAGGCCTAAATAAGTTTTGATATACAAGGTTTTTACAAGTTTAATTTAACTTACAATGTTTGTATGAATGTTTGTTCGGGTCAAATCTTACAACTGTATTTTAAAGCAGTTATTGTCAACAGATTGATCTAAAATTTTGCATACATGCTTATATTTTGGATGACATTAAATGGTTAGATAAGTGATGTGATTCTAAATTCAACTTGGAGGACTCCCAACGATGGCGGACATGTTTTTTTCTTATGCACCCTCACGATATGGATATCAAATGAAAGGGTTTGCTGAGAAAAATACGTATAAATTCCTAAAAAAATTTAAAATAAATTGTAAGTAAAATCAAACCAATTTATTAAATTACACAATTTATATGATATAAAAGCTTGTTTTTAAAAATGTTTTTTTCTAAATATTAATTTATTAATCCAGCTACATGATGCTGAGTTGCATTTTAAACGAAAAATTTAAGAATAAATGCTACAGTAACCTGAAGCAAAATAATATTTACCTACATCATCTTTTGTAATACCTACTCGTATTGCTAGAGGAAAATATTTTTATTTAACGTGATGTGAATAAAAAAAAAGTTGATGTAGGCTTATGAAATCCAGGAGATAGTTTTTTGTTGAAAAAAATAATAATAAAAAAAATTGTTATATTTAAAATATTAATAACTATATTTATTAATAAATAATAGAACACAGATGTATATGCAAACATAAACACAGTCTGTTTTATTTCACTCCCATAGTCCAAAAAATAATAACAATTAAAATTACGATATACTTACTCTATGTAATTTCGTTGAAAAATCCTAAAAACAAGTCGGCCAAGTAACAACATACAATATGTTACCTCTCAAATAATCTCTACTCAGTATATTATGAGTTATTAGCTTTGTACCATTTGTTATGGTTAAGCTTTGGAATAAATCCAAATTATGTCTTTGATGCATTTTGTATGCACAACTGCCTTGGTGGTGTAGTGGCTAGCATGTACGGCTGCACACCCGGAGGTCCTGGGTTCGAGTCCCGGGTCGGGCCAAGTTTAGTTATTGAGTGTTCCTGTATAGTAAGTCTCAGTAACAGCCCGGAGTTGGGAAGTTGACGGTGTTTCACCCCCGTGCCTCGAAGAGCACGTAAAGCCGTCGGTCCTGCGCCTTAACTCTCACCGGTCGTGTCGAGTGGTCGTCCCACCGGAGTATGAGAGTGACAGGAATAGAGAGTGCACGCTGTGTCTGCGCGTACACTTGTGCACTATAATATCTCCTGCGCAGTTGGCTAATCTCATAGAGATTGGCCGCCGTGGCCGGAATCGGCTAGGAGAACATCATGATCATGCACATTTGGATATGTTGACGATTACATCGTAACCAAAATAGAATCATTTCAACAATTCACAAATACAAGCGTCTTGTATTCTAATAATAATTTAGTTTACACTTCAATATAAAAGAATGTCATATCATTTTACCTTCTTTTCCCATTCATATAAAATACTAGCGACTCACCGTTGCTTTGCTCGGGTTCGCCCTTATTTTGCACTCTTATTTGTCATTTTTTAAATGTATGGAAGTCTGACCGATTTGTTGACATTTATTATTACTGCTCCCAGGGCCGGATTTAATCTTAGCGCCGACCCTGGGCACTGTAAAAAATGCCGCACTATTATCGAAATTTTGAATAAAATGTTGAAAGTTTAATTTTTTTATTTATTAATTTTTCCAAAAATACAAAAAAAATTATAAATGATATTAATTTTTCGAAAAATGTACCTTCTAGTTAATCTTCTAATTTTCGCTAACGCGAAGAATATTTTTTCCCACTCTCCGAATTTTGCCGCCCCTAAAAATTTGCCGCTCTGGACACTAGCCCCGAGTGCTCCTAGTGTAAATCCAGCTCTGACTGCTCCGCTACCTTGAGAGTAGCATCATGATATATGTATAACCTATAGCCTTCTTCGATAAACGGACTATCTAATGCAAAAAGAATTTTTCAAATCAGATAAGTAGTTCCTGAGACTAGCGCGTTCAATCAAACAAACAAAAACACGAACAAACAAACTTTGCCTCTTTATAATATTACATTATAAATTATTAAATATTCCTCTTAAATAAATTCTTAAAATAATTTTACACCCAAAAATATACCTTTTGTTTCAAATATTTATAGAAAAGATAATCAAAAACGTAAACCTAGATAACGTAATTACGTGATATTATTGTAGATTTGCAAAATACATACATATGTATTATATATTTTTCTTAAACGTATGATTTAATGATAACTTCATATGAGGGAAAATAAATATTTGTTCAATGAGGAATTCATTTATGGAAGAATCATTTGAACTCTTTGCCATTATTAGCTGTAAAATAGCTTATTTATAAAAAGTAAAATAAAATATTCTTAGTAATATATATTAAAAATAACCCATTTTATCTATTCTGCGCAAGGTTTTTATAACGATAAGAAAAAATCTTCAGTATCCCTTTATTGGAACAATGTTTTATTTTAGGTCAACTGGCTGTTACAGTTGATTAATTAACCACACAAAGGACGGCGCGGAAACTCAGATTTTTTCTCTTCTAAACTTAAAACTTGAAAATAAATTATGAATATACTAGAAGTACCCGCGGCTTTGTGTTCAAACTTCCGATATAAACATCAGTTTTACAATAATGTATGGAAGTCTACCCGATTTGTTGACATTTATGAGTACTGCTCCGCTCCCTTGGGTAGTAGCATGATGATATATAGCCATAAGCCTTCCCTAATAAATAAGCTACGTAATGCAAAAATAATTTTTCAAATTGGATTACCAGTTCCTGAGATTAGCGTGTTCAATCAAACAAACAATCTGTCTCTTTATAATATTAGTTATGAATATATTAGTACGTTAAAAATTTGTGTTATGTTAACTTTCTAGGAAATGTTTTAACACAATAATATTTTTAATGATCGTATTTAAATAAAGTGGTAACTAAATAGACTAATTACTGACTAATTTTCGATCACAGTTTCTTCCACATTACGACACAAAAAAATCTATAATGAACTCTCATTTAAAGTATTTTGGAAAAGAATATAGTTAATGAAATTACCGTAGAACTCGAATTAGGTCATTTATATGTACATAATAAATCAATGGTTTATTTATATTTTTTTTTCACTATCACAAGTCAGTAAATAATAAAATAACGTATTACATAACCGATTTTAGTTAGGCCAAGTGGCAATAGAAACCCCCCCAACGTGCGTTCACCTTGTCGTGGTGGGGGGCTCAGTAGTGCCCGGCAACCCAACCGGGCGCGAAGCTAAGAAACGCACAGGAAGGTTGCCCACTTCGGTGGGCGGTGGGAGGTGGCCCTCTTTGGGGGGCGGTGTACCATGCGGGTTGCTCCTGGTACTTTTCTGATAGCAGAGTGGACTGTGGAGCAACCCCATGGTTGTGGTGGTCTGCTTCGGCAGACCTGCCGTCGGGGCGTCGTAGTTGAATGCGTAAGCGATCCTGCGACGCCCCATTAAGACGGGGGAAGGTTTTATTGGGTTTTAGTGGGTAGTACTGGCTGTATTACGCCGGTGAGTCACACACGTCGTGTGTAAATGCATTTCCCAACGTTAAAAAAAAAAAGTGGCAATAGAAAAACCCAGTCACTACTTAGAACCGACTCGATACTTGAACCTGGGCCTTTAGATCTGAAGTCATACATGCTATCCAGTAGAACAACGAGTTAGTTAATTCTATTATATTACTTTTTGTCCGTGGCTTCGTTCGCGTGGTTACTGGAGCCGAGGTCAAAGATAACCTATGTCAATCCCCAGGATGCAATCTGTCATTGTCAAAATTTATCGAAATCTGTTCAGCGGTTTAAGCTTGTAAAAATAACAGACAAAGTTACTTTCACATTTATAATATTAATATGGACTAACTGACCCGCCAGTCGTAGTCCTGCCCATATTTCAATGAAGTTGGTAATTATTGAGTTTGAACGAAAATCCTATAGAAAAATAAATTTCAGTTTGTCCTTGAATTTCCCAATTTTCCGGGCATAATTTTCAGAACATTTTAAAAAACTTTGCTAAATCAGTCCGACAGTTCTCGAAATATATACACTAAAGGAAGATATTTTATTTATATAATAAGATAATAAAATCAACAGACTAAACTTATTCTACTATTAAAACTAAAAATGTTCATAACAGTGTATACGGGATGTCTGATAAAACCTTAGTTTTGAGAGACACATTGCCTCAGGCTTAAACTTAACTTTTGACCTCTCTGTCATAAACAATGTCATGACAAAAACATTCCTTCATACAACTCTAGAGAAAAAATGGGATGAGGTTAACATTATTTTAGGGTAGAAACCCTTAAGCTTAGACGAGATGCCATTGTATGGAGATATTTTATTGCATCGCTTAAATTTGAACTGCACCCCACGCTTATTCAAGTCAATTTTTGCAGTTAATTTATATTATATAGGTATATAGAGTACAAAAATTGTAATTTCATAGATGAAACAAAGTCAGAATAATGAATTAATACATCATATATAACTGTTATATATATATATATATATATATATATATATATATATATATATATATATATATATGTGTGTACTTATTTTGGGTTCTATTGCTATAATAACGACAAGTAACCAGTTACACTTTTATTATATGTATAGATATAGCCTCTAATCTTTTCATTCAAAAATTGCAAAAGGGATTTACATTTAGTAAGGAATCTTATTCACCATCAGAAGCTAAGCCTTCGTTAAATGATTTTGTAACTCTCTTTCGAGCCTTTTGATCCACCAAAGTAAATGAATATTGGAAAAAATGTTAATCGACTTGAGACTAAGTAAGTATTTGTACAATTGAATTATCTTCACATAAAAGATAAGTACGAACTAAAATTATTTCTTTTTACTTGTGTTATATAGAACATCAGTTATTTTTTATTTTTTTATTCAATGTAGTATGTGTTTGGGGTTATAAAATAGCACTACATACGAGATATATTACTTAAATTTTTGAGAAATTGAGTATTATAGAGACTACTCCGGTACCAGTTATCATATTATTATGACTGTTGATTGTAAAAACTAATCATTGAAATAATGTTAATGAAGTTATAGGCTCAGTCATGGTTTTATTGTTTCCCCATACAAACTTTCATTCCCCATTCTCGCGTTCTTAAGAGATGATTTACGGGATAAAAAGTATCCCATGTCCTTCCCAGGGTCTCAAACTATCTTTTTACCAAATTTCATCTAATCGGTTTAGTAGATCCAGTGATTACTCCCTACAACCTCACAAATTCACAAACTTTACTTCTTTATAATATTAGTATAGATTTATCAGAGTTATATGTAATATTGCTTTAAAATTGCTAAATCATTCAATATTTTAATTTACACTTTTCAAAGTGCTATTTTTCTATACTCTAAAGTAACTCAAAATAATTTCAGTCAATCACTAACTAAATAACGCCTTTAGTAGTATACACTACATACATTAGTGTACACTTCATATAACAAGTTAACTTGGGCGTTGAAGATAATAAACAAGTATAACACTAACTTTGCTCACGATATTGCAATAATTGTAAGCTTAATATCATATGTAATACAATATCTTAAGTAACAAACTTTGACGCAACTTATGTCCAAGTTAGTATTAGGTATATTAATAGACTCATCTCTATCTAATCTAATATTAAAAACATACGATGTTATGTATATATATATATATATACTTATATTTTTATATTGGAACGTCACTTGGAATCTGTAAGATTCTCAACTCTCCTAAAATACTGTGGAGACATTGCAGTTTTGAAAGTTAGATGTACCTATAAACTAGACGACAATCTAATAATGCCAGTTTGAAATCGTAATGGCTAAAATAAAAAACGACAGTGAATTAATTTACGGCGTTCAAACTATTATTGAAATTGAAATGAGCTTCCGGAATTGCTTCGTACGAAATTATCTATAATATTTTGATGTTACAACCAAATATGTGGATAAGTTATTTTAAGTTCAAAATTGCGGTATTACAAATAATGTTTTTCAAACTAGAAAAAGTGTGCAGTGTGTAGACAAAGTAGATAAACTCGCTTATATATTATGAGAGGGAACATCGCTCTACTTGTATGTTTTTGTTTGTTTAATACCATATCTCTTAGAAGTTGTAGCGTAATTTTAAATAGCAATTCTCATTAGATAATGTAAAATATGTATAGTATGTATGTATGTATGTATGTGTAAACTTGAGTGCACTTAAAAAAACACACCCTTCAGTTCTATAATATTAGTATAGATTAACTAATTTACTGTTTATTGTTTTTCTTAAAATATTTATATAACTACTAGGAGAAATACTAGGCTTCGCTCGCGTTAAAACTGATTTTAAGGTAGTTTCATACAAACTTTCATCCCCAATTTTACCCCCTAATAGGATGAATTTCGAAAAATACTAAAACACTTATTTATTTAGTTTTATTAAAAAGTATTAATACCAAGTTTCAAGTAATACTGATCATAAATATTTTTTTGGATTGTATGATAACCTGTTTTCCTCTGGGAATTAGATAATCTCCGCAGTAAAAAATAGCCTATACCACTGTCCAGCTCTCGAACTATCTTCACACAAAAGATCACGCCAATCCGTCAATCCGTTTCGACGTGAAAGAAGGACAAACAAACAAGCAAAGATTAATATAATTTAAAATAATTACTTTTATTGCAAAAAAATCCTACACCTAAAGAGTACGTAAATTGTTCAGTAAAAATCATTGAAATCGATTCACAATATAATCATTGTTAATCGATTTGAATGATTTTGCGGTCATATTTTGTTCGCTGCGATCATCTCGAAAATGTCTGAAGTCGGTCAAAATTTAATTAATTTTCCAAAACTATTGTTCAACGTTGTTTGCTGTTATACATTATAATAATAACGAGTTTTAATATTTCAACTAATAATTTTGAAACTAAATGTGATTTATAATCAAAGCACATTTTCAACTAAAACTATTTGTAAGGTATTTTCAATTTCAATACTCGATATTTTGAGAATACTTACTATACATTTTAATTTTCTTTTCTTTTATTATTACGATATTATTTGACCAACACCAAAAAGGAAGTAGTTTCGTTTTGGATGTATTTTTGTGTGTACTTAATAGGATATATTTGCAAATTGTAAACTGATTTTGTTGATGTTTTATTAACAAGTAGATTTACAGTCAGAGAGGTTCCACGTAAATTTAAGAAAAATAATACTTTTAAATGTGGAATGATTATTTTTGTAATAGTTTTGATTCTGGTGTAGCTTTTAAGTTAAAAGTTATTGATGCCCACAGTCTCTGTATTATTTATATTACAAAGTTAATGTGTGCAATAAAGAAAATAATATTGTTGATTAAATAACAAAAAAAATAAAATTATTGAAGTTTTACTTTTTTGGCACGTTTGGAAAAAATATGAGAGTAAAATTTATACGATGCGCGCGTACATAGACAGCCAAAAAGCGACATGATGAAGTTAGCTGCATTCCTTTTACAAACAGAGAGTTGTGACATACGGGATAAAATCTTTAGCTATTTTTGGTATGCTACGCCAAAAAAATAGAACTTTTTACGTGCGTACATAAGTACACACATACGTTTTTTTAATCTATTTCTGACTACATTTTTTTTTACTGACTACGAAAGCGTTTCATTCGAGAGCAAAGTGCTCGCAAACACACATAGAGGTAAATGTACTTTAGTATTACTTCATCGATATCCTAAACATCTTAAAAACGCTTTATTTTTAAATAATAGGTAAATTTAAAATTTAAATTTTAAATTCTAACATTGATTCGATAATATTTACACATTACAGAAATACACAAAAAAGTCAAATAAAAACAGCGTGACATTAAATACCAATTTCAAAAATAAAGAATTATATTCAACATTTAATACCTACTTTTCCAAAAAATTGTTTCAAAAAAATTACGAAGTCTGTTTCCAAGTTATTTAACGAGAGCAAACAAAACACGAGTAAATGAATATTCAGTGAGTCGCTTTGATCTCACCAGCATGGATATAACCGGTTACATCGAATTTTGCAGTTGTATCGCCTTTGACTACAAAACATACTATCAGACATTTGTATACTAGAACTGCATTATTTCCTTATTTGTCTAAGATTTCATATAGATATAACAATTATTATTAACTAATAAAATAGCGTCTTTTTGAAATTAATTAAAAGTAAATATAAATAAATCGGTCAAGGGCGAGTCAAATTCGCATACGGAGGGTTCCGTACCATTGTACATGTACTTTTTATTAATATGAGTTTCACTCTATATATGTCGTGTATTAATTTTGACGATTAATTATTATGAACGTTAAAAAAAGTTATTATAGCGGTAATAGAAATGCATATTCTGTGAAATTTTTTACTTTCTTCTCATTACGGTTCATGAGATACAGCTCTCTGACAGACGGACAGACGGACAGCGAAGGCTTAGTAATAGGGTTCCGTTGTCATTCATCGTAAAAAAGAACACCTGTATTGAGAACATCTTTTTTTGAAGTCGGTTAATATATATTGTAAATAACATTTTCAAGTGTTTTTTTGTACGTTTAAAATGTAAGTAATCTTTAAAACAGTTCTATCTAAGCTGATTTCATTTATTCGCATTGTTTATAAGTATTTATATTAAAGCATCTTTTATATGTACATAAGCAAAGTTTGAGAAGTCAATTCTAAGGGTTGAACAAAGGTTAAAGTTTTAGTTTTTAAGGTGCTGCTTAAGAATATGCGGGAAAAATTTATAAACTAGTTTTTCCTTGTAAAAATTCTTTTATAATTCAGATGCTTTGTACAGTACTAATAATATTCACTATTATTATATAGGGGAAGGTGGGGGGACACCGGATAGTTAAGAAGAAGACACAACAAATAAATCACTATGTTATTTATTGAGATAATCAATATTATAAATGCTTAAGTATACCTTTGGCATAACTTTGGTATGAAAATGTTTGAGATAAATCTTAATAACTACAAAATAGAACAATTTTAATTAAAAATTATAAATCCGAATTCACCCCATACCTATGGGTAAAACCGGATAGGTATTTTATATTCTAGGGGTGAATACAGATACTAACAATAAAATTAAATAATCAAATTATTCGCAGTTTTTGCATACAAAAAATAATAATTCTTGCTCAGAACAACCGATGCAACTGTCGTGAGCCCATTTAAGTCAAGCAGTGCATTGGTACCATTAATTTGTGGACTTAGTTTGACTTACTTTTCGCCACAAACCAAAGACTCCTTCGAATCCTCATGATAATTTTGTTATTCGTCTTTTTACCGATTCGAAAATATCTGATTACGTATCTATTCTAAATGAAACCCCCGTTTAGTTATTTTTTACACTTTAAAAAACCGACTTCCAGGCAAGTCGGTTTTTTAAAGTTTGTATTGTGGTACAGAGGTCAATCCAGTCTCGTCCATGTAATAAATTTGCATGGGATTATTCAATCCCATGCAAATGCTGCTTAGCATAAAGGGTATCTAAAACATTAAAAAATGATGACACTACAGCTCTATTAAAGCCCATTGCTCTTGCAGCTGACCTTGCTTCAGGTGATCTTAATGATAATTCAGAATGTCGTCATTCTTTCAGCTAATTGGAATGCCAAACGTCGCAGATCTGTCTTAGTCATTCCAAATAGACGAGATTCCATAGTTTTGATATGATCGATATGTTTTCACTGATGACATCAGTGAAAACGCATTTTGCAGTAACGGGACACTTTCTATACACTTCGTCTTTGGATTTTTCACACTTGATGTGTGTAACGCTAAAATATATCTCATTCTACCTTCTATCAACGAATTTATGGCTAAAAGCATGTCTGACTCCGACCATTGCAACCTATTTGACTTTTTCATATATGTTCGTGACATGTTGACGCTCGCACTCTGTAAAAAGTACAAAATAAATAGTAATTAAAAAGAGGAATAAAACAAACACCCACAATACCTACATATAAAATCAATCGGGGTGAAACCGGATAGTCGGAATCACCCCGTCCGCTTGTACCCCACTAGTACCATGTTTGAAATTGTAATAACTAACAGGTTATGTTTACACTCACAGCAACAGCCAATACCGTTTTAAAAGGTTAAATATGTATAACTCCTTAAAAAATACAACTGCATATGATAGCACACAGATAAATTTAATGAGAACACTTTAAAAAAAATAAAATATTATTTAACTTACCCTTGTTTTTAAATTTCGTTATAAAGACGCACGCGCCGAGATGATACCGTCGCCGCCATTTGCAACCGCGCGTATTTTTCCACTAGCTAGAATGAGACAGCTGTACGTGGAGCAATGAAATAGGAACTATCTGTTTTCACCCCCTATCCGGTTTCCCCCCTCATTCCCCTATACTCGTTTGTAAAGCTGGAGTACGGAATAGTTTTCTGAACGGTTCAATGTTTATTATAACTATGTAAATTAAAACTTATTAGTGATTTGCTATTATGGACCATCTCAAGAGCTAAATTTAAATTAAATTTTGTCAACTCAGATTGACTTCTGTTTAAAATATTTTTTTGCTTACTTAGGTTACATAAATAACTGATAAGAGACGACAGAGAGAGAGAGAGAGAGAGAGAGAGAGAGAGAGAAACAGTAACTAAAATACGAGGATTTTTGGGTTTCTATATTTTTTTATGTAACTCTAATCTTCATCTATTTTCAAGTCTAATAGAAACTATCTGTAAACAACAAATATGTCGATTCCGTAAGAAACAACGGGAACCATCGAGTTTTAATACATATAAAAGACAGTTTGGTTTACATTTTGTACTATATATATATATATATATATATATATATATATATATATATATATATATATATATATATATATAACCAATATTTGCGTACTGTTTCGCTCGCGTGAGTTACTTATACTTTAGCTATAATTTATTAGTATTTATTAGTGTCCCTTTGTCATAATACATTTGTATATATTCAGCCCTTTTTAACGTCCCACTGCTGAGCAAGGGAGGCCCTATGGTGCTAGATGGATCAAACCATAGTCCACCACGCTGGCCAATTTCTTTCGAAAACCCTCGAAAGTTTCCTTCAAAGGTGCGAAACCTAGGATTTGAACGCGACTAACTTGGTTTCCCTAGCAAGCGTGTTACCACTGCCTTATAACACATTACACTTACTCAGTTATGCTTAAGTTTTTTCTTTCATAAAAATAAGGGATCACATATGTAAACTCTCTACTTTATAGTACCTAATATAATCAACGAATCAACCGAGTAGAGTTAAAATATCAATTAAACTAATATCTAATAAATAATATCCAATAAACGCTCGCTGAATGCAGCTATAGTAGATACCGCGAATCGGTGTACTCATTTCGCAATAACGATCAAGTCCATGCATGTTTCAGTTAATTAACTGTGTTATCGGATTCAATTACTGGTTATTAAATGTATATACAATGTCACATGTGGTTCATTAAATCAAGGCATTGTTAGTTAACTATAGCCATGCAGCTTAATGTTAGAACTGCAAGTAGAGCTTATATTTAGGGCTAGTGATTTTTGCTGTTTAGTATTCAGATAGTTATTCTGCTATCAGTTTCAAATGTGTATTTGCAATTTCTAACACAACCTTTTACGACATTGCCACTCAATTATTGTTTATGACAAAAAATAATAATTTAAAAATCATTTAAATAGTTATTCTTCCTTCCACTGCCCCTTTGTCCCCTTGTGACCCCTTACAATTTAAAAAAAAAACATTTTAGATGTAAAATTGAAATAAAAAAATATTACAATTGACCCAAAATTAGCAAGATTATCAAAAATTGAATTCCTCCTTCTTTTTGAAGTGGATCAAAAAGAAGTGTCCCGTGTCGTGGAAAGTTTAATTACCAAGTTTTTTAGCAAGGAGAGCAAGTAAAGCCGTCGGTCTTGCGCCTTATCTCTCACTGTTCGTGTCGAAGAATCGTTTCATCGGACTTTGAGAGTAAAAGAAATAGAGAGTTCTCTTGTATTTGCGCGCAAATTTCTGCAATACAATATCTCCTGCTCACTAAGCGAGTCTCAGTGAGATTGGTCGTCGTGATCGAAATCTGTCAAGTGGATATCATACTTTGTTCATATCAACAAGTCATCCATATATATAGTTTAAACTTTACGCTGTTATCTTTTGCATCTTCTGTTCAATTCGCGACTCATTTTATAAAATACACGAACATATATCTAAATGCGCAGAATGAGTAATTCAGAATTTATATAAAACTCAAATACTCGTAGGTATGACACAAATAACAAGCGTAATTAAAACTCATAAAGTCATCGGGTTGTAAAAAACAGTTAATGACCGGTTTCAAAGCGAAATACTTCACAGGATTTACAACTGGACAAAAAATACGACTGCATTAAATGTGAACTAATGGATTCGATGTTAAAAATAGAAAGCCAGTAGATATAATTGTGTTATATTGTAGTACAAAATGACTTTCTTGCAAATATTATCACATGTTTATAACATATTAGCGACTCAACCTCGCTCCGCTCGGGTTCGTCCCTAATGTGGGCCACCCTTATCACTTAGGGGTATGGAAAATAGATAGTAGCTGATTCTCAGACCTACTGAATACGCATATAAAATTTGGTAAAAATCGGTAAAGCCGTTTCGGAGGAGTACGGTAACAAACATTGTGATATGGAAATTTTATATATTAGATTCTAACAACTACTACCCGTTATGTCAAATAGTGGTTATATATGTATAAATTGATATGTCATTACCATCAATATACATATGTATATAATTACCATATTATATATAATTATAAATAATCGCAGCCTATACCGTGTTTCTATCCGTGTTAGATGTCCGTGGAACATATAAAATACATAGGACTACATAAAATACACGACCAATTTATTTATTAATGAACTAATCTACCGAGGTTCTAAGTTACTAAGTGAGATTCGACATTACGAACTCTGGCGTCGAGACTGTTCTGTATATATTTTCAAGCATAAAAGTTTTCAATTCGTTTTGAAAAAGTTACTCGTCCCACTTTATTTAGTATTGCCATGTTAATGTCTGTCCTCATCTGATTAAGAGACACCTTTACTCTTTTAATGGTGATGAAAGCTTTTAATAGGACTTTTGCTGGCATATAGAGAATTCGGGCGAGAGAGATTAATTGTTATCCAAGATTCAAGAAAACAAAATAAGTGAATGCTATGTAATAATTAGAAATTTCATAAGATCACTAGCATTTAACTTCTTTAAAATACAACTCGAATTACTTTATACTTACTTTTTATCATACTAAACTTAAAGAAATCACATACGCAAAGTAAGTTTATAGATAAAAAATAACTACGCCACTAGGGATTAAATTCGACGAATCATTGTTTATTCATGAAAGAAGTTTACGTTATTTTTACGCAATCATTTCGATAGGTTTTGGTTACGATCGAAATGGGAATGAGTTTTAGCGTTTGTTACCCTGTTTTAGTGCGTCATAAGGATGTAGGTGATTTGGTTAGCACTGATAAAAGGTTTTGTGTCTTGATATAAATGTTGTGAGTGTTTCGAGGTACTTGAAGAATTTACTTAAAAATACTTATTATCACGCTAATATTATAAATGTGATAGCTTATGAATAGGTACGTATTTCTTTATGATGTAACAATTTAATGGTTTTGAGTGAAATCAGAGTGTATATAGTATATAGTATATAGACTCGTATTATGTAACTCTCTTCCCTCCTCGCTTCGCTCGAGTTCGTCCCTACATACGTTATAATTTTTTTTTTGCGGAGCCTTGATTCTTTTTCTAAAATTAAATTTACTTAAGCTATTCCCTTATAACATCAGCTATCTGCCAATAAAAGTCCTGCCAAAATCAGTCCGGCTGTTTCGGAAAATAACCGGAACAAACAGACAAACAGACAGACCAATAAAAATGTTAAAAATTGTGTTTTGAGCAAACAGACAATTTATTTTATTTAAATTTTATAATTCAAATAAACAGTAGGTACCTTGGATAAAACATTCTCAAAAAATTTCATACTTTGCATAGTAATTTAAAATAAATAAATACTACGTGTACTAAAGAATATTGCGATCAAAATCAGCAAAAATAAAATCTTTAAATTTGTTATATTATACTTAGTTATGTATTTTTGAATACATCAGAGATGTGAGGCCCGGGATTTGAATCCGCTTCACTCGGTTTCCCAAGCGAGCGCGTTACGACTGGACTACCACTGTCTGATATTTTCATGGGCGAATCATTTCTAACAAGATTACCACTTGTCTTACGGTGAAGGAAAACATCGTGAGGAAAACTGCATGTCTGAGAGAACCTAGAAAGTTTTCGAGAGACATGTGAAATCCGTCAACCCACACTTGGCCAGCGTGGTGGACTATAGCCTGATTCCTCTAGTACTGAAGGAAGACCGTGCCCAGCAGTGGGACGTTAAAAAGTCCTAAAACATATTTTCGAAAGTCATTTAAGATTTCTCATTAATGAATTAAAACCACTATTTTAATATAAAAAAAAAATGAATATGTGTTACTGAAAAAGAAAGGTATGGTACTTACGATCGTTTTCACGATTCTCATACCTAATAAAACTAGGCCGGCGGGACGATTACATTTGAGCCCTTTGATCACTGCCAATGAATATTCTAAGAATGATGCCATGTGTATAACTGACGATTATTTATATATATATATATATATATATATATATATATATATAAACTTGTTATTTAATAAAGATAGATATTAGAAAATTTTGAGACTAATCAAAACGATCTTCTCTTTCTGCTAGAAGAAGATAAGGATTTCAAAGGCTTTTATTTTAATCGGAGTATATAAGTATAGGGATTTCCATTAAAAATATGTTTTTTAGCTTTTTGGCGTTAAAACGTAATATACAAATAAACAGAGTTAATAAACCGAGTTTTGACGTAAGAGAATAACAAACAAACAAACACATTTTCACTTTATAATATTAAAACGTAAACTCTTAGCCAAAATAAAGAGAACAAAGCATATAATATCAGATGACAGCCAACACAATTATCACTTAACTAGTTCACAACAATGAGATAGTAAGAAACTCAACACTTATAGTCGAACTTACTTGTAAATTGTAATTAATGAACTTTGACTTTCCGCTCCATCATCACTAACTTTAACAATATTGGAATACGTGAATGATTTATTACATATACTTGTATAGTGGTGGAATTACGAGTTTATTGATACTAGTATTTGCCAAGTTATCGAAATTCGACATATAACATCCCACTGTTGGGCATAGGCCTCCGTTCGATGGGAGGGGGATTAGGCCATAGCCCACCACGCCAAGTGCGGGTTGGCGGACTCAACATGTCTTTCGAAAACTTGCTAAGTTCTCTCAGATATGCAGGTTTTCTTGTCAATTGAACCATAGTTATTATTAAATATTTTTTTATTGATAACACTAAGCCTTTTTTAGTTTTTTTTTTAACGTTGGGAAATGCATTTACGCACGAGGTGTGGGACTCACCGGCGAAGCCAGTACTACCCACTAAAGCCCAACAAAACCTTCCCCCGTCTTAATGGGGCGTCGCAGGATCGCTTACGCATTCAACTACGATGCCCCGACGGCAGGTCTGCCGAAGCAGACCACAACAATCACGGGGTTGCTTCAAGGTCCACTCTGCTATCAGAGAAGTACCAGGAGCAACCCGCATGGTACACCGCCCTCCGAAGAGGGCCACCTCCCACCGCCCACCGAAGCGGGCTACCTCCCTGTGCGTTTCTTGGCTTCGCGCCCGGCTGGATTGCCGGGCACTACTGAGCCCCCCCCCCCCACCACCACGACAAGGTGAACGCAGGTTGGGGGGGACCATGATAACAGTAAGCCCAACTCAAACTCAGCTAACGTCAATAGCTAGATATAAAACAAAAAACAGTGGAGAAAAAGATACTGAACCGTTTTGTCTTAGTATATTTATATATTAATAATGGTTTTTGCCTTCAACTTCAACTTCGATCACATTAACATGAGGTACGATACCTATGTGTTAAACTATGTATGTAGTACATATACATATGTTGGTATATGAGATGCCTTCTTTGAATGTGTATATAAGCTATCTCCTTTCTAAAACTCACTCAAATTATGTAACATTGTAAAGAGAATCAAATCAAAGTCTGACTCATCAATTTACGAATTTATAATATAAGCCGTGATTTCTAAAGTTTATCGTGTAATATTCAGTTCACTTATTTTACAATTAATATTAATTTAAAATATACATATTACCTATGTCTTATTACAAGATAGATCCGAAAGAATAAATCCTAATGTTCTACTTGAGTGAGGTTATCTTACTAATATTATAAATGTGAAAGTTTGGATGTTTGTTACTCAATCACGCCAGAACGGTTATACAGATCTGGATGAAATTTGGCACTGAGATAGATTATAGTCTGGAATAGGACAAAGGGTATTTTTTATCCCAGAAAAATGTACAGTTCCCGTGGGACAGATTTGTTATGATTGAAAATTAATTAGGATTACCTACACGGGTTTCAAAATAGCCCAGTAAAATATAATTGTCTTTATCATTTACATAGTAGTTCCATACTAATATTATAAACGTCCTAAGAAGTATTATTTTTTGGGCCAGTAACCTTTGCAGACGTACACAGATAAACCCCTTAAAATTTCATCACAATCGGATCAATGGCTTAGGAGTGCATAGAGGACAAACATACGAACATTCATTTATCTATATAGAATAAGGTAGTTATTATTAAGATATAAGATAATTATTATTAAGATATAAGATAATCCATACATATAGTAAAATTGTAACTAATCCAAATCTGTACATTAAATATTTTTTGGAAAATCTTATTGAAATAGTCATTATTACCGATACAGAGCCCGAATCTATAGTTTTTAGAATTATTGTTTCTCTGTCTGTCTGCATGTCCGTGACCGCATCACAAGAAAACCACTGGACAGATTTTGATAAAATTTGGTATGATGATAGTTATCCGGATCAACATATAGGATAGTTTTTACTGCGGGAAAATATCTCATCTCTGAGTAATCTATACTAACCGTTGAAAACCCTAGTTACGATTAGAGACGAAACCGAGAGGAGCGAGGGTGAGTCGCTACTCGCTAGGTAGCTTATAAAAGTAACATTTATAAGCAAATACATATATTTACGTAATAATATTATGGCACGCCATTAGTATTGTAATTTATATATGTTGTTTTCATTTTTCTCAAGTAAATATTTGGCCAGTGATTATAATTTAATCTCAAAACGCTTAAGTAAAGCAAATTGTCCATACTGATATCATAATTTATCGGACCAATTTAAATTTTACGCATTGCTTGTAGGAAAGCCTGTAACCACAAACAAACAATACCGCGTATTAAATGAATAAAAGTAAATAATACTAACATATTTTATTTATTATATTATTTTCCAAGTAATTTTTGACCAACTTCAAAAAGGAGAGGTTATTTCAAGAGTTTTTTTGGGTATTACTGCAATTTTTGACAATATTGTGGATTATATTTTTTTTTTAATTAATAGTTAAGACGTGTGTAGTATAGTAAGGATTTTTTTAATTTTAAAGGAGATGCTTATGAAATATAAAAATGAATGCTAATAAATAATATAAAACCAAGAACAGAAATGTAATACCAAACCAGTCAAACATACGTTGTTTAACTTAAAAAAAAAATGATCAAAAGTGTACTATCAACTAAAAATAGTTAATTCAAAAAATGTTAATACAAATTAGCTAAATGTAATAAAATGCAGGATTTTCTCGACCTTTAACGTAGTGGAAATGGTGCAATGCGGTCGAATGGGAATCACGCTAGCCGTGTCTTTGTGCAATCTTAAACCTTTGCTTAACCTTGAGGTGTCAACTTCTAACGGCATAATGCGAACATTTACATTAAAATATGTGATTTCTTGCTATTTATAATTGCAGTATCATCCATAAATATTTAAAATTTTCTAAAACGAATAGTTATTTTTTACACATTATTAGTTCATTTTTAATACAAATTAGAAAGCCTTAAATATAAAAAAATGACTTCATGCAATGTTTTTATATACTATGCTATAAATAAAATTAATATTAATTCAAAAGAAAGACTACTGCGTCTACGGCGATGGTCGCGACTTCGAGTCTCGATCGGAACAAAATATTTTTTTTTTTTCATATATCGTCACTATGTGTGAACGAATCTTTATATGCTATCGACAGAGAACTAGAGGGACTTAATATGAAGTGCTATGTATTATTTATTCATTAATCTATTGATATATTAACTATAGATAATATATCAAATCCGTTCTCTATTGCAGATGATAAGTAACTCACTTCAATATTAATTTTACAAATGAAATGATATTTGAAGCATATTTCTATTCCAGATTAAAATAAAAGTAGTCAATAAGTATGTTAAGATGACCAATCTACGACTAAATTAGCTATCTAAAGTGCCAATACTTAAATATTTAAACCTTACATCCGAACGATTCCCAATATCCTAATGCCATTTGCAAAATAAAAAAGACCCAAATAAGAAAATTTAAAACGACACGATAGTATAACTATAATTTAAAATATTATATTCTTATACATTAAATTAATAATACAATGTATATAATATAATTAAATTTGAACATAATAAAATAAATTTTATGTTTTAATATGAAAAAGTATATCCAATGAATTTGATTCAAGAATAATATAATTAAGTAATCAAAATAAATTAGTTATAATATAATCAAACATTGTATAGTACATCTAATATATGTATTGTATATATTTACCGAACATGCTGAAGGTGCGGAATGCGCCCCACACGTTCCTCCTGCGGTCGCAGCAGCCAATGCACTGCTTCCTGGTACCTGTGAAGTATCACAAATATTATAACTCTGTCCATATATTTATTTAAATTCTCATTATTAATTGTTAATATTTATTATATCTGTATAAACAACAAAAACATATATTTACAGTTTTTATGATATACGAGTACATTCATATTTAATATACAATATATTATGTACATCTTATAATCAAAATTGAATAACATTAATAATTGGACTATTGTTAGAAATTATAATTATATAAAGGTACATTGTAACTTAGAATAATTATTTTATAATTAATAAGGATTCAGGAGGAAGTTGAGATATTAAAAAACGTATTATAATCACTCATATGAACAGTATAATACGATTTCAAAATGCATGATCACCATCTTATTCTAAAAATATATTATCATTAAAAGTAATATAGCATATAGAAATTAATAAGGCTATTAGATAAAACTATATTTTCAGATTTATCGCATATTTAGCAATCATGTTCACGGGAAAGACCCGTCTCCATGTCTCGTGACCATGATTGCTGTAAAGCATTCGAAACGTCGGAAACCAAAAATGAAAATAAATCCGCGAAAAAATCCGAAAAGATAGTTTTATTCAAAATGTCAAATATTCGCGTAAATCTAAGAAGTATTAAAGTTAACAAAGCTAATCTACAATACTTCATATTAAATTACCAGTTAATTTTACATAAATACGAACAATAAACTCGAGCCCATACTATTATTTTCAATAATTCTATTCAGTAGGGATTTGCTGAAGATGTTACGTTGTTACTAGGAAACTAGCGATTACAGTTAGATAAATTCATAACACACCATCTATGAATCCTACGGCGTAGAATTGGAAGGATGCGCTTCGACCTGCCAAAATTTTATTGATAATGGAATGCATAAAAATTATCTACTATTAACAACATTAATTAGCATAAATATAAAATATCACATCATTTGCATCTAAAACCGTTAAAAGATACACATTTATTACTTGCGAATCAGTGATGAATCTCTTAACGTAAGTTAGTAATTATTCTTTTAAATTACAATAAAAATTTAATGAAACATGATATGAAACAGAAATTGATCACTGGCCAAAAATTATGAGACAACTTAGAACGTTTAATTAACTTCTATATATTTAATTTATGAGAATCAGTTTATATTGTACCTTTAGTTGTTCCTGCTTGTAATCTGGCTGGTATGGAAGCAGCATTCGAATTTTCCCCCATCGATTGAAGAACAGTGCAATCGCTCCAATCCAGACAATTAAAACTAGAACTACAATTCCGATTTCCACCCCCCGTATCTGTCAAAGATAAGATAAAGATTTACTTAATTGTATCAAAAAGAAAATGAAAATTAATACATATTATGTACATAGGAGGATATGCAAATTTTTACTGAATTAAACGTAAAATAAGATAGAAATGCTGTTCTGCGAAATTTCATATTAACATTTCAAAGTAAATATTTTGTTACTTTATAAAGTACAAGGTAGAGAAAAAATGGCGAAAAAATGGGAGATTAAATAGTCAAACTAAAATATTCACCCTTTCACGTAGCTGTGGAAATCAAAAGAAATCGTTAAAGCGTGAAAATTCCGCGTAGAACATTTTTTGTATTATTTTTTTATTACTCAGTCACGTGATGCGGTGAATTCATTTTTTATTTATTTTATCCTCAGATTTTTGAAGTTATACAAAATTTTTCGCACGAACAATACGCTACATTTTTCTGCACGAACAAAAGTTTAGAAGAACAAATTGTTCCGGCAAATATTTTTTACGAGAGTTCTAAATGCTGCCAGCAGCTTAGAGTTTTCTTTACAATTAATATACCTATATTTTTTTATTACATTTGAAACAAAAAAATACAAGAATTAAAAATGCTAGCAGCAAAAAATATTTAACACCGTTTGAATACAATTTTTGTGTTTTTCTATTTACTATACACAAATTGTAATAATTAAATAGAAAAAAAAGAATAATACATACATGCATAAATACTCTTAAAAATGTCAGAGAAAGATCAGTTTTTACGAACTTCCTGTTTGGGAGGTTTTCTTAGTATTATATTTAATTTAAAAAAATATATTAAAATGTCAAAACTAATAATATTAACAATACAAATACTAAATACCGTTGGAAATGTTGGAGATGGGTCAGGTGGTGTGACAGAGGAACGGGGTGTACCCAGCCCCCCGTCCTGTTGAGGTGATGTCCGCGGAGGCTCTGCATAGATAGATATCAACATTACTTGATAATGCACTATTGAATACCCATTGTTATATAAACACTGGTACACGACAGCCCGATAAGACCCACAATTGTTGGCTTTGTGGTCTGACAGGCCCTCAGTACAGGCTTCAGTGAAGCAACCTATTCCTTTTAGCCCGATTTCTATACTAATGCTATAAAGAGGAAAGTCTTTATTGTTTGATTGTTTGTACCAAATAAGCTCCGAAACTAATAAACCGATTTAGATGATATGTGGTAAAAGTATAGTTTGAGACTCTGGGTAGAACATAGGATACTTTTTATCCCGGAAATCATCCTTTAAGGGTGTGAAATCTGGGATGAAAGTTTGTATGGGGAAACAAGCTAGGGACGAACCCAAGCGAAGCGAGGGTGAGTCGCTAGTTAAATATAAAGCAATAACGATCACTTAAGGGTTCATTTAAAATCGGCGCTTCATTTATATCTTATAATCTGGCTGAATCAATGTTGATCAAACTTTTTCTTTTACTAAGTCGAACAATTTCTATAAATAGAAACACAACATTTTAAACGGTCTAGTAGTTTTCGAGGTATGAGATAAACATAAAATGAAGAGATAGTAGGTATGTACTATGGACATATACTTGTATGAGTTTGCACATTAGTTTAGCAGTGATTTCAAAGTAGCTAATCTAAAGTAAACTTAATAGGGTTACATTATAATTATGGCTATTTGCAGGATACCAACGCTAATCACTTATTATAAATATTTTTGTCTTTTTAATTATACAGTGTATAATATAATCTCCTAAAAATATATATATATATATAGAAAAGCTAACTAATCGTTTTGTTCCAGAGTACAGCTGCATCGATTTCGATGAAACTTTGACTAGGAGTTAAGAAATTTAAATGAGTAACATTTTTTGTCATCGTAACATTTGAAAAGAGCCACAGAAAAATGCTAGTAAAGATAGACAAAAATTTTTAAAGTGGAAATTGAAGCTTACAGTATTCATTAATTGTTACATACTAACACATGAAACTGGACCTGTAAGTTCAATAATTACGTTGGGACCATATATGCAGTTTGGATTTGCATGCAAAATACATTTGTGGTCAGATTCACTTATTATCCTGCATGTTACGCTAATGAAAATGTGGCTTTGAGACAGTTGAGTGGCAATCTAATACAAATTCTGAGCAAATGTTCATCTTGAAGGTAATATCTTTAGACATAATACACAATAAACGGACTATGTATGTTAGATAAACTACATTTTTAAATGTAACTGATGACCTGCCTTAGCTCGACCCACTTATTATATTAATTTAGTTTACAAGATATTTATTATTTTAGATAGAAGTAAAAAAATAATTAGAAATTTTATAACAATAAATTCAAAGTAGCTTTAAAAATAAACTGAATGGTAGTTTTTAATGATTTTTACAAATAAATATCATAAATACTAAGCGATGTATGGTTGCTATTTGGAAACGTTATATTATAACACTTTCTTTTTTATAAGACTTTATTGCGCAAGAAAATAGTACATTGACATAAAAAATTTTTTATACAATTAAAGAGATGTGCAAAGGCGGCCTTATCACTAAAAGTGATCTCTTACAGGCAACCGATAGAAAAGGATATAAGAAAATAAGTGAGCGGAAAGGTGCATAATGTGCAAATCATTAAAACTTAATATAAATAAACATAAATAAAGTTTACAAATATAAAATACTAGTTTTCTAGTTTTACCATATATATATATATATATATATATATATATATATATATATATATATATATATATATATATATATATATATATATATTTATTATATACACATAAAGATACATTTACATAATAATAAAATAATGTCTATATATGTATATATATATATATATATATATATATATATATATATATATATATATATATATATATATATATATATGCATAAACAAATGACATAGTACGGCACTAATGACAGAATAACCTACTGTGATAGATAGTGTCTTTTGAGAAGTTTTTAAATATGCTCACCGACTTCGACATTCTTATTTCAATTGGAAGCTCATTCCAAATTCTTACAGTTTTAATGGTGAAAGACTCACCATAATTTATTATATACAATAGTTATATTACGAGTACTTATACACTTTAAATCGTAATAATAAAAACAAGAAAACCGTCAACAGTTATCCTTATCCTTTATATATAGAATGTAGGACACAGGTGACTTTGATTGATTGCAGGAAGTCAGCGATGCATGTACAACACATGGAGCAAAATAACTAAGGCATCTGTGAAATCGGAATCCGCTCAAGCTAAGATAGCCAGTAAATGTCGAGGCCAATTTTAGATGTCGGTCATAGCACTCATACCTTGTAACACTGTGCACATGTTATTGAATTTGTCCATTGGGAAAATGCAATCTATCTGTTAATTTTGTTGCATTCCGATTATTTATAATGTATTCAATCATTGAGTTACAATGAAAACGATTTTGGAGCAAATCATATTATTCATTTGTCTATCTAATATAGGTACATACATATGTACATATAAATATCAGCTCATGTCAAGATATTTGTGGTCGAAACGGCTCGACCGATTTTAATGATTTTTTGTTATTTTTGTATAAGAATAAATAAGAAGGTATAAGAATAGGTCGTAAAGTATTTTTCATCCTCCTACCCCCACCCCCAATTTTTATTCGCGATTTTAGCTTTTTTGTATGAACAGTGTTATTTAAATAATATTGTTCATACAAAAATACTAAAATCATATCAATAGCGACAAACAACCGTGAAACGAGAGTGAGTCGCCGTATAACATACATAAAGCCAAAGAGTTTTTTTTTCTTGTAGATCGAACGCGGGCGTAGCTGCGGGTTCTGCTAGTATTATATAATATATACTGGTTGGAAAATATAATATAAAAATCAAATAAACGTTTCAGTTATAAGAGTTTAGAAGATTTTGCAATGAGATTTTTATACGGAACTGATTCATCAGAACAAGATTTGTATGGTATGAAAAAATCGACTAGTTTCGAGTAGGACACGCTCTCTAAGATGTCTGTTGTTATTTCCTCATCACTATTGTTCTTTATATATATTTCTATTGCTCAACCTGCTGATAATCTTTACCTGCATTAGAAAAAAAATACTATTACCTTCAAGTGAGTCTTTTAGATGCAATCAAAAGTTCTGTTAAAATCAATTCAGGTGATCTAAAGATATATGTGATACAAACAAAAAAATATAGTTTTTTTTTTTTAATAATCGAACATGGTTTAGCAAATTTGAATGTAGGGCATCACTATAACTTATATCATCATCACTATACTTTTTACATATCCTTTCAATGAAATCCAATTTACCTTTTTCTAAATAAACTTCAAATACAACAGAGACTCTTTCACTCTTACTCATATTTTTCTTTTCTAAGAAACCAATTTTCCAAGTCAGGTACTTTCAATACAATATCACAACTTTTACACCATCTATGTATACTTCAGAATCCTGTTACCGTTGAAAGTAATATAATATCTCAAAAATTTCATGGTTTTGTTCTTATAATAGTTGCTTTAAATTATTTTAAATACATACGAGTAAATCTAATCTTATAATATTAAATGAGCAATTCTTGTATATACTTATAAATTTATTTCATGTATCTCGGAAACGTCTTTAACCATTTGGATCAAATTTTGTATTTAGATAAGGTTTTGATTTTTTAGTTTATCTATATAGGTGTTTTCCTGATAAAATGGATTTTTTGGTGAAAAATTGCATTTTATACCATAAAAATTTTAATTTTTTAATAACCTTTTTTACCATAAATCGTCTGAAATAGACGCAAAGGCTGAGAGAGATTTTCTATCTGCTCTCTTGCTTATCATAAAGCGCCATCTCGTAAATGTTTGACTATTTGCATTACCTACGGAACCAGTGCCTATGCCGAACGAAGCTCAGTCGTTTAGGTACTGGTATTCTAAGTAGATAAACTATCTATATTTAAAAAGTTAATATATATATATATATATATATATATATATATATATATATATATATATATATAGCATAATCGGCTCCTTTTCTTTATTTTTCTTTCATGACGTTTTCAATGTTCACTTTTGTATTCTTTAATTGAGAAAATAATATTTTGAACTTATCTTTTAAATTTTAAGGACACAATATTAAAAGCTATTTTTCATATGAATCTAATCTAATATTATAAAACTAAATAGTTTTTATTTATATAATTTTTTTTTGCTTAGATCGTGTAATCACAAGTTCAACACTACACGTAAGATTTGATTTTTATTTTTATTAGATTTACAGTCCATTTAGTATTATTTTATATAACCAATATATATAGCCTATTAATATCACATTACAATCAAATTAAAAATTAATAAATATTTTACTATTATAACGAACCAAACGGCGGACCAAAGCTTATGTTGAAATCGAATAAACACTTCGAAATTACAAACATATAGTATTTTTATTATTAAAAAAATTCTAACATAAATATAAAACTAATATCCAAAAAAGAATATTCTTCTATTGTAAATTATGAAAGGCCTATTCTGAGATATGAATAGTAAATTTAACCTCAGCATTTGTACGATTACAGAATAGTGCCAACTTTTGAAGGCTTCATTTTATGCATTTTTAAAATCTGGGCCGCCATAATTGTGGCACATAAAAAGCCATTAGGAAAATGACAGATCCGAATAAGACTTGTGTTACGTGTAGAGTGCATCTGAAAGATCAGAAGCGGTAAATGAACTATCTGGAACCCGGCCAACTTTGAGGATTTAGCTTCAACGAATGAGTTGGGTCATCACACAATAGTGATGCGGTACATCGTTATGATAGAATGCATTTTATACAGAGAAAACTTACAGCCCACTTTTTGTATAATTTACTAAATTTTCAGATTTTTTCGTAATTTCCATATAATATGAATGTTAGTTACAATATATGTTCCAAAAGGTGTTCATATCTCGCTAACCATGATTATTTAAGCAACAAAATACGAGAAAAACAAATAAGTACCTAGTACATACCGTTATCATTATCTTTTCTTGTATGGCTGTCTTTTTGTTTGTCCACCTGTTTGTTTTCTACTGATAAAAAGCTAGGTAAAGACCATCCTGGTGCGATACTGTATCCTCCCAAACCAAGTTATATGTGACATACCTCTATAGCCACATCAACTACTTGAGTGTATTCGGATTTATTCCAGAGGCGGCCAATAATATTATAATTAATATTCAAAAAATGAGAAATCAATGAATAGGTATTTCTTAACTGTGGTCTCATATAAATAAAAAAACTCACCCCGATCAAAATAAGGCTAAAAGCACGTTTTGGGTAAAAATACATAATATTTATAAAAACAAAGTGTGTTAGATGATAAATTTCAACTGTACCTACTACTAATTTGACTGATTATATTGTGAATTATATCTAAACTCTTATTTATCTACTACATATAGGTAATAAAAATCTGAATCGAATCTGTACATTAAATATTTTTTGGAAAATCTTATTGTCTGTCTATCTGGGAACGCAACACGACAAAACCACTGAACAGATTTTGATGAAATTTGGAATGATGATAGCTGGTTATCCGGGTCAACATATAGGACACTTATTACTGTGGGAAAATATCTCATCACTGAAAAATCTATACTAAACTTTAAAACGTAGTTAAAATAAATGCTCTATTATTGAATTTGAATTTTATAAAAATTTTATAGTAAAAGTTGTTTTATAAATAGTTTTTCCAATTCATAAATCATTTTCCCAATAACTTGTTAAATCTGCTGTAACGTATACCGTTTGTATTATGTATTTTATACGTCGTAGTTAATAGAATATCGACATGATAAAAGCTTGTTTTACAGAATAATTAAAATATGTAAATTTGCGTGTTGAATACTGCCTTCATTTGGGTCCAAAGTCGTCACGTCGTCCAACTTTGTTTACTTAATGAAGTCTATACAGCGGCATTAAAAAGGTGCTTGAAAATTACATTACTTTAATTTATATTTAATGACCACTCGGCTCTTTAAGTTTTTTATAAATGTATAGTATATATATTAGTTGTATATTTTTTACAATAATATAAGCATATTAGGTATAAAACAAATAATAATAAGTATTTTTGTAGGCAGTGGTAGTATGTGGTAATGCACTCACTTAGGAAAGTGAAGCGGGTTCAAATCCGGGGTCTTGCACCTCTGATATTCTCATATGCGAATCATTATCAACGTTAACAAACGAGGACTTTAAAACGGGTTCGATACATCCATTTTTATCTGGTATCATCATCAACGCATTGGACCCGGTTTTTTTTTTCTTTTTAAGAATGTTATTCCAATAAATTACAAAGATCCAAGATTCACCACACCGAAATATTTCAGTAAGGATTTAAAGGCAACCAATAATAGTCGCTTAGAAGAAAAAATAAATAAATTTTGAGTCTAAAAAGAAATATTAACATAAGTCATAGATATTGCTAATTACTATTTTTAATTATAGGTAAGTATCTGAAGTTTTCATATTATACAGTCGCCTCTTAAGCCTTAAAAACATTGTACAAATGAACGAAATATATTAAAAGTGTAAAGAAAATAATAGTTTACATGAGTAGGTCTAATTCCACGAATGCTTTCCTTTGGGACACTTGATGAACACGCACGGTGTGTCACGCAACAGGTGCACTATACACTATCTGATACTTATAGCACACGTGTCATTTTGACCTACATTGATCGACTTCAAAAAAGGAGGAGTAAATCTATTCGTATGTATGTATGTATGTATGTTACTTTATATGTTCGGTAAACAAGAATCCATTTTAATAACTATTTTAATGGTCTCAATTGTGACTGTGTGTCAATCTGAAATAATGGCTTGGCAAATAAGGATTCAATTGCTCTCTTCTTCCTCGATAAACTATGGTCAAAAGTCTCGTGAGGAATAAGAAATCAATAATATCTAACTATATAAAAACTTAAAAAGAACCGACTTCCAGGCACTAAAATGTAAAAAATTACTAAACGGGGGTTTTCATTTAGAATAGATACCTAATCAGTATTTTCGAAGTCGGTGCCAGCCGATGCAAAGCAAATCTAATATATATCGTTGCGTAAAACACATATTTACCTAATAGATATTCATATCTTAAAATATTGTCGGTTGTTGTATACCCATTGAAACAAAAATAAATCCAAATCGGTTCAGGCGTCTTCGAGTAATCGGTGAACATACATAAAAAAAAAGATTCCGACGAATTGAGAACCTCCTCCTTTTTGGAAGTCGGTTAATAACACATAATTATAAAAAGATATGTTAAAACCTAACATACGGCTTCTAGACCTAGTGGTATCTATCATTTTGACAGAATTCATACTAAAGTGAGAAAAGTTTAACAAGTTTTACAATCGACTGTTAAGCTTCACCTAAGCGTTTGTACGTACTCCAGGACTCGTAGAACTTTATATTACGTTTCAAAACGTAAGTGAACTTCGAAGAATGATTAATGTGCTATGTATGAAATATATTTCATATTTTGGAAAGGCATTAATGTACGTGATACTTGTAAAAAGATGAAGTGTTTATATTTAAAACATTTACCAGGTTTTATTATATTGAACTAATTTAAGTTAACATTTACCTAAAAAATCTATACATATAATAAGATTCTAACTAATTCGAATCTGTACATTAAATATTTTTTGGAAAATCTTATTGAAATAGACATTATTATCGATACAGAGGCCGAATCTATAGTTTTTAGAATCTTTAAAGTTCACCAGTTTAAAAATTCGACACACACTCGTACGCTTAGATTAGTTTTTTTCTGAAACAGTTAACAATAAAATTGAATTGAATTGTTTTTACATGGAGAGCTATAGGTACCTAGCATTATTATTATAGAAATATAATATGCCATTTTTGGCTGAATTCACCATTTTTAACATTACAAAGCATTTTTAGCACGCACGTAAATTAAACAATTACTCCGTGTGGGATCGAACCTGCGATCTCTGACGCAATACGTAGAGCTATTAGGATAATACATTCAACTTGGTAATAAGAAATGGCAAGATTCTTTCTTAGATTTAAGTGCATATTTGACGTTTCAAATAAAACTATCTTTTCGGATTTTTTCGCAAAATAAATATAAATATAATATAAATTTGCTTATGATTCCTGTAAAGCATTCGAAACGTCGGGAATCAAAAATGAAATAAATCTGTGAAAAATCCGAAAAGATAGTTAGTTTTATTTGAAATAGCAAAATTTTATAATTACCTAGTGCTTATATTATAATTGGACTCTTTATGAATGACATTTTAAAATGTTCAAATCTTAACAATAAAAAAGTTGTAGTTCTATTTAATTAAGATTTACTTAGTAATTTAAGTAATAATTGAGATAAAATTCAAATAAAATTTAATGTTTGTAAATCGTTTTAATCCCTCCAAGACCGCCGACACGCCGGCGTTACAGTTAACAACAGGTTTCTTAGAAATTTACCTGGAGGTGTTAAAGTTTTGTAATTTTCCCACTAAGTAAATATATTAGGGTTATATTTATTTCAATCTGTTATATCTAGACCAAAGATTTGCTTTATTATTTATTATCTAATTTAGAATAGTTCATGTGGAATATAGAATCGCCACTCGAGTGTAAAACGCAGATTGTTACATCCATGATATGCACTAGGATTTTCTGTCTGAAAACCAGCAAACCAACGTTTCTGATATATAAATTTTCATCTCAAACCTAGATGATGCATTTTACTTTGAAAATTAAATCTTAAAGGCAATGGTATTTCAGTGGTAACGCGGTCACTTGGAAGATCATATGAAACGATTTCAATCTCCGGCTCTCACTCTGATTTTATATGCTTATAGTTTTCAATCTGCCACTCGCTTTACCGTGAATAAAAACTTTTTGAGTAAACCTGTGTATTTGAAAGAACTTAACTGGTTTTAGAAAGCTTATGAAGGCCGCTAAATCGCACTTGGTTAACGTAGTTGATCCTTTTTTCATTGTCCCGAGGCCCAGCAGTGTGACTATAAAAGAGACTGAATTATATCAAGTAATTCTTGTATTCAGCCCTTCTTAACGACCCCCCACTGGGCACGGGCTTCCCTTCACTATAAGGGGGATCAGGCCATAGTCCACCACGCTGGCCAAGTGCGGGTTGGCGGACTTCACATGTCTTTCGAAAACTAGCTAAGTTCTCTGTCAGACTTCCAAGTTTCCTCACAATGTTTTCCTTCACCGTAAGGCAAGTGGTAATCATGTTAGAAATGATTCGCACATGAAAATATCAGAGGTGCGAGACCCGGGATTTGAACCCGCTTCACTCGGTTTCCCAAGCGAGCGCGTTACCACTGGGCTACCACTGCCTCAATTTCTTAACAATAGCCAAAACAATTATAAAAGTAATAAATTACAACACGATGAAAGACGTGAAATGATGTAGAAAAATCGTTATTTCGAACTGTAATGTGTAAGTAATTATTAATATCGATTTAACTAATGATCAAACTATTGTAGAACGTTTAAGTAACCCTTAGTTAACTTTAAATAAATAAATATGTTCGTACATTAACACACAGTACCATTTAGTTCCATGGTACGCTACGAGGCTTGTGTTATGGGTACTAGATAGTTGATACACTACACATATATAACTTTAAACACACACATATTATAAATAAACACCCATGACTGGAGTACAAACATTCGTGCTCATCACACAAATGAATGCCCCCAGCGGGACTCGAAACCGCGACCGCTGGCACAGCAAGTAGGGTCACAACAAACTGAGCCAAACGTGTCGTCAAAAAGCTAAGGTTAGTCCTTATCGGTAGTGCTTTTCTATAAGATTGTATCTGCAAATATACTCGTATTTTAAGTGTATGAAGTTCAAGTGTATGAAGTTTTAGCATCCCTAGATAACTTTGAACGGTTGTGACGAATGAATTTCATAATATTTTATTATCTGCTTCAGTAGTAAATTTTACCTCTTTTAAATACTTAATTATGATGATGAAAAAGTTAATTTTAATTATTTATATTATTAATCATAATATTATTAATTTTGCAAGTTTTTATAGAATTTATAATTTTGCTTTATATTGTTTTCGAATCCCAAGGAGGGTTGACGTCAGGCAGGCGGCCGGTCGTAAAACTTTTGCCAAATCCTATCAGCAGTACAGAAGATGTACCGCGCCGACCCCAAGTGATTGGGAAATGGGCAGGAAGAAGAAGATTGTTTTCGCTTGAATACAACGTCTTAACAAACACGCGCACAATAAGCCACCGAGCAGTGCTTTATCTGTTGACTCGTTTCGTTTGGTTATCGAGATTAACGTACAGAAAGTAAGGTTTGCGGGAACTTTCTATATTATATCAAATTCAATTGCTTTTTAAATTTGAATGATTATTTCATTTTTATACTACATACACATATGGAGACAAACTACAATGAACCAGCGACTCACCCTCTCTTCGCTCGGGTTCGTTCCTAGGTTGATTCCCCATACAAACTTTCATCCCCATTTTCACCTTCTTAAGGAATGATTTTCGGGATAAAAAGTATCCTTTGTCCTCCCCAGGGTCTCAAACTATCTTCTTATCAAAGTTCATCTAAATCGGTTCTGTAGATCCAGAGATTACCCCCTACAACCTTACATACTCACAAACTTTACCTCTATATAATATTAGTATATATTAGTTTTACAATACATATTAGAAACAACTTCTTTCAATAAATATTAAAATCTTAAACTAGACTTGTTCAAAATATGTTTGACAACTCGAGCGTATTAAATTGCCGGCTAAGCTTTAGATGTTTACAGCAAAACGTGCGTTAAGGTAGCATACACACTGTAGATTATTAGATAAAAAATATACATATATATAATTTTGTTGTTGTTGTTGTTTCTTAAAATTATATTTAAATAACTAACAGAAACCGTGGCCTCGCCCGCGTTCAATCTACAAAAAACTCTTTGGCTTTATGTATTTATCTAATATTTTTCATATAAAAATACTAAAATCGCGATTAAAAATGGGGAGTGGGGTAGGAGGGTGAAACGTTTACGCCCAATTTTCATATCTACCAAATATGCAAAAAAATCATTAAAATCGGCCGAGCCGTTTCAGAGGAGTGCGACCACAAACACCGTGACACGAGATATTTACATATTAGATAAAAAAACCTGAAACAACTAGTGGTCCTAAACTTTACCTAAACATAATATTATCATATGGTAATGTTTAACTCGCATGCTCTTTACTTTTTGTCTGACACGCGAAAGGAAAATATTCAAGTTTGTTGACATTCGCTAGCAAACTCACTCGAATGCTATAAATAAAACTAACGAATATATTCCTTACTAGCAATCCAGTCTCGCTTCACTTGGTTACGTCCCTAGGTATCTTTTATTTTTATATAGACTTTGCCACCTCTTGGTATAACACCCACCTAACAGTATCATACTCCAGGTCATAGTTTATATTTTGTACTCTAACTTTCATTCAATATGATATTAATAAATATATTTCTTCGATTTACGCGCTTATAACATTTTAAATAGAACTATCTTTTCGGATGTTTTCGTGGATTTATTTTAATTTTTGCTTCCTGACGTTTCAAATGGTTTACATCAATAGTTAAAAGATTAGATGGAAGCGCCCAAGATTATTAACATCTATAACTTTTTTGAAGAGATATCGTCAGTCTCTCCCTTGACCATGATTGCTGTAAAGCATTCGAAATGTCAGGAAGCAAAAATCTAAATAAATAAGCCAAAAATTCCGAAAAGATAGTTTCATTTAAAATTAATATGTATCTTTAAAACTGAGGTTAAGCAAATGGATATCACAAGATTACACAACATCATACTAATAAAATATATAATCTAAAATAATCTACGTTTTAGTATGTAATACCTACTATTCTAATGATGATATTAATCTACCTAATTGTTTATGGTTGCGGTGACTAAAGATCAAAAAGATTTTTCATTTTGTCAACAGTAAATCTTATAAAATCTTATTAAAAGTTTAATATTTGTGTTAAAACTTCAAATAAAATTTCAATGGGCTTCGTTATCGTTTAAATTTAAATGTTTGCTAAATTAAAAAAAACACAGCTTAATTTTTTATTCTATAGCCAGATTAATAATGTTTTAGATTATAATAAATTTGTGGATATACTACTCATGTCATTCTCATGAATGCTTTAAGCTGTAAATCAGTCAGCTATTTTCGAATGCTGTTGTCAACGAACGAACAGACAAACAAGCGGGCATTTTCTTTTTTTTTTTAATAATAATAACTTTATTCATAAAAAAGGAAATTGAACATAGAACATAGTAATTTTTACAGTAAAGGCTTGTACAAATCAATTTCATACGGTTGGGTGAAGTACTGTATTCCTTGCTAGGTTATAAAAATAATCTGTATTAAGGAGTAACAGTCCCGTTCTTTTCATTTTCTTAAAATATTTGTTTCTGGATTCTACTGTAAACAAATAAGCTTCACTTAATGTTCACTTAACTTACTTTAGAACAAATACAACAAACCCACTAGTATGTACATATATGAATTCCTTTTTAACTTATATAGATACATACTCATTTCAATTTGACGACATGTTTAGTTTGTAGTGACCCTACTCGCTGTGCTAACGTTCGTGGTTTCGAGTCCCTCTGGGGGCATTAATTTATATGATGAACACGAATGTTTGTACTCCAGTCATGGGTGTTTATATTTATAATATGTATGTATTTAAACCTATACTTACACGTTTAGTAAATCAACTATCTGGTATCCATAACACAAGCCTCGTAGCTTACCATGAAACTAGATGATGATGTGTGCCAATGTCCCAACATATTTATATTTATTTATAATAACACTAGCGACTCAAAATCGCTTCGCTCGGGTTCGCCCCTAGGTACGTTTAACGATTAGTTTAGAATAGATAGACTATATACTGTTATATATATTATTTTTTTCTAACTTAAACTTGACATATTGTTGTAGATGGTAGGTCCACCACTATTGAAAGTAATCCGAAGTAGTGATTCCCATACAAAACAACCAGTTCAGAACTTTTCGATTTTCCAGCTGTTCTTATGGGTTTTTTCTAAAAAAAATTATATTTAAACCATCCCTGATATACCTCCAAAAAAAACAAAAAAAAAATAATTGAAATCGGTTCAGCCGTTTTTGAGTTTTAGCGAGACTAACGAACAGCGATTGATTTTATACTAGCGACTCGCCCTCGCTTCGTTCGGATTCGTTCCTAGCGTGATTCCCCATAAAAACTTTCATCCCCATTTTCAATCCTTTAAGGGATTATATTCGGGATAAAAAGTATCCTATGTCCTACCCAGGGTCTCAAACTATCTTCTTACCAAATTCCATCTAAATCTGTTCAGTAGATCCAGAGATTACCCCCTACAACCTCACAAACTTTACCTATATATATATATATATATATATATATATATATATATATATATACATTTTAACTTTACCTATATATGTATTGACTGCAACAACATAAGCTTATCTAATACGGTAATACTTACCCAGCGTGCGGAAGACGATTGGCCTGCTCCTGTACTTATGCCCGCCCCAAAGCGCGGCGACAGTAACTTGGTATTGCGTGTCCGCTTCCAAACCACTCAGTATAACCGCGTCGGAATTGCCAGCCACCTCCAACACCACTCTGTAACTAATTGGCCATGAGTCAATTTCGTTGTTTTCTATTAGCAAGATAGAGTTAGGAGGGGAAGGAGAAAATGAAATTGAGAGATAGAAATAGATAATTGATAGAAATAGAAATTAAAGTATCTATCTAATATGAGACTAATTCGGCTAACTTTAAATATTCCATATTATAATCATTAACTTATCGCTACATTTTCTATCTACGATCTAAGAGTCTATTTCAACACCCTTTACACATTTCTTATAATTAATTGTATATTTATGAAGTATTTCTAATATGGATATGTTAAGCTAAATATACATACATATGTACTTTATGTATTATGAATACATAAATATGAAAAAAAAATCTATTCAGAAATGGTTATTTAGCAAAAACTTACGTAACTTGCGGGCTGCATGAGTAAAAATATTAATATTTAGATTTGTTATTGATATTTGATTGGTCTTTAAATAAAAAATTAAATAAAAAACAAAAAGATATCTATATTAGTTTCATCTGAGTTAAATTAAGATGATATAGTTGTTTAATGTCATATTATGTACTGCAGTCGGAAAAGTACCTAAGATGGCAGTAGGTACAAGTAAAATATCTTAGACACTTTAGTTTCCTTACGTTTTTTTCTTTAGCGTATTAGTAAGGTAGAAACTTTTAAAAGAAAATATAAGAAATCTTATTTTTTTCTTTTAAAAGTAAAAGTTGTGGCGGACCCTAAAGGTATTTATTATGTTATATAGCTTACACTCTCTTTTTTACACACTTTGGCATATATACATATTATGTATAATAGAATGTAAGTAATATAGTAGACTAGTATGATTAGTCTTCGCGTAATTGAGTAAAATTATAAATAAATATAAATATGATGGGACATTAACACTGCGCCATTTAGTTTCATGGTAAGCTACAAAGTTGGTGTTATGGATACCAGATAATACATATTAATAAAAAAATAAATTTATATAAATGAAAGATAAGTTTTGGACGCATACTAATGATTTTTATTTGAATATGATTTAGTCATTATCTAATATGTAATTGAAATATATATATATATATATATATATATATATATATATATATATATATATATATATAATAATGTTCTCTCCTGACCGATTCCAGCCACGGGGGCCCATCTCATTGAGACGACCTAACTGCGCAGGAGCTATTATAGTGCACAAGTGTACGCATAGACACAAGTGCACTCTCTATTCCTGTCACTCTCATACTCCGGTGGGACGACCACTCGACACGACCAGTGAGAGTTAAGGCGCAGGACCGACGACTTTACGTGCTCTCCGAGGCACGGGGGTGAAACACCGCCAAATTCCCAACTCCGGGCTGTTACCGAGACTTACTATACGAAAAGACTTAATAACTAAACTTGGCCCGACCCGGGACTTGAACCCAGGACCTCCGAGTGTGCAGCCGTACATGCTAGCCACTACACCACCGAGGCAGTTAATATATAATAAGAGGGATATTAACAAAATCCTTTGAAATATCTGAATACAATATTAACAATCGGAAATATAGCATATTTTAAACAATTCACCTTAATTCAAATGCAAGCTCTATTGTTACGTCTCAAGTAACAAATTACAATGTACACTAAGGAATGAAAAACAATGCCTTTTCCTCAGGAAGTTTATAAATTACCTTTCGCCTTTGATTTCTGTCCTTTTATTTGTTCACTCTATTATGGATTTACCTTAGTTTTCAAACAATGGTTGATCGAACAATATACATATGTCGTGATCCCATTCATCAATAAGTGATTAAGATGGTACTTGTATATAAGTTATATTATACGTAGCGATAGCCTATTGGTAGCACGGTAGCTTGAAAATCCAAGGGAAATCAGTTCAAAGTCGGGTCAAACCTGAGATAGCCATATAAGAAAAAATTACAAAATGATTCTTACTTGCTATGTATAATCAGTGTTTGAAACTATCGTGATAAAACCTACATATCTGAATTTTTACCGAATTGTCTGAGATTTCGGGCACTTTATTCAATTTCTATAAAACCATTATACTATATATTCATTAATATTTAAAAACTTGTTACACTGTACCGTTCTTAAGTGATACGCTTACAAGCAAATACCACTTCCTTTTTTATTTATATAGATATAGAAAGGGCATCCTCGAGCAAAATAGTTAAAAACTTGCCATTTTGTGCCCTCCCACAAAAAGTTTATTTATACACCCGTAGAGCAAATCTCCTAAATATGACATATATGAAGAAAACATCAATATGAGCTGCCCAATGTATAAGGACCCATAAAAGAAAACAAAATGATTACTTATGTACATATTTAAAATTCATCACAGTACTAATAGCAGAGTATAATTGAATTATTATTTGGTGGTTGTTGCGTGACGATAAATCACAAATAAAAGAATATGTTACGTCATTGATGAAATTGTAATAATAAAGTCAACTCACACGTAAAAACAGTACAGAAGGAACGTTTAGGGGAAATACACTATCTTTGACACAAGAGTTACAATACAAACATATAAAGTCCACATACAATATCTCACGAAAACGATTAAATTATATAAAACAAGTAAGTCGCATCAAAGGCAAAGGCATGGACTCTCGTAAGTAAAAAGTTATTAGTGCTTGGTAGGTGTAAAACAAATTCCGATCCACTATATACTACCGGTTTCGCACGGCTATGCTTGTCGATTTAATATAATATATGAATAATTAATAATGAATGAATATAAATAATTATATAAACGTGTTGTATGTGTGTATGTAGGTAAGTAGATAATATAAATACGTAAATTAAATATTTAATAAAATATAAATATTATGAAATGTGAAGTTTAATATATAAATATGATAAATTAAATATATTATGTTATAAGTCACCTACAATTATAACATATCCATATCAAATATTCTGTAGACCGATAGTAGTCTTATTATTACACAGTATACCTATATTATTTAATCACATACAATTTCCAGTACAAAATGTGTGTATCTGAATAAAAAATGAAGAACGTCGTACTTGACATGAAAATATAACATAGTATCCATATAATTCGTAAACGAACACAATTTTTCCCAAAATTGGTGAATTTTTTATATGTTAAAAAGGCTGGACAAATTTGAATGAGTACATGCGTAGTATATAGGCTATGACTTGGCGTAACACAAAGTTACTTAAGGATGCACCTGAGCGAAGCCAGGGCAAGTTGCTAGTAAATTCTTCTATTTATTCCATCTTTTTTTATTAATATTGGACTTTAAGTAGTTTTCACAATCGCCACTCAGACTACATGACACCTCGCCTCCCAAGTAAATATTTACAGCATTAACCGTTTATCGGTTTACCGAAGCCTTAAGCCGTCAACCCTGTCTGGATGTCATGAGGCTTAAATGTAAACATATTGGCTATTTTATCGACTTACTAAAGTTGACAAGTTCAAGGAAGTAAAATATTATATTTAAAATTAATATTTAAGATGATGGTTGTCATAGCTGGTACCTAACTAGAATTTTCGTACAGGTCGTATATTGCATTGATTGATAGGTACCTATAAGTTGACTTCACTTAGGTCTTATACTTTCGGTCGGTTTTTTTTGCTACAAACGACCAAATCGTCATAAACGATAGCGAAAAGTTTGTTATAATCGATTAAACCATTTTTATTTTAGTTCATTTCCTTTTCTGACAAAGAAAGTCATCTCCTTTTCGCTTAAATCACAGTACTTGTAAGTGAAAAACTAAAATTTGGATTAGAAAAGATATTATTCTACAAACTTTAAAGAATTAAAATCTAAAAAAATATTTGAGAATGACAAGATTATGATTATCTGTCCATTAAAAGCAATTCAGTTATTACGAAGATATGTAGGTATCAACAAATGCACAAGAAGTATAATGTGTAAGCTTAAATTAATATAATAATTGTAGCTGAAAAGAAAAAAACATGTACCTATTCTGTTGTCTAAAAATAAAACCAGATACGAAGAGTATATTATTTTCCCATAGTTTCTCTTACAAACTAGACAATATCAAATCTCTGAAGACTTCACGTCGGGTTTTCCATTTCCAATATCGGTGACAATTCACATCACTCTTCTTCTTTACCAATTATTATTATCCCAAGTGGATATTCTATGACATACAGTGTAACACATGGTGTCAATCAGTTAACGGATCGATTTCTAAGCTGAAACTTTTACCAATAAAATAAATAAGGTAGTATATTTGTTGGCTTATACAAAAATAATATTTGTGCAGATGATGTAAGTAAATCTAACTCATACAGTGTGGAGTATGTTTTAAAAATCTTTTAATTGTATCTATATTCTATATTTTATCTGTGGTCGCTTCCGCCTTTCGCTCTGAATATAGGCGTTGATGAGAAAGGACGCTGGTTTTATTTTCAAGTTATAATAATATTAGCGACTCACTCTCGCTTCGCTCGGGTTCGTCCCTAGCTTGATTCCCCATACAAACTTTTATCCCCATTCTCACTCGCTTAAGGGATGATTTCCGGAATAAAAAGTATCCTACAGGGTCTCAAACTATCTTCTTACCAAATTTTATCTAAATCGGTTGAGTAGATCTAGAGATTACCCCCTACAACGTCACAAACTCACAAACTTTACCTCTTTATAATATTAGTATAGATTAATTGTCCTACTTATACTCAGAAACAAATCAACGTGTTATTTATATCTATAGTTTATAAGCCTAAGAGTGATATTAGGTTACCTTTTTTTCATCAGGCTCCCTAAGTAAAGCTAGGATGGATCACTTGTCCGAGGTGACAAAAAATAAATAAGTTAAATCTAAAACATATAATGTATTGGAACGAGTATGATAAATTGGAACAATAAAAATAAGCTATGGGCAAAATATGTGCGATAAAGATAGAATATGATAAATTGCCTCCAAAAGGTCCTACGTACGCATTTTGTAGGAAAAGCCGGACCGGTGAACTTAGTGTATCAAATATGTACATTATTATTTCATATTGTTTTGTCAGCGGGTTCATGGAATTACTTCTGATGAAGTGATGAAATGATTGCCAGTAATAATAATCTTTCTACATTCCTAGAAATAGTAAAAGAAAACGAACGGAAATATAACTTTTTTATATTATGTCATTTCCATATATTTATTATTCATTTATTAACTATAATGATTTTACACTTTAGAATTCTGGCTGACACTGTATAGTATATGGAGAGATTCAGGATTGGTCTCCATAATAAAGCTACACACCCTGAGTTATTTTTTTTTCAGCATAGAAAAGTGACAGTGGAGAGAAATCAAATTGTCATAAAATGCATTAAGTTATTTTTAAAGTCCTATAGCTGTGCAAATATTTCATAATAGTTTATGTTAATTAATGTTTAGTAGAAGTATTAGTAGGCTTACGCTTACTCTAGTACCAAAATAGAACCCATTTATTTATACAATAGCGATCATGATTATTCATCAAAATCAATTTGCATAGTATTGTATTCTGTTGTCTATAGGTACGTGAATATTCTATAACAATCTATACATATAATAAAACTGTAGAGGTCGAATGTCTATACATAAAAATATGCTAAAAACCGAGTCAGGGGGATGTAAGAAGAGAAATAGAATAAATTCAGATTTTTTCATTTTTTTTGTTTCTCTGTCTGTTTGTCTGTTTGTACGAGCTAATCTCCGAAACTGTTTTGACCGACCGATTTTAATGAAATTTTGACCTTATATCCCCGGTCACCATTTTAGATACTTGTCTCCCCGGAAAAATGAGATCTGATTGTGCTTTTAACCTTTTTAGTAAATAAAACAGATAAAAACTTTTTTTTTGTTAAAGTCAGATAAAATTTAGTTAAACTACTAATCACTATAAATTAGCGACTTATCCTTACTTCTCTCGTTTCTAGATGCCTTTTGCATTTCATAACTAAACACGTCCATTTGAACGTTAAGTCTCATCCGTTCAACCGTTTCAAGTAAAGGACTAACAAACTTACACACAATGTTGGTGTGCTTTAATCATTAATTAATGAATATAGTTCAAAATGTGGTGGTAAATATTTCTTGTTACCTATGATTATATATCGAAAGCCTTCACCGGATCACACAGTTGTTTATTTGATCTAGATAGTATTAGAAGTAAGCATTACCTACCCAACATGATCCTACAAATTTTGAGTTAGGGAGTCAGTCAGTCAGTACCTAAAACGGCTCGTTGAGCTATAAATAAGATTTTTTAAGTAGTACGTTAATCTCAAGCCCTTTATTAAAACGAGTTTTAATGCATATTCTAAAATATGATTTGAAATACTTCGATGTTGTTATATTTATATTATGACTAGCAGAACCCGCGGCTTCGCTCGCGCTAAAACTGTAAAAAAATCTCTAAAAAGTTAGTTTCATACAAACTTTCATGCCCAATTTTACCGCCTTACAGGATAAATTTCGAGAAATGCTACAACACGTATTTATTTAATTTTATTAAAAACCATTAATACCAAGTTTCAAGTAATTCTGATCATAAATATTTTTTTGATTTGTTTGTTTGTTATAACGTGTCTTCCCGTGGGAATTAGATAATCTCCCGCAGTTAAAAGTAGCCTATGTCACTCTCCAGCCCTCCAACTATCTCCACACAAAAAATCACGCCAATCCGTCACTCCGTTTCGACGTGAAAGAAGCACAAACAAACAAACAAACAAACACACTTTCACATTTATAATATTAGTATGGATTATGTTTAAAAATAGGTTTTATATTATTCTATCTCCATTTCGAATAATATAGTGTGAATGCTTTTACGACCTTCTATTTAATTTTATATAGTGAGACTACGTTGCTAGGTTAATTAAGGTTTCATGACCTAAACATAATTTCAATGAGTTTATTACATGCTTATAGAGTTAATTAAATGTTTATATGTACATATAAATGTATATGTACGAGTATAATGTCTTTATTTTAATACTGATTCACATCGAGATAATCTTAAAGGTATGCGTTATAGACGAGTATGAAATTAATATTAATTTTCCTACTAGAAAGGAAAAGCTATTTTTTAGAAAAAGAGTTTAGAGAGAGAGAGTTATGAGTTACAAACATATGTAATATCCGTATTAATATTATAAATGTGAAAGCTTGTGAGTATGTAGGAATGTTTGTTACAATTTACGCCAGAACGGTTGAACGGATAGGGATCTTTGGCACAGAGATAGATTATAGTCTGGAATAACACATACTCGTAGGCTACTTTTTATCCCGGAAAAATGTACGGTTCCCGTGGGATAGGTTTGTGATTGAATTGCTAGAGGCGAACCCGAGCAAAGCAACGGTGAGCCGCTAGTATATATATAGTATCATTTAATCATTATATTAATAAAATCTTTAATCTATAAGTATAGATCCTTATAAAAGAACTTCCGAGTACATCTGGCTATTATTGTTGATGCGAAAGTTTGTATGCGTGTATGTTTGTTACTATTTCACGAAAAACAGTTAGACGGACTTTGTCGAAATTTGGTACACTGATAGACAATGTCATGGAGTTACACAATAGGCTGTTAGGGAATTAAGGACGCAGCTGAGCGAAGTGAGTGTAAGTCGCTAGTAATAGTATAAAAAACCAAAAGGTATTCAGGGTAGCACTCGAGCGAAGCGAGTCTAATTCGGTAGTTTTAAAATAAACAGCATCATTCTCCACGACACTGACAAAGTGACTTTATCCGATTGAAAAAGCGACGAATGAGCGCGCATTAAGACAAACTGCGTCTATTTAATACCAAATCTCCTTACAATACTAATAAAAATAAAAATAATCAATTTTATTATATATATATATATATATATATACATTTATATAATTCTTGTATGTATATATATATATATATATATATTTTATTATATATATATATATATATATATATATATATATATATATATATATACATACAAGAATTGCTCGTTTAAAGATATAAGATTTAAACTATCAATACTTAGATAAGATTATACAAAACAATTTCTGAAAATTCAACAAAAGTTTCACTCTTCATCCATGTAATATTCGCTTTTAAACACATTAAATATAATGTTGGAACTGTTTCTTAAGCGATTCCATTAAAGTAACGTTGCAGAAATGCATAATGTATTCGAATTCTAAGATGCGACAAACTCGTCTCGTCGCTCGAGGCAATTCATGCAACACCTGTGACTATATTATATCCCATTTTGTTATATTTTATACGAAATTTACTGATTTTCAGATTGTCGTATGGTTTATCTGCTACCTACAAGTAACATTAATATTTAACATTAAGTTATTTTTGAAACTAATCCGTACCATAAATATGTGATGTTCTCCTGACCGATTCCGGCCACGGCAGCCAATCCCATTGAGACTAGCCAACTCAAGACAAGACAACACAAGAGATATTATAGTGCACAAGTGTACGCGCAAACACAAGTGCATTCTCTCTTCCTGACTCTCATACTCCGGTGGGACGATCACTCAACACGACCAGTGAGAGTTAAAGCGCAGTACCGACGGCTTTACGTGCTCTCCGAGGCACGGGGGTGAAACACCGCCAACTTCAAACTCCGGGCTGTTACTGAGGCTTACTATACAGAAAGACTCAATAACTAAACTCGGCCCGACCTGGGACTCAAACCCAGGGCCTCCAGGTGTGCAGCCATACATGCTAGCCACTACACTATCGAGGCAGTTACCATAAATATATTAACATTACATTTCAATAAATAAATTACTACTAATAAACCAGAAACAAACTGATGATATTTACCGAACGATTTCATTTATTCATGATGCATTTGTAACCAGTAATTTTGGTGCGACCTCTAATGATACGTGAACTATCTGCATAATTCGAAAAAATAATCAATCAAATATCCGTATATAATATTTTTTTTATGTATTTTAACTAAATTGTATAAAAATATAATTTTATTCCATCCTAAAACTATACTGTATTACTATACCGCATGGTCTATATTTTTCACGTACATATGTATATGTACTTAGTCTGAAGGTAAGAGTAGATAGTGTTATTTAGTTGAAAACTGTCATACCTCTCTCAATACACAGCTTACGTCAGTAGTAAGCGTTTGAAAGACTCAAGTTAAAGAAGTTTAAGGAATTTCCATAATATCAGTATTTTAGAAAGCATTAATAATATTGTAGGTATTTTGGGGTAATTTTAAAGTAGCGTAAAGTATTTGCGAATCAGATTGCTGATATGAAATGATTCTGAGGTAGATTCTTGTTGTAAGAAAAAGAATGGTCAATTAATCAAATAGCATATGAAACAGTTATAACCTAATTATTCCGTAAAAGGAAGTTCGAATCACTGTTTCCTGTCTGCTCACCTTCTGTTGAATAAAGGCAAATCGTGTTAATTATTCAATCAAAAGCAAATTTTCATACTTTTCCTTCTTCTCAAATTCTTCTCACAACACTTTTTTTTGTTTTTAGGAATATTAGATTGTTTTAATTAAAAAGTCCAAAAAGTCCAAAATCAAAAAAGTTAAAATCCATGAAGTTAGGGCAATTTTTAAGCTATTTTTTAGAAAGTGATGAACTACTGGAACTAATCAAGTTTATTAATACGAAAATTTGCCAAGATTAAATTTTTGGGGTAATTTTGCAAATATGTACAGCATATTTTAATTCCCATTTAAAAAGAGCTCATAAAATTGATATTTAATTAGAGCATTACTTTACTAACATGAAGCTTTAACAGCAAAAAAATGCGCAATAGGATGCTAGGTTGTTTTGGTTTAGATTTGATTAGTTCCTATTTCCTAAATATAGTAGAAATATATCTTACTTGTTTCCGCGCACACATTTGTGTCTAATCTCAATGAAATTGACCACCCTGGTCGAGGAATATTATTATTGTCATTATTAATTCAAACTTATTCCGGTAAATAGCATACGAGAAGTCACTGCACACTCTTTTGTCTCTCGAAAAAACAGGAGGTACAAAAAACTGCCGATCGAAAGATATTTATGGGCATAAAAGAAAAGGTAAAAGATGAATAGAACAGCATACGGTTCAAGACATTAGTAGAGGCAACATTTTACCTCGCGTCAGAGGGTTTGTAAGTGACGTCATACTTTTCGACCAGATCTGCTGTCGTCGACCACGACACACGGACTGTGGTCGGGTTGAGGAAAGTCACGGTTATATTCTCTGGCACGCCTGGTCCCATTGAGCCTGAAACAAAATAGGATATGAATGTACCATAGAAATAGCCATTATGCGGATGTTACGTATTGTTGTAACTGATTTTCAGGTTTAAGGTTTTGATGTCAGTGTCCTTTTTTACCCTCGAACGCCACAGAGACGGTATATGTGTTTGGGGTAAGAGATGTTTGTGTGTGTGTGTGTCTATTACCATTTTCTCGGAAACGGCTAGAGCGATTTTGAAATGGTTTTTTGCTTTGTATAAGTCTCTGTCCTGAGCATATTCTTAGCTAAGTTTTATAATATTACAGACCGCCAGGAGACTACAGTACACATGTTTCTCCAAAACGCTTATTGTTTTTACTACTAAAGTAAAAATAAGGCAGTTTAATATTGTATTTAAATATGTACATATAGCATTTACTATTAAATGTATAGTATAAAAATGTATAGCATGCACGACGGTTGAATGGACGGCGGAATATCGTGGGTTTTTGAATTTTTTTATAGTTTTTTCATGTTACAATTTTCCGTCGTAGGTTTTTTAAATTTTTACTTTATATTTTTAGCTAAAAAGTAAATATTTAAATCTACAGCAACTTCATATGACCTTTGTTCGATGTATAGCTTGTATAATAAATATTTTTTTACATATTTAAAAAAATATTTTAATTCAGCTACGTATGGTTATAAACAAATCCACAACTACTTTGTAATTTGCTCGCGTGCTTAGGCTAGAAAAAAATAAAATATCTTAAATTTTTATTGATATCTTTCTTTCTGTTAATATATTATATCATACTAGCGGACCCGACAGACGTTGTCCTGTCTACACGTCTTTAATTTGAAAATTTCAAACTTTTTTTAATAAGCTAAAACATTCTAGACCATTTTGATGAAAATTATTATTCAAATTGTGAATCTAAACCATTCCCAGATCCCCTTGAACACACACAAAAAATTTCATCAAAATCGGTCCAGTCGTTTGAGAGAAGTTCAGTGACATACACACTCACAGAAGAATTATATATATAAAGATAGTAAATATAATAAATATTTAATCTTTGGAGATATAATAAAAACTAATTTCTAAACAAAATATATTTCAAAAACCTTTTTAGCAATGATAAAAATTAATGTTGAAATACATGGATATAGATATTATAGCTTATAATTAACTAACGCTCTAGTTCCTTCTGCGCTTCGAGTTATTTAATTACATGGGGATTCATAACGTGACTCGTTGACGCAGTATAAATTAAAATACGTGATTTCATCAAAGCGTATGCAATTATTAAAGAACTTATACTTATAATAGTGGAGAGGCAACAATTTTTGAATTAAATCAAACCAAAACAGATCAGAATATATAGATCTTTTAATTTTTAGCCCAATTATAGTAAGTAATTTTTATATTGCAGTAACTATATATTGATTTAATAATGTATGTATATACGAGTATATTGAACTGCCTCGGTGGTGTAGTGGCTAGCATGTACGGCTGCACACCCGGAGGTCCTGGGTTCGAGTCCTGGGTCGGGCCAAGTTTAGTTATTGAGTCTTCCTGTATAGTAAGTCTCAGTAACAGCCCGGAGTTGGGAAGTTGGCGGTATTTCACCCCCGTGCCTCGGAGAGCACGTAAAGCCGTCGGTCCTGCGCCTTAACTCTCACCGGTCGTGTCGAGTGGTCGTCCCACCGGAGTATGAGAGTGATAGGAATAGAGAGTGCACTTGTGTCTGCGCGTACACTTGAGCACTATAATATCTCCTGCGCAGTTGGCTAATCTCATTGAGATTGGCCGCCGTGGCCGGATTCGGCTAGGAGAACATCATCATCATATTGTATATATATTCTACTATTTATTAATTTAAATTTTAATTTAATGGTCGACTTAATAGAAATGATATTACCTCATACAATTTGAAGTTCGAAATGAAATGTTACATAAATTATTTATGAAAATTCAAACTTGAAAATTAATTTTCAATTTTCATAATTAAATTGAATATATTCATTATTGAAACTTTTTTCTTTTTGTATGTAGATGCTTTTGTCGAAATTCCGTTTTACCTATTTACCTTTTAAGCTTTTTTTTAAGCTTTCTTTTGCTGGGTAAATAAAACAAATTTGTAGTCTATGATAAACTTCCATAATTTGCTCTATTCGGTAAACGATCTATGAACTTTTTTGACTTTGTAGACTAGTCAAAATAATTCGTTCCACTCAAAAATTAATTCGTTTTAATATTTAGGTATATATGTATTGTGTGTTCAATGGCAGTGATAGCCCAATGGTATCGCGCTGGAACCCAAGTAAGCTGGTTAAAATCGTATCTCATACCTCTGATATTTTCATGTATAAGCAATTTTCTATCAGTTTTCGAATAAGTTTTCGAAAAATAGGTGAAATCTGCCAACCCGCACTTGGCTGGCGTGGTGGACTATGACCTGAATTCCTACGTGCCCAGCAGTGGGGCGTTAAAAAGGGTTCAATACAATACGTATGTTTAGTTACGATAATAACACAAAATAAATTGATTGGTAAAATATAAGTTTTATAATACATAGAATGTATGGCTTGTTTAATATAATTATTTTACTCATATATTACCCTTATATCCTTTGGGAAATAACAACGTGACCTAACCTACTGTCCCAGTTTAGTAGCGTCCTGAAAACCCAGAACGAAATGAAAAAATATACAGTTACAAAAAGGTTGGTAACGAAATCATAGCAAATGCCCTACTTACTGCTTAACAACGTTATTAAACATTTACAAAATTGCTATAATAACAATAACAAATTATTAGACTCTATATCCATTATGGATATAAAAATCAGTGACTCACCTGCCCCAAAGGGCAAATGGACAAAGGCATGTCTAAAAAGACATCTTGATTTCTATAATCGATGTGGCTAACAAAAAAATTATAAAATATTTGAATGGTATGACTATTTGAGCTATAAAACGCTTATATATGTTATTTCTATATATACTAATAAAATATACGAAGTTAAATTCGTTTGTTTCTTTGTAGTAGATGAACTCTGAAACTACTGAACCGATTTTTATAAATCTCTCACTAATAGATAGGCTACGTTGTACTAGTGTTACAGGCTAATTTAAATATTTGTACTGTTAAAGGTTTTTTAATAGTAAAGACAATGTATGGCAGATGGCACATTTTTGACTCAGTGGATTATTTTTACTACATAATATTATTTTTTACATCACAATAGACCAACCACTGTCGTAGTTGATACGTTATAGTCGGAACATAGAATTAAATAAAAAGTATTTTCTACATAATAAAATAATTTTATCTTTACAAGTAGGTAGTGATTTTAGAGAGAAAAGTCTTTACAGTGTGTAATTTGATTATATAGGAGATGAAAAGTGAAAAGGAATCACGAATTGCGTACAAAGATATCGAGGGACGCACCTAAGCGAAGATATAGCGGGTGATATATATTATTTCGGTTTTCTATTAGCGATGGAATATCATCTAGTGTGAGCCAGCTTTTTTTGCACTGATTTCTCAAAAGATTCTTAGTAATAACTATGTAATAATACTTATTCAATACTCAAAACTGATCAATCAGAATTGATCAATGATTTGGTTGAAATCGTTATTTATATATCATTAGTGTTCGTATAGTGGTCGAAGTTTGACCAATCATTATAGAAAATTTGAGGAAAACATATATAAATAGAATTTAACTATATAAAAGAAACTGTTCCCAAAATTTTAAATAAAACTATCTATTCGGATTATTTCACGGATTTATTTTAATCTTTAGTTCCCGACGTTTCAAATGCTTTACAGCACTCATCACGAGAGAGACTTAGGTTATAGACTCACTACTTTACATTTTTTTTTTAATTTTTACATTTTTTAACTTTTGAAATCATTTTTGTAAAAAAGTGGATAAGGCAATGTCTGTAACAAGTATATAACACCTTTAAGACGTCTATAACCTTAGTCTCTCCCGTGACCATGATTGCTGTAAAGCATTCGAAACGCTGGGAACCAAAAATCAAAATATATCCGCGAAATAATCCGAAAAGATAGTTTTATTTAAAATGTCAAATATTCGCGTAAATCTAAAAAAGTATTATGTGTCCAACATGTTTTTATTGATAACACTCAAGCTCGTCAATAGTATAATCTCTTAATGATAATTAAGAGAAAGAGAACATAATCGTTGGCTTACTATTACAAGGTGCTCTGTTAATTTTAATGAAGTTTAGTAATTTTTACATAAAACTTCGTTATTTTGTTATCGTAAAAACAACAACATAGAACTATGTAAAATTGAATATTTTGTAGTTTTTGCAAAACTGTAGCCATTGGCACATAGAACCTTATAGCATTAATAACTAAATAAGTACTAAAATTGTAACATAGAACTTTGTAATAGTGAGCCAACGAATTATGTATTGATAACAAGATACTACAAAGTATTAGAAAATTAACCAATAAGTCATATTATGTCAATACGAATACGTTAACGGTTAAAACATTGTATAGAACAGTATATTTTTAAGGACGGTCATAAATTATTTTAACGCGTTTTGGTTACGACATCGACTTCGCCGTTAAATAACTGACTTTACAAGCCATTTAGAAAATGTCACTTAGAAAAGCCACATGAAATGTGTTTGCAAAAAGCCGAAGCATTAAATTGTGAAAAACGTTGGCTTGACCTATACTCGGGTCAACAAGTGCTGACGGCTGACCGCTATGACAATTGCTTTGTGGTACTGTAGCTTGCTTTAGCAATAAAATATTAGTACATGAGTTGACACTGATGGAAATCTTGCTGTTATAATTATCATCTGTTTTTATTGGTGTCAAAAATATAAAGAATTTCAGCGAGAAAGGTTTCAATTGTAATTGGACTTTTTCTATAAATACACAAATATGTAGGTACATATGTGGTTATGTGTATTTGTGTTTGTATGTTTGTGTGTGTGTGTGTGTGTAACTGTGTAGCTTAGTGCACTTAGATAGATTTTTATTTAAATTAATCTCCTAAAGGAGCTAAAATACAGGTTGAAAACTTACATGACAATTTACTATTATTGAAGTTAGAAGTATGAAAATTGATTGAACTTGTGTTTTTATTGCCGATGGAAAACTCTATCGTTTGTAAGTACGCAGTATTTATATGATCGTATTAAGTTTTTGAAGCTGTAAAGCTTTACAAAATAAACTTAATACATACTCGTACATAAAGTTTAAAAGATAATATTAGTATATGGCAAAGCTTAATACTGTATATAACAGCTTTTCAGGTCAATAGCGTTATTCAGTAAACATACTTGGTGTACGTTTGCGTGTTCAGCTGTCAAGTTACATGAAAGTTCTAATAGAATAACATTAATTCCAAAGTTATTGAATGAACGTTTAAGAGATAAAATATAAGTTCCATTTACGAGTAATGATTTATTCGCTGTATTATTTTTTCTCATAATTGTAAAAGCAGAAGTTTTCAGTCATGTGTGTATGTGTGTATGCTTGTTAGTCCTTAACGCTGAAAGGCTGAACGGCACAAGTTGTTAGTGTTTACATAATATAAAGAAATAAAAATACGTAAATTTTAAATAAAACTATCTTTTCGGATTATTTCGAGGATTTATTTTGATTTTTGATTCCCGACGTTTCGAATGCTTTACAGCAATCATGGTCTCGGGAGAGACTAAGGTTATAGACGTCTCAAACACATATACTTGTTACAGACAGTTCCTATCCACTATTTTACAAAAATGTAAGCGTACATGTAAAGCCTTATATGCATCAGGTTGATTTATGAATATTTTGATTTTTATAGGATAGTTAATTATTTAGACTAAAGGCAGGACCAGCTTTCTATAATTGGATATAATTATATCCACAAATACGGATTTTCCTTTACTCCAAAATGAGGTTTATTAAAGTATTTTGCTGAGCACCTAATTATAATATTACATACACGCGTACGCTAATTAATACTAGCAGGTGCCAGGCCCAATCTGTATTAAACCCGATATTATAAATGCGAAAATTTGTCAGTTACTGACTTAGTGTATCTATACATATTATAATAAAATTCTAACTGAGCCGAATCTGTATATTAAATATTTTTTGGAAAATCAATACAAAAACTGCAATGTAAGAGTATACTAATATGTAATACCTAATTTGGTTTTTGGCCATCTGAACGCGGGCGGAGCCGTAGGCAATGCTAGTTTGTAATATATTTATAATATAATGACTCAATAAGTGAAATTTTGAATGAAATTAAGATAATTTATATTAAGATATAATTAAATTTTTTAACACGATCATGACCTTTTTTACTGACGTTCCAAAATTTGGGCACGTATTGCTTACAAACATCAACGAAACACAGTACTAAAAATAGCACAATGAAGCCACAAACACATGTAGCGTTTGCTATTTCTGTGCAATATAACGGCTCAAAGGATTTAAGTGAAATTTTGAATGAAATCAAGACAGGTTATATCCTGAAGTAAGAAATAGGTTATTATTGTAAATTTTGTGAACTTAGTGCTTACCATCATCATCTCCCTGCCCATTTTCCAGTTACTTGGGGTCGGCGCAGTACATCTTCTGTACTGCTGATAGGATTTGGCAAAAGTTTTACGACGGGCCGCCTGCCTGACATCAACCCTCCTTGAGAATGCTACCGTTAAGCGCGGACGCCTTGTACTGTGCATATTCGATATTGTTTTCTTTTGAAACACTTTTTATTATATTACTCCAAAGTTTTAATGTAATTTTTTATATATTTTGATATGAATTTTGAACACACAATCAATTTTGTTTTGACATTGTCAATTTTTTTCTAAAAAAAAAAGGTTAGTGCTTACCAGCATCAACAAAGCACAGGAGTAGAGAGAGCGCAAGAGCGACGGCGGCGTGCTGCGCGAGCGGCGCTCGCCGCATGTCGCGCCCACGCGGCCTCTCATGCCATGCCGCCGCTGAAACAAAATGATCGCAATTAGTAATCTTTAATTAATAACCTCCTTCTATCTGATATTGGCGATGCCCAATTTCACTGAGATAGCCCAGCTGTAATGAGAGATCAGGTGGAAGACTGATTATCATTTCTCGCACCCAGGACCTCTAAATATGCAACCGTGTATCTAGATACAAAACCAATGAGACAGTCAATGTTTAAGTATCAAAAAGATGATAATACTAAATTATAATGTCAATATTTACAGTACGAGTAGATGTTACATAAAACCTAAAGGCTGAATATTAATGAAGGTCATAAAAACACAAATATCCTAATAGGCGTACTGTTGGGTATAGGCAATTTATTCTATTGGGTACATTACTTTCTGACAGCGATGGTGTCAGACTCGTCCAAATTTAATGTTTATGTATTTTTGATACAAATTGTTGTACAAGCTCCAGTGGATTACAAATAAAAGTTTTAAAGGTCTGTATGGTCTAACAATTATTATATCCTAACGAGTACGACCTATAAATTTTAAAGAGTTTGTTTTTGTTAGTCTCTACCACAACGCCCCAATCAATTGTGATGACATTTGGCATCAAGCCAGTCTGAATAAGGGCTATTTTTTACTCCAGTTCCTAAGTGTGTTTTTTTTCTTTTTTGCTCTCTAAGCCTGTTATATAAGGATCCAAAATGTGTAAGTTCGAAACATAAAAATGAATTTTTAATGAAAATATAGTCCAATACTAAATCTGCTAAATTTTGAGTGAATTTAGAGTTTTACTGCTGGCTGATTTATAATACCTATACTTGTCAGTATGCTAAATTTTTTTATCTGTAAAAAAACTATTAAAATTTTTGCTAAATAAAATAATTATTTTATATTTAACAAAAAAATATATTTTTCTTTTTTCCCTTCCTTCCTTTATTATAATAGAAATAGTATTAAAACTTACAATTCAAAAATATATTAGAAGGTTATTTTAAAAGCTTTTGTTATGACTAACAGAAGTTACCTATTATGATAATATTAAAGAAAAACAAAAATTCCTCCGTATTATTTAAGTTTCAAACTATTGCTAGCAACTGTCTGTTCGAAGAATTACTAACTTTAGAAACTTTCGCATTAATTATAATATTAATAATAATAAACACAAACGTAGCTGGCAGCAACCGCTTGTTTGACTAAATGAATTTTAGAGGCGCACAGCTTTAAGAGGAAATTCGAGCTATGAAAACATGACTCGGAATATTCAAATTTTGGTCATTATTTTACTCTATACTCGTGTTTCAGCAGAAATTAAATTTTAACAACCTGTACGTAAAGTACTATCATAAAACTAGTATGCCAAAATCACAATATTTATATGGAACACTATAAGAAAGATACATATTTAAAAAGTCTTACAATCTTTTTTATGTGTATATGTCACGCACTATCTATTATAATCTATTGGGAATGATTTCAAGATTATCTTGATGAAAATGTTATCTTATTATATTAAGCCAGAAATTCTGGTATATATACATTTATTTTGAAAATCTCGGGAACGACTCTAACGAACTGGATCAAATGTTGTATTTAGATAAGCTTTTGCTTTTTAAGTTTATACTACTTGTTAACTCCGATATAGTCTTTTCTAAAATAATGCAATATTTATATCTTTTCCAAAAAAACACCGAGTGAGGACTGGTCACTTTAAAGATGTTCCATCTTCCACTCTATACATTTCAAGTAAAAGTTTCGATTTGAAGGATGGGTTAATTACTACAGTAATCTGATTTGACTTTGATGTTGGCGTTCTCTCTAAGTTGTAATTATTTACATAGAAATAGTTTGTGGGTATATCAAGTGGATCCTGAGGGATATTAGTAAATTAGATTAAGTCATGCAAAGGTCACTAGAATAGTTGAAATATATAGGTAGTTAAACATCACATTGTCAGCTCCTGGGTTCGAATCTGGTGTCAGGCCAAAATAGTTATTGAGGTTGTTTGTTACAAAATAGTAGCAGCCCGGAGTCAGGACGTATGCGATGTATACACCCTCGTGCCTCTGAGAGCGTTGTCGAATGTTATAAAAATGCTTATAATTTGGGCATTTATCGTTATAAAAACATAATAATGTAATGACAATTACGCCATTACCGTTTGAAACATAATAATATAATTACGATAAATGAATAGAAACGCTTAGGAAACCGATTGAAGCGGATTTAAATCTCGGTTCCCGCACCTCTGATATTGCCACATGTGAATTATTTTTTAACATGACTACTACTTGCCTTATTGTAAAGGAAAATATCGTGAGGAAGCCTATATATCTAAGAGATACAAGCTTGCCAACCAATACTTGGCCAGCGTCGTGAACCTGATCTCCTTAAATGGAGGACAGTGCTACGTTAATAGTGGCCAATGATGTTCTCCTGACCGATTCCGGCCACGGCGGCCAATCTCATTGAGACCATCTAATTGCGCAGGAGATATTATAGTGCAACGCGTATACGCGCAGACACAACGTGCACTCTCTATTCCTGTCACTCTCATGCTCTGGTGGGACGACCGCTCGACACGACCAGGGAGAGTTAAGGCGCAGGACCGACGGCTTTACGTGCTCTCCGAGGCACGGGGGTGCAACACCGCCAACTTCCCAACTTCGGGCTGTTACTGAGGCTTACTAAACAGAAAGACTCAATAACTAAACTTGGCCCGACCCGGGACTCGAACCCAGGACCTCCGGGTGTGCAGTTGTACGTGCTAGCCACTACACCACCGAGGCAGTGGCTAATATAATACATATGAACAACCATTACTATACAAACTCATTTTTCGAACGAATGCAATGCATCATTATTTCAATAAACTTCACGCAAAAATAACCTCAAATCTTACGCTGTTCGTAACATAACGATAATGATTTCTCAAAGTAACGGAATTCTCGAATGGGTGAAATTAAGGAAATTTCGTTTTGTGTTAAGCCCAAGGATTAGGGGAGTTAAATTTATCGACACATTAACGTAAACAGCTTAAGAAAGCGTACAGTTATTTATTTCTGAATCATGACGATTTTAATAAGGAGATGTAATAAGAATCTTAGTTATTATAACAAGATTTTAAAAATATTATTTTTATTCAAAAATTGTTTTAATAACATTGTTATTACAGTTTTTTTTTAAATCTTACGGTATGTGTCATTTATATTTTCTACTAAAACTTATAATTTTGAGGGTAGAAAGTATCTGTAATATCTATGGCTTTTGAGACTTGAAAATCTTTGTCCTTCTCATGATTTTTAGTGTAAAGCATTACAATTGTTGGGAATAAAAAAAGGATAAAAATTATTTAAACAGTTTTATTTAAAATCAGCTACAACATTATAAATATTGTTTACACATTATAAAAATATTTTTTATGAAAATAAACTTTAAAAATGCATTGATATTGACATAAACACGGTCAAAGTCGCAGGCTGGTACTAGTAAAAGCATATAACAGCTCAGTTAGATTATTAGCACTTAACTATAAAACCGCTCTACTTGACATGAATACACGTCACACGCTTGATCTCCATTCATAGTATTCTATAGCTTTGAATAAGCATCAAGTCTTTTGATCGAAACAGAATATAGTTTTTTTTTTAATAAATATTAAAAAAAAATTCTTTTTAACAATATTCGATTAGATTGACTTATGACTTTGTAAACGAAATCATATAATTAACATATTTTTCTTAAATTATCTTTATCTTTACCTGTTTTAATTTTCTTCTAAATACTAGAGAAAAATAATAAATTAAATACAACACTTGTTTTCGTAATATATATTTAGTTACAATATGTAAAAATATTTAAGAAATTATCATTCAGATAATCCTAAAATAACGATATATTTTGTTCGGCTTTCTGAACATTTTTATATCAAATGTGCACTTTGTACTAAAGCAAAACACTTTGTAGTTAAATACACATTACGACGACACGATATCGTAGATATCACAACGTGTTGTTCGTGCCTATTATGCGAAAAAAATAATAATTAAAAAAAAATCTTAAAGAATTCATAAAAAAATTAAAATATACAAATCATAAAAATAATAAAAAAGCCTTCTTTTTTAAAGCACATCAAAATATTTCCATTCGTTTATTTTGAACTGGCGACTCAGTCTCGGTTCGCTCGGGTTTGCCTCTAGAAAAACAAAAACAAATCTATCCCACGACAACCGTACATTTTCCTGGACAAAAAATAGCCTATGTATTATTGTGATGTGTGAGCTATATTATTGTAAAGTTTCATTAAAATCCATTTAGTAGTGTTAAGTGTGAAAGAGTAACAAACATCCATACAATCTATACATCCAGACATCCATACATCCTCACAAACTTTTGCATTTATAATATTAGCAGGATGTTGCTTCATGTTTATTATTCGAGAGCATAATATTACACTATACAGTAAAGTTTCGGCATTTGTATACATTTTTCCTCTACTCGTTTTTCTCAACAAAAAGAAAAACTTGATACACTGTGAATATTGTCTGTAATATAAGTTATTTAAGTATTCGTATTCTTCTAGGTAAGATAGGTATATAATTTACATAATTTCATGACGTATCATATTCTAAAAATAGTGTCTTTTCCAAACAAATGTTGAAACAAACAAAATATCAAAATAATAAAATAAGATTATTTGCTTTGTCTTTTTCCCTTACCCTTAAATTAATTTTTAGCTCCAATAATTTACGTTATATGTCCATCATTCATCCTCTTGTTTCACATTTCTCTGTCCGGTGATGCAGAGAAGTGTATGTATTATAATATATTATCTATACATATAATAAAATCGTAACTAAGCCGAATCTGTACATTTAATATTTTTTGGAAAATTTTATTGATAGACTTTATTATCGATACAGAGACCGATTATATAGTTTTTTAGAATTTTTGTCTGTCTGTGTGTCTGTCTGTTACCGGATCACGGAAAAACCACAGGAGGGATTTTGATGAAATTTGGTATGGTGATAGCTGGTTATCCGGGTCAACATATAGGATACTTTTTACCGCGGGAAAATATCTCATTACTAAGAAAAAATACAAAAACTGCAATGTAAGAGTATACTAATATGTAAAACCTAAGAATTTGGTTTTACTCATCTGAACGCGGGTGGAGCCGCGGGCAATGCTAGTATAGTATACATTTATGATTGTTTATTTACTTACCGCAGTGTCAGGTTTGAGATAACGTACCCAATTGGAAAACCAAGTGAAGTGAGTTAAAACTCCGCCTCTCGCATCTCTCCGACTTTTATGCGCAAATTATTATCTACTTGATTACACTTGTCGTACGTTGAAAGAAAATATCTTGAGGAAAACTGAGATAACTTAAATATTTTTTGAAAGATATGATTTCCGCCAACCCGTACTTGACCAACGTGGGAATATCTAAGCCTTGAACGCCTTGACAATAAATGAAACCTGTGACCAGCAGTGGAATAAGAGCTACATTATTATAATCACTCGTTTTAACAAAAATTTTAAATATGTGGTAAGCTGCGAGGCTTGTGTTATGGAATATGGATACAAGATAGTAGATACACTACACATATGTGACTTTAAATACATAGGTACATATTATAAATATAAATACCCATGGGTGGAGTATAAACATTCGTGCGTATCACACAAATGAATGCCTCCAGCGGGACTCAAACTCGCGACCGCTGGCACAATAAGTAGGGTCATTACAAACTGAGCCAAACGTGTTGTTGAGTCTTAACTAACTTAACTCAAAAAAATGGACAACAGAACCCTCAAAGCGTACTAACTTTAAAAAATATCTATTCAGCAAGACCTATAAATATGCTATTTCAAGAGATAATCTAACTCAACCTAATTTCATTCTAAGTAGCTCAGCTATTACCACATTATAGCCTGATAAGCATTTATTCAAAATTCCTAAAGGTTTTTTTCATAAATTTTACACACTTAAGACTAATGTATTGTAATATAATAACTATTATATTATTTTTTATTACTCTTTAAATGCTATTTCAATTATAAAAAAACCCGCAGCCTGAACCCACAAATAAGCAAACCATAAAGGATAATAATAAATATATTATATTTTAAAAATATTGATTTAGGCTACGTTCAGATGGTACAATTTTGACCCGCGTTTTCGAATCGCGCGTCTTCTCATCCCGGTATTTTCTTTCAACCGATCACATAAGCGCGCGTTTACGCATGTGAGCGAGCCTTAACTCAGCGCTCAGAGAAAAAATCTCTAGACGCAGGCAACCTCGAGTTGACACGTGCTTTGATAGATATGTAGCGTCCGTTTGCTGTTCACTTGAGTGCGTGCTTTCATTAAATAAGTTGAAGCAAACTGTCGAACGATTTTACAGACATTCTGAAGTACTTAAAGAATTTAGTTTCATTGTCTCTCAAATTCGGATATAATGTCGCAAACAAACTGGGTCTGGTCAACTGATGGTATTTTTCAAAATTGGGTGAACCAATATGTTCGTTTTCTTTTTCGTTTTTTTTTCTTATAACGATGCCTTTATTATTTATTACTATTACATGGTCACATGAGTTTGATGTCTTGAAAGCGCGCGTAAACTGAGTTCAATATCTCAGAGTAGTTTCCAGCGGACTAGGGACTTAACTTCATAGCGGTCACGCTTTATCAAGTTACTTTGACTCACACAACTTCTATATCGAATTCTTAAAGGCCATTAAAGCTTAATATTATATAAAAGATACGACATCGTGTAAATGTGAGTTTAAAAATGTAAACTTATATATTTTCTTTCAAAGTCACTACATAAATTAATAAATAAAACGATTAATGTTTTATTTCACCTACAACACACTTAAGCTGATTAGAATAAACTTCTTATACGTCCGTTTAGCCCAAAATCATAATATTTTCAGTTTTGTGACCCGATAAAAAGCGGATATCATGATTTTCTGTGTAACAAACTAGCAGAATTTATATAGTTTTACAATAATGTATGGAAGTCTGCCCGATTTGTTGACATTTATGATTACTGCTCCGCTCCCTTGGGTAGTAAGTAGCATGATGATTATAATAACCTATAGCTATATCTAATGCAGAAAGATTTTTTCAAATCATATTTGGTTATTACTTATCAGTAGTTCCTGAGATTAGCGTGCTTAAACAAACAAACAAACAAACTCCGCCTCTTTATAATATTAGTATAGATTAAATTAAGGCATGTTCACATATTGGAAAGTTTATTATAATACTAATTATTATAAATAAATCGTTTAATTTTAGTGTTTTTATTTTTAATAAAAATAACATTGTAGTTAGCCCACGGGCCTCCCTGCAATACGAGGTGGATCAGGACATAGTCCACTTACTTCACTTATGATATTTCGAAAACTCATTTTTTCACTCATCTATTATTTTCAATCAGAGGTTCTATCAGATATGCAGGTTTCCTCACTATATTTACCTTTACCGCAAGTTGCAAGCAAGTTGATATTTTTAATTTATTCGTAATATTCGTATTATTCGTACATATGAAAATATGACAGATTCGAAACCAGTTTTGAACCCGCTTCATTCAGTTTCCCAAGAAAGCGCGTTACGTCTCGGCTGCCATTGATAAAATAGCATACATATAAAAAAACAATTTACAGTGCACTTGCACTTTACACTTACACTTTCACTTATAATTTCAGTAATCTTCACAACCATAAATATTTGTAAACGATAATCTCCTAAATAGTGATATACTTGTAAACCCACACAACAAAGAATTAGCGTACTGAGCGGGTATTAGGAAGCACTACTCGGTAATCGGTTTAATGAATCGATTTTATTTATGACCATTCTTTATGAATAATAATTTGTTTATATTGTGTATATATGAAATACCTATATTATATTCTTAGGTTGTAAAGCAGATGTAAAAAAATCAGTACTTTCTTAGATTTACGCATTTTTAAATTTGACATTTTAAATAAAACTATCTTTTGGATTTTTTCATGGATTAACTTTGATTTTTTATTCCCGACATTTCAAATGGTTTACAGCAGTCATGGTCACAGGAGAGACTAAGGTCTTAGACATCTCACTTACCTCCAAATTATACAATAATTTTCAAAATACAAAAATGGCACTAAAACAATTTTTATAATATTAATAAGTTTTATAATTCATTATCCAGATTGTGTTCATCAGTAAAAAAGTAGCTTATACAAGTATGTTAAGACAAGTATAAACTATTAGCAATCAAAAATTCACGGAACTTCGTTAAACCGTTAAATTGTGAATCTCGTGTTGTTCGTATTTTTGTAATATTAGTACTGACAAACATATATTTTAATCGTTGATTTCATATTTCCTATTATTTATGACTCAAACTTCAAGACTGAGACTGGACTAAAAAAACTGCTTTTACACCATTTTTTAGAAAATGATACACCCGTATATGTAATATAAAAATACTTCAAGCTTTGTCTTAACATAGTATTTCCTGATACTAACGAAACTTTACAGAGCATTTCTCGTTTTCTATTACACGATACTAAATTCTATTTAAAACTAAATGTGCTGTTCAAAGTAGTCGTCTCTTCAATATTACGCGTGGAATGTGTTTGAAACAGTCATTTATTGTCATTTTGCATTATATGTACTGAATAGTTTGTTAAACTTCAGAATTGTTTAATTTTTATGAGAAACACTAGCGTCTCACCCTCGCTTCGCTTGGGTACGTTTTAACGGTTAGTATGGAATAGATAGACAATATTATATATATATATATATATATATATATATATATATATATATATATGTACATAAGTATGATGAGTTGTTGTGGGTTGTTTTACAACGTGTTTTCCCGTCAGAATATGATCTTCCGCTGTAAAAAGTAGTCTTATGTCCACTCTCAACCCTCCAACCACCTCCACACAAAAAATTACGCCAAGCCGTCGTCACTACGAGTATGTTTCGACATGAAAGAAGAACAAACAAATAAATGAACATACACACTTTCACATTTATAATATTATTAGTATTAGTATAAATATTATGAAATACTTTTTAAACTATTATTTTCAATGTCTCAAGTTCAAAAAAAGGATGAAGGATTGAGAATGTACTTGGATGAATCTTGTTTTGTGAGCAGATTTCCTTGATTATATATCAAGGTCCAAGTGTAATCTTATTTTGTTTTTTAAATTTCTCCATCCTCAAGCTTAGTGATGATAAGTCACAAGTATATAAAACAAAATTGTACCCTAATACTTTCTTAGATTTACGCGAATATTTGACATTTTAAGTAGAACTACATATCTTTTCGGATTTTATCGCGGATTTGTTTTGATTTTTGGTTCCCGACGTTTCCAATGCTTTACAGCAATCATGGTCACGGGTGAGACTAAGTCTCTCCAAAAATTAAAATAAATCCGCAAAAAAATCCGAAATGATAGTTAAATTTAAAATTGTACTATTTTAATAATACCGCGGTTTTAGAAGTATCTTTCAAAATATATTTTCCCTATATTTGGTAACTTCCAAATATGCCGTAATTACCTCGTTTAAAACAGACTAATATCATCCATCAACTAAATGATCCACTACATCAAGTAATTTCCAGAATTAACTCAAATTACTCAAAACATTTCTGGAAGCAAAACAAAAATATAATTTTAGATTATATTAAAATTAAACAACATTATGTAAAAGACAATTTGACTTGAAACATGCAAATTTTTATTATTCATGAGTGCCTGTAGATAAAACTGTAAGTCGAAATGAAGGTATTTTAAATGAATGGAAAAATATAAATAATGTATCTTTAATCTTTAGTGTATATCAAGTTAAGTATAAGTAAATTAATGTAGTTCTGTAAAAAAGTGTTACTGGTTGAATGTTGTTCTTTTTTCCATATTATGTAAATTAATCTTATTATATTTACAGCGGACTAATATCGTAAATCCGGCCATCGGATAAGGTAATATATACCGACAGTGATAAGAATTTAGTGGAACTTTTCATTTAAACCGTTTGGTCTCTTCTATGTTCCAGCTTCTTCTATTCCAAGATTCCTTTGATGTCTTCTCTAAATGCTCCAATGACACATTACACGTACAAGAGAATATAGTGATGTTCTCCTGACCGATTCCGGCCACGACGGCCAATCTTATTGAGACTAGCCAACTGCGCAGGAGATATTATAGTGCACAAGTGTACACGCAGACACAAGTGCACTCCCTATTCCTGTCACTCTCATACGCCGGTGGGACGACTACTCGACACGACCAGTGAGAGTTAAGGCGCAGGACCGACGGCTTTACGTGCTCTCCGAGGCACGGGGGTGAAACACCGCCAACTTCCCAACTCCGGTCTGTTACCGAGACTTACTATACAGAAAGACTCAATAACTAAACTTGGCCTGACCCGGGACTCGAACCCAGGACCTCCGGATGTGCAGCCGTACATGCTAGCCACTACACTACCGAGGCAGTAATTTAACAGAGAATATAGTATCAAGAAGCTATACTTTATACTGCTGTTATACAGCTGTCTCAGATAAAATAAGTAAAAATTGTTGTATTTGAATAGTATTCGTAAAATGTATTCCCATTTGCTTTACACGAAATAATGATCAGCCATCAGTTATCTCAGAAGATTTTTAATGATTTTTTACTTACATATACCTCAGCAAAAGATCTACAAAACCTTCTACAAAGCATTTAACATAATTCGAAACATACAACTCTCAAAAAGTAAAGCAAAAAGCTCAATGAATAAGACATAAACGTATGACTCAAATGTTGAACTTTACAAGAACATTACAAATAGAGCTTTCAATATCCTAATACGAAAATTGGAGTCGACGAATAGCTATAATGATTGGCGCTAAATTGGCTTCCTAACAATCGTGACACGTGTACCCATATACAAGTCAATATAGAAGAATAGAGCAATAATAGTTTCAAAGGACATTGTGAACACTTCTAAATGTTCTGTCGTGATTGGAATATTTCGATTTTTCCTCTAAATAAAAGGTTTAATACCTTAAAAACATTCAGACCTTTAACTAGGGATTATTTTTGGCGAAAAATATAAATAACTAGCTACTTATCCTCGCTACGCTCGGGTTTTCCCTAGTAATATATAATAACAAATCTTTTCCACGGGAACCGTACTTTTTCCAGGATAAAAAATAACTTATGTGCTCTATCTCTGTGCCAAATTTTATCCATATCCGTTCAGCCGTTCTGGCGTGATTGAGTTGCAAAAATCCACCCAAACTTTTACAATATTAATGGGATGGGATGTATTTAAAGTTTAATTTAGGTAAAAGTTTAGTTTAAAAATTTAAATTTTAAGACTTAATAGAATTTAACTTAAAATGACCTATTTTAAATTTAAAGATACAAATATATGCAATAAACTCTTCTCAAATTGGCAGAAAGTTTCTATTAAACCCTAATAATATAAAGTCTGCTGGAAATTCATTGTGATTGAATTGCGACATAACGAAGGAGACGTGAAACTAGTATACTCAATTTACATTTTATACGAGTGTTACTTTTATTTGAAAGATTCTCAGAAGCCATGAATAAAAAAATAGATTTTGATTTTAAAAATTAACCATTTTTTTATAATTAAAGTAACGACTTACTCTCTCTTCGGGCTTTTGGTGTCATTCTTGTTTATGCTTCATATTAATCTATCTATATAAATCAAAATGAATGTTCTTATGTTTGACCTCTAAATGTTCCTAAGTAAATAATCCGATTGTGATGAAACTTTGGTGGGTTATTCTGTATATGCTTGAAAGGGTTTTTTTTGTAGTTTGTCTTTTATGTATTTGCGCTGTAGTATGGTGCGGGTGATAGGTTGCCTTTAAGACGTTGACATCTGTCAGTACCACATGACTAGGGATATGACGTAGAAGCCATTAAAGTTTAAGGAAGGGAGGGAGAGGTTGCTAGTAATAAATAAAAAATCCTTTGTAATCCGATTCCTTTACCATATCTATATATACTATTTCATGTTTGCTGCTTTTAAAAAAACTACTAGTAAACTTTCAACGCCTTTTTTACCCCTTTAGTGTTTAAAATCCAAAATAAAGGCGGAATCTTAGCTGGTGAGTGATTAATTAGTGAGTAAGTAAGGGGTATTTTAATAATTTATTATAAATCAATAACTAAAATAAAATTTTAAATCCTTTAGCGTTTTAGAATAAGTTTTAATATTGTGACACTATGGCATGTGTCAAACATTTTCTAGTTCAACTAAAATAAAATAAGTTTACTTTTTATCACAAAAATTGCAACATTACATGCAAAATTTTGCTAGCTTTCATTCGTGGGTTTTTGCTCATTATGGTAAAAATAGCGTACTTAATTTATTATATTTCAATTTACAGCACACTTGCACAATACACATGCAAAACTGAAAACAAAAGAATTACAAATAAACACTTGTTGTAGTTGTGAGAGCAGTGGCTGTTGATTTCATCTCAATTTCGTTCTCGGTTTCCGAGTTAATTACACTCGAGGAAAATTACTCGACAGTTCAGAAATGCCGGTAACACTTCTGTTTTGTTGAATTTTATTTTTTAATTAATATTGTTTTCACTCTATGTACGTATTTTGTATAAAATGTATTTGTAATCTATACATATAATAAAATTGTAACTAAGCCGAATCTGTTCTTTTAATAATTTTTGGAAAATCTTATTGAAATATACATTATTATCGATACAGAGGCCGAATCTATAGTTAGTAGTAGCTGGTTATCCGGGTCAACATAGGTATAGGATACTTTTTACCGCGGGAAAATATCTCAATTGTGAGAAAAAATACAAAAAACTGCAATGTAAGAGTATACTAATTAAGAATTTAGTTTTTGGTCATCTGAACGCGGGCGGAGCCGCGGGCAATGCTAGTTACTCTATATATATTCTAAAAGAAAATGCTGATAAAACAAAACTGTTATCAGTTCCTTTACTCACTACGTTTTTTCATTCGCGTGTTGAGAAATTAATAAAAATAGCCTGAAAATCTAGGATTTAAGCAATCTCCAACACGCACTCAAATCTATTTCAGTTAAATATGAAGAGGCAGCATCCGGTTGTTACATATGAAAAAGTAATAAGTCACTTGTAATAGCAAATTTCAGGCATAAATATAATATGACAATATATCTAACCATTATCCAAAATCCATAATGCCTTATGCAGTTTTTCTATAGTACTTTTCTATGTTATACCTTGCATTATACATAGTTTAATTTGCTGTGTTGTATTCAGCCCTGCTTAACGTCCCACTGCTGGGCACGGGCTTACCTTAACTTCACAGGGGATCAAGCCACAAGCCAAGTCCACCACACTGGCCAAGTGCGGGTTGGAGGACTTCACATGTCTTTCGAAAACTTGCTAGGTTTTCTCAGACATGCAGATTTCCTCACAATGTTTTCCTTCACCGTAAGACAAGTGGTAATCATGTTAGATATGATTCGCACATGAAAATATCATAGGTGCGAGACTCGGGATTTGAAAACCCTTCGCTCGGTTTCCCAAGCAAGCGCGTTACCACTGGGCTACCGCTGCCTTTTTTTAGTTTAATGTATATGAAATAAATCCGTTTAAAAAGGTCTATTCTTAAAACACTATACATGTTACACGGCAATTATAAATTATAATAGCAATTTTATACTGTTAGTATTAACCTACTTTCATTGTAATTCATCATAGTAAGTGTAATAAACAAAGATTTTTTTTATTCTAAGTAGCAATAAATCACGAAAAATACCTTAGCTGCAACATGCAATACAATATTTAATGGGTGCTTATTAAATTAAAATATTATACTAGTCGCTATTATATGTTGTCGATTATGAATAGCTATATATGTATATGAGAAGTCCAATTGTTATTAGAAATCGAAATATACAACATTTTTTTTAAAATATATACCTATGTATAGTCGTATTTGTCTCGAGAATTGAATTGGTTCACAATTTTATTTTTTATTTTATTTTTTATTTATTTGTTTGGTTTATCAAGTTGTACACAATACACGATTACATACATACACAATGATATTTTACAGTTTGCAACTTATAATGATAAACACCGCATGCATAATAACAGGAAAAGTGGCGTTTAACAAAAAAGGTAAATTTTAAATAAAATAATAAAAACAAAAATGACACGTAAGTAATAAAAAAAGAAATAAAATAAAAACAATAAAATAAAAAATAAAAAAAAATAATAATAATACAAACAATACAAGATTTTTGCCTCACAACTGGGTCTACTACATAAACAGTAATATTTTTTTTAATTTTACTAGGGGGATCGGAAAATATGTCGAATTCTCTTGCATAGTAATTAGCTAATCGACTAAGTCTCGGAATGGGTGAGTTAGCTCCAAGTACGGTTCTGGGAATAGGAAGTGAGAAAGGAGAGATGGAATTACGAGGACATCTTGATGGTACGTTAATGCGTAACTGTGCTAATAGTTTGGGACAATCACTAAATGCGGTTATGATTTTGGAAACAAAAATAATATCTAAGGCATCCCTACGTTCTGAAAGTGATTTCATTTTAAAGTGTGTCAACCTTTCTTTATATGAGTTCTTTCTGTCCAAGATACCTTCTGAGTGAGTGAGATGCCAAAGAAATCTTTTCTGAACTCGTTCTAAACGCAGTGAATGTGTGGAATAGTGTGGTCTCCAAACTGTACTACAGTACTCAAGTTGACTTCTTACGTAACTATTATATAATTTGATTTTTGTATAGGAATTAAAAATTTTACAATTACGTAAGATAAAACCTAGTGTTCTTGAGGCTTTACTAACAATACTTGATAAATGGTCTTGAAATGTTAATTTACTGTCAAAAATTACGCCCAAATCCGTAATACAATTGCGTCTATGTAGACTATTTCCGTTTAATTGACAATCGGCGTTAATAACATGATGCTTTCTAGTGAAAGTAATTTGATAGCACTTATCCGCGTTTAATATCATACCATTTTTTTGACACCAGAAGGCCACACTATTAAGATCATGCTGCAATAAATTTACATCAACTGTAGATTCTATAACTTTGAGAAGTTTTAGGTCATCAGTATATAAATATGGCGTACTATATTTTAATTGGTGTGGTAAGTCATTTACATAAATATTAAATAAAAACGGGCCCAGATCTGAACCTTGAGGGACTCCTGATGTAATTTAAAAAAAAGATGAATCGAAACCTGCTAGAGCCACATAGAATGTTCGTGCTGATAGATAACTTTGAAACCATTGCCTAAGGCTTCCCGTGAACCCATAACTTTCCAATTTTTGTAGCAATAGTTTATGAGGGACAAGATCAAATGCTTTAGTAAAGTCTGTATATACAACCTCTATTTGTTTCCCAGCATCAATGTTAGCAGCTAAAGTTTCACTGAATTCTACTAAATTCGTAGCAGTGGATCTACATTTAACAAATCCATGCTGATGTAAAGATAGATGAGACTTAAAGTGGGACCAGATGTACTGAAGTATTAGAGACTCGAAAATCTTGGCGAAGATTGACAGAATAGATATTGTCCTATAATTAGAAACACTAGATTTATCACCTTTTTTGAAAATTGATACTACTTTGGCTTTTTTCCAATAGGTCGGAAATATACCTAATTTTGGTGAATAACAACATTTTAGTGAATAATAACAATTGGTGAATACCACCTTTCTTTGAAGTCAGTAAAGGTGAATCTAATATGTGAGTCTGACTCGCACATAGAGGGTTGTGTAGCATTAAACTTTAAGTTAACAGTATGTAAAACATACTAATTTATTAAAAGAAGCAAAGGTAATTTTACAGCAGAAAGAAGTTTGAAACGAAAAATATTCCAAAATCTTCTTAAAAATATTTTTCGTTAAGAGTGTTTTCTTTGCTTTGTATGGGCTGGCACCGATTTCGAAAATATTTGATTAGGTATGTATTTAATAGGTAGGCTTTAATTACTTAGCCAAAGTACACCGAGTTCGAAAATATTTGATTAGGTATGTATAATAAATGAAAACTACCAATCAGTTACTTTTTACTTTTTAGTGCTTTTGTTTGAAGTCGGTGTTTTGGAAGCTCTCTATTAACTCAAATTTTGTAACTTAGAAACATCTATCTGACTTTGAAAACATATCTTGAGAGTAAAACAATTTTAAATTAGATAAAATATCTATGAAACATTATGTTTTAGATATTTGTGTATTATAATATATTTTCAAAAATTATTAAATAACTATTTTAAGTTTATATGTTTCGCTTTTAATATTACATAGCACGTATTATTATCATAAATGAAGCCCTTTTAAAGTATACTATGGTATTGTGACTAATGTCAATTTTCATTATAGACTCGAGAATTGTGCAGAGTGTAGCACGAAAGAATTTTAATAGCAATCGTAGATGGAAACTTTTCCTTTGTAATTTTATAACGTATAAACCAAAAGCATTTTATACCGTAAACGAGTTCAAAAATTTTATTTTTGTGTATTTTTGGAAACGAAGCGTCGGTTATAATTAGTTATTTTTATAACAAAAAATGTTCACTTCAAAATAACTTAAAATATGGTTGCATATTTTTTGACTTTAGTATTCATTAAAAAAATCATCAAAATTACTTATCATTTCGCGAATATAAATAACATTATATACCTACAAAACTACATAGATACGTATGGAGTATCTCGTCCGTATTTGGAGTTGGTTCTATTTTTACAAATCTATGAACATTTGGTCAGTCTCAGGAGTCAATTAGTCTCTCTCAATCTTAATTTAGGGAATTATTAGCGTCCCCCCCAACGTGCGTTCACCTTGTCGTGGGGGGGGGGGGGCTCAGTAGTGCCCGGCTACCCAACCGGGCGCGAAGCCAAGAAACGCACAGGGAGGTGGCCCACTTCGGAGGGCGGTGGGAGGTGGCCCTCTTCGGAGGGCAGTGTACCATGCGGGTTGCTCCTGGTACTTCTCTGATAGCAGAGTGGACTGTGGAGCAACCCCGTAGTTGTTGTGGTCTGCTTCGGCAGACCTGCCGTCGAGGCGTCGTAGTTGAATGCGTAAGCGATCCTGCGACGCCCCATTAAGACGGGGGAAGGTTTTGTTGGGTTTTAGTGAGTAGTACTGGCTTTGCCGGTGAGTCCCACACCTCGTGCGTAAATGCGTTTCCCAACGTTAAAAAAAAAGGAATTATTAGTGTGAAAGAAAAATGCAATTAGAGTGAGAGAAAGTTATTTTCACTTGAAATTAGTTAACTCTACATAAAATCTATATCTTATTAGCGACTCACCCTCGCTCCGCTCGGGTTTGTCCCGTGGTACATTTTAAAGATTAGTATAAATTTCTCAGAGATGAGATATTTTCTCGTAGTAAAAGTATCCTAAATGTTGACCAACCCGCTATCAACATGCCAAATTTCATCAAAATCTGCCCAGTGGTTTTCTTGACTGTGATGCGTTGCCAGGCAGACATAAACGCAGAAAAAAATTAAAAACTATTAATTCGGCCTCTCGCCTTCGCGATATTAATGACTATTTCAATAAGATTTTCCAAAAAATATTTTATGTACAGATTCGACTCAGAATTTTATTATATGTATAGATATGGATGTCATTTAACTAATGGTGTAAGCCAGCTTTTGTCGCGGCTCTGTTCGTAAAGTCTATTTACATATAATAGCTCTCTTCTCTTAGGTATGACCTAGCGCGGTGTAAGAAAGCTTAAAGAGACTAAAATAAGAAAAGAATTTATCAAAGAGAAGCATATATTATCGCATTAAAGGAAATAAACTGCTTTATGTTTCAATATATATATATTTTTCAGAAATTGTTTTGTATCATCTTATCCAAGTATTGATAGTTTAAATCTTATATCTTTAAACGAGCAATTCTTGTATATATATATATATATATATATATATATATATATATATATATATTGCCAATGATGTTAGAGCTAATATTTATATTTACAATATAAAAGCAATTGACATAATATATTTCTAAAGCGCTTATAAAAAAAACTATATAGTAAACAACGCATCAGTGATCATTAAAAAGGGATTTTGAAAATAACTCAAACAAGAAGGAAAAGAAGGATTACAATTTTTACTAAGAATTTTGTGAATAAAAACCTTATACACATGAATAACATATAAAAAAATATTTACTGGTCGGTAACTTTTAATTTTAAGTCGAAAATTTTCAATCATGGAAAATGTTGGCCATGGATTCCACAGTAGCAAGGTAAATCTATTGTCTGATTTCTTTGTTTACGAGCGAATAGTTAAGTTCTGAGAATATTATATTTTAATTTTTTTAAACACTATGAATTTTAAAAATGTTCATAAAAATTTTTATTAACTGACAGTAATTGTAATAAAATAATAAATAATTTTAATAATAATTCAGCGTTTTTAATCTCAAGGACTTTTCCTTTCACCCTACGTACGCAAAATGTTGAAAATTATTTGTACATAGAAATATCAGAGGTGCGAAACCCGGGATTCAAACCTGCTCCACTTGGCTTTTTGCAAATAAGCGCATTACCTTTTTGTTAATATACATATAAAAATAATTATCAAAATGTATTTTGTAAACCCTATACATTATACAATATAAAAGATTCCACATTTATCCAAAGATATCAAAGCTTTTATTCAATATCAGAGTTTCTTTAAGGAGCAATGAAGTGTAGTTTACATAACATCGACGATAAAACGTTTTTATTTAAATATTTTTTGACTAGAAAGTATACTGATTTTGAAATTTACTCTATTACTAGCAACTTATACTGTTTAATATTAGGATAATATTAGGATAATATGTAAAAATGTTAGTTTTATGTACAAATCAAACTTACGTACACCAGCTTTATAAAGTTTATAAAGCCACTGAGAAACTTAGTTAACTACGCCACGATATAACTAATTGCTCTTTTCCTTAAAATTAAAATTAATCAACGCTTCATAAATGCTTCGAGTTATTTTTCATAAGTTAAAAGTCTGAATAACGTATACTGTTAAGGAAATGTCAGCTCTTTCGGTCCCTCTTCATCAGAATAAATAAGAGACAATCACAACCCTTGAGTGATTTGAATTTTTGATGGACTACAAAATTAATTATTGATAATACAATGCAAAATCGTAAAGTTCCTAAAGCGACATAAAGAGGAATTTCTTAACAAGAACTTGAATTGAAAGGTGAATTATTAAATAAAACTATCTTTTCGGATTATTTCGCGGATTTATTTTGATATTATATTCCTAACTCATATAATCCCAATCACCGACTGTCCACTTGACATATCAAAAATCTATTGTCAAAATCTACAAACTGGCACATAAAATAACTGAATGTTACATATTATAAATACTAATGTCACTAATGGCTTAAGATCCGGCTGTAAGATTGCTACTTTCATCGAGTATTCAATCAAAATCAAATTTTAACTACAATTATGAGAGGGAGTATATATTTTGGCCGGGTTGCCAATTAAAATGTACCCGCTAGTAAGCAAATCCTATTCGCAACCACTTTATATAAGCAGAGGTAGTTTAACAGGTGCAGAAAAAAATTACCATTAATTTGATATATTAATTATGAAAATACTAAACTACTAACTACATTCTATAACCCTATTTAGTTTTCCATATTAGACGGAGACCACCTTTCGGAAATTTCATAAGATTTACTCAGAAATAGATACCGGCTGAATGCGCGATGTCACTTTAAATAAACTCGAATCTCTTAAGGGGCCTCTACGTGTTGGATCTCTGCCCCCACGCAAGCCTTCCAAAGGACCGGTCTCTTTTGAGCCCGTGAAATCCGAAAAGGTACAAACGTAATAATCTTTATTGCAAAGATACGCAATTTACATAATAATAATGGTATGTTTTTATTATGTTTAGATTTTTTTATGTTTCATTTTTTAATTAATATACTAGAAGAGAAGTTCCATTCCATTTGAAGATCCATAATAAATCCACCACTTTCACAATTTGAAGTCTATGTGTGTATATATATATATATATATATATATATATATATGTATATATATATATATATGTATATATATATATATATATACTTTGTACTTCTATTATATATATATATATATATATATATATATATATATATATATATATAATAGAAGTACAAAGGCCGCTTCAAAAGTACTAGATAGTATATAATAATTGTAATAAATCTCATATTAAATTTACAATAGCTTTGTTCATCATGTTGGCAAAGGAAGAAACCATATTAAGAATTAATAAAGAAGCTAGGAAAAATATCTTACATTATATTTCAATTATTTTTAAATCATAATTATAAGCCAAAATTATATGAATCTAAAGCAATACTAGGTACAGTTATAATGATATTCTAATTATCATTCGTTCAAGCGGAATGACTAAACAGTCGACTTGCTGGAGAACAAAGTACTAACTAACCAATTAACTCGCTGAAGTGAGCGGATGTTGGAACAGTCGATAACCACTATAAAATTAAATTCCTTATTATATCTAAAATCAATATACGGTCCGTTTGATCAAATATTTTACTCAATAGTTATATTTTATAAAAGCTAATATTATTTTTTTAAATTTTTAATTAATCAATTCATTTTTAATTTTGACAGTAATAATATTTTTTTTATTTATAAACGTTGGCTCAGAGACCATAGCAAAAGGCCTTTTCGTTAAGTTAGTTATTAATGTTTTGGAAAATATAACGAAATCTATGGAGTATTCACTATATGAAAATGTAGCTATCTCGCAGGCACTCTTTATATTACAGGAAGAGGAATCTAAATATCTTCAATATTAGATTAAGTATGGGATAAGTATAATGGATTAATAGATAGATAGATAATACTCTTTATTGTACACCTTATAAAAGAAGCAAACCTAACGAAAATAATATAGAAAAAATAAATGTAGGTACAGCAGGCGGCCTTATCGCTAAAAGCGATTTCTTCCAGGCAACCTTGAGGTGGAGGAGAAGTGTGTGGCAGAGACGGTAGGCAGTGTGCAGATTAGCTAATAATATATATAGCTAATAATAATAATATAGGAACATATAATCATACATACTTCAATTATTGTATAAATACATACGCAAACAAAAATACATATACAATACACATACATACATACACATAAACACATATATACACACATAAACACATTATTAAACGATCGCAAAATAAGGTGAAAGCTTACATATTAGTTTTTACTTGAACAGTAGCCTAAAATCATTATTAGATTATTAAAAAAATCATACTACTCGTATTCCTTCAAATTACTTTTATTTATTTATTTAAAAAAAAACATAATACGTTTTGTAACAAACACATGAAATATATAAATTCATTATTACATTATAATTACCTATTTAAAAATATAAGAAAATTTAATTCAACAATAAAATAAAAAACATTACAGTCTAACTCTAACTCATATTGGTCCTTATCATCATTTTTTATTACTATTTATTTATTGATACGAAATAACTAGACACTGAGCCTGACTTCGATCGGGTGTATTCTCACCATATTATATAACTCACCTATAAGGTGAGTAACAGAAGCGACATAAGTCGAAATATATCTGTCTTTTTATCCAAATCCGTCCAGCAGTTCTAGCCTTTAATAGTAGCAAACATAAATACATACATATATAGTAAGAGTAGTTCCATAATAAATAGAAATAAATTACTGACGATTTATTCGCTTTATATGGACTACGTATAAAACACGGTCAGCTCAAGGGGATAGTGAACAAGCAAAACGCTAACAAAGCAATTTACCTACTGGAGCGTTCAAACATACCACCCGATGTTAAGCAACCAATAAACAAGTCAATATTGTTTTTGAACGGGACAAAAGTAAACTGACACTAAACAACATATACATAAATGAAAATATTTTCATTTATAAATATAAATTCTGTTATTTATAAATATAAATGTTCTTATAATTACCTATATTAAAAAAAAAATTATATTAACAAGATAGATAGATACATACATATTTACCACTATCGCACTAATATAGTTTTAGGACTCACATAATCTTACCAAGTCCCTATAATCGTTAAAGCGTTTATCAAAATTGAATTCTTTGTTCTGTGGCTTTTCGGTTAAAAACTAATTGTACGGAAATGACATACTAAAAAAGCGTTATGTCAAATAGTTGCAATATGTAATTAATATATTTTTTTAATTTTATAAAAATTGTAATTGTTCATCCCTGGGAAATTGCTAAACTGCCAAGTAATTCCAACTTTAGCGTAGAATTAAAATTAACCCTCTCTCGTTTCTCACGTTTTCTCCTCATTTCTCGCGGCTTTGCACAGGCAAATAGAGCGAATTTTTATACTTTTTTTTAATATCAGTGAATATTTCGCCTTTATACAACTTCTAAGTCAGGTGGTTTATATTCTCTTTTCAAATGTTATTAGACCAATTGCCTTCATTATCAAGTCCATTCAACACACTTGAGAGAGAATATCCATACAGATAAATAAAAGTTTGTAATGTCAAAATAAGAGCTGTTTACTAAATGCATATGAAAATATATACGGTACCTACTACCTACTCATAAGAAAAAAACACTTTTTAAACTTTTTATCTGTCAATTTGTTCCAGATAACCTCTCAAATGGGTGGACCGATTTTGACTTTCACTTGCAGATAGGTGATGTTATAAAGAGTAACTTATGCCCGATTTCACCAACAACCTATAAGCTACCACCTACGTATGGGATCCCTAGCTTAAAATTCCCCTAAACCAGCCCCTAAATTAAATTTCGTTTTACCATCGTCTTTAAGCCCATATTTCGAGCACCTAAATTTAGGGGGCCTTTTAACATTTAGGTGACCCCTAACTGTCGATGAAACAAAAACTGTCGTCTAACAGCCCCCTAACCATGCTTAGGAGATCCCTTAAACTTAGGTGACGTTGGTGAAATCGGGCATTAGTCTACTTATATTTTAGAAAAAGAATCAGGGTTCCGCGCAAAAAAAAAAAATCTAAATCCGCGGAGTACGCGACCCGAGTGAAGTGAGAGTAAGTTGGTAGTATAGTAAATGAAGCACTAACAAGACAATTAGATTGCGAGAGTTACCAATACGCGCGCTTTTAATTGCCGGCTGTCAATATCAGTAAAGCACGTGCATTCGACATTACACGTGTAAAGCTTTTGTTCAAAAATATATTTAGATTTTGTTTTATCTTTGCATGTCATAAACACATGTAACAAAGCTGTAATTTAATATATGACTACAAATTCCGCAATTTAGCCCAAGAATTTAAAGAAAAACTTCAGTTCATCTTTTATATCCATACTGTTGTTTCTCGTTTTTTACAAAACAAGCCGTTTCATGATATAAATTTTCATTCATTAAACCTTGGTATCTCTTTTTCATCTTAAAAAAATCTGTATCGTTTATAGGGTTTGGTAGCCAAACGCCTATAACGGAACCTGTAATAATTTCATCATGTGATATATAAAGTTATTTAAATGGGTAAATAATTTATTTATCTTTTATCGCAACAATGCGAGATTCAGAACAAAACTTGACCAATTTTATTTATCTTTGTGCCAAATTCATCCAAAACAATATAACAAACAGCGCAACACGCGTAAATACATATACCTACGTTTGTATGATTTTAAAGATTAAGAGCATATTTCTAAATATAATATTATAGCTATCTCTGATTTGTTTTCTTATTTATATATTTATGTAACAATTTTAATTTATATAAATACTAGCGACTAACTCTTGCTTCGTTCAGGTCCCTAGCTTGCTTCCCCATAAAAACTTTCATCCCCATTTTCACCCCCTTAATAGATGATCTCCGGTAAAAGACTATTTCACTCACTCACTTTTCATATCACGAGATTTAAAAAATCGTATTTTAGTAAAAAAAAAACTTTTAATTTTCTTCTATATAAAAATTGTCATGAAAAACAAATACAAAAAAAGAATTATACAATTTGGTGCAGTCGATCGGAAGTTATGCGCGTACATACATTTCCTTGATTCATTTTTATTTATATAGATTACGATTATTTTTATTATATCAAAAATTGTAATTTAAAACGTTATTTTAAACAGTCTAAAATGCTTTTAAAGATAAACAATGAATTCGTGAACAAAACATTTTATTTCTCCTTAAACGCTGTGCTTTGAGAATAATTACAGAACACTTGTTGAATCTGCCCTCATTGAATGTGACGGAAATAAATAATGGTAGTAAACGGATAATATTTATGTAAGCTGCGATATATTTTAAAACTATGAATTTAATGAGTATAAGTGATATGTTTAAAAGATTCTATGAACTTTTCAATGACAGTGTTAAGTGTAGGTATGTCTGTAATGCCAAAATAACAACTTTTTACTAAATGCATATGAAATTATATACGGTACTTATAAGAAAAACTCAATTTTAATTTGTTTTTATCTATCTGTCCAATGTCTCCAAGACGGCTGGACTGATTTTGACGGGACATTCAATGGCAGATAGCTAATGTTATAGGAGTAACTTAGGCTATGCTTTTAGCTTTTATTTTAGAAAAAAAATTAGGTTTCCGTCCAAAAAAATTAAAATGTACCTATAGACGCAACACAGTGAACAAGATGCAAGTAACAAAGTTTTATGGTCTGCAGTTCCGTCAAAATTAGGGCAAAAAGAGTAAAGTATGAATGTTGATAATACCCTTTTTCTTCGATCAACAATACTACTGTTGATCGAAGGCCTTTTTACTCGCATTGTAAGAAACTCTATCAGTAAGTCTGTCTACATGCTTGTTTTTATAGGAAAGGGAATGACTCGATATTTATAAAAACTTTTTATGGGATACCTGAAGCCACAAGGAATTACAAATAACCGTTTAAAAGAAAATCAATTTATCGGGGCGTTGATCGGCGCGAAGCCAAGAAACGCACTGGGAGGCGGCCCACCCCGGCGGGCGGTGTGAATGGCGGCTTGCCCCTGGTACCTCTCTGATAGCAGAGTGGATCTTAGAAGCAACCCCATGGTTGTTATGGTTTGCCCACATACCACCTGTATGTATGTAGGTTGTATTTCTAAATGCATATCCCAACGTTAAAAGAAGTAGCGCTTTTTAGAATAAATCATTTAATAGGGTCATTGACAGATTATAGACATAGCTGGACAAGTTTCAAGTAAATAAATAAACTATGAAAAAATGGCCTTATTTAAGCTAAATATACATATATTCTTAACAATTTTACTTGAAAAACAATAAAAACAAAAATAGTACCTAATAAAAGTTTTTATAGAATTTATTAATTAAGTACGCTTATTCAATCTAACTAAAGGCATATTAAACGAATTTCACTTAGAAATTCACAATACTCTGCTAAAGCTCTTAACGCTCTTAAATCCATTGCTCTTTGAAACAAAATGAGTGATGCTATTCATGTACTTAATCACCTTATATTATATAGTTTACGTATCTTTGTATTCATCATTTAAACCTATTATTTACAGTAAATCACAACCAGGACTGTTTTTGAGATTACCTTTTCAAATCTGTAGACGTAGTAATAAAATATTTCATATTTAGGTTTCCGTACCCGAAGTGTGTCAACGGAACCCTAAAAATGAAATGTTAAAATACTATGCCTCCGCTGTCCGTCCGTCCGTCCGTCTGTCAGATAGTTGTATCTTTTTAAGCTTAGCCAATTTACGGTTAACAATAGATTTCTTAGAAATTTAATTAATTTATTAGAAATTTACCTGGAGGTGTTATAGTCGTAATTGCCAAAGTCTATGTATGTAATAGGTATGTAATATGTGTATGTTTATGATGAAAAGGCAGGACGGTATTGGATGAGTACACAGATAAAAAATATATATGCAGTAGATACATAAGGCGCTTGTAGGTACATATATTATATATTAATGATTTAAGTTTTTCACTCACGAGGTATCCAATGTAAACCATGTTTTCTTTCTGTACTTTTTTTTGTAAAGTTGGTCATGTTCTCATATAAATTATAACCGCTTAAAAGCCAAATAATAAAGTATTGAATTGATATATATATATTATATGATATATAGCCTATAGCCTTCCTCAATAAACGGGCTATCTAATGCATTTTTTTTAAATCGGACTAGTAGTTCCTAAGATAAGCGCGTTCAAACAAACAAACTCTGCTTCTTTATAATATTAGTATAGATGAGAAAAGTAAATATAAATAACGTGCCTTGTTGTTTTTCCTCCTCAGTCATTCGTTAGATAAGCATGAATATTTGACTATTGTACAGTTGTGACCCATTGTATGTACTAGTTAGGAAATGTTTCTAATGGACTCCTAAATATCTCATCCCGTACGTGGGTTTATTCCAAACATTTGAGTCGTGGATTTTGAATATTCGGTGGAAATACAGGAAATATTGTTAGAAAAGTTTCTCAATGAATTATGAATTCTGATAAATATCTAATTTATAAGTAGTACCTTGGCAAACGAGCTTCACTCGACGTTTTTTCGGAAAAGATAATTTTTTTTTTTCAGAAAAGATAGATAGATACATTTAAATGAATGAATGGCACTTAAGTAAACTATTGAATGTCTATACTAATTTGTGGAGGAAAGGTATAACGCCAGTAACATAAGCTCTTTTTCACCATTTTAATAAAAAAAAACTATGAAAAATCGTGTAAGTATAAAATCCCATTCGCGCTATCTATATAAAAAATACTGTTCCAAAATTTTTTTTTCTAAACAACAAAAAAGAAGATCTATTGACAAACAGAGGAAAAAAAGGTACTGAAATGCTTTGTCTTTACCTATTTATTATGTAGATCAAGCTGGCTTTGGGTAAGAAATCCCAAAAAATTGAGGAAACATTCAGTATTATAAACAGGACGACTTGCTTTTTCGTGTACCAAATGACGGGTCAACCGTAAAGTTATGATTAGTACTTGTCCCTTTAAATGAGAGCATTAAGAGGCTCGTGAACTCATTATAAGAACCTCGAGGGATGATTTAAGGGTATCGACTTAATTACGTTGACCTATTATAAAACATGTTAGGGCGGTTTTATGGTGGAAACATCCCTTAACAGGATACTGTATTGGTAACGCTTACATTTAATTATTCTCTTTTATTATTGCCGCACCTTTGCAGAGTAAAAAATTTTGAATTAATTTTCAACATTTTTTAAGTGTACTTTCATTGAATGTGTTAACTTTATCTAAATAATGCCTGCAGTGACACTGAATTCTACTATCAAAAACGGATTTACTCGACATTAAAGGAAAGGATACGTAAGTGAATAGACGGCTTTTTATCTGCCCAAAGAGCAAAAGAAAATCAGATCAAGTTACTTTCGTTTGCTTAAAAAATGCGTATAATATAATATTTTACAGCCGTACTGGCAGTAAGAATTTAGTTAAAGTTATATATATATAATTTTATAAAATATTTTTAAATATATCGACTAATTAAAGTTAGTTTTACTTATTCTAAATGTTGACTACTAAACCTGTGTTTAAAATAAGCAAAACTACATCAAAAATGTTTGAGCGATTAGAAAAATTTTATACGTACAAAAATTAAGATAAAGGTTTGGTTCTAGTATACTTGATGAAACATAGTGGTGAGATGTAATTTAATATGGAATGACAACACAAAGGCGAATTCGGGTCAATGGTAAAACTAACTGTCAGCTTCTATTTCCGTTTTAATCGATCGACATCGACCTAATGCACTAAATACTACGAGTATGTGACTTTTGTAATTTGCCCTAAAAATAATAAAACATTGGAAGGAGGGCGCGTTCACATAAAACATGCATAAGTCTTCATCACGCAAAGCTTAAACTATTGGACATGTATGTAAAAAGAAGCTATATTTTTTATATAATCATCAATAGGTACATGTTATAAAACTAAGTCCCCCACCGCGTCTGTCTGAACGCAAAAACTACCGAACATATTTTCGTACGGTTTTCACCAATGGACGAGTGATTCATAAGGAAGGTATTTAATAATTATTAAGGTTTTGTGTAAATTTGATGAAATATAACGATTATTATTAAAGATTGCGGAAAAAATCATGCCGACATCATTCTGACCGGGAGCTTTACTGACAGAACCACGAAATGTTCTAATAAATTGTATCTAATAAAAACACAAAAATTACTTCAAAAAAATCGGCGATATCATATGTCTATCTTTTAAGGTGGACTCACAATAAATATTTTTATGGTTTTCTCAAATTGGGTCTAAAATAATGCTTTATTTGCGAAGGTATTTTTAGTGGCATGGTGTTAATCCTTATCTAAATAAATATGTTAGGTAACTTAAGCCCTTAATTTAGATCAAAATTGACCATGACACCATTTAAATTAGATGAATATCTTAAAAGATATCAGAGAATTAAAGTAACTTACGAAACGTAATAATATCTTAACGACGATGACGACAGCGGGGTCAGTACCAGATGAGGGCGCGGAGAAAGAAAAAAAAGTTTTACCTTTTTAAAAAAAGAAAATTAGTTAACAAACATAGGACGGAAAGGCACTAAACTGTTTTGGCTTTGCTTATTTAAATATAGATTATTGGTAGAGTAAGGTAAAGTATCTATTTAAACATAATAAATATCTAACTTAACTAGATACTAAATCCATCGCACGGTTTTTTATCGCTAGTATACAGGCAAAGCTATTATTTAGTAACTGGAACGTAACAATTACTGAAAACCTCAAAAATATTCGTGGTTTAAAAATGAGATTTCAAGAATACTCGTAGTAAAAAAATGAGTTCTGAATCGCGTATACTTACAAATAAAATTGAAATTTCAAACAATTTCAACAGCTACCAATTTTTATCCTCATATAAACTCAAACTAAAAAAATTATCAATATATTTGTGTTACGGAACTTATTCTCACTGGATTTTGAATGGTTTTCAAAGGTTTATAAATATGATTGAAACTACTTTTTTATCCCAATATAGAGAAAGCTAGCTATAAAATATCAGATTAATTAATTCTAATAAAACTCACTTGTTTACTCAAAAAGGAGCTAGAACCTAAAAGAGCCATTAGATCCGTAAAAAAATACACAAAAATAATCGCCACATAAACATTGCCAACTTCCCAATTCCGGCCTGCTACCTAGTACGTGGTAATAGAAAATCCCAAAACTTTATTTTGGTCTCGATCGGGATTCGAACCTAGAACCAAAGGAGTTGCAGCCGTATATGCTGACCACTAGATCAATGAGTCAATTAAAGAGAATAGAGCTCCAAAAACATGTTCTAACTTTAATAATTATAAATTAAAAATTTAAATAACCCCCTACACAAATTAATTGTCATTTAATGATTACACTGGCACGCGTGAAGCATTCCCAGTTTATAACTATACTCTTTGCATTTAATCGAGTAATCATACGCCAAAACGCCTTACATCATTTTGGAAAAGAGCTGATACTCTTACACTACTGGACCGACATTAACCAAACATAGCTAAGAACCACCGCAAGGAAACTGGCTTTCAAATGAAAAAAAAATCGGTCCATCCGTTTGAGAGCTACGATGCCACAGACACACACACAGACAGACAGACATTGACGTCAAACTTATAACACCCTTCTTTTTGCGTCGGGGACTAAAAAAAGGTGTGTAATGCGGATATTGTAATGAAATATTCAATAGCAAGTCGTTGCGTGCACTAGTGACCAGGCCAGGGCTGAAGTGTTTACTATTGAAGTCATTTGAACCAACTCGGGAATACTCTAATAAATGAATTATAGTCACATGTTGATAGTGTGTTACATTATGGCATTAAATATTGAAGATGGTCGTGTTACACGCTTTTATGTTTTGTATTTGTTTTCTTTCACCTATAACGCAAGATTTACTATTGTTTGTTGTTTGTTGAAATAAATTAAATATTTCAATACGAATAAGAAAATACCTATGTTTCAATACGTAAATTTGGGATGTATTATCAGATTTTTAGATTTTTTTAGCACTTTTACGTTTAAACTTAGTTTAATTGAGAAACATTTACTTCGCATTTTTGATCATATCGTTCATTTTCTGATGTAAAATTATTACGTATATAAGGAGGGTTCTTTAGCATTTTACTCTCAAATTCATTCCCTTATAGTCATCTATCCCAAAATCCTTCTAATCACTTACATTCTTTCTTATATTTTTTCTTCAAATTTTCTAACATATTTTTTTCTGGTAAGCTTCAACAACTATCCATTGTTAGTAACACACCTTGTATCTAAAGTAACATTACTGAACAGGTAAAAGACAGCTGACCAAATGGCGGTCTCATGTAAGTATATATCTATACGTAAAATATACTTATAATGAGGTCAAACTTATACTGAAGAGGTAAGCTTAAGTAATAAAAAGGGAGCTTTTTTCAAGGCAGCTTTTACTGAAACTTTTGGTTATATAGATTATAAATAGTCTAATATTTTATATATAAATACAGCGGAAGTTAGCGGGGATGTGTCGCTTTCAGTACTAGCCATGTGTATACACAAAAAATGTCCAGCCAACGAAATTAAGGAAGGTATTAATGTGTAGTACACATATAGGAAGGTTTTTATTTATGTTTTCGTACACATACGTATAACGTATATGTATACAAGTTACGTATATCCGTATACAAAAACACATCCGGTAAAATCGTAGTTATAGTGTACTCCTCCTTTTATGTTATCTCACATGGACATAGTATCCAAAATACTTAAAAAGATTAGTTCATTGTGTCGGAGTAATAAAAATCCTAAGGGACCTTTACCGGAGATTAGAGAGCTGTCTCGTTTTTCGCACTAAGAATTGCCAATGAGATTAACTATTCTACACAAACATGTAAGTATTAAGTAAAGTAAGTAGTTATTAAGTATATCTTTGCTTTGTATGTAATTTTAACTTTAAATTATATTTCATACCAGCGACTTACCTTCACTCCGCTCGGGTTCGTCCCTTTGTACTTTTTAACGGTATAGATTTCTGAGAGATGACATACTTTCCCGCAGTAAAAAGTATTCTAAATGTTGACTCTATTGATAATCAGCTATCATCATACCAAATCTCATCCAAATCTGTCCTGTGGTTTCCTCATGATGCGTTCTCAGACAGACAGACAAAAATTCTGTAAACTATAGATTTGGACTCTGTATAGATAATAATGATAATAATGATAATAATGATAATGATGATGAATAATATTTCAATAAGATTTTCAAAAAAAATATTTAATGTACAGATTCGACTCATATTTTTAGTATTTGTATAGGTATATGTAAAATCTTTACACACGGATTTAAAACGAATTGATAAGCTGTTGGACTATAAACCCTATTTTTACGGATCCATTTAGGGGTATATCTTTCAGATACCTACTCCCTTTATACATACGTTTTGTTAAACTAACGAAATAAAGTTATTTTCCGCTCCCATTCTAACGTTTTCCAGAACGGTCAGCATTTGTATGGCTATTTATAAATCCGACCCATGGAAATTGAAATCGTGACCTGCAACGTAGTTGGCAGTGCTACATAATGCTCTACAACTTGGTCAATAAATACAAGTAACTAACAACTTATTGAGATATTTTTTTTTTTTAATAATAATAAATGTTGGGACACTTTAATGCTACCTTCAGTGATTTTTCTGTGATGCGGTAATACACAGACAGAGAGATAGCCAGACAAACAAAAATTCTAGAATCTATAGATTCGGCCTTTGTGTCGATAATAATGTTTATTTCAATAAGATTTTCCAAAAAATATTTAATGTACAGATTCAGCTTAGTTACAATTTTATTATCTATATGTATGATTATGTCATTAAGAGTCATTATGTAGCCTCTGATACTTTCATTCATAAGCGCCGTAAAACAAACTAAAAACGGTTTCTAGAGAATAGATAGATACTCGTAGAATGCCGGCGTTTTTATGGCTTTAGTAGATTGAGGTTGAAATCCTTGATAATAAAATATCAAAATATCACATATCTATATACATTTAATAAAATTCTAACTAAACCGAATCTGTACATTAAATATTTTTTCAAAATCTTATTGAAATATGTAGTCATTATTATCGATACAGAGGCCGAATCCATACATTTTAGAATTTTTGTCTATCTGTCTATTCTGTCTATCTGTTACCGCATCACTAGGAAACTACAGGACAGTTTTGATATAATTTGGTATGTTGATAGCTGGTTATCCGGGTCAACATACCTATAGGATAGTTTTTACTGCGGGAAAATATTTCATCTTTGAGAAATCTATACAAAACGTTAAAATCGTAAGTAGGGTCGAACCCGAGCGAAGCGAGGGTGAGTCGCTAGTCTTATTTATAATAATGTACAGATCATATCAAACAGATACAATAAATTGTATATAATATATGTACAGATAGGTTTCTACTATCTAGCTATAAAAATATTGGTATGCTTATTCGTAATCGCTCTATTAATGTGGTATCGCATTATACTCGTAGGTTTGTGATCCAATTATAGGGCTTAGTCTATTAAAATCTAAAAAATGTAACTAATGTTACAATTTTATATTCAAAGGTTTTTGCTTCTTTGTTTGTAAACGATAATATCTGAAACTATTGAAGTGAATTTAATATTATCAAAAATCAATATAATTATTTAGTTTTCAGCCTAGCCTAGTATTATTATATACTAGCGGCTTAAACTCGCTTCGCTCGGGTTCGCCTCTAGGAAAGCAAAAACAAACCTATACCAGGGGAACCGGACATTTTCCCGGGGTAAAAAGTCTATGTGTTATTACAGACTATAATCCATCTCTGTGCCAAATTTTATCCAGATCCATTCAGCCATTCTGGCGTGAAAGAGTAACAAACATACATCCATACTCACAGACTTTCACATTTATAATATTGGTATAGTTTTTGCTTGCAAGCAAACCTCGTCTTTTGACCACTAGAAGACGCTTTACTTTTATCTTTATCTATAGGTACATATAATAAAATTCTAACTAAGTGGAATATTTACTTAAAATATTTGTTGGAAAATCTTAATGAAATAGTCATTATTATCGATACAAAGACCAAATCTATAGTTTTCAGAATTTTTGTATGTCTGTCTGTCTGTTTATTTGGGACGCATTACGAGAAAACCACTAAACAGATTTTGATGAAATTTGGTATAACAAAAGCAGGTTATCCCGGTCAACATTTAGGATACTTTTTACTGCGGGAAAATATCTTATCTCTGAGAAATCTATACTAACCGTTACAACGTATCAAGGAACGAACCCGAGTGGAGCGAGAGTGAGTCGCAAGTTATATATATATATATATATATATATATATATATATATATATATATATATATGTATGTAGATATTATCTTAACTAATTACCTCTTCTAATTGTGGTACTAAGAAGTTTAAATATACTTTATTTTTTGACGTCATATAATAATATTATATGGCTGTTTATGTCTACAGTTAGATGAAATATTGTAAACACACTGGGTTTGTTTACTCAAAATGCCAGTTTGTTGTATTAACACTTAAATTATATGATAAATCGACATAAGTATGATTCATCGTGATATTAAATAATAAATATTGCGAATTGAACGGTAAATGTTTCATTATATTTATTTAAGCCAAGTAGTTCATGGCTGATGAATTAAATTTTATTTCTAAGTAGCAAAATTTTGTTTCTTCTAGCATTAATTACTTGTTACGCCAGCTGCTTCGTAACTTGCGTAGTAAGTACGTTACTACGCAAGTTACTAACTCGGTTACAGAACCCTATATTGAAATAGATTTTATTTACAATAAAGAAAATTACAAAATATATACTTAATTATATATACAAAACAAATGTACACTTAGTTATTACTGTACAAGTCATGTCCGCATGGAATAGTGGCAAGAATGCTAGCCGCATTCCCCCGTTGAATGGCAATGCCGATTCTTAATAGATTAATTATTTTTCTAAACATTTTGTTCGAATAAAATTTTTGCTACAAATATAAAAAAGTTATAATTCAAAAATATTATAAAAAATAACAGCCATCTTTATAAAGAAAACATTTATAATGAGTTTTCTTAAAAATTAACCACGATTCTACGAATGGTGATACGGCATTTTCTTTTGACCCTTACTATTGTTTCTAATAAAGGTCATAGAGGGCAATTCGAAGAAGTCTCACTTATCGTTAATATTTCATTATATAATGTTGGCGATGCGACATGGAGTTAAGTTTAAATAGTTCGTGAATTGTTTACTCACGCTATTTACTAGCAAGGATTTTATTTTCTCAATGCATATTGATTTAAATTGGCCGTATTATTTGTATTACAGAATAAAAATTTCATTTAAAACGTCAAAATATTTTTTATAATCATCATTAGTAATAAGTACTTACTAATATTATAAGTGTGCATGTTTAGATGTTTGGATGTTTGTTACTCAATCACGTCAGAACGGTTCAACGGATCTGCATGAAATTTGGCACAGAGATAGATTATAGTCTGGAATAGAACATAGGCTACTTTTTATTTCGGAAAAATGTACGGTTCCTGTGGGATAGATTTGTTTTTTTAAATATTGAGCCAATACTCGAATCAACGAGCAAAAGTATGAGCCGCTAGTCATTAATATAATAGATTAAAATGTTGTGACGACGTAGTACTGAAAGTCCTGGAATACTCTTAGATCTGATTTCTTTTTCTTCTTATTAATAATACAAATAAACTGAGCTTAAAAAAACATCTTTATACCATAAAAAGCCAAAGCAGGAGAAAAAGATTATTGAGAGTATTTTCCATATATTTTGATGGGTATTTACTATCCTTTAACAAAAAACTATTTTGAAGGAATACCGTAGTGTTTTAAGCAGTTGTGTAAATGTTTAATTAGAAATGTTTAAGAAAAAACTGTTTGAAAATATATATGAGCAAAAATAATTATTAAATGAGTTTATATTTTAGTATTTGGTCAATACTCTGCCAAAGTCAAATACAAAGGATTTTTGTACAAAAGTCAATTTCCACGATCTTGAATTTCCAAACACTTCAATTAATTAGAGAAAGGTCTATTGGGATAACGAGTACAAAACCGCACAGGTTGTTTGGCCTTTTCATCGTTTGGAAAATGGTATCCATAAAATCAAACTTTTACTTACTTTGCAATAAAACCAATTCCTTTGTTAACGTGGCCTTATGGTATGGATCTCTCGATTTCCTCTTAGCTATCCTTAACTAAGTAGTCTAGGCGAAGTATCATCGTATCTATTTTCTTATCCTCTCAGTCCTTACCGTCGTATTGATGTTAATTGTTTATTAATGTTTAGTATTTGATCTTTTATTTATTAATTTTTATTGTTGATATATTAACTGTAAAAGAATAAGATTAGTATTAATTTTATTAAATATCTGTTTTTGCAAAATAAACAGAATTAAATATTTATTTTAAATAAAATGTTTAAGATATAAATTTTATTGTGTTTGTTTTTTATTGTGGATTTGTTTATTTATTTATTTATTTATTTGAAAGATTTATTTCCTATGTAAATGAGTAAAGCACGTCTTTTGCATTATCGATGTTTTATTACTCCTGATTAACAAGAGTGACTTTTACAGATTCACTAACACACGCAGAATATAGACAGTTCTGGTTAAAATCAGTCACTGGACACTAATTTCCACCACCAGATACACTTCAACTATACCTTCACTTAATTTTTCTTCACTTTTCACTTTTTTTGTACTTCTTCGCAATATTCACGTAACTTCGAAATTCAACTGATCTCTCGACACACTGCCGGTCTTTTTATATACAAAAAACTTTTTAACAAAAAATAAAAACCGACTTCCAGGGACTAAAATGTAAAAAATAACTAAACGCAGGTTTTCATTTAGAATAGATACCTAATCAGATATTTTCGAAGTCGGTGCCAGCCGATGTAAACCAAATCAAATGTAACCAATATTTCGATACGTAAAATACATATTTACCTATTAGATATTGATACCTTAAAATATTGAAGGCTTAGCAAATTTTGCCAGACTTGAAGCAAGCTCGGTCAATTATAAAACTAAAAACAATTAGCTAAACATCAATCAATGCAAATGCCGATTCATCACCTGCTCAGACACACAACCTTATCAGCCAGCTTCAGGAACCGACGTCGTTATAAGCTAACTATAGTAATTATAAAACACAAAATTTTAGTTAATTGATAACCAAAATAGTTCATTAATATGAAAATAAAATTAAAAGTGAAAACTAAAATTTTGTTAGAAATAATAATTAATTAATATAAACACTATCTTACAGGCGACTTTATCTTGCATTGTTGGGCTGCATGCTTATTTTACTAGCAGAACCCGCGGCTTCGCTCGTGCTAAAACTACAAAAAAACTCTAAAAAGATAGGTTTCATACAAACTTTCATCCCCTATTTTACCCTCTTACGGGATGATTTTTGAATAATACCACCACCACCCCCACCATTTTTTTTTATAGGCTATGTGTTAGTCTGATGTATGAACTACTACTATAAAGTTTTATCAAAATCCCTTAATTATTTTTTTTTGCCTGAAAAAGTAAGAAATATACATACATACATAAATTCATATACATCAAAATATTATATACATAATATTATTGGATTTATTCACCCAGTGTTTTTTCTTGTATGCTCTCTCTCTCTCTCTCTCTCTCTCTCTCTTATGCTCTCCTATTTTTGTGTAGTCAGCGTCATCCTTTTAAATCCCACTAAGCTCTCTGGATGCCCTTATACAAAAAAAAAAACTTAACTAATTCTATAATACTTTCTTCTATTTCGTTCATTTTATTTAAAAATTAACTAATTCTACTAACCATTTGCCTTCTGCTATGGGCTTTTATTATGTTTAAAAAACCTGAACACGAGCTTGTTTTAAAAAAGATCCCTTTATATATAGAGTTTAAGATTCATCTTTGATTATTAAAATCAAGCTTCTTATTTTATGAATCATTAATTTATACAGTACGTAAAAATGCTTTAAAAGACATGAATCCAATAACTAGTTAATTTAACCAAAAATCATTTCAACCTGGATATTTGAATTTAATCTTCAACTTTGACTTTCTTACTTTATTTAATACAAATAATTAATAGATAATTATTTTTCAAAAATAATAATGCTATATTAAAATATACTTACTGAAAAGCACTGCGTAAACCTGTAAAGAAATACTTTAACTAAACATTTAGATTTAACCAAAAATACAGACTGGTTTTATGCCTTTTATTTGAAAATCAAATCCATGCCAAATTAAATATTTAAAATAAAACATCGCGTACAGTTAACATCAGAATGTGATTTTTATAACTAATTTTCAACACCTAACTCTAACTCTTGAATGTATCCAATAATAATATACAAAATAATTCACTTTTACTACTACCAATCAGTAGAAGCATTCACGTAAATTTGGATTACGTCTCTGAACAGCAACTAAGTTGCTTATCGAAACTAAATCGTAAAACATTCATAACGGCGCAAGCGTTTCCGACGTTTACATTTCATTCGTTCTGTTAGTACGTCCCACAATCAAATGGCTATTCGAGTTAACGTTCAATCATTGTTATGAACTGAGCCGGTGTGTTTCCATTGTTGTGTATTGTAAAAATTGTAAAAATTCTATTGGACAATTCCAGTGGTCAGTAATATTTTTGAACGGTTTTATTTAGCTTACTTCGTTTGTTTGGGTATTTGGTAATTGAAATGTTACCCTTTTCCTGTTGACAGATTGGTTTGATATTTGGTTCACACCTTTAGTTCTGATGACAAGACAATTGAATACATTCAGTATCATTGTAAATACAAGATGGATGTCGCCACAAAATTGCCCATTAAATAGTTTTTTACAACTCCCTCAATATGAGTATCAAATAATAGGGCTTCACAAGTAGAACACAGTGCATGGTGGATCATAAAGTTTAGACAGTTTAAAAATAAAAAAACAAAAACTTGTAAATAAAATAGATAATTTTTTTTTAGTTAAACGGTTTTATTGAAAAGAAAGATAAAGGCAAGGTAAGGTAGGTACGTAAGGTAACGCCCCACGATTTTATTTTTTGGTCTGATCAATGCCCTAGATTGATGAGAAGAGTGGTGTGGTGGCTGGTACCTATAGGTCCTACCTAATTATTTTTCAGCTTTTAGTACACTATCTACATCATTATTTAGTATCTTTGTTTTCAATAAAATCGGTTAACTTAAAAAATATTTACCTATTGTATATTGATTATATATTCATTTCTTTGAGATCGTATAATAATGACACTAGGAAACTAAACGTGTATTAGAGTAAAAATACCTATTTACGTATGCAATTTGATTATCTATGTAATTAATTTCAAAATATTTTCATATCAAATTTTACTAAAATGATTTTAGTATTTAATACACTGCCCTAGTTCCCTCGTATTTTCTCCATCCTAAGTGACACGTAGTCTTTGGTCAACTGGCATGATTTAAAGCCGATATGAAGAAAATTGAAAATAACGATAATATATACTTAATAATCGTATGAATAGCACAAATACGTTTTAAAAGTGCCAGTCAGATATACATACTTAAAAATATGCCATACTACACTGACGGTTGGAAAATATAGTTGTGTATAATGGAAACGAGTACTTTGCAAACGCAGAATCATAAATAACATGTACACAACAACGGATAAACGCAAATTACACGAGAGTATAATGCAGTAAACGCTTTTTAAGTTCAGTGATTGACAGTAATAGATATATAATTGGCAGATGGCGAGTTAAATCTTGACTGATGTTCATTTTCCTAGAACTGTCTAGTACCACAGTTGTAGTAGGTTCAATACAGCCAAAGAAAATTACACTAATATTATTATCAAAATTGAATTATCAATATTTTATCTCAATACTCAAAATAACTTAATAATTTTAAGCAAGATATCAAAACCCAAACATCCGTTAAATGAATTTGCTTGTTTGAGCTCTAACCTACAGTTTAACTGAACTGAATTAACTAGAGTCCGCGGGATTGGTGAAGGTGTAGCCACAAATATGTTGTATACTTTTCATACTTTTTATTTCTAATTAAGGACTGTTTTCGTAGCAATTTATTTATATATTTTATTTCCACAGGAAGTCAAAATATGTAAAAAAGAGAGGCATTAAAACGGTGAATGTAATATTATATATAAGAATTTTATTTGTATATAAAAAATAAAACGAAATAATAATTCTGTATTACGGCAACTGCCGTTGGCTATTTTTAACCCGTGAAAGCGATAGTAGTCTGCTAGATAAACAAATAAGGCTAATAGGTTTTTTGACACGATTCAAGTATATGTAAATACTTCTAAAAAAATCGTTTTCGTGTCCTTAAAGTAAGTACTAAGTAGTGATTTGTTAGTAGGTAATAAATTTTCTACAGAAGTCACGATATTGTAGTCTTTACAATATTCTAGTATTAAAATATATCTTTTATTGAAACCTGAGCATTTTTTCCGGAAACGTGCAAAAATTCTTGTAAACAAAAACAAGAACATATGAAATTATTTCCTTATTAAACACTCCTATCACTCTCACAATTTACTTCCTCATATATTTTTTCAGAGCTTTTACTGAGGCAAACTTTATTTAAAGCCGACCTAATTAAAGAGGTGAATGACAGCTGCTTGTAATCAATCGATACTATAAATCGTCAAAAGGTGTTGTCACCTCCCAAATTAGAGAATTGTCAAATGGAGGGCCGGTTATCTAAGTCAAACCTTTTGAATATTAAAAACAATTAGTATCTTACAGTGATTTTAATTGACGCAATATATCTATAATATACCGCTAGTCTAGTGTTAAAGTGCTCTTTTGCCAACTGAACTGAAGCGGCTTCAAACCCCGGGTCCCGAACATCTGAGATTTTCATGCGAAGCATTTTCTACATATGTGCAACTCGCTAACATGGTGAAGGAAAAATTGTAGGAAACTTGCGTGTATGGAAGAACGTAACTCGCTATTGAATAGGTGGCCTATAGCCTAATCCTTTTCACTTTGAAAAGAACAACAAGTAAAGTAGTAACAGTGGGATGTTAAAAAGGTAAGATTATTATATAATATTATTTATTATGTGATGTTCTCCTGACCGATTCCGGCCACGGCGGCCAATCTCATTGAGACTAGCCAACTGCGCAGGAGATATTATAGTGCACAAGTATACGCGCAGACACAGGTGCACTCTCTATTCCTATCACTCTCATACTCCGGTGGGACGACTGCTCGACACGACCGGTAGAAGTTAAGGCGCAGGACCGACGGCTTTACGTGCTCTCCGAGGCACGGGGGTGAATCACCGCCAACTTCCCAACTCCGGGCTGTTATTGAGACTTACTATACAGAAAGACTCAATAACTAAACTTGGCCCGACCCGGGACTCGAACCCAGGACCTCCAGGTGTGCAGCCGTACATGCTAGCCACTACACCACCGAGGCAGTTCGAAGATATAAAACTTCCCAATATTAAGCTATTATTAAAAATCGTCTATCCGTCTTTTTGTATCAACCAATCTACGAAATGGCCAAAAAATTTTACCAAAACTTTCGCTGATGGATAGGGTCCTTTTTATTCTAAGATGAAGTTTATAAAACAGTCTGATTCTATCTTAGTTTGATAGTTAACGCAAATGAAGACAAACACAAATATTTAAATAAATTAACTTCTTTTAATAATTTACACTAAGTAATTAGCCATGAGATTTGTCTAATTAACAGCTATATAATCGTTATTCAAACCCTTGTCCAAACGCCATTAATTATTGAAATGTCTGTTATTGATAGATTTATGGCACTGACCCCTGATTTTACGCTATGTTTAACATCACAGATTAGTGCAAACATCACATTAAATATTTTTACAGTTTGCTTCATGATTTCTACTTAGATAAACTCCGAGAGTTTGTAAAAGCAACGAGCAAAATTCAATAACAAAGACCAAATAATTAAAATGTAAATTAAATGGTAAAATATTCTTGGTGGATAAAAATAAACCTTTAGCCATTTGTGTATTATTCAAATAAATTCAATACTAATGTATTTCTATTTAATTTTCCTCAATTATTATATATTTATCAAAAAATACGTATTTTATTTAACGAATTGGGAGTTATATTCGGAAACTAAGTTATATAGTCTAGCAGATTATTAGAAGTAGAGAATTCGATATCCGGTTAAGTAAAATTTACAAGCGGTACTGCAAAATTTAGTCCAAAATAAAAAAAAAAATAGGTTTTAATTCATTACGGAAAATCATAAATATTTTTGAAGTTTTGAAATCTAGAATAACATTAAAAAACAAGTAATTAGATGTAGTGTATGTATATAGGATAAAGCAATTTTTACTACGCAAATAATACCTATTGTGACCATTATTTCAGTTATTTGATTTTATAAATAAAAACTCTAAAATGTATTAATGTCTATATTTCGTTATCAATAAAAGATCTCTGAGCATAAAATAACATTCTAATAACAAATAACATAAAAATCACTTGAGTGCGATTTCGGTTCGTTCCCTGTGGGTTCCGTATCGATTACATATCCTTATCCATACTTAATATTATAAATATGAAAGTGTGTTTGTTTGTTTGTCCTTCTTTCACGTCAATATGGAGTGACGGATTGGCGTGATTTTTTGTATGGAGATAGTTAGAGGGCTGGAGAGTATAGGCTACTTCCTACTGCGGAAGATTATCTCATTTTCATGGAAAAACACGTTATAAAATATATAGTGTATCTATTCCATACTAATCCTTAAAACGTTACCTAGGGACGAACCCGAACGAAGCGAGGTTGAGCAAATAGTAATATTAAAAATACGATAGTAATTCTGTCTGTCTGCCTGTTAATTTTTCGCACTTAATCTGCTAAACCGATTTAGATGAAATTTGTTATGGAGATAGTTTGAGACTGAGAAGGATATAAAATAATTTTTATCTCGGAAATCATCACTTAAAGGGGTGAAACGGGGGGCGGAAGTTTGCACGGGGAATCAATCATTTCTCAAATAAGGTTTTTTTTTATAGTATTTACTATTTACCTACTTTTCTATACCTATGTGACGAATCTGAGCAAAGCGAGAGTGAGTAGGTTGTTTATTATGATAAAAAAGAGTCTATGTAGTCGGAAACTATGCGTAATAGAGTTAATTCTATAATTACATGAAACTCTTATGCATGTACAATGTACATTGTATATACATATTATGTGTTACAAGCACCAGCTTTATAACATAGAAAAAGCATAAAAATATCTTAAATTTACGCTTCTTTGAATTGAAGCTTTCTAAGCTCTCAACCTTTTTTCTTTGTTTACTGATTTGAATACTGATTAGAGTATACATATATATATATATATATATAACTTTACATGTACATATATCTATTTCAGTTCCATCTTTTAAAGGTAAGGGAAGCGCAAGCATGAATGGAAATAAAAGGCAAGCTAAGTGATTATATTTTAAAATTTTATTCATATTTCGTTGTAGAATCTACGAGTATACTAATATCTATAATAAATATATATAATATATATTTATAATAATATTTATAATATTAGTAAATACTTATATTTATAATCTTTATAAGAGGCAGAGTCTGTTTGATTTGTTTAAGTGCGCTAATCTCTGGAACTACCAATCCGATTTGAAAAATTCTTTTTGCATTAGATAGCCCGTTTATTGAAGAAGGATATACCCTATATATCATATAATATATAGTTTATCTATTCCATACTAAACGTTAAAACGTTCGTTAGAATATAATTATTTTAAATTCATAATTTTCTGATAAATAAATAGATACCTACGCCAAATACTATTCGAGATTAATCCGTAATGTTTTTTATAAATGTACATTTTTAACTTTATTGTCTTTTTTGTTTACTCTTTACTCTCAATTATTAAGCAATCTCTTTTGTTTGTGTAAAAGTAAAACAACAGATATATAAAATTTAATGTTATATTTGATGTTAATTTCACGGAAATGAAAACTTACTCGAAAACATATTTTTATTCGCTCACATTGTATTTTATAAAGAAAAAGGTTTGTTAACATTTTACTGAATGAAACGACTTTTCATTTATACATATAATAAGAGTGTATGTCGAATCTATAGTTTTTAGAATTTTTGTCCGTCTGTCTGTCTGTTATCGCATCACTGAAAACCCACTAGAGGGATTTTGATGAAATTTGGTATGGTGATGGCTGGTTATCCGGATCAACATATAGGATACTTTTTACCGCGGGAAAATAACTCATTTCTAAGAAAAAATACAAAAACTGCAATATAAAAGTATACTAAACTAGAAATTATTTTCTTCCTTTATTAACTCTATCCTGCATATTACTATGTAATAATTTAATAACTGGCGACTGGCTTCGTTCGAATTCGTCCTTAGGTATATTTAACAGTTAGTATGGAATATATAGACTATATACTATATGATATATAGCCTATAGCGTTCTTCAATAAAGGGTATATCTAATGCAAAAAGATTTTTTTTAAATCGTATTAGTAGTTCCTGAGATTAGCGCGTGCAAACAAACAAAAAACTAACCAATAAACAAACTCTGCATCTTCATATTATTAGTATTGTTATATAAATAATATAAACAAAAAAGTCTGATTGGTAATAGATTGATGTTAAAAATAAGGCGATATAAAAAACAATGTTGTGTTTGTGAACAAAGTGGTAATTAAGAGTTCCAGAATCTGATTAAGTTCTGAGTACAGCAATTTGCTTTGCGCTCACGTTTCGCCATCGGTACCGCACTACGAGGAGACTTTTTAGTCTTCTTCAAAGTAAACGAGATACTTTTATCGTAATTACGACGTAATAAAATAAGCTTTTTGTGGTAACTTACCTTTGGTGGGAAAATTGGTTTAATCTTGCCTGGAAAGTTGAAAAAATATCTTTGTCACTTAAATGTCTTCTAAAATATACAATTTTACGACTCATCTGATATATATGGTACAGTTATATATTAAAAGATACGATGTCCGTTACGAGTATACACCTAATAAATCTATATAGAGTACCTCAAGATGCAGTCGATTTCGCCAATTATATCCAATACAAGTGACAGGACATAATACTAAACATAATAATATTTAAGCAATACATAATATTAAACATATTATGTATTGCTTAAATATTATATATTATATACATATAATAATATTTTTATTTATTTATTTATTTACGTACCAGAAAAGAAAACATTGAAGTGAAAACAGATACCATGTGTACAAAGGATAACTTATGTCTTTAAAAGATCTCTACTAGAAACCCTCAAGAATGAGAAAATATAAAAATAATAATGAGGTGCGGTGTAGGTACAAACTACAAACATCAATTATGATATAAATATACACATATACAAACATACATACATACGTACATAGATACATACATACATTATTATATATCACATACGTATATACATATTACATACATATATACATACATACACATACTTCAAGATTCAAGAAATATACAAGTTTAATGAGGAAATCATTTTGTTAATATGTTACAAGTATTAACAAAATGATTCGGTAATAATATTTTTTTTAATTATTGGAGAGAACAGAAAGCAGTTAAAGACAATTTGTTACATGAACACAAGAGAATATGCGGTAAGAAAAAAGTAATTTAACTTGTTAAAACTGTACGTATAAAGTCAAGTGCAGTATTTTCAAACATGCAAAAAAACAACAGAGAAGTTCCCTGGTTAATTACTTTAGCACTACACGATGTTAGTTGCACATGGACTTTATAGCGAGGCAAGTTGAAAATGTTTTTCACGTGGTACACAATATAATGATTTTTTAATTGTCTCATAAAAATATTATTATCGCTATCGCATTATATATATATATATATATATATATATATATATATATATATATATATATATATATATATATACATATATATATATATAAAATAAAGTCGGGTTTGTTACAAGACTTATAACTCGAGAACTGCTGGACCGATTTTTATGATCTTTGTGTGTGATCAAAACAAAAAAAATGAAAAATAAAATCTATTCCATACTAAGCGTAAACAATTACTTATAAAGAGAATATTTGAAAATATATATGAAAATGAAAATAAAAATAAATTTTACAAAATCAAAAATTAAAAGTTTATTAAATTCATTTACACACAATAAAAATGAACTTAATATGCTAAAACAAATATATTATAAAAGACATATTATAAGCTACACCGATCGAATTTTATCAAAAAGAAGTAATACGTATAAATATAATTACCGCACGAAACATTTAACTTATCATATTATAATATCATGTGTGTCGTTCTCACGACGACTATTTTATTAAATACGTTACCTTAATAACCATATTTAACAAACTGATTAAAGTTAATTTGTTGTTAATATTTTAAGAAAACTAGTTACATTTACTTATTTAAGAATACAAAATATACAGTGATATACCTACTTGATATTTTAAATAAAATCTTTTCGGGTGTTTTTCATGGATTTATTTTGATTATTATTCCCGACGTTACGAATACTTTAAAGCAATCATGGTCACGGCAGAGACTAAGGTTTTAGAGGTCTCAACAATCATTATATATGCAGTTGTTACAGACAGTATCCTACCCACTAAATAGCATAATGATGACAAAAATGGCACCAAAGTACCTTTTTTTTTAATAATTTTAATAGCTTTTATAAATAAATGTTATATATTATTTATTTAATGTTAATTGCTACTATTAAATATGTAAATAAAAAAAATCAAATATTAATTAAGTTATATTTTAAGTATCAATTTTAATTATTATTTAAGTAACTACTAAAAAGAGTCATACTTTAAGAATTATAAGTCCTACGAGCTTAAGTTTTAACTCGTGTTTTTGTTTCAGTGGCAAGAGAAGTTGATTTGTGTATTTCCGTCAAAGTATCGTCATTACCATTCAGAACGGAATGAAGCTACTTTAGTTTTTGATCGACATCAAAAAATAAGGTTTTTTTGTCTTAACTTACACAAAAAACAAAATCAATAATTTGTGTTGTGTAGTTTATGCATATTTTTTTCAGAAATGAGATATTTTATATTATATGTACGAGTATACATACATAATAAAATTATAACTAAGTCGAATCTGTGCATTAAATTTTTGGCCATCTGAATGCGGGCGGAGCCTTGGGCAATGCTAGTTTTATATTAATACTTGCGACTTACCCTCGCTCCGTTCAAGTTCGTCACTAGTTATAATTTAACGTTTAGTATAGATTTCTCAGACATGAGATATTTTTCCGCAGTAAAAACTAACCTATATGCTGACTGGGATAACCAGCTATCATCATACCAAATTTCATCAATAGCTGTCCAGTGGTTTTCTGATGCGGACACATACATACAGACAAACAGACAAAAATCTAAAAACTCTAGATTTGACCTCTGTATCGATAATAATAACTATTTCAATAAGATTTTCAAAAAATATATATTTACAGATTCGATTCAGAATTTTATTATATGTACCCATTTATTTATAGCTTACACATGCCCATATTTACTTTGAACATTTAAAATTCCATGAGTACTTTAAATGTCTAAATTCAAAGTAAAATAAACATTCTGGCTGGGTTTAAAACATTTCAGTGAACACTGTACTAATATAAAGTTTCCTTTTTGACTCTCATTTTCTTGCATAATTAATCTCAGCGCCTTGTATGTAGATGTGTATTATAACTTAATATATGTATAATGCATGATTTTAAACATCTGCTATAAGCAATAAGTATAATGAGATACTACAGAAGTTAACTTTCGACTTTATCATTTTTCTATTTATAAAAAATGTTATTCAATCTTTTTTGCCTTTTTTACTTACATGTATTGATACTATGACAAAATTGATGTAACACTAACGAGTTAAGTGCTTAACACTAACCTATATGTGTTACTTTATAGTTTGTCCGGTTACCTATGGCGGTTGCTACTGGTACTTCTCTGACGGCAGAGTGGACCGTTGCAACCCCATGGTTGTTTTGGTCTGCTTCGGCAGACTTGCCGTCGGGGCATTGTGCTTGAGTGCGTAAGCGATCCTGCGACCCCCATGGAGACAGGATAAGTTCCGTTGTGTTTTAGTTGGTAGTACTGTCTTTTCTAGCCGGTGAGTCCCACATAACCACCTGAGTGTATACAGGTGGTATGCATAAATACATTTCTCAACATTAAAAGAAACTTATAGTCTATCTATATGTATACTAAATTCATTCAAATCTGTCCAGTCGTTTCAGCACAAAATGGGTAAAACACGCACACAGAGATTTGGCATATATCCTAGATTAATGATATACATAATATATACGTACCTATATGTCAGTGGGCACAGACAATTTTTTTTTTATACACTAAGACATCTTAGTGTAAAAATAGTTACTTTGATAATAATAATTGCATCTATACATATAATAAAACAATAATTTAACTATAAAATAGTACTAATTAACATAGTTTTCTTGATATAATTAAAGTTTTGTAAACTCATAATCTATTACCAAGCTTTCACTTAACTTCATACGTTATGTTAATATTTGCTTAACTTACATTTTGAAAGCTGGGAATAATTTTAGCTATTTATATTGTGAGGGAACAAGTTGTTATAAGTTTATTCTAGTTTTATAACCATTGAAATATTGAAGTTGGTAGTTGAAGTTGGTATATTAAGACATCGAAAGTCGAACGAAAATTTTCGTTCAAAGGGGTGAATTTTCGACCGTTTAAAAAGTGAGTTACACATCAACGAAATATACTTTGATTCACCAATTATAAACGTTTTATCGAATCTTTCTATTCACTTTCATTTGCAATTTCTGATTTCATTTGATTTGTATTCACAAAAAAAAATTACAAGTCTAAATATTCATCGAGACTTGTATTTTCCTTTTTTATTACATTTATGAACGATTTTCTTACGTACATAAAAAGTGAATTGAAATTGTATTTTAATACCTAATTCAAATTATGTTCAAATGTGAAAGTTTGTGAGTATGGATGTATTGATGTTTGTTACTCTTTCTCGCCAGAATGACTAAGCGGATCTGGATGAAATTTGGCACAGATATAGATTATAGTCTGGAATAAGAAATAGGCTACTTTTTATCCCGGAAAGGTCTGTTTTTTGAATCCGAGCGAAGCGAGGGTGAGTCGCTAGTAGGTAATACATCAAGTGTCATATAAAGTACGAAACCAAATACTGAACGTAAAATTGGAATAGTTAATTTTGCTCGGATCACATCAAGAAATTATCTAAGAATATTATTATACAAAAATTATTCCAAAAGTCAATCTCCAAATACAATATTACATCATATATTCAAATAAACTTACAAGCACACTTGAGTCGTCAACATAGCTGAAAAATAATTAATGTAGTCGGTCCGTGAGAAAACTGCCACTCGCTCAAAATATATTTTAAAAAGAGTCGGAAAAGAACTCAATAGTCGCTCTTTTGAATGTTGAGGTGCAGTAATTTTAATATTATATACTAGCGACTCACCCTCGCTTCGCTCGGGTTGGTCCCTAGATACATTTTTTTTGAGCGGAACCCTATTCTTTTACTGAAATAAAAGTAGCTTAAGTTACTCCTTCTAACATCAACTACCTGCCAGTGAACGTCCAGCCAAAATCGGCCCAGCTCTTTTGTAGATTAGCGGGAATAAACAAACAGGCAAAAAATTAAAAAAATGTGTTTTCTTATAAATACCGTATATAATATATGGATTTAGTAAAAAGCTGTTCTTTTGACATTACAAACACACATTTCAATTTTATTTATCTGTATAAATAATAGCTATCCTGAAAAAATATAGTAATTCTATAAGTACAATATAATTCACTTATGGAAATTGATTTCACTCAAACTCTTAGTTGAGTTTAAAATCTCAGATACAAAATGCAGACGAAGCTATAGTCTTATATAGCTCTGTAAGCAAAATATGATATTGCAGCAAGCATCATTTCCTCGTAAGGAAATGCACGGTTAAAGCCATTTACGAGTACCTAGTCTAAGGAGTCACCAGGATCAAAAACACATTACGTATATGTATTTCTCAGGAAACACATTATGTTGTTTATAAATATGAAAGATTTATAACATGATTTAAGAAAACTAAACGTAAAATTATACTATTATCATTATAAATGAAAGTCTATCGGTATGTATTAGTTACTTGACTGCCTCGGTGGTGTAGTGGCTAGCATGTACGGCTGCACACCCGGAGGTCCTGGATTCGAGTCCCGGGTTGGGCCAAGTTTAGTTATTGAGTCTTCCTGTATAGTAAGTCTAAGTAACAGCTCGGAGTTGGGAAGTTGTTGGTGTTTCACCCCCGTGCCTCGGAGAGCACGTAAAGCCGTCGGTCCTGCGCCTTAACTCTCACCGGTCGTGTCGAATGGTCGCCTACCGGAGTATGGGAGTATTAGGAATAGAGAGTGCACTTGTGTCTGCGCGTACACTTGAGCACTATAATATCTCCTGCGCAGTTGGCTAATCTCATTGAGACTGGCCGCCGTGGCCGGAATCGGCTAGGAGAACATCACATGTTAGTTACTTAAAGTAAAATTCGAATTGAAGAAAGCCTATATTCATGGTTAATATAATATGGCTATTTTTAGACGTATGCCTACGCGAACTGATTTACGAGCTTTAAATCGTATTTACTACAACTGTAGGGGTTTATCAACTATACCTCCTCTTTATTCATATCTTCTGGTTCTATGTTCACCTTTATATTTATTATTTTCATTTTTATGTACATATACTTGCTATACTAATATTATATATGTGAAAGTGTGTTTGTTTGTCGTTCTTTAATGTCTAAACAGAGTAGCGGATTGGCGTGATTTTTGCGTGGAATAGTTGGAGGGCTGGAGAGTGACATAGACTACTTTTTATCGCGGGAGATTATCTCATTCCCACGGCAAAACACGTAACAATATAACCCACAACAACTCATCATACCTATCTATGTATCAGTGGCGAAGGGTAAAATTTTAGCAGAGGTAAGCCGTTCCAAAAATAATCGATTTTTATATCCGTATTAATGCAGAAAGAAATAAATGTATGTAAAATTTTAGCAATATAATTGTCGTAATCGTCTTGTATGGACTATCTATTCCATACTAATCGTTAAAATGTGCCGGTAAGTCACTAGTCTATAAACTCGTACGTATAAATAGACAAAAACCAACAGTTCACTACTTTTTTCTTCTCTTTTTGTCAACCAATATTTTTTGCGCGGTTTTTAACTAAATGTGTTGTAAGAAATTAATGCTCGGGAGAACATTTTGAATGCCTTTTACTACAGGAAAATCTCCTATTTCCACGGGAAGCGAAATGACTGGTTCGGCCGAATAGTCATTCATGGAAAAATTTCAATGATGTATTTCACAAAAATGAACTATTACTAGCAGGCAGTTAAAAATATTATCTACAATTTTGTTCGGTAAACTTCTTTATTTTCATGGGAAAATGCAAAATTTCTTTATTTATATCTATATACAATATACTCGTGCATCGTGTTAAAATAAGGCTGCCTGCCTCTGTATATTTCTTCGATTACTTCGATGTTTTCGTACGCTTACACAGCTAATACTGGCTAACCTTAAGATATATGCACATCCAAATAATGTACTAGACATTTGTAGGTTTTAAAAAGGCCTACAGGAATTCCGCTACAGCATATATCTGTATCTTAAGATACACTCACAATAACTATTTTTATCTACGAGTATATAAAACGTAGACTTAGGGAAGCACTCGAGCGAAGTGAGGGTAAATCACTAGTTCACAATAAATTATTAGATACCGACCTATTAACCTTACAATAATAATATTTGTAAATGATAAGTTTGATCGACGCTTGTAAATACATTACTTATATGTACGTTATAGTAACGGAGATAGTGTAGCATTTCACTGAATCATTTTATACTGACTGAAATTTAATACAATTGTAACTTTTTCCTATTATATTTTAGCTCCAAACAGCAGCATCTCAACTAGGGGTGGCTAAAAAGATGACATCATATAAACGTATAAAAATTCTCAAAGTCAAATTTTGTTCCTACAACTTTCCTTTTTATATATTTTACATATAGCTCATGGGCCTTAAAGCTCATGAGATCGAATCAAAAGTCTCTAAATCAGAAGATCTCTCATTTTTGACGCAGAAGGACCGAGGTCACTGACATAGCCCGCCGAATCTCAAAGCTTAAGTGATAGTGGGTGGAGCATATCGCTCTCAGGCCTCCTAGAAGGTATATCGACAACTTGGTCAATGTCACTGGACCTACTAAATGCAGATGGTTCAAGACCGACATACGATTATAGTCGTGAAAATCTTTGGGGGAAGCCTATGTCCAGTGGACGTCTTTCGGCTAAGACAATGTGTCACTGATTAAACAATAAACAACTATTAATAGGGCATTCATTCGATATAAAATTTCATGAAAAAATGATACACCACCTCTTCTGCTATTACGCATTATGAACTAATCCATGGATTTTACGTGACTAAAACGTTTATTCAGAACTCATTTAGTCGGTAGCGTTTCTATTACAATAGGAATATTAGGCGTCTTTAAATTGTACACTGATGTAATTATTTAAATAATTTCATTTAGTTTAGATTCTTGTATTATGTTATATTTTACACAGTCATAAATAGTATAATTTACCAATTAATAAAAAATACATAAAGAAAATAATTTAAAAATACAAAAACCAACTGGCCAAGAACTTCATCTTTTGCAGTATTCAAAAATAAGCTGTGATATTTGAACTGACAGACAGACACGCGAATGATCTTAGAGGGGTGTTATTTGTGGATCGTTTTGCACTAAATCAATTATTTTCCATATATAAATAAGAAACACTGTCCGTCCGCCTTTGGTGTTATTTTACGCTCTCACTAATATGTATCGAATGACTTCCTTCAGTACAGACTCGAGATACGAATGTACGAATATAAACATGTGGACGATCAATACCAATCAACTAAGACTCGACCTATATCGTGAACTGACCCTTATAAGAGTTAAAAATAATAAAGCTATTTAATCTTTCCAGGTCATTTGTGCAGCAGAAGAACAAAATTAATAAATCAATAACTTAGCAATTAATAACTAGAGACATACCCTTGCTTCGCTCATCTAACTACCTTTTTACACCAGTCTAATATCTTACGGTAACAATGTGGAGTAACGAAATAATTGACCAGACCAAAAAAGTAAGACAATTCAGAATTTTATGTTATTCCGAAAGACACGTAACATAAATACAGTTGCAAGTAAAATAAATAAATACTCTTGCAAGTACATATAATATTAGTAAAGACTCAGGCTCGTTCCTATACCTATTGCTTCCCCAAAGAAACTTTTATCCCCATTTTCACCCCTTTAAAGTATGATTTCCGGGATAAAAACTATCGTACGTCCTTTCCAGGGTCTCAAACTACATTCTTACCAAATTTCATCTAAATCAGTTCAATAGTTTCGGAGCCTATTCGGTACAAACAAACAAACAAAACTTTCCTCTTTATAATATTAGTATAGATATAGATTACACGAGGAAGAGAATGTTTTTATGACGGGGATTCTTCGAGTATTTTCAACCTATCAGTCAAAAATCTTTCAAATTCTCAAGCTTAAGAATATGAACCTACTTTTATTAAAAGATAAAAAATCATTTTAGAAAAAAAAAGGAACGAACAAAATGTCTGTAATATTTAGTATCATATTATGAAAAAATCTGATACGTGATATTGGCAAAGTAATCTATATTCAACTGGCATGTCTTGAAGCCATTAACAAGAGAATTGAATTGAATAAAAAAAATCTGTAAATGGAAAATCATTACATGACCGGCGTGGTAGTACGCTGCACTTTCGAAGTACCTATGATATTATTTATAAAGCATTTTATCTTTGTTTGAATCTTTTATTTATTCTTCTTCTCCTTGCCCTTATCAGATTTATGGGATTTTATACTTGCTTAAATAAAAATGGTTAAAAACTACGTTTCTACCAACTGCAATAAATGGATTTCGTCAAAACTAAAGCAAACTTGCTTCTAGTTGTATCGTTTTACTTTAAAACTTTAACTCTTTGAAGTTATACTTCTTTTGGTACGTTTGGAAAAAATATGAGAGTAAAATTTTTACGATGCGCGCGCACACCGACAGCGAAAAAGCGACATGATGAATTAAGCTGATAACTGTTTGTTGCCATGGTAACCGTTGTTATTGTCTGACAAATGATATATAAAATTATATTCTTTCTTTAAATTATATTCTGTAAATATATGATTATAATATGTCTAATGTCTTATTTCATTATTTTATTAATTTATCCTTCCTCTAACAAACAGAGTTGTGACATACGGGATGAGATCTTAAGCTATTTTTGTTCTGTTATGCCAAAGAAATATAACTTCTGACGTGCGTACATAAGTACACACACACGTTTTTTTTTGACATTATTAAGTGACCAAATGATAATATTATAATATTATGTCATCAAGCATTAATTATATAGCTAGAAAGTGATCGTAGAACTTTATTTATTTATTAAGCTAAAAATATTAAAAAAGTGTCGCACATAACAGTGACGTGGCCCACTGGTGACCTTTTCACCAGACGTTACCACACGATTCAAATATATAATTAATGTTATTGAAATATGAAACAGAAACACTTTTAATTAGATTAATCCATTAACCTAACAAAAAATATTAAAAACTAGCAGATCCCGCGGCTTGGCTAGCGTTAAAATTACAAAACAAAAAATTCTTTGACTTTATGTTATAAGTAATTAATATAAAAACACGCTATACCTGTACTTCTTTTCAAATTTTATGTCTCTTGGATTAGTGGTTTAGGCTGTGCGTTGATATATTAGTCAGTCAGTCAGGACTTTGAATTTTATATACATACTAGCATTGGCTGCGGCTCCGCCCGCGTTCAGATGACCAAAAACCAAATTCTTATTTTTTATATATTCGTATACTCTTACATTGCAGTTTTTGTATTTTTTCTCAGAAATGAGATATTTTCCCGCAGTAAAAAGTATCCTATATGTTGACCCGGATAACCAGCTACCATCATACCAAACTTCATCAAAATCTGTCCAGTGGATTTCTCGTGATGCGGTAGCAGACAGACAGACAGACAGACAGACAAACAGACTAAAATTCTAAAAACTATAGATTCGGCCTCTGTATCGATAATAATGTCTATTTCAATAATATTTTCCAAAAAATATTTAATGTACTGATTCGGCTTAGTTACAATATTTATAGGTATAGATAAAGACAGTGACAATATTATTAATTAGCATTTTCTGTCCATACAGAGTTAATAAATTGTTCTGTAAATACTCACATACGTCATACACCGAAAAGTAACGAAAGGTATCATTCAGTCATTTTATGCTGACAGACAGAATCTTTTTCAAATCTCTATTATCCTTTATATAAATTTACACATCATCATCATCATCTCGCTGCCCATTCCCCATCACTTGGGGTCGGCGCAGTACATCTTCTGTACTGCTTTATATAAATTTACACATAGCTACTATAAATGTGTATGGAAACTAACAAAATTCTTAAAACAGTAATCGAATTCACAACCTCCAGTGCAGTTTGCTCTGCTAATGAGATAAAAGCAAAGAAATAAATCGTCTATCACATTATTTTATTCGTTATCTGTGTGTAATGAAAATTGTCACTGAATAAAATTTCTTTTAAAAAGTATCATGTTCCACTGATTTCTATTTATTATAAGCACTTTCATTTTGAACTAAAATTGAGTTAAAATTTACAATTTCTAAGTAAATTAATATATCTTATACTACCTTAACTTCACAAATCCGAATACCGCTCAAGGCAAGTATCGAGATAACGATCAAAATAATAATAATAATTGAAGAATACTCAAACATAATACAAGTATTCAATCTAAGTAACAAATTATACTAATACTTTCTTAGATTTACGCGAATATTGGACATCTATACAATATACTAAAATTGTAACTAAGCCGAATCTGTACATTAAATATTTTTTAGAAAATCTTATTGAAATAAACATTATTTTCGATACAGAGGCCGAATCTATAGATTTTAGGATTTTTGTCTATCTGTCTACCTGTCTGTCTGTTACCGCATCACGGAAAAACCACTTTAGGGATTTTAATGAAATTTGGTATGATGATAGCTGGTTATCCGAAGCAACATATAGGATACATTTTACTGCGGGAAAATATCTTATCTCTGAGAAATCGATACTAAACGTTAAAACGGAAGTAGAGACGAACTCGAGCGAAGCGAGGGTGAGTCGCTAGTTTTAAATAAAACCATCTTTTTGATTGATTTTTCGCGGATTTATTTAGATTTTTGGTTCCCGGCGTTTCAAATGCTTTACAGCAACCATGGTCACGGGAGAGTCGCTCCCGTGAAAATAATTACTGTAAAGCATTCGAAAAAATCCGAAAAAATAGTTTTATTTAAAACGAGATAACGATGTTGATATTGTTGAAAATGATCTTTGTGCTTATTTATTTATTTATACAATGTCCTGTAACAGAATAAACATTATTACAACGTAAGTAAATTTTATACAAACAAAAAAAATCAAAAAAAGGTATATAAATAAATAATATATACAAAAATATAAATGTTATTCCAATAACAGTAAGACTCAACATGCACAACTACAATTTTTTTTTTGGCCAAAAAAATAAAAAAATCAATTCTAAATATCAAATATAAAAAAAATTCAGCAATAGACGGAAACCTTGTATCAAAAACCTTGTGTCGAAAACCTAAGTCTAGCGCTAAAAGTCTATAATTTAAATACGGTATACTCGGCTTCTTTAACAATACTCACAAACTTAGTTTGTGTGTAGATCAATTAATTATTCACAGTATCGATTTGAACGAATTAGGCTCATTTTTTATAAACGTCATCCAAGGATAGGTACGTTCGATGATCGACGATTTAGTAATTTATCTAGAAAATTAGTTTTACCTACAAAGTTTTTGCTTTGTGACCGTAATTATTGAGATTAGAAACTCAATACGGGATAAATGGCATGAAATTTTCAATTAATTTCATAAAGACACTAGCGACTCATTAGCGGGTTCGTCCCTAGGTACGTTTTAAATTAAAATAGATATAGTATGTTATCCTCAAGAGATAGACATATACTATCGCGGAGTTTTCTGTATACCTATACACAATTCCACCATATATTATTTTGTTATACCTCAAAGGATTTTGTCAGCTTTTTCGTTGAAAGCTCCCACACGGCTTATTTTTTTCCGACACCTCCAACAAATATCTTTATATTTTAGCCAATGCATACAAAAACTTAACAAATTATATACTAAAACCTTCCTCTTGTATCCCTCTATCTATTAAAAAACCGCATCAAAATCCGTTGCGCAGTTTTAAAGATCTAAGCATACATAGGGATAGACAGACAGCGGGAAGCGACTTTGTTTTATACTATGTAGTGATTTTTATTGAAGAAGCAATATCAAGTAGAAACAAGTAAGTTTAAAATACGTATATAATATTATAAATGCATTTGGTCCATTTCAGAACTCATAAATTCAATACTCAATCAAGTCTTGTAGCGAAGAGCTTGTTTACATTTTGTATGAATTAACATAAATAAATCTTTCGCGAGGTCTCAAAATTTGTTACAAATGAACGTTTTTGTGTTGAATGTTGTCATAAATCGTAGTAAGTACATTGAAATGTTTTATCTGAATTATTATTAGAATTAATAATATCAATTATAAGTAAATATTACGTCCTTTTTTATTATAATTTCACCAATTTTGACTACCATATTGTGTGTTCTTACGATTTTAAGCAATCAATATAGCCATTATATCTAACTAGCGACTCATCCTTGCTCCACTCGGGTTCGCCCCTAGGTACGTTTTAACGGTTAGTAATTAGTATAAATTTCTCAGAGATAAGATATTTTCCCACAGTAAAAAGTATTCTATATGTTCATATGCGTTCCCAGAAGGACAGACAAAAATTCTAAAGACTATATATTTGGCCTCTGAATCGATATTAACTATTTATTTTATTTGTATTTATTACCACAATTTTAAACGAAAGTGATCAAAATACTAATATTTTAACACTCATTGTAAAACATTTATATATAAACATTGTTAAAAATATTTTTTTTAAATATTACAGATTTCAAAACAAAAAATGTCATCACACACGACGTCCTGACCAGAAATTTTATCAAAAGAGTTTTCGAATAGTGTTATTGTCCAAATAACAAAATATTGATCACTTCGTCCGGAGAATAGATAATACGAACGTATTGTATTGTGTTCACGCGCAGCTAACCCTGTCATTGCCTGGTCATGCATATATGGTTACATTGTTTGGTGTTAGAGCCTTTATTCACGTGTTTAATTTAGCTAGAACTATTTTGAAATCATTTTCTCTTAATTTAATATGATGTAGTCAAGAAGGAGTGGTTAATTCGTTCATGGATGTAGTGTATCCATAGTTGTATAATATATATATATATATATATATATATATATATATATATATATATATATATATAATATGTAGATTGGCTAATATTTTTCGGGTATCACAGTTTTAAAATTCAGTCGCCCATAGTCTAAATATCTTACTAACATAGTTGACAGTATAAGACTCTACTTGAATAACAAAACGCCCTAGCTTAGCAATTGCCTATTACATCGTTGTCTTAAAGACTCCCACGTTATAATTTACTGGGTTAAGTTCACAAGTCATATTTAAGTTACTTTGATCTACTTCGTATTTAAAATTCAAACTGTAATGGCTGGAACGATTTGGACGAAGCTTAGTACTCGGATATACTTTGACATGGAGTTACACATAGGCTATTATTAGTCACCTAGAACACACGAGCGAAGCCAAAGTAAGCCACTAGTATGTATATAAAATTTAGTAAAACGATCGTGACAAAACGATATAACACGCCTAACGGTAATTCCCTAAATACAACCAAGTAACCTTGAACTTATGCTCTCTTGTATGATGTTATGTGTTACGTTAGAGAAATTCATAAGCAAAACTTTGTTCTAACCTTGTATAAAAAAGGAATTTATGTATATATACACCGCGCCCTAAAGGCTTACTTACGTCAATAAAATGTATATCATATTTTCGTTCACAACTTTCATATACTTCAGTAAAAATACTGAATGTGATATGAGTGAAAAGTAATTATAATAATGTATTTTCCATTTAATTCGTTTCTATACTGGACGTAGCAATCAATTTTTAATCTATACATATAATAAAATTGTAACCAAGCCGAATCTGTACATTAAATATTTTTTGGAAAATCTTATTGAAATAAATATTATTATCGATACAGAGGCCGAATCTATAGTTTCTAGATTTTTTGTATGTCTGTGACCGCATCACGGAAAAACCACTGGTGGGATTTTGATGAAATATCTGATGAAAGCTAGATAGGTAGATAGGTTATTCGGGTCAATATATAGGATACTTTTTACTGCAGGATCTCATCTTTGAGAAATCTAAAGTAAATGTTAAAACGTCAGTAGGTACGAACCCGAACGAAGCGAGGGTGTGTTGCTAGTTTAAAATAAAAGTATAATTTCGTTTTTTTTTGAAAGGATGTCAAAATCTCAATATTCGCGTAAATCCAATATAGTATTAACCAATTTTACATTTAGATCTTCGGTATTGTTTGTAAAACATTGTTTCTTTCTATACACGGATATATCTTTTAACCCGATCTTGATTCACTCAAACGCTTAAATACGCTGTTGGCAACACACATATCGATATAAAGTAGCCTAAAAATATGTAACTAAACTCTCTATCCCGTACTTTTAATATTATCAATGTGCAAGTGTGTTTGTTTGTTTTTTTGTTTCTTTGTTTGTATGTTTGATTCTCATCTTCTTTCACGTCGAAACAGAGTGACGGATTGGCGTTATTTTTTGTATGGAGATGGTTGGCGGGCTGGAAAGTGATTACTTTTCACACGCACGTCATAATACAACCCACAACAACTCATTAGTTGTTGCTTGTACTAATATAAAATGTAAGAATAAATCTGTAAAAATAGTTTTAGAAAGCATAGCATTATTATGTTACAACAATATTATGTTTTAATCGATTCTACAAATATCGATCAATAGAACTGTACGGTTTTAATCAGTAATTTCTAATAATTTAATCGATTTGTTGATTTAACGCAGAAAGCTAAACCATACTTCTTTTAGTAAAGTAGAAAGGGATTTGGGAAAACATTTTGTGTATGAGATAAGAGCCAATAATTTCAAAATTACATCGTGAACATGATTTTTTGTGGAGATTATTTTCAAAATTAACAATATTTGTATTGTCATGTTAGTAATTTGAGGTGGTCTGAAAAATATTATGTAGCGTTACAAGCGCGTTTTACGATTCACAGTTATCAAATAGATACAAGATGTTCAAAAGAAAGTCTAAGAAGATTATAAGAGTAATTCTCCGCCTCTGAGGGGCATTGGTTTTTTATAAGAAGTTACTTTCGAGATTTAGCTCATTCATTAAAAAAGAATCTTGAATTAGTTAGTACTTCCTGTTTTTCGAAGTAGGTTTAAAACCTTAAAAAAAAGTAAAGATTTCAGTATATCAAATTCATAAGAAACCAATACATAGAATGAGAACAAAATTACAACAAAATTTTCTTGAATAAGGATTAGAAAATCTCAAAAGGTTTGTATAAAATTTAATCTGCACAGCCACCGACAGTCCATTTGTAGATCGTATACAAAGTCGATACACTTCGATGAGTACATCTATCAAACCGTCAGATTTCATATTGACTCAAAGCACGATATTCCATTTTCTAAAACGAAAATCGTCAATTTTTTCCAAAATTTTAACTTTGCGATAAATATAAAAGTATCGCACAGATGTAAAAAAATATATTCTAAATAAATAATTATTCTTCTTGATTTGTTAAGTATATCTAGACTTGTTTGGTAGATTTGTTTATTTGTTTAATTTCTTTAGATCATAGAATTGTTGTTTTTATATATAAATAACTATTTCACTTATATTTTCGCATGCGGTATTTACCTTAAAAGGTAATGCATTGAACAATAAGAATTTTGTAACATAGTATAATTTTTACAGTAAATTTTTAGTATAATAGCTGAATCTTAATAAATGAAAAAAACTTTCACATTTATAATATTAGGATGGATATAGATTAATAAAAAAAGTTTTAAACTCAAAAAAACAGTAATTATAAAGCTATCTCAACATTGAAAAGCTTCTAATAGGATGCTTCGATACAAAGAAATTACCGTGCAATGTGAACTTTCAGATATTTCAGCAGACTTCATAACTGAAAAATGGATTCGGAGAATTCATTATTTTATATAACTGAATAAAAATTACTTTTTATAGGTTTTTTATTTTACTTTTATATATTTTTATTTTATATTCCAACAGTAGTAGGTTTATCGAACTACTTATTGTAAACATAATTTAATATTAATTTTGAATATATTATCCCAAAAAATATCTATAAAAAACCTAAAAAAAGTGCATATATACGAGTAATATTGCCTATTTATTTTATCGGAAGTTATTACAATAGAAAATGTTACATATAAATGATTAAATGTAACTCAAATAATAAATACTCGGAGTACAATTCAGAGAAACAGAAATATAATAGTGATACAATTATAAGTATGGTTTAATTATCTAATAACACTCTCACATTAATTACAATAAGTAATAATTATAATTAGTGTTCGCCAAGTGGTCGAAATTCGACCATGACGAAAATATTATATGAATGGAATTTACCAATCTGTATAAAAAAGAGACAGTGGCAACCCAGTGGTGACAAAAAAAACCCCAGTGGTGACGCGCTCACTTGGGTAACCGAGTGAAGCGGGTTCAAATCCCGCGTCTCGCACCTCTGATATTTTCATGTGCAAATCATTTTCAACATGATTACCACTTGTCTAGCGGTGAAGGAAAACATCGTGAGGAAACCTGCATGTCTGAGATAATCTAGCAAGTTATTGAAAGACATGTGAAGTCCGCTAACCCACACTTGGCCAGCGTGGTGGACTATGGCCTGATCCCCTTTGTATTGTAAGGAGGCCCGTGCCTAGCAGTGGGACGTTAAAAAGGGCTAAATACATATAAAAAATTAGACAAGTGGACAAATGGAGTGGAGTGGAATTGGACATTGACTTTATGAGTCTGACTCACACACCTAGCCATAATCTAGCATAAAACATGAAAGTAAGTTGATAATCGCAAAATTTGTAGCTATAACATAAAGAAAAATTAACTACAAATTTACGATTTTCGAAGTTTTTTCTTCACTTCACTTTACACCGTGCTATAAGACATTTTTTTGCCAAATTTTATGATTCTATGTCAACGGGAAATACCTTATAGATTTTGATTCCCTTGCGAGTGCCAAATATTCGGCGTAAACGACCGTATCTTTTGATTGCGTTGACTTAGAAGTTTGATTTTTTCACAGCTCCAAGTGATTGCAGACTTAAAGTATTTAGCATTCATTTGAACTTTGTAACTCCACACGTTCTTAAGAAAAATAGTCTTGACCACGAAGTGATTCTATAAAGTTTCCTTCTTTCCTTTTGAGGTACGGAACCCTAAAAAGAAAACTGATTGACAAACAGAGGAGAAAATGGTACTGAACTGTTTTATTTATTTTATATATATATATATATATATATATATATATATATATATATATATAAAGAAGCAAACAAACATAACTATAACTATATATACCATATATTGTACATTTACGCCTTAAATCTCCAACAGAACATTCACTTCATTGCTAATAACCTAGATCATAGTCGTTAAATGAAGACCTCGGTCACACTACCTACATACTAGATTAAATACCACTGAATACGGTCCTCGGTATATTTTCATGCGGTACAATGAATACCTAAAAGTTGTGCTTAATTTTAAAAGCAATTATATATTGCTGTAACATTTTTAGTAAGACTAAAATTATTGAGTTCGACTTTACAGGAGGAGGTCTCTTCAGGAATATTTTTACTTAAAATTTAAAATATCTAAGTCCACTGATATGACAAGTGAGCTTAACGATTTTCTTAATACAGATTCTAGATTATTTCATATAGGTTCGAAAACATAATATGAATAACAGAAGAAATCTTAAACTTTGCTCATTAAAACTTTTTCATAAAAGAACATCAGAGATGTGAAAAATATGCGTGACAAAAAGTATTATATTTCACTTTTTATCATCCCTATAATTTTGTATGAAATACATTCATTATACAAACATTTAGCTTATTAGCTTTATATTTAATAGAATTTTCTACATAATAGCGTAGTTACTACAGTGGAGTGGGTGTTTACTTGACTGGCACTAAAAAATTTCTGTTTTAAAACGATGATTTGATTGCCGCATGGCATATATATTTTTATTTATCAAATATAACATTTTTACACTAACCGGGTTGTAATATAGTTTTATGTAGAATTTCCTAATAAAAAATATTTAATAGCAAAGCAAATACGCAATCTTAATGATAGCAAAGGAAGGGAGTAACGAGTCACTACTAATATGATCTGTGGAGTCACTTAACAAGTATCTCAAAAGTTGGTTAAAATATTTTTTTAATATTTTTTACGTAAAAAACAAAATTATAAGCGGGTAATTTGTTTAATTTTTTTTTAATGTACACGGTATTTCTATACATATACCTAATAAAATTCTAACAGAGTTGAATCTTTATATTAAATCTTATTGAATTAGTCATTATTATATATACAGGGGAAAAATGTATAGTTTTTAGAATTTTTGTCTGTCTGTATGTATGTCTGTCTGTCTGTCTGTCTAGCTGTCTGTCTGTGACTGGAAATTCATCACGAGAAAACCACTGGACAGATTTTGATGAAATTTGATATGACGATAACTGGTTATCCGGATAAACATATGCGATACTTTTTACTACGAAAAATAATCTCATCTCTGAGAAATCTGTACTAAAGGTTAAAACGAAATTATTAAATAATAATGTGTAATTTTGATAAATGTTATGTTATGTTTGATAAATCGCCAATCATAAAAGGAACTATTATATTTTTTTTTTATATTCTATGGGGCAAATGAGGGAGCGATCCACCTGATGGTAAGCGGCTATCGTCAATCATAGACATCTACAACATAAGAGGAGTTTCAAATACTTTGCCGCCCTTTAAGGGGCCTAAACACACGACTGTTGAAATTTGCTTATTAGGGTTATACCCTTTTAGATTGACTATTAAATGGTATATTAACTCGATTATTAGGAAGTTAACTGTTCATTGTAAGCTACTTCATATAGATACGTTATACATATATATATAAAAAAAAAAAATCTTTATTTGGAACAAATTTACAAACATCAGAACATTGTACGATATGGACTACATTAGTTAAAAACTGTGTTGTAGTCAATAACGCCCACCTCCAAGACATTTAATTAATATTAATACTAGTTCCAATAGCTTACATAGAAGTAGTTATAAAAGGTAGTATAATTATATTTGCAGACATAGATTCTAGAATTAAATACAATAATATATATTGTATAATGCTGTGTGTGTGTGTGTGTGTGTGTGTGTGTGTGTGTGTGTGTGTGTGTGTGTGTGTGTGTGTGTGTGTGTGTGTGTGTGTGTGTGTGTGTGTGTGTGTGTGTGTGTGTGAGTTGTGACTGCCACTTAAGTAAGTAGATTTTCAGTATCTTCATAGGTAAGATCCTGTAACCAAGCGATAGTTGCACTTTTGCAAACATGTAGTGTCTTAGGAAATATATCGATAATTTTATTTATTCTATTATATATATTTGAAGAAAAATAATAATAGTGTCGTCGACACAAAGCCAATCGACTACGATGGGTTTCACAAACTATATCAGATCTACGTTTATTGTGAATTGTATAGTCCTTGTATGGTGTTTGTGAATGTTTGCGTAGTATAGTATGTAGAATAAATAGTTTCCTAACCGATAATACCCGTGTGACTTTATATAGCTCATCGGTAGGATACAGCATGGATTTAGATAGACACGTTTGGCTCAGTTTGTAGTGACCCTACTTTCTGTGCGAGCGTTCGAGTCCCGCTGGGGGCATTCATTTGTGTGATGAGCATGAATGTTTGTACTTCAGTCATGGGTGTTTATATTTATAATATGTATGTATTTAAAGCTATATATGTGTAGTGTATCAACTATCTCGCATCCATAACACAAGCCTCGTAGCTTACCATGGAACTAGATGGTGTTGTGTGTTAATGTCCCAAAAAAAAACTAAATGAGCAACGCCGCGAGCAATAACTAGCAGTTTTCTATAAAAGCAAGTTTTACACCGAAATGTGCACAACATTTTAGTTTATATATCAGCTATGTAAGTCTATTTTACCAGTATTTAAGCTAGTTGAAACGCGAAAAGCCACTACTCTCATTTACAGCATGTCAGACGTACTAACTTGCTAATAACCCAGATCATGGTCGTTAAGTGACGTTGGGGTAGTAACGTATACATACGAGTACCATCCTACGTCCCGAATTATACGATCCTAATAAATACATTATAAGTAAACTGGTAACTCACCCTGGCTCCATATTAGTTTTGACCAGCAATATTTTAAAATTCATAATGATGGATATTATAAAAAAAAATATAATTGATCTTACAATATAATTTTATACATATTCTTAGGGAGAACGTAAAAAAATCTTTTATCCAGCCCTAAAATATTTAGCGCTAGCAATATTCTATACAATTCAATTCTTAACAAAGTATTCTACAGTCATCATTATACCTAATATTACTGATAAAAATACTATATTATTCACGAAGTAAAAGAACACGTTTCGGGTATATTTTTTTAACCGTCTTTCGAAAAGGAGGATGTTTACTCCACCGGTATATTCAGGCCGATATTTGACATGTATATCTTCGCTAATATAAAACGTTCTTATAGCTCTTATTTTGTATTCAGCCCTTTTTTAAAGTCACACTGCTGGGCACGGGCATCCTTTCAATACGAGGGGGATCAGGCCATAGTCCGCCACGCTGGCCAATTGCGGGTTGACGGACTTCACATATCTTTCGAAACCTTGCTAGGTTATCTCAGACATGCAGGTTTCCTCACTATGTTTTCTTTCACCGTAAGGCAAGTGGTGATCATGTTAGAAATGATTCGCACATGAAAATATCAGAAGTGCGAGACCCGGGACTTGAACCCGCTTCACTCGGTTTCCCAAGCGAGCGCGTTAGCACTGGGCTACCACTGTCTACCAATTCTCATTTTGTAGACTATTATTAGCTTTTCCTTAAATGTAGCTTAATAGATAATAAAAGCAACCGCTAGGATATTTACCAGAAAGTAAACTTAGTATGTGAGTTCGATCTTAGAAGAGCTTACTCAGTTTCGATAAAACAAATGACAGAATTCCCTTTTTCTAACAGTCAGTCATGACTAATCTTACTGTTTATAACTTTTTAGTTTATTTCAATTTTAACTGCCTTATAAAAATATTGATTGAATCACAAATATAACGTAAAAAAATAAGAAAAGATTCAATTTTATATTCCAAGAGCTTTTATAAAAAGTTTTTATAAAATTTTTATACAAGATTCGACGACGATAATTTGAAGTGATTGGTATACCTACCATGAATAATGGAACATCAATCAGCTGTCAAGCATAACTTAATCTAGTAATTTCTTATGCTATTATTCATAATTATTCTAGTTTAGTATAACAATTTATTATCGATCGACTAGTACTAGATACACAACCAACGACAAAAAATGTCCTCATCGAATGAGCGCTCATTTGAACATTTGAGCGCGCTTTTAATTTTTTTTTTGTAAAAACTACTTTAAGTATTGCAATTAAGGTTCGATTTACATTGTTGTAAATTTATTTCATTTAGAATATTTATTATCTAAACCAAATTAGTGACAGTTTTAAGAAAACTTTTGCATGGGATTATGTACTCGTATCTAGTACTCTTTGGATCGATATTTATAATATAAGTCCACTATTAAAGTATACACTTATTCATTAAAGAGATTTATGAAAATTACTCACAATTATCGCGTAACGTACATAAAAATTAAAAACATAACTTAATTGAATACTTCCTTCATTTTAAAGTTTAATTAATAATTATAATCAAAAGAAATATTATGCTATATAAATTTTTAGTGCTACGAAGTAAATAGGGAAAGAAAGTATGATTTTCGGTTCCAGTATAAAGCCAGGAAGCAAGGTTCCAGTAGGTATATTTTTATAAATAATTGAACAATATAATCACTAAACGAATATTTGTTCTAAACGCAACAATTAGGTACTTAATGACATTATCGAGTATACTATTTTCAAGGTTTTTTGTCACATCTTGCGCGAAATAAATATTGTGTTTATACATGAAGATCTTACTTATACAGGATACACACCAAGGCAAAAATAAATTGTTAGATAAAAGCAACAAAAATTTAAAATATTGTAATAAAATTTTAGAGAATCAAAGGCTACTTACTAAATAGCTATAAATATAGGAAATACAAATTAAACAAAAAAATGCCAAATATAACTAATTTCAGGCATTAGTAAACGGTGTTCTAAAAAAGGAATGCAACACAAACCTAGAGCGATAAACTGCATTCGAGTGCTCAGCTGCCGAAACATAACGGAAATAGATTTCGAAATCTTCTTTGTATTATCGTGTCAGTTTTCAGTTCGTATTTGTATTTCTAGCTCTGGAACTTTAATCCAATAGTTTAGTTCCACTTGTTAAAGAAGCCGTTCGAGCATATGTAGTTTTTCAATTTAATTGCTCATGTACAAGTATTATCACGTGCGCTCATAGAGAAAATCTATTCCCAATATTTTATTTATCACTTGTATTACATACTAGTAACTCACCCTCGCTTTGTTCGGGTCGTTTCCAGGGACGTTTTAACCGTTAGTACAGATTTCTCAGTGAAGAGATATTTTCCCGCAGTAAAAACTAACCTGTAGGTATGTTGATCCGGATAACCAGCTATCATCATATCTGTCATATTTCATTAAAATCTGTCCAGTGGTTTTCTCGTGATGCGTTCTCAGACAGACAGATAGACAAACAGACAGATAGACAAAAATTCCAAAAAGTATAGGTTTGTCCTGTGCATCGATAATAATGACTATTTTAATAAGAATTTCCAAAAAAATCTTTAATGTACAGCTTCGACTCTGTTAGAAAATAGTGTATTTTTTTAGAAAATTTAATAAATTACATTTAGTACATAATATTAATTACTAAAGTAATTAATATTTTCACGAAATATCTTTAACCATCTCTTTAATTTTTATAATTTCAAGTACGAATTACAACTACTTCTTTGTATTCATTATGATAATCATTAGGTGCAAAGTTGTCTATGTACAAAAGTAGAAAGTAACCTGAAACCCGTCATTTTTTAGGAGTGGTTGTCTCTGGTTTTAATAAAATTAATAGTTAAAAGAATTAATATTTTTATGAAAACTTTTATATTCATTTTCATCACCAAAACTTTAGAGATAACATTTTTAAACATCCTTTTCATGTACACTATCAAGGTGGTCATAGAATAATGCTCCCAAAATCGAATATTCATCACATCAGACATGTCAGTCCAATTCAAAGAATTCTTATGTTTAAAAATTTACCAATACCTAACGTGAGTATAGTAGAAGATCTTAGATGCATCAGAAATGGAGAAAAAAAAATTCGTGAACAGAGCCGCGAGCAAAAACTAGTGTATAATAAATCATATCCTCAAAATAAGATGCTGGACTCTCCAATATCTATTTACGTTTACAAACAGTAAACCTCATTGAACGCCCAACCGTAACATTAAACTTGCATGAAGAATCGACTCAAATGCAAATCAACTGGCAAAGCATTGCGGATGTATATTTTTAGCTCTTCGGTTTCGAAATCCCAATTTCGGTTAATATATAAAGTATCTGTAATGTACTTACATATAGAATACTAGCAGAACCACGCGGCTTCGCTCGCGCTAAAACTACAAAAAAAGCTCTAAAATGGTAGGTTTCATACAAACTGTCATCCGCTTTTTTACCCCCTTATGGAATGAATTTCGAAAAATGCTAAAATACGCATTTAATTAATTGTATTGAAGAGCATTTATACCAAGTTTCAAGTAATTCTGACCATAAATATTTTTTTGGATAGTATTATAACGTGTTTTCCCTTGGGAATGAGTTAATCTCCCGCATTAAAAAGTAGCGTAGTCACTCTCCAGTCTTTCAACTATCTCCACACAAAAAATCACGCCAATCAATCACTCTGTTTTGACGTAACAGATGGACAAACAAACAAAGAAAAAAACAAACACACTTTCACATTTATAATATTAATAGAAGATATGGATTTCAATTCATCTAATTACTAATTGTGATAGGGGTATATTCGTACAGTAAAATGCAATATTCATACAATAAAACAATTCTCAATTAAACTTTACAATTTATTTAACTTAGTTTTCTTAGTAAAACTAACGAAATGATAAATATTAAACAATTCAAAGTAAATCCTGTAGGAGTTTAACTGGAATAACAAATGAAATTGTTCTGGCTAGGGAGAGAAAGATGAAGCTAAGCATGGAACGTCTTGGCTAACCGCGTGATAAATCAATTAGCATCCAGCAAACAGAAAGAAAGATGTAGTGCTTCAGATTAAAGTGAATACACTTGGCTGATAAAAAAAAACAATTACTTTGAGGAATGCAAAAATCAAGTGTTATTTTTGTCCTATGAATAAAATATCTATTTTAACATATATTCTTCAAAATATTTTTTTATCGTAAGAAAACGTTTATTTAGCAAAAGATTGCTCACGGTTTCGATTACATTTTCGATATATCGAATATATTCCATATAACGATGTTATCGAAAATATATATTTACATCACTAAACATGAATATAAGGACACTAGGGTATAATTAAATCTCTTATTACATACAATAGATTGAAAACTATTTTTTTCCAATTCAAACTATTTCTAGTTCTAGTGATAACCAAATAAGAAAATACATATATAGGTACATAAATATTTTTCAACATCAATCATCAAAAAAGAAAAAAATAAACAAAAATAAAAAATCCGACGGCGTAAAAAGTGAACTAAAAAGATAAGAAAGAACAAGTTGATAAAGAAGCATAGTATAGTCATTATACAATCGTAGATATATACACGTAGCAAGACTCGCAACATTTAAAATGATATTTTAGCTATTAATACGTTAGTTGTTATTTTTGAAGTTATAAGTCTTCTTTTGGCATTGGAAAAAAATATGAGAGTTAAATTTTTACGATGTGCGCGCACACCGACAGCCAGGAAGCAACATGATGAAGTTAGTTGAAAGCGACATGATAAAATTAACTGCATTCCTTTTACAAACAGAGAGTTGTGATATACGGAATGAAATATTTAGCTATTTGTGTTCTGTTACGCCAAAGAAGTACACATAACTTCTTACGTGCGCACGAAAGTAGACACACACGTTTTTTGATTAATATGGTTTTCTGTTTCTGTACCTAAATAAACATATTCATTCAAAAAAGCATTAAAAAATGCTTAACTAGACAAGGAAAGACAAAAAAATAAATATTTATTTCCGTAGCATTCAAATCTCTGGAGTTGTAAAAATGTGATGAGATACACATTACACATACCTATAAATTTTATTGCTTACGTGAGTAGTGCTATTTAATGTGCCCTTAGGGATTTGCAACTTGTTCAAATGGTATCAGGAAAGGAAAATAGTAGTTCGTCTAGGGGTTCATTTTTCTATTTCTATAGTTATTTAGGGCATAAATATTAAATACATCATAAACAAATTAAAAAAATACTTTCTTTAATCTCTTAAATAAAATAGTGGAATTAATGTAATATCACTACATAGTATAAAACAAAGTCGCTTCCCGCTGTCTGTCTGTCCCTATGGATGCTTAGATCTTTAAAACTACGCAACGAATTTTGATGCGGTTTTTTTAATAGATAGGGTGATTCAAGAGGAAGGCTTGTATGTATAATACATGCATATTATAGTACAGAAAAACCGAGAAATTCAAAGATTTGTATTTTATACTAACCGTTAAACCGTACCTAGGGACGAACCCGAGCGAAGTGAGGGTGAGTCTCTAGTTTTTATATAATACATACTTAGGCTTAGATTTAGACTTAGAAGAGAAATTTATAATCGTTTAATAATAGAATTCTAAAAAACTGTGAAAATGAAATATTTCAATTTTTAAAATTACTATTCTTCAATGATAGTAGAATACGTGAAATTTGTGGCATTTACGCATACCACCTGCATATATACGGTGGTTATATGGGCCTCACCTCATAGAAAAGCAAATACTACCCACTAAAACCTTTGTTCCCTAAACTACAAAAATCTTCGTAAAATATTGGTACTCACATGGTACACCGACCAAGACGTATGACGGGCATTTAATGTATTTTTCATATAAACCGGATTTGTGAAATACGGGCGTTTGCGTGTGCCTTTACGTGTGCGAATTATTTTATTTAGTTTTTAAAAAGTTAGAATTTTTTATAGAGTTTGAATCTAGGAAAGATGGAATAAAATTAGCAAACAACTAAAAAATAATAAAAAAATTATGGACTCAGCTTAAAATATTATTAATATTTAATTTTTTTAATATTTATACAATATCTTATTGATTCGATTTGAGATAAAATTAATGGTGAGCAAACTTAATATGTATATAAATTAATTTAAAAGGATATATACAGTTGGGAAGAAAGGACTGGAATGGTCACCCATTATATTTTTTGGCTTCACGCCTGGCTAGATTGCCAGACACCAATGAGACCCCCCCCCCCCCCCCCCCGAACTCTCGAACAGAGGAACACACACCAAGGGTATATACGAGTATAAGCACCCTGCATAGTAATCAAAACTATATAGAAAATCAATAACTAAGGAGATATTACTCGTAGTATGAGACTTTATTTAAATAACTCTCTAACTAAAATAAACTTTACCATTTAACTAAGTTGGGATATCAATTTGCAACAACGTTACAACTTCATCCTAAATAATAATGTAAGTTAATTTGTCGTCGGGATATCTTAAATTGAATATTCGTGTTATTTAACAGTACTTTTGCGCGTAACTCCGCTCGCAAGATAAGCACAAGACAAAAATCAACCTATAAAGATGTCCCTAATCGGAATATAACTAAAATCCGTTGAGGCGTTACAGTGTAAAGAAGTAACACACACACACCTACGTCGACACCTATTTGAAAACTATTTTATTTTATTTTTATTCGGGAAACAAACAGTGCTTACAAATATTTATACAATAATTTATATAAATAGTTGATAGACCAATGAAGTTTCCACAGATACGTGTATCTTATCAAGCGGTGAAGTTACAGTTACAAAAAATAAAAAATAAATTACATATTACACTTAACAAAAACAAAAAAAAATCCAAAAAATTAACTAAAAATATATGACACAAAACATTATAAAATTAATCTACAAAAAAAATAGCTAAATAGACAAAAAAAATTACATAAGTTCTCTAATCAATTTTTTACATTTCATGATGGAACATGTGTCAATTTTGGTTCTAATCCTTATATTCAAATCAATATCCTTACATTATTTTACTATAGATATTATGTCACAGAATTATTTTTTTAAAATATACACCTAGATAACATAATATTAAATACAATCTACGTAATACCTTTAAAAATCACCCACATTATTATAATCTCTAATGAGTTTTTAAAGATTTATAAAATTACTTTATAATTATTTTGGTATAGAATTAATATAGCTTTAATTAAGCTTGAAATATGATAATATTTACTACAGACTTAGGATAATTAATCACTACCTAACAATATAAATAAACATGTGTACATAACATGGATTGTGTATTATGTTTTAGGGCAATGAAGACGTTAATTGGCTATTCTTTAGGGAAAGAGTCGATGTACAGACACGCCTGTCTGGAGCTCTCTGCAAACTTTATTAACTAGTTTTTCATACACATTTTATATTAAATACAAACACATTTGATAGATTTTTCTATAACTTAACTTATTTCTAGAATAAATATTATACTATGTAAAGAATTAAGAAAATATTTTATGATAATTTATTTAAAGTGTTTCAAAAATAGTTTTTTTTATTCGTATTATATAGTATTTATATATTATAATATTAGAAGTGTGAAAGTTTGTGAGTATGTAAGGATGTTTGTTACTCTTTCACGCCAGAACGGAATGGATCTGGATGATGGCACAGAGATAGATTATAGTCTGGAATAACACATAGCTACTTATTATCAAGGAAAAATATACGGTTCTCGTGGGATAGATTCGTTTCTGTTTTCCTAAAGGTGAATTCGAGCGAAGCGATAGTGAGCCGCTAATATTTAAATACCGTTGCGACCGATGATTACTAACATTACTCTAGTCCTTTTCATCACTTGCATAATGAAATTTAATAAAAAAGAATCATGGAAACGTGTTCAAATCTGTAAAATTAATAAATTAAATAAAACTATCTTTTCGGATTATTTCGCGGATTTATTTTGATTTTTGATTCCCTTTAGGTTAGGGAACCAAAAATCAAAATAAATCCGCGAAATAATCCGAAAAGATAGTTTTATTTAAAACGTCAAATATTCGCGTAAATCTAAGAAAGTATTATTAATAAATTAATAATAAAGGATAGATGTCAGAAAATGATGTAAAATGATAGTTTTTCGGGACGATTTCCAATGACGCGCTAAAATTTAACCCTCATCCGCGCAAAGAAGTTTCACTATAAAAATAGATATGTAGAGTAAGTATATAATATTATTTAACCTATTAGAAACAGATATTGGCATAATTTCTATCATAGTTTCTTGAGATACATACATTTCAGAACTACTACGGAGCTCCTGACCATCTCTATGAAGTAAAGCTTTTGAATGACAGGCTATTGTTTAGACGTACATATATATCGGACGGTATTCTATTTAATCTAGTGGCTAACATGTACGATTGAAGATCTGAAGTTCCAAGATTTGAGTCCCGTGTCTGGCCTTGGATATAATAGAAATTCACTTGTGTTTCTGCAGACACTTTTTGCACTATATCTAACTCCTGTCCTTCTATAACTCTATATATAATCTTCTGCACAAACTCATTGTGATATACCGCCGTATTCGAAATTAATCAAGAGGTAAAGGAATACATACATACATAGGCATTAAACTGTAGTAATACAAACAGACAGACATGCAGGGACAAAAGTAGTTAATTGCCATACACATGGAAGTGTATTAATAATATATGAAATGTATTATCATAGGAAACTACATCAAAATCTGTCGTGTGGTTTTCTTGTGATCCCTTCCCAGACAGATAGACAAAAAATTTAAAAACTATAGATTCGGCCTCTGTATCGATATTAATGACTATTTTAAAGAGATTTTCTAAGAGTTATTTAATGTACAGATTCGAATCAGTCAGAATTTTATTCACAAATGCACTCATTCTATCATACTATGTGTCTCCTGAAACAATAACATATTAATTAACTTACCAAATAAAATTCCTGGTACAAATAATGTCAATATTAGTAACTATAAGTGGGGTTAGAACCACAATAGCAAAGTTTAGTTTTCCATCAGCGAAATAGCTTTGAACTTTGCTTTCCAAAAGTTACCGTTTTGACAGGAAGCGCCAAATCGTGTATAGGTTCATTAATTAACTGGAATATACATGTACATATTACAATGTGATTAATATATCTTTTTATATATAGATTAGATAATAAATATTTCTTAGTTTTAAAAATAGTAATATTTAATGTTGCATAAAGGACACAGCCTTTTAAATCTATACCAATATTATAAAGAGGCAGAGCTTGGTTTGTTTGTTTGTTTTTGTTAGTGTAAATGCGCTAATCTTAGGAACTACTAAATCGATTTGATTTTTTTTGCATTAGATAGCCCGTTTATTGAGAAAGGCTATAGACTATATATCATCATGCTACTACTCAAAGGAGCGGAGCAGTAATCATAAATGTGAACAAATCGGGTAGACTTCCATACATTATTGCAAAACTGGTACAGTATCTCAGATCAACATTGTTGCGAAGAATATTGAAAAATATTTTATCGTTCATGAGTATTGGACATAAAATCAAAATTGAACTCAGTGATATCGTTAAAGATTTTGCTAATGCAAAAGCACGAAAAGTAAATTTTTTTGTGTTGTATGAGGATCCTGTAATGTTAATTACATTATTATATTTAAATTAAATATTTTTGAAATATCTAATTTAATTAAATATTTAATTTTGACACTACAAACTTGTGCTTTTTTATTCTTGTAATCCCTTTCTTCCTAAAAATAATTTTTACTCGTGTACCTACTGCTTCCTGAAATCACTTGAAATTGCCCTATTTGTCGCCGAATTTCCGTTCACTGTGAAAATATATCTTTAAATATTCCATTTTGACCACGCACCTACTAGAGGGCGCCAGGGTATTGATTGCACAGGGATGCTACATGGGCTAGAGCCGCCTCTGCTGGTACTGCTAATATGTTTAAGTGCTCTAAGCTAAGAAACTACTGAACCCGTTTCAAAAATGGTTTTTGCATGAAGCCAATAAGTTTTTATTAAATAAAACTATCTTTTCGGATTATTTCGCGGATTTATTTTGATTTTTGTTTCCCGACGTTTCGAATGCTTTACAGCATCCATGGTCACGGGAGAGACTGAGGTGTTACATGTCTTAAAGATATAGTTGTTACAGACAGCCTACCCACAATTAACAAAATGAAAATTGCACCAATTACATTACAATATTTTTAACTTTAAACATTTTATAATTTTAATTATAATTGAATATGGAAAATTATTTATTTAATTTTTGCTATTATTTTTATAATTATTACAATTTTAAAAATATTAATTAGTAATCTATATTTAGTGTTGCCATTATTATATTTATAACCATAAATAAAAATATAAAAATATAGTATTTATTATTAAAGCCATATAATTGTTCTATGTGTAATTTAAAAAAGTTAAAATTAATTAAGGATAATCATTTTAATTTAGTTTGCTATTATTTAAAAACAACTTACTAAGCAACACTATTCATATATACTTTTACAAATGAAAAATATTAATCTGATAAGCTGTCATTTTGATCTACACAGTATGAACTTACTACATCTGTCTGTCTGTTATATTTATACTTATTATTTGATTTTATTATATTAATAACAGGATCCCATGACGATGGTAGTACCCAGCCATCTTACCTATTGAAATTTGGATGTTTTTTAATTTCTATGGCTTCTCGAATCATTCTAGGGCGATATCGGTTTTCTTTCGCCAGGATTTGAGGTCTATCAAAACGAATATAATGGCTTGGGCGGTCCTGACTATGTTTGCAGACAGCAGATGTTGTATTGCGACGGTGCTTCACATCAGCACAACATCAATCATATATTTTTCATTTGTAAAAGTATATATGAATAGTGTTGCTTAGTAAGTTGTTTTTAAATAATAGCAAACTAAATTAAAATGATTATCCTTAATTAATTTTAACTTTTTTAAATTACACATAGAACAATTATATGGCTTTAATAATAAATACTATATTTTTATATTTTTATTTATGGTTATAAATATAATAATGGCAACACTAAATATAGATTACTAATTAATATTTTTAAAATTGTAATAATTATAAAAATAATAGCAAAAATTAAATAAATAATTTTCCATATTCAATTATAATTAAAATTATAAAATGTTTAAAGTTAAAAATATTGTAATGTAATTGGTGCAATTTTCATTTTGTTAATTGTGGGTAGGCTGTCTGTAACAACTATATCTTTAAGACATGTAACACCTCAGTCTCTCCCGTGACCATGGATGCTGTAAAGCATTCGAAACGTCGGGAAACAAAAATCAAAATAAATCCGCGAAATAATCCGAAAAGATAGTTTTATTTAATAATGTCAAACATTCGCGTAAATCCAATAAGTTTTTTTTTTGTAGTTTTAGCCCGAGCGTAGCGTCGGGTTCTGCTAGCATAAGATAAAGATATAAACACACAGAAAGACGTTATATTCAAAATGAAAATGGATAAAATTATTATTTTATAGTATAGACTAATAATTTTATCCTCCATATACACTATACGAAAAGCTGTATACCGTATTCTGTTGTTGGCATGAAACTAACAACTAATAACCTAACTTAGAAAAGATAACGTATTGAATGAAAAATTTCTTCATATTTTTCTATACATATAATAAAATTGTAACTAAACCGAATCAGTACATTAAGTATTTTTTGGAAAATCTTGTTGAAATAAACATTATTATCGATACACAGGCCGAATCTATAGTTTTTAGAATTTCTGTCTGTCTGACTGTCTGTTGCCGCATCACAGAAAAGCCACTGGAGGGATTTTGATGAAATTTGGTATGGTGATAGCTGGTTATCCGGATCAACATATAGGGTACTTTTAGTCGCGGGAAAATATCTCATTTCTGAGAAAAAATGCAAAAACGGCTATGTTAGAGTATACTAATATGTAAAACCTAAGAATTTAGTTTTTGGTCATCTGAACGCGGGCGGAGCCGCGGACAATACTAGTATATTATATTTTTACTTCCGATAGGTTTCTGGTCACCTAATTAACCCTCGAAAGTTATTTCGGTCACTTTCTATGACATTGGATGCTATATTTAAAAGTTATTTTGTTTGTCATCGATAGCTAGTTTGTAACCTTTATCCCATTAGCCATAAGGAATAGAATAAAATTAAGCAAAAGCGCTAGCTACGCTTACGAAAACGTATGTAGATTTTATCTCTAAAAACGTTGTGTAACGAAAATTTAAGTAAGTTAATTGGTAATTAATTTAATAATTTAGTGTTTTTGGTACCATTCGCATGAAAACTTTTAAAGGCTTCTAAAAGCAGCGTGGGTTATTTTAAATTCCTTGATATGTTATCACGAAACATGATTACGGTTTTGATTTATTATAATTAATAAGTATGAAGTTTACTTTAAAAAATAATTGTAGTAAAATTTGTTTTTTTTTTCAAATTTAATATAATATTATTATTTGAGTGAATTTTATGAAGAAAATAATAATTGAATAATATATTATACTGCTATGGATATTCTAATACTGTAAAGAAGAAAATTTGGTTCTTTGTCTTTTTGTTTGTGGGTTTGTTTAAAACGAATATCTTTTATTTTTCTCAGCATTTTATAAAATTACAAATAACAAACTATCTTCTTGCCAAATTTCATATAAATCGGTTCAGTATATCCAGAGATTATCCTCTACAACGTCACAAACTCACAAACTTTACCTCTTTATAATATTAGTATAGATTTATAACAAAACCGGAACGGACGAGCAGAAAAATGTTATATAAAAATAAACAAGCAAGTGAAACCGCAAGAAACAACTAGCTCATATAAAGCTTTAGTTGTAAAAGGTAACAAGCATAATATTTTTAGTTAATGTAGTATTGAGGTTTTATTAGACTAACAAATCGATAGTTGAGATATAGATCTTTGGGTGAAGCAAATAACTATTAAAGATTGAATCGCTTAAGTAAATCTGGCACGGGGCATGTTTCGAACTTGTCAGATTAGAAGGCGGTACAATATAGCAATAACACTCACATAAATTACTTCATTAAATCAATATTTGCCTAGAGGAAAACCATATATGAAATCTATAGACGGATATAATAAAACTGTTACGAATATAATATTATAATACGAGTATTTTTTTATATATTGCATGATATCTTCCACAGTGAGAAATAATTTTTAATGAATATTTCTAACATAGAGATACCCTCAGAAGTTTTAAAAAAAAATCTGGATAGTGGAAAGGTGGATAAAAATTCATTTATGGTATTTTATTTAAATATTATTGATAGCTAGCGAATTACCCCCGCTTTGCTCGATCTGTTTAATAAATTTCATACAAATCCATCTAGCCGTTTCATCGTAAACTAACATACACACAAACATACATACATACATACATACATACATACATACATACATACATACATACATACATACATACATACATACATACATACATACATACATACATACATACATACATACATACATACATACATACATACATACATACATACATACATACATACATACATACATACATACATACATACATACAAACAAATTTTCGCATTTATAATAATCCGATTTGATGTATTAAGAAATCATTGCCATAAATGATTTTTTTCTAATGTAAGTAATCCCATATTGAAGACATAATAAAAAATCATTTCAATTGCTCGAGTAAATTCAAAGATATTGCTGAGATTTCTGAGGAGAACGACTGACCGATTCATTTCGCCCACAACAAACAATTGATACTAGACAGCTAGCTGTTTTTGACATTCTTATACTGAGATAGACAACCAGTTATTGAAATTCAACGAATAATTTAAAGCCGAAATTTATATAAAAATAATCTTTTCTAACCAAAACTCAAATTTTGTCAATTCTCTCAGACAAAATTAGTAAAACATATCGACAGACAGGACGACAACGTATACTCATATATATTGTAATAATATATGTATGTAGTAATATATGTATGGTATAAATAAAAATACTTTCAAAGATTTTTCATCTCGCTCTAAACTTTTTCCCGGTGATAAACATGTTCTAAATATAGCAAGATTTAGATATTATAATGTCAAATAATATACTTGGCCAACCATATACATACCTACATACCTACACACTACAACACTATCTATACATATAAATAAAAATGAATCACCGAAATTTATGTACGCGCATAACTTCGGATCGACTGCACCAAATTGGATCATTATTTTTTTGTGTTTGTTATTGTCAGGAAGTTTTGTATAGAAGAAAATTAAAAGATTTTTTTTTACTAAGATAAGTTTTTTTTAAATCTCATGATATGAAAAGTGAGTGAGTGAAATAGTATTTATACCGGAAATCATCCCTTAAGGTGGTGAGAATGGGGATGAATGTTTGTATGGGGAAATTGGGATAATCTAGAGATTAGAAGAAGAAGACTAGTAATCCGATTTTGAAACTTTCACTAATAGGAAACTACACTATATCACTGTAGGCTATAGATATTTTTATTTCGATAGGTAAAGATAAGTGTTTACTGTCAGACGGTGTGTTTGCTGCCTAAACGGTTTGAAATAGCAAAAGGACGGCTATAGGCTCGAGCGAAGCAAGGCTATTGCCCGATTTCACCAACGTCACCTAAGTTTAAGGGATCCCCTAAAGCATGGTTAGGGGGCTGTTAGGGGACAATTTTTGTTTCACCGACAGTTAGGGGTCACCTAAAGTTAAAAGGCCCCCTAAATTTAGGTGCTCGAAATATGGGCTTAAAGACGATCGTAAAGCGAAATTTAATTTAGGGGCTAGTTTAGGGGACTTTTAAGCTAGGGATCCAATACGTAGGTGATAGCTTATGGGTCGTTGGTGAAATCGGGCATAAGTCGCTTGTTAATTGATAAAGTAAGCAAAAAGCGCATAAACGGATAAATACAGTTATTAGTTTTATAATAATATTCAAGGATAATAAACATTATAATAGTGGCCGATTTTTTTTTTAAGTTAGTAGGTACCAGTGACGTAGCCGTGATTTCCTGTAAAGCTTAATTTGAAACAAAATTTTCAGCCTTTATTTTTATGGCGCGGGTGAAGAGACTTGTCAGTACCATATAAATTGGAAAGTGACAACATTCAATCAATTTTATCGATTATTTTTAGAGCAAAATCTCAAAGAGGAAATATTTTTTTAAACATGGTTAATACCAAACATAATATATTACTATCAATTTAATAAGCACCAACGCCATTCTTGGCAGTAAAAACGACTCGTATGCTGTGACGGCAAACGGCTGCTACTGCTCTCGACTTCCTTCTGTATGCGCGCACATATACACTACGTTACTTCTCTGTGTGAGCTGCGTAATGTTTCTATCCGACTATAGTGTATACTGTTTACCGCTTGTATACACGCTTTGTATTTTTTTCTTTATTTCACTCCATATTTTATTCTATGTCTTGATTAATCCCTCAACGACCGCGGACACCCCGGCGTTACAGTTAACAATAGATTTCTTAGAAATTTAATTAATTTGTTAGAAATTTACCTGGAGGTGTTAATTATGAATTCTTATACTAACACTCTACTCTCTCTACTCTACTAGCACTCCAACTATCTCCACACTAAAAATCTCGCCAATCCGTCACTCCGTTTCGACGTGAAAGAAAGACAAACAAACACACAAACAAACCAATACACTTTCACATTTATAATATTAGTATGGAAGCATGGATATGAATTTTGGGATACCGATTTAGATGAAATTTGGTAAGAAGATAGTATGAGACAAGGGCATAGGATCCCCCCCAACGTGCGTTCACCTTGTCGTGGTGGGTGCTCCTGGTACTTCTCTGATAGCAGAGTGGACCTTGGAGCAGCCCCATGGTTGTTTTGGTCTGCTTCAGCAGACCTGCCGTCGGGGCGTCGTAGTTGAATGCGTAAGCGATCCTGCGACGCCCCATTAAGACGGGGGAAGGCTTTGTTGGGTTTTAGTGGGTAGTACTGGATTTGCTGGTGAGTCCCACACCTCGTGCGTAAATGCATTTCCCAACGTTTAAAAAAAAGGGCATGGGATAATTTTTATCCCGGAAATCATCCCCTATGGGGGTAAACATGGGGATGAAACTTTGTATGGGGAAGCAACCTAGGCACGAACCCAAGCGTATTGAATGTGAGTCGCTAGTTAAAGTATAATAATCGAAAATGGTTTCCAATATATTAGAACATAATATAACACTCATATAAACATGTAAAATGTACATACATAGGTATTATCTTTAGAAGTATTGACTAGGTAATGTATGTAGCATTACCGTGGTATTGATCTAAACTTTTAATAACCTTTTACCTATATTAGTACTCCATTCGTGGCGTATTCAAATGAGTTTTATATTGTGGTAACGTAACTCTGTATAAATTGAAAAAGGGTTGCTTTGTGCTGCTTTAATTAATAACTTGGTAATATAAAAAATATCGTTCAGAACATTTATTTAGAGTAATACCTATGTAAAAGTATTTTAGTAGAAAATAAGCTTTGTTTGTGAAGCTTATTTTTTTAATAAATTCATACTTCATTAAACCGATACGTTCACACGGAATCACGTTTTGCCGAATCTTATTTTCATCGGATACGGCACATCTTGCGTTGCCGTATCCGACGGCCCCGAATCGGGATCCCGTGTGAACACACCATCCGGTTTTTTAGACAGTCCCTCATTGATGTGGAAGCAATGGACGTGAAGAGTCTTGCTATAATATACTGGTACAATCGCCGTCAGCATCGTGGAAAAAAATTGTGGTTAAACCCAATAGTATAAAAAGACGATCAACAGTTATTGCCTTTAGAAATCTAATGCGGCAGTTGAAAAATGATCCACAAAAATTTTTTAACTACTTTAGAATGACTACACCTTCGTTTGATAATCTTTTGCAGAAACAGTGACTTTATTTTTAAAGTATTTAAACTATTTCCTGCCTTTGAAATGGATTCTACGATTTAGAATATTCATGAAGAGTTAATAAATACATAATATAAAAATATACTTTCTCATTTATTATATTAAGTGTTGATTTTCTATATTTAATTAAATATGTAATGTATATATATATATATATATATATATATATATATATATATATATATATATATATATATATATATATATATCATCAAGATAATTCATATGTTTCATTAAAGTAATCAAAATCGAAATTATTCAGTGTAGAAGCAATGTACAAATTCTAGCTAATTTATTTGCAAATTGAAGGAGAAAATATTTGGAATGCGAGTACAGATGTTTCTACGTCTGAGTTTATTTAATAAATTATTGTCTTTCTGTCGATATCCATAATTAGTCTCGTAACTCAAGTACTTAAGTAAAGATATACATTAGTTACCCTCTAATATTAAATGTAAATGAGAAAATTGTGAATTTATGTTTGTGTTACTTGTTCACGCTGTGCCAGCATAATGGGTTTTAGTATAGTTCAGAAGATAGCTTATGTATTCAGCCGTTTTTGACGTCTCACTGGTGAGTCTGTACCCAGGCCTGGCCTGTGCCTCCCTTCAATACGATTGGGATCAGGCCATAGTCCACTATGCTGGCCAAGTGCGGGTTGGCGGGTTTGCTAGGTTCTCTCAGACATGCAGGTTTCTTCACCATATTTTCCTTCACCGTAAGACAAGTGGTAATTAAGTTGAAAATGATTCCCATAAATATATATCAGAATTATGAGATCCGGTATTTGAACCCGCTTCACTTGGTTTAGCAAGCAAGCGCATTTCCATTGTTCTACCTCAGCTTTACAAGAAGTTATATTATTTGATTTAAAATAATACTTTTACTATAAAAAAGTTATAGTTAAAATAGATAACAAAAAAAAATCATTACCATTTTGTTATGAATTCCAAATTGGTAATAGGTATAAAGTTTGACATATTCAAATTTAGAATAAATTTAAGTATAAAACTGATGCGTATATTTAAAATGTTGCTAAAATTCTTGAGACTATATAAATACTGCAACCGATGCTCAAGCATTGCCAGACTTGTTTTCTCTAAAAATATTACTGCATCGGACAAAGTTCCTTTGTAATTGAAAGGTAATATGTTGTATATTTTAACTCTATTGGTTTATTCTTCTATTTATATAGCTAAATTCTTAGATCTATAGTATATTCAAGTTGTTTTATAATGAGAATAAAAATATTTAAATTTAATAATACTACATTTAGTTTTTACTTAGCACTGCTTAGGTATATTTTAAATTGCTCAGATTATTAGTGCTGTGAAGTAATATATTTCTTTTATTTATTCGATGTCTCAGACATCAAAGTATTTTTAAGTCAATTTAAATTTATAAAATTGATCCAACTCAAGTTACGTGAAAATTTATTCCACTCACTGAATGGATATAAAAAAGGGGCTAGAGGTCCTTTTGAGAATGGAAATAAAAAATAGAGATAGAGAGAAAGAATGGAAATAAGAAAGGGGCTAAGGCCCCTTTTTTATTTCAATATATACATCTACATCACATATTCATCTGTAAACAAGTGACAGAGTGTTCTCCTATTTCTTACAAGAGTTAAAACCCAATTTCGTATTCTGTGGTATGACTATGCTTATTAAAATGTTTATTTCATAAACCCTTTCCCTTATTACATGTTATTGTAAAGAATGTCATTTTTATTATTCATCAGATTAAACAATATAAGTCTAACATACTACCATAAACGTACCTACATAGTATACCAATATATCTTATCTAATAATTCTATCGTGCGAGAATTGAACCCATTACCATTCATTCATAATAATATAATACCTCTATTAAAATATATACACTTTCCTTCAAATACATAAATTATTATTAGTTCTTAGAATATCATGAATAAAAATATTTATATAAACAATATAAGAGAAGGTAATAAGAGAGAAAAATTATGTGAAAGCAAAATTAAAGAAGCAAGCCTTTGTTGCATAACAGAATTAGATACAAGACGCTCTTACAAGATTTTATGCTCGTGTTTTATAATTTGAATGTTGGATTTTTTATGTTATATCTTTACTGTATATAGAAAAATTGAAAAAATAATTATGGAAATTGATCCCAAATTGGCAATCATCGGTCAATCATCATGTACTAGTACCTAACATACAAATTAGTTGAATGTCTAGTTTCTACCGCTTTTTGATGTCCGTCAAAAAATCAAGTCCATCTATTTTAAATAAAACTATCTTTTCGGATTTTGTCGTGGATTTATTTGGATTTTTGTTTCCCGACGTTTCGAATGCTTTACAGCATCCATGGTCACGGGAGAGACTCAGTCTCTCTGAAAAGATAGTTTTATTTAAAATGTCAAATATTCGCGTAAATCTAAGAAAGTATTAAGTCCTTTATCTATCTCTATACAAAGAAAAGAGACAAACTAACATACTTTTGCACTTATACCATATATATAGCATATTATACCATAATAAATGTTATGTAAACAGACTTACTTGAAGTAAACAACATCTGTTATGATAAAGCAGCTCAACGAGTACTTGAAACGAGGGGATTATGTCTAACAACTGATGCTGATCTTCTAATTTTACATCTTTATTTCGGTTTAACGAAGCGTTAAGTTTCTACGAAAAATGTTCATTTTTATGGCGTGTTTTCAAGATTGATTGCAGTAATCTGATAATATTATAGTCGAAGTATGAACACGTGACCTTTCGTAACCCAGTAGTCACAAGTTCGAGTTAAGTGCAAATATCATTGTTTTTTTTAAATAATCAAAAACCATGATATATTCTTAGTAGAATAACCATTACCAATGATACGTCTGTCCCTTTAAAACTTACACTAAAATGAATAAATTAAATTACAACTTAAGCTATACATATTTTTAAATTATTTAACAAATCAACTAATCGGAGATGCTCTAATATATTAAAAAAGGCAGAAAATAACAATAAATTCAATGTTGTCATAAAGATAGAGCCGCAATAAAATACAAGTGATAAATTAAACATTTAAAAAACCCCCGACCATCTTGGACCGATTTTCATCAAACACAGCTAAGAACACTCCCGACTAATTCACCTTTCAAACAAAACAAAATCAAAATCGGTTCATCCGTTCTGGAGCTACGATGCCACAGACAGACACACACAGACACGTCAAACTTATAACACCCCGTCGTTTTTGCGTTGGAGGTTAAAAATCAAAGTAAACAGTGGCTGTTAGATTACTTAAGTAATTTTTAATGAAGCAGAATAGTAGTATAAATTACATATTATGTATATACTATTGTATATAGAAGGGTAATTTACATACATTATACATATATATGTCCTGACATTGGGCGCGTCGCTATCACGCGGGTGATCAATCCTCTAATTAAAGCCATTATATAATTGAAGCTAAAGATTTACGTATGAGGCAGCGTCACATGGCGAAACCCCCAAAGGTCGTTTAGTACACTTTATTCTTTAGTGTTATAACTTAGTCATTATTTACCTTATTTACTTAGCTCTATCAATCCATACTAATATTATAAATGTGAAAGTGAGTTTGTTTGTTTGTCCGTCTTTCACGTTGAAACAGAGTGACTGATTGGCGTGATTTTTGTGTGGAGATAGTTGGAGGGCTGGAGAGTGACATAGGCTACTTTTTATCGCGGGAGATTACTTAATTCCCACGGGAAAACACGTAATACAATCCAAAAAAAATATTTAGTATCAGAATTACTTGAAACTTGGTATTATTGCTCTTCAACAAAATTAAATAAATACGAGTCTTAGCATTTTGAAAATTCATCCAATAAGGGGGTAAAATAGGGAATAAAAGTTTGTATGAAACTACCTTTTTAAAGATTTTTTTGTAGTTTTCTACAAATTTTCCGTATTATTTAGTTACTTTTCTCACTCGGGTTAGTTGTAGAAATACAATTAAATTTCTTGTTAAAATGGTTTAAAAAATAACAAGTATTAATATCAAATATTGAATTGCGATTTTTGAGCGTCGATACTGGCTTTCTATTTTGGACACTCATTATTGCAGCTTATTGTAGAGCTTTTACCATAACCGTTATTATTTCTATTATTTGCGTGGGCAAAGCGCTTTTCAAACAAAGCCACGATAATCTGTATCGATATTGATTGAAGTTATAAAAAGTAAGTTCACAGTCAACATTAAAGGCTTAGAATTTCAATTAAAATTTAAAACACGTTAAAATTTCTTGCACAAACAAAAATAAATTGTTATAAATATTACTATAATTTCTCATTAAACAAGCAATCATCGAAAAAACTACCAAAACTCTAATATTTTTTCCCAAAATTATAATTGGTAACAAACAAATAATAAATACGTAAATATATATTTAAACGACACGTAAATAGCCGATAAATTAATATAAAAGAAAGATATACTGAAGTACGCAATAAGAAATAGTTAAAGATAACTCACCTCCCTGATGAATAAGTTTTAGTACGGCCGCCCAGAAACCCCGACAGTCAGACACTTCAAAACTTAAATACACAGTGTAAAAAGTCGAACACAACAGTCCATCTACGACGAAACCACTAAAAATTAAGAACAGCTAGAGTTTAATGGGCCAATTTGTCGAATAATTGTTTTATATTGTTAGAAAGGCGCGTTCTATACCCGGTATTAAAAATTTACGGGTGAGTATTGTATTGTGAGGGCGAGGCGGGCGCGAGCTGTCGCGACGCGAGGTTGCTTCGGACTGAAGTCATTCAAGCCCGCCCGGCTTGTCAAAGATTAAAACTTAACAGTGCTGTATTTTGTTCAGGTGACGTTTTGTTGGGCTTTTCGCGTTATTCAAGTGAAAAATTATACGATTTGTTTACAATTCAATTGAATATAACTGGTATTTCAGATATACGCTTATTTTTTAACAAAACTATAACTTTTATATTTATGAACAGATTGAAATAAAAGAAGCATAAAACTAATCACAAAATATTAGTGAATATCGCACCCAAATCGGCTAAACCGTTTCTGAGATTAGTGAGCACAAACGCACAGATAAACAGACAAAAATTCTAAAAATCACTGTTTTGGGTTCTATTGCGTAAACAAAGACCCCCAATTATAGTTTTTCTCAAATACATTCCATGTACAGACAGCGATCAGTCATCTGTATAGATATCAAATATTCGCGTTAATCTAAGAAAGTATTATTAGTAGTACAAGATTGTGTATTAATATTATAATTCATGTAATTCTTATAGATTATTATAGTATTAATATATTACTTTGAAGGTAACCTCATAGTCCAGTCAAAATAGACATATCTAATAACAAAAACTCCCACAGAGCTAAATTTTGGTAGAGATTTTGGGTACACCAGTAGAAATAATTTCCTACAAAGTTTAAGAAAAAATTTCTTAAATACTGATATTGTACTTCTCTGAAGAAGAGTGGTTTATAAGTTTAAAGGAAACGATACCGCTTAGCATCGAAAACTATATGTAAGAAAAAAGTTCTTCTACAAGATGCGATAAAAGTGGGCTTTGCTATTTTCGCGAATATACATAAGTATATTTAAAACTAGCAACCCACCCTCGCTCCGCTCGGGTTCGTCCCTAGTTACGTTTTAAGGTTTAGTATAGATATTTCCCCGCAGTAAAAACTATCCAATATGTTGACCAGGATAACCAGCTACTACCATTCCAAATTTCATCAAAATCCCTCCAGTGGTTTTTGTGTGATACGGTCACAGACAAACAGACAGGCAGACAAAAATTCTAAAAACTATAAATTCGGCGTCTGTATCGATAATAATGATTCTTTCAATAAAATCTTCCAAAAAAATATTTAATGTACAGATTTGACTGTTAGAATTTTGAACTGTATTATTAATATTTTTTCTTTATTATGCTCTAATATGTAAATTGTATGTATACACGGTACAGATCTGCTTAAACTAATAAAATCAAAATCAAATACATCGTTGGCATACATTTATTTATTTCCAATCATGAAAAAATTTTCCATACGTATTCGATAATAATATTAGAATTCCTATACAAATATTTACCCCTATGTTAGGACAAAAATAGCTTAGAAAAATTAATTCATCTAATAAATAAAAGAATAATAAACTTTTGTGCGTATTAAAAACGTACAATCCGAAGTAATATAGAAGATATCCCTATAATTATTATTTAATAAAACAATGTGTTTGTCGAAACCATTTTAGTCACCTTGACTGAGTAATTCGTCGAAATCAATAACTTAATTATTACTTATTTCAGAGAAAAAGCTTCCACCTGGAACCAGGTCAAGGCGAGTGGTAATTTTTTTATATTTTTCAAATTTATGAACATACAATATCAATATTAATGTATACAATACAGCACTCGTCTCAAAATATTTAAAGAGATTGGTGTTGCGGAAAATATTCTACCGACATTTTAACGTTATATTTATGTAAATACTAACAGAACCCGCGGCTCCGCTCGCGCTAAAACTGCAAAAAATCTCTAAAAAGGTAGTTTCATACAAACTTTCATCCCATCTTTAACCCCCTAATATGTTGAATTTTAAAAAAATGCTTAAAAACACATATTTATTTAATTTTATTGAAAAGAATTATACCAAGTTTCAAGTAATTCTGATCATAAATATTTTTTTGGATTGTATTATAACGTGTTTTCCCCTAGGAATTAGATAATCTCCCGCGGTAAAAAATACTCACTCCGTTTCGACGTGAAAGAAAGACAAACAAACAAACACATTTTCACATTTATAATATTAAAGTATGGATACGATATGTTTTAATAATTAAAAAAAATAAGTATTTGGCCATTTTTTTTTACTTTTCATGAATAGATTAGGACTAATATACTTAGCATATACTAGATTTACTTTTAAGGCATAATTTATTGGAATAGTGCAAACAGCTCGGTAAGTTCAAATGTTTTAATCAGTGAAAAGGAAATATAAAGAAGTAATTCAACAACATATAGACTGTAAAATATGATGTGATCAGCTGGCGATTGTCGTAGAATAAATCTTATTCCGATATAACAACCAGATGTTGCCTCTAAGTAATATAAGTCCGTTTCAAAACAGAATGTGTCAATACTGAAAGGAATGTCTTATTAGTCTAGTGGCTTCCATTTACGGTTGCAAATTGTGTAGGTTCGAGTCTCGGGTTGGGCCAAAATAGATACTTTTCCTGTCATAAAATACGAAAAAACAGGAAGACGGTGGCGTATTATTGGAAAGTATTTCCGACTGTCATTCGTGCACCTTATCACTCACTTTTATGTCGAGTTGTTCTCCTATTGGAATATATGAGTGAGATGAATAGAGAGTGCACTTATGTCTGCCAAAACACTTATGTACCGTAGCCTCAGTGAGGTTAGTCACCGTAACCGAAATTAGTTAAGATAGCATTATTATTATTAGTTCAATGCACTAAGTCTAAATACGACTTAGTCTAAGTCGTATATAATTCTGGATTTAGAAGTGTGGGAGCGTCGAAGCATTGAATGAGTGGAAGTCTCTAATGTTACAACGGAATTCTGCGACACCTTTTGTTCTTTTTAATATGCCAAATATCAGACGTAAATAACGAACTTAGCACTCCTAGACTATACAAGAGAAACTTGTGGGTGCCATACCTCTTAAATCCGGTTTGGCTTGTATTAACTATTCAAAAATAATATAAAAGATAAATATATCTTCTTCAAAAGAAAGTATTATAGCCCACGTACATTTATACATATAATAAAATCGTAACTAAGCCGAATCTGTACATTGAATATTTTTTCGAAAATTTTATTGAAATAGACTTTATTATCGATACAAGGCCGAAACTATAGTTTTTAGAATTTTTGTCTGTCTGTCTGTCTGTCTGTTTTTCTGTCTGTCTGTCTGAAAAACCACTGGAGGCATTTTGATGAAATTTAGTATGGTGATAGCTGGTTATCCGGTTCAACATATAGGATACTTTTTACCGCGAAAAAATATCTCATTTCTGAGAAAAAATACAAAAACTGCAATGTAAGAGTATACTAATATGTAAAACCTAAGAATTAGGTTTTTCTCATTTGAACGCGGGCGGAGCCGCGGGCAATGCTAGTATTTTATATTTTATTTAATGTCATTCCAGTGTTTCCAAAATAAATTACAAGGCCAGTTACAGCTAGCATGTGATATATTTTTGGAAAGGAAAATATCCAATGAACTTACCGGTTGTTAGTAAACGAAAGTGCTGTTTGCAATTCACACATCACTTTGTTTTCAATAATGACCAATTTACTGACATGTTTATTCAAATGCACAGCTAATTTTCAAGTGGCGTTAATAGAAGTACTAAAGTGTTTAGCCATTTTTTACTTTTATTACCTACATTTTTTACTTTTATACACTAGGTTATGTCTGCGGCTTTTATTGTTTATAGAAATACATAGGATTTTAAAATTTAAATACGAGTAGAAATACAAATATATATTGGTGATGATAATGATGATGTTCTCCTAGTCGATTTCGGCTACGGCAGCCAATCTCATTGAGATTAGCCAACTGCGCAGGAGATATTATAGTGCTCAAGTCAATTAAAGCGCGCAGACACAAGTGCACTCTCTATTCTTATTATTCTCATACTCCGGTGGGACGACCACTCGACACGACCAGTGAGAGTTAAGGCGCAGGACCGACGGCTTTACGAGCTCTCCGAGGCACGGGGGTGAAACACCGCCAACTTCCCAACTCCGGGCTGTTACTGAAACTTACTATACAGAAAGACTCAATAACTAAACTTAGCCCGACCCGGGACTCGAACCCAGGACCTCCGGGTGTGCAGCCATACATGGTAGCCACTACACCACCGAGGCAGTTAATATTATTAAGAATATTTTAAGCCCAAGAAAGAAAAATAATGAAAACCCAGACTGAAATTTATGTATGTATTCGTGGGCTACCCTATCTCAATCACTCCTCTAAACTAGCTTTTGCCTGTAGATTCACTCGTATAGTTTATTTAAGTATAACTAGCAAATTACCCTCACTTCACTCGGGAGTGTCCCAAGATGCTTAACAATAGCCTATATGTTACGGGGCATGCCTGTCTGTATACTAAATTTCATCTAAACCGATACAGCCATTTCAGCGTATACCGTGCGTACTAAAACATTGCATTTAAAATTTTAAACAAACAAAACAATGGACTTTATATATTAGTAGGGATATTCCAAACAAAATTCAATTTAAACTTTAGCTAAGTTTAAATTGTTTTTAAGACGTTATTATATAAAATTCATTGAATCTAGTTCACATGAAAAGCTCGTAAACATACATACAGACAGTTCTAAAAACTTTTTCTTAACTTTAGCTTTTGATCGATCCCAAACTTCTTAATATAAATAATCAAATCTAAAAACTCAGCCCCATTAATAGTTTCTTTTCAAACAGCGTACGTATGAGATAAATCAGCGAAATAATAAACACAAGGGATAAAATAATACCTAGTAATAAATAATACCTTAGAAATAAATAAAAGATTTAATTATACAAATACAATATTTATTACCGACTAAATAAAAATAACGTTAAAATGTTTAGTTAAGCTGAGGACAATATTAAAATTACTTATTTCAAGGAAGAACAAGTTAAAATATTCTTACAGTAATATTATGTAAATTGCAGTAATTACGCAAATATCTTCAAGAACGCGAAAATATATGCTATAAAATGTATAATGACTCATTCAGCTCAAGTAATATTAACTCTATGGCCCTTTTTTTTGTGTTTTATTTATTACACTAAAATCCTAAAGAAATTGTTTGTCAAAAAAAGTATTTTATGCCGTTTAAAAATAATATAGGTTCTTAAAATAATATAGAACTAGCGACTCACGTCGTACGTTTTAACGCTTAGTGTAGATTTTTCAGAGATGAGATATTTTCCCGCAGTAAAAAGTATCCTATATGTTGACCTGGATAACTAGCTATCACCATACTAAATTTGATCAAAATCTGTCCAGTACTTTTCTCGTGATGCGGTCACACACAAACAAACAGACAGACAGACATACAGACAAACAGACAAAAATTCTAAAAACTATATTCGACTAAACGAGATTCGACCTCTGTATCGATAATAATGTATATTTCAATAAGATTTTATAAAAAATATTAAATGTACAGATTAGTTTACTTAGTTACAATTTCATTATATGTATAGACTAGCGACACACCCTCGCTTCGCTCGGGTTCGCCCCAGCTTGATTCTCAATACAAACTTTCATCCCAATTTTCACCCCCTTAAGGGATGATTTCCAGGACAAAAAGTATCCTATGTCCCAGGGTCTCAAACTATTTTCTTACCAAATTTCATCTAAATTGACTCAGTAGATTACCCCTCTCCGAGATCTTTATAATATTAGTATAAATAGATATTCAGAATGGGATCAATATATCAAGATCAATATATATAGAGCATTAAATCTGTCCTCTTAAATTAAACCTAAAACTATAGATTATATCTATAAATTTAACCAACAAAATACAATTTAAAAATAATAATCCCAGTAATTTCAATAAAGATACCCTAATTTACATCTTTTCGTTGGTTCATTTCTTACTCGCGTTTTTTTCACGCTCGATTAGCATATTCAATTTGGGTACTGTATTGTTATACTTTATTACGTAAATATGTACAACTAGCGATTTCCCACGACGCCACCTGTGTACTAAATTATTTATAGTTGTAAATATATCCATAAAAAATGTACTAAAACTGATGTGTAAATTACATTTATTACAGAAAAATTTCTTCAAAATCCATTCAGTAGTTTTTGCGTGAAACAGTAACAAACATACGTTCTCACAAATGTACTTATAATTCACATCAATATTGAGCTTTGACGACACGTAAGTGTGTCAGTTTGTAGTGACCCTACTTGCTGTGCCAGCGGTCGCGGGTTCGAGTCCCGCTGGGGGCATAAATTTGTGTGATGAGTACAAATGTTTGTACTCCAGTCATGAGTATTTATATTTATAATATTTATGCATTTAAAATTATGTATGTGTAGTGTATCAACTATATGGTATCCATAGCACAAGCCTCGTAGCCCACCATGGTGGGCCACCACTAGATGGTGATGTCCCAACATATTTATTTATTTATATTAATAGAATTCTCTTATACCTACAACTGTGTGGTATTATCTATTGATATATACAATACCATCTTGTTTCTTTTATTAATTTTATTGATGGTTTTATTCTTAGGCGTCATAATATACAGTATATTCTCCTACCCTTATGTGCCTTACACAAAAATTTCCATTAACAGCTCTAGCTTGATAGACATACATATTAAACACTCTTTTACTAATCTAAGGCATTGTTATTTCAATTTTCTTTTTTTTTTATCATTATCAATTAATCGGCAAAATTAAGATGGCATCTCTAGATTTTATTTTAGGCATATCGCTTTTTATATTTATGCCACTAAATAGATTTTTTTAAAATGAGCTAAATATGTAGAATAACACAAATATTATAATCAACACGAAAATTTGTGAGCGATTGAACGTGTTCTTACTTCTTAACACAGTAAGAACTCAAAGAAATACACTATTTATAATTTAAATACATAACTCTTATGAAAACTACAAGGGTTTATCTGTGACTCTGCTCGTCGCTCTCTATTCCGAATTTCATTCCAATCCATTGAGTTATTACTGCGCAAAAGAGAGAACAGAAACACTCATTCCCTCTCTAACAAACTCTTCCACTTATAGTATTGCCGTAATTAAAAATAATTGCAATTGTTACTTAATTTAAATAACTTGATAAACTGTAACTGAAAATAAATGAAGTACTTTATTTTTTTTCGAGAATAAATGTACCTGTCTATTCTATCTATATAAATAAAAATGAATGTTCGTATGTTTGTCCTCTATACGTTCCTATACTATTGATCCGATTGTAATGAAATTCTGGTGGGTTATTTTGTATAAGCCTGCGAGAGTTCCTAGTCTAAATAAAAGTATTTATCTCTTACTATCAGAAACCGCGACTTCGCTCGCGCTAGAACTATAAAAAAAACTCTTTGGCTTTATTCTATAGTAATAATGTATGGAAGTCTGCCCGATTTGTTGACATTTACGATTACTGCTCCATCCCTTGGGTAGTAGCATGATGATATGTAACCTATAGCCGTCCTCAATAAACGGGCTATCAAATGCAAAAAGAATTTTTCAAAACGAAGTAGCAGTTCCTGAGATTAGCGCGTTCAAACAAACAAACAAACAAACAAACGAACAAAAAAAAAACAAACAAACTCAGCTTCTTTATAATATTAGTATAGATGTGTTCCTAAACCATTCAAGCTTAGGGACGAACCCAAACGAAGCGCTAGTTTTTTGTAAAAATGTGTACTGAAAACAAGTTGTTCTAAATTGTATTTATTCATATGATTTCCCATTTATACGTATAATAGCTGCAATAACAGCGATATGCAATATTATTTTTTATTATTCTAGAAATAAATTCACTTAAAAGCATATCTAAGCTTCGTTCGAATATGATGGTATCGTAAATTGAAAGCATAAGTTTTCCATAATGTTTATGTCGTTATATATATGTCGTTCAGATTTTTACGACCTCGTAATATAATACGGTCCGGTATAAAACGGAAGCTATTTTATAAGTGATTATAAAGTTTTTAATATACTTTATCGATTTCGAGCTGAACTGAAACCGAATAAAAATTTATATGCAAGAGGCACGTTGTGAAATACTTGTTAACTCTTAAAAGGTGTTGCCGATGGCGTTAATAACTCGATGGTGAAGTTTCCAACTAGCTACTTTTGCTTCGTCGATACTTGTTAAATTTAAATTAAAATTTTTTAGAATGAAGAATTAAATGCTAAATTTCGATTGATTGGGATATAATTTACTTTTTTTGGATACGCCTATTGCTTTGAAGGAAGTATTTTATTTCTGCACTAGCGACTCACCCTCGCTTCGCTTGGATTCGTCACTTGGTCAGTCCTTTCCTTTTACTAATGTATGGAAGTCTGCCCGATTTGTTGACATTTATGCCCACTATTCCGCTCTCTTAAATAGTAGCATGAGGGTATATAATCTATAGGCTTCCTTAATAAGCAGGCTATCTAATGCAGAAAGAATTTTCCAAATTGGATTAGTAGTTTCTGTGATTAGCACGTTTAAATAAACAAATAAACAAACAAAGAAACAAACAAACAAACAAACAAACAAACAAACAAACACAAACCAACAAACAAACAAACAAACAAACAAGCAAGCAAGCAAGCAAACAAACAAACAAACAAAACAAACAAACAAACAAACAAACAAACAAACAAACAAACAAACAAACAAACAAACAAACAAACAAACAAACAAACAAACAAACAAACAAACAAACAAACAAACAAACAAACAAACAAACAAACAAACAAACAAACAAACAAACAAACAAACAAAAAACAAACAAAAAAAAAAACAAACAAACAAACAAACAAACAAACAAACAAACAAACAAACAAACAAACAAACAAACAAACAAACAAACAAACAAACAAACAAACAAACAAACAAACAAACAAACAAACAAACAAACAAACAAACAAACAAACAAACAAACAAACAAACAAACAAACAAACAAACTCTGCCTATTTATAATATTAGTTTAGATAAGTCACTTCTTCACTTTACTTTACTTTATCGCCTTTACTTACAGAATGGTGTGTAAGAAGCTTGAGTCCTTTGTAAGAATATAAAAGAGGATGTTAAAGAATCTTTTTCGTTATCTAAAATATCGTTAGATAAAATTAAGATAATAAAGCTGGAACACTTTGAGCCATATATTAAGAAACTAAAAGTTCGAATTGCATAATTATTATTTAGTTTTAATATTTATGTTTCGTTCAAATATTAAACTATAGTGCCATTTCATAGTAATAATATGTATTTAACAGTGATAAATATCAAAGCAGTGTCGAAATGAAATCTGAGAATTTTATTTAACTTTCAGCCAATATTTACATATTTCAACATTAACATCTTCAACATTTACATATTTGTTTTTAAAACATCAATAGAAAATCACTTTAAGTTTCAATTATATACGTATTTTTAAATAAAACTATCTTTTCGGATTATTTCGCGGATTTATTTTGATTTTTGATTCCCGACGTTTCGAATGCTTTACAGCATCCATGGTCACGGGAGAGACTGAGGTGTTACATGTCTTGAAGATACAGTTGTTACAGACAGCCTACCCACAATTAACAAAATGAAAATTGCACCAATTACATTACAATATTTTATAACTTTAAACATTTTTATAATTTTAATTATAATTGAATATGGAATATTATTTATTTAATTTTTGCTATTATTTTTATTATTATTACAATTTTAAAATGTATTGTAATGTAATTGGTGCAATTTTCATTTTGTTAATTATGGGTAGGCTGTCTGTAACAACTATACCTTCAAGACATGTAACACCTCAGTCTCTCCCGTGACCATGGATGCTTTAAAGCATTCGAAACGTCGGGAACCAAAAATCAAAATAAATCCGCGAAATAATCCGAAAAGATAGTTTTATTTAAAAATGTCAAACATTCGCGTAAATCTAAGAAAGTATTATTATATACATAATTATACTAATGATATATTAGCATCAAATTGACATTCTACGTGAAGCTGTAATTCTAAGCTTAAAAGCTCATCATATCTATAAAAATTACATTGAAATTCACTTGTCTTCTCTCTGTACTGAATCATTTATTTATAGAGTATAAACACAAAACACGTTTGACTCAGTTTTTTGTGCTTTTACTTACTGTGCCTACTGTCATGGGTTCGAGTCCCGCTGCGTGCATTCATTTGTGTGTTGAGCACGAATGTTTGTACTCTAATCATGAATGTTTATATTTATAACTAGCGGCTCACCCTCGCTTCGCTCGGGTTCGTCGCTAGGTACGTTTTAAATAGATATAAAAAGAAAAAATCTTTCTTTCTCACATTTTAATTATATGTTTTAATACTTACCTATTCCGGACTAAGAGAAATCCAAAAATTAAAATATCATAAAAATTGGAACGCGGTCGAACGGGATAAAAAGTATCCTATGTCCTTCTCCTGGCTCTAAACTACCTCCCTGCCAATTTTCAGCTAAATCGGTTCAGCCGTTCTTGAGTTATAAGCGAAGTAACTAACACGACTTTCTTTTATATATATAGATTTGTATGTATTTAAAGTTATATAATATGTTTAGTATAATAACTATCTGGTATCCACAACACAAGCCTGGTATCTTAACATGGAAATAGATGGTGCTGTGTATTAACGTCCCAAGTATTTATTTATTATTTAGTTAAAATATTTTATAATAGACTTTACAATAGAATTTAGAGTACAATGTATGTTATCTATAATTATAGTATCAATAAATATTCAAGCTAAGTACTTGTTGAATGCATAGTAAACACTATATTTACATATCGCCATGTCTGCCCATATTTACACCGCCCATTCGAATTGCCGATAATTACATTGCAGCACTAGCATGACCATCGCAAAAATAATATTTATCAGTCATTATAAATACGAGCGACTTAACGTCATTTCCTTCGGATGCGTCGATAATATTAAATACTGAAAGCCCCGTTTAGTCTTAATCTATCTCTGTACAAAATTTCACCAAAATCGATCTAGTCCATTCAGCATGAAGAAGTAAGAAAGAACAATAAGCAATACAAAAATATAAAAATATAAAACTTATATAAAATAGTAAAAATATATTGAAAATGTTATATAAGGCAAAATCAACGTGCAAAATTGTAGCTTAGTAGTGATTCCTTCCAAATGACGAAAAAAGTTATATAGTAATTTTGCTACAAAAATGGTATATTCATAACAAGTATTTTAACATATTACATATTTATTAGGATTTTTTCTTTTATTAAGCTCGTAGCAAATTGGCTTCTTCTTGCACGGCTTTTAAATTGTCGTCTACAAACATGTTGCTGTATCGTATACTACACTAATGAGAAATCTTACGTGTGAAATCTCAGGCGATCTTGAACTCTTATTATGAAACCTTTCTTAAGCCTTTACCTTTTAAATAGAGAAATGTCAAAAGAATAATTTATTACATAGTAGTTACAGAAGAAAAATAATCTATACATTGAATAAAATTGTAACTAAGTCGAATATGTACATTAAATATTTTTTGGAAAATCTTATTGAAATAGACATTATTATCGATATAGAGTCCGAATCTTTTTTTGTTTCTAGAATTTTTGTCTGTCTGTCAGTCTGTCTGTTTGTCTGTTACCGCATCACGTGAAAACCATTGGACATATTTTGATGAAATTTGGTACGATGATGGCTGGTTATCCGGCTCAACATATAGGATACTTTTTACCGCGGGAAAATATCTCATTTCTGAGAAAACATACAAAAATTCCATTGTAAGAATATATTAATATGTAAAACCTAAGAATTTGGTTTTTGGTCATCTGAACGCGGGCGGAGCCGCGGGCAAAGTATTTATATATACTCGTATTTGAATGTTTTTGATGTTTACGTAATTGTTTTTAATACTCCTCTTAGTTTACATGTAACCAACACTTTCTAATCGCACGCAAACGTAAGTAGAATGCTGTATACACCTGTTAAGGCGATTTATACCGAATTGCATGTATATGATACAATAATTATTGTGTCATTATGATAAGTCGATGGTATAACTTTCTAATAAATAAATTAAAAAAAAAATTGAATTACGAATTTCGGGGCTTTTACATCGTCATTCTACGTACAATCGTTGAAGAGTAGATATTTTAAAAATTGTATTGAAATGATATATTTAACCAATTCAATTCAATTTTATTGTTAATGGCTTTAAAACGTGCTAATGAAGCACAGGTTACTTGGCCAATGTCACGTGAATGGAAAAGCCTTGAAGGCGATTGGTTGGTAAAATAAGATTATTAAACTATATTGAATTATAGTGTGCCATAATATTTAATATTTATGTCATAGAACCATAATATTTAATTTCAATTTTTTTTTTCTTTAACCAATGTAGAATCACATGGATAGACAATTTGAGTCTAGGTCGAAATGTTAAATGAAAACCCTCCGTTTAGTTTTTCTTTACATTTTAATTCATGGAAGGCGGGCTTAATTTTTTTTTTACTTTTTATTTACATTTCTATTAATATCACTGTGGGATTAGTTCTTTTAAGTGACTTCTATAAAAGTAGTAACACGTTTTAAATAACTATTTTTAAGAAAATTGCGGCGTTCTCAAAGTTAATACTCGTATCTAAACTTCAAAAGGCCCGAGGGTTAGTTTAAATTAAGCGAGTAAACAACTTACAAAATTACTTGTACATTTAAATTTCGCTTACACACAGTCCTTTCCCTTGTTTATATGACACAAGAATTTATTGCATTACTAGCGACTCATTCATCCCCAGGTAGTTCTTTAAATTGACATATTAACTTTTTTATTTATGAACCGATTAAAATAAAACAATTACTAAATGTTAAGTGAAGCTTACCACAGTTTTCTTCTCCCTGCCCATCTCCCAATCACTTGGGGTCGGCGCAGTACATCTTCTGTACTGTTGATAGGATTTGGCAAAAGTTTTACGACCAGCCGCCTGTCTGACGTCAACCCTCCTTGGATATGCTATTGTCTCTCTTTATCTGAATGGTATCGTGGAAGTCTTGTAATATGTCCTGTCGATTTTTTGGCTTTTAAACATTTTTTATACTATTACTTAAATTTTTAATGTTATTTTCGGATATATTTTAAAATAAATGTTGATTACACAACAAATTTTGTTTTGACGTTGTCAATTTTTTTTAAATAAAGCTTACCCACAGTACATTAATGAAAACCGCACCCAAATCGGTTACGCCGTTTCTGAGGTTAGCGCGCACAAACACACAGACAAACAGACAAAAATTCAAAATATCATTGTTTTGGGTTCTATTGCGTTAATAAAGATCCACAATAATAGTTTTTTCAAATATCTTTCATCAATCATCGATCAGTACAATTTTATTATAATATTATAATATGTAATAGGCTTTTATTCTAGAACTAGCGGCTCACCCTCGCTTCGCTCGGGTTCGTCGCTAGGTACGTTTTAAATAGATATAAAAAGAAAAAATCTTTCTTTCTCACATTTTAATTATATGTTTTAATACTTACCTATTCCGGACTAAGAGAAATCCAAAAATTAAAATATCATAAAAATTGGAACGCGGTCGAACGGGATAAAAAGTATCCTATGTCCTTCTCCTGGCTCTAAACTACCTCCCTGCCAATTTTCAGCTAAATCGGTTCAGCCGTTCTTGAGTTATAAGCGAAGTAACTAACACGACTTTCTTTTATATATATAGATATAGACTATTGCGTGCGACTTTTAAGAAAATGTTTTAAAAAGGAGTAACATACATACACACACGCACGCACTTTTATAATCGTAGTTCGATTATCATAGTTATGATGGTTGATACGTGACACAACTCCACAACCGTTAAGCTAATATTTGAAAATAATGAGATTTTCTTTTATGAGAGCGAATTGTAGAAAAAAAAACACTTTTCTTATATTTATGAATGAAGTATATTAGTAGGCTAAAATACAAAGTAATTAAAACTTCTAATAATTTTAAATAATGAATATTTGCAGCAAAGAACTAACTGTACTCAAAATTTCTTTTTTCAATAACACTAAAAGCTCGTAAATAGCTGTTAAACAAAAATAATCGATTGTCTAACAAAGGAGAAATAGGTACTAAACTATTTTGTCTTTGCCTATTAATATACATTATATGTCCTGTTCTCTGTTCTCTGTCTGTCTGTTCTGTCCGGCCACGGCGGCCATTCTCATTGAGACTAGCCAACTGCGCAAGAGATATTATAGTGGACAAGTGTACGCGCAGACACAAGGACACTCTCTATTCCTGTCACTCTCATACTCCGGTGGGACGACTGTTCGATACGACCGGTGAGAGTTAAGGCGCAGAACCAACGACTTTACGTGCTCTCTGAGGCACGGGGGTGAAACACCGCCAACTTCCCAACTCCGGGCTGTTACTGTTACTGAACTATACAGAAAGACTCAATAACTAAACTTGGCCCGACCCGGGACTCGAATCTAGGACCTCCGCGTGTGCAGCCGTACATGCTAGCCACTACACCACCGAGGTACTTTACATACATTATATACAATAAACATATATTATGTATATACATATGTGTAGATTCTACATAATTTTAACAAAGGAAACTATGCAATTTAGAAAGTTCTTAAGGATACTTAAGGATCTTTCTGTATATAGCATGGATGATAAACGACTACAACGAAGAGCGTTTCACTTTATATTATAATCTGAGATATTTCTAAATCCGTCAAAATGTACATTTTCAAGCAAGCTTCGAATGAACTTACTAATATTACACCAAATGATGGATATTCCGGAGTCTAGACTAAATCAGAGCATTGCAATTCATTGAAGCGGTATTAACTTTGTCGTTTAATGAGCACACTGTATGAATACTAAGCAATCGAAATTACCTAGATATATTATCTAAGTAGTAAATTAGACGTATTAACTTTGAAATTATCTATATTATATAATATCTATATTAAGAGGTAAAATTTATGAGTTTGTGACGTTGTAGGGAGTACTCTCTGGATCTACGTAACCGATTTAGATGAAATTTGGTAAGAAGGTAGTTTGAGACCCGGGAAGGACATAGGATAGTATTACTTTTTATACCGTAAATCATCCCTTAAGGGGGTGAAAATGGGGATGAAAGCTTGTATCGGGAATCAAGCTAGGGACCAACCAGAGCGAAGCGAGGGTGACTTGCTAGTATTCAATAAATGGGTTATTTTATATGGATATTGGGCTTCGAATTTTTAAAATCGGATTAGTTATTCCTGTGATTAGCGCGTTCAAACAAACAAACTCTGCCTCTTTATAATATTAGCATAGGCACAGATCATATACCTAATACTAGGTATAGATAAATAAGCAAAGACAAAAGAGTTCAGTACCTTTTTCTCCTCTGTTCAATCGATTTTCTTTGCTTTTGTTTAGTAGCTACTGACATGTTTCAGTATTCTCAATAAAAAAAATTGGAAACTGTATTTTGATTCGTATGTTTCCCTCAAATTTTCAATAGTAATTATTGTTGAATTTCTACCACTAGGTGAACACTAGTTATTTATTATAATTGATACTAGAAAGATAAAATGTTTGAATTAAAAATAACAATTTAGTTTGCTGAGTGATGACAAGTTTTTCACCATTATACATTAATATAAAAAAAACCTTAAAATTAAAGAATATACCAAAAAATTTCTTTCTAACGACTTAGAAAACTTTTGGAACACCAAATTTCGCATAAAATTTTCAGGTTTAAAGGTAAAATAGTTCTATTATACGAATATCGTCTAGAAAGTTTAATGAAAGCATGAAAGCGTCCAGCGACAGTGTGTTTTATCAACACCGTTTCTCTTTAATATGACACGTTCATCAAACAAAGTGGGAGTATCGAAAGGCTTAAAGAAGTTATTTTTATAATATCTGATACAATAATAAGTATGGTAACTTTAACTTTACTTAAACTATTAATTTTAACTAAATTGTATTTTTTTTAATTGTATTTATTATTTAAATTTTATTATCAAATTTATTATCTTGTTAATTAATGTTATTGTGTAGGTACATTTTTTTCTTAAATATTAATTTTATATTATAAATTTTTTTAATGAATTTAATTAATTATATCGAATAGATTAGATATAGATTGTACTAGCGGACCCGACAGACGTTGTCCTGTCTACACGTCTTTAATTTGAAAATTTCAAACTTTTTTTAATATTTTTTTTGATGAAAATTATTATTCAAATTGTGAATCTAAACCATTCCCAGATCCCCTTGAACACACACAAAAAATTTCATCAAAATTGGTCCAGTCGTTTAGGAGGAGTTCAGTCACATACACACGCACACAAGAAATATATATATTAAGATTAGAGCTTGTATTATATATCTGATTATTTAATTTATTATTTTCAATTGGCATCTTTTTTAATTTTATAGTTTTGACATTGTATTATCACACTCATAAATTATTTGTTTTCATTGTTTAATTTCAATTATCTATTAGGGCGGTCCCTCACAGGGAGCATTCGCCTGTAATGTAACAATTTAAAATTCGATGTTGAGCATTACGTTACAGCATTGCCTCACTGACTGACGAGCATTTACCTGTAATGTAACAATTTAGATTCGATTTTGACTATTCCAGTCAAAGTTTGACCAGCAGTCAAGTCAAAGTTTTTACAATGTTGGACGAATTGAGCGCGTTAATATTGATTTGCTCATGTTATTTATGTAAAAAAAAACAAAAGAAATGAACAAATAATCAAATAAGTATAGATGCGTTACACACTGTACCACGATGTTACAAATTGTACCATTACAGGTTGCGCACTGTAATGATCAGTTCTTCTCATTCACTTACGTAATGCTCGAATCTGAATTGTTACAATACAGGCGAATGCTCCTTGTGAGAGACCGCCCTTAACTTATTATAATTTTTTTCATTAATTTTTTACTTTGTAATTTAATTATTTTAAAATTAATTAATATAACTGATGTTATAGTGCATGTTGTGATAACCTGTAATTAAAAGAATATTATCTAATTGTTAGCATATGAGTACCATACTATATTAATGTATCTTTTGTTGGTTATCCCTTAATAAATAAATAAAACAACATTTTCCATTTAAGCGTGATTGAATAAGAATAATTAAAACAATCATATCTCGATTATTACTTATAAAATATAAGCACTTTAAAATAGTAACTCATATAAGATGGGTATTTTGTAGTTAGTTCCTAAATAAAAATTGCATCCATATTAATTTGACGTCCAAACACAAATGCAGAATCTATAGTTTGAAGAGAAATTAAAAAAAAAATGTAATTATTCAATTTTTCCATAAATTATTTTGCATCGATTAATTAAAGTCTCAATAAGATCTAGCAAATCTTCAAAATCACTGATAGTTGTAGTCAAACTACCATCTTATTTATAATAATTTGGCTGTCTCAATCTATCTTCTTACCAAATTTCATCTAAATCGGTACGGTAAATCCAGAAATTACCCTCTACAACGTCACAAACTCACAAACTTTACCTCTTTATAATATTAGTGTAGAAGAAGGCTTCTTAAACAATCTCAAGAAACAAAATCAAAATTAGCAGTACATTTATAATTAAACTAAGAAAATCGTGAGTAAAAGCGTAATACTAAATAATGGTATTGGAACTAATAGTCAGGCAACGGACGTGATGATATGTAGGTTTTAGTAAATTAATGATCTGTATGATGATGCGACACAATATATCAAGCTTTGTGTTTACCTCTTTGTGCTTAACGATAGTAATTATGTCATAAACTAGTGGTTTTGCTAGTGTATAGCTCACGCTTATTTTGCTAGGTTATACCTAAATTATTATTTTATTATAGTATGATAGTGATCCGCCCCGGTTTCGCTTAGGTGCTTTTTAATATGAAGAGTACTTCTATAGAACTTTAAATTATGCACATAAAAAGGCCGGAGTTTTTAATGATTATAGTTAGTATTATGATTTACTAGCATTTTTTTTTTCATATTCATTCTCATCGTCATAGGCATGTATTTTTTTATAATCAATTAGGTAGAAAAGTGGTAAATACACCAAAAATGGTAAATAATCATACGACCAGGCTGATGACCGTAAATTCGAAATAGTGTCCCTAGCCTACATATGCTCTTTCAATGTACAAAGTTGCCGTTTTTGCGCTTTTTGCTTCTTTTTCTGTATGAAAAGACTGGAAAGCGACTTTTTTTTAACGTGCGCATATCTTCCCCAGGAAAAGAGAGCTCTTAACCAATTCTTATAAAAAGTGGTTCAGTCATAAATATCAATAAAAATAACGACTTTAATAATGATTTTTGGAAATACATAATAACACTACAAATTTAATATCCGTCGTGCTATTCCGTAAGAACTTTTTTGTTACTTGATAGATAAATCAGCAAACAACAATTGTATGAAGTATAATCACAGAAGCTGCTAGCATGAAAGTTGTTACAGAATAGCACTACAGGATTGCATAAATTCTGGCGTTGTGTCTTTCGTGCTGGAGAGTTATCGTAAAAATATATTTTTAAAACTAGAACAAAAATTATTTCATATTATCCAGTAAGTAGCCTTATATGATGTCCTCATGGCAGATTTTGGTAACGGCCGCCAATCTCACTGAGCCTAGTAAACTGGACAGGTAATATTGTAGTGCCCAAATGTGCGCATAAACAAAAGTGCATTCTCAATAGATACATATAATGAATACATAGAATATATAGAATGAATACATTTTACTTTCAGAAGCCCGATCGAACGATATTTCGAAACGAGCGAATTGTAGGACCGATTGCTTTACGTGCTCTGCGGGGAGTGTAATACCGCTAACTTTCCAACTACGGGTCACTACTATGAATATATTAACAGAAAACTCAGTAAATAAACTTTGCCCAACCCGGGACTCAAACCCTGGTCCTCCGGATTTGGATCTGTACATATCTATCAATAGACCATCACCCATATTATTAGCCTTACATATATAAACTAGCGACTCACCCTCGCTTCGCTTGGGTTCGTCCCTAGGTGCGTTTTAACGGTTAGTATGAAATACCAATCTTTGAATTTCTCGGCTTTTCTGTACTATAATATGCATGTATTATACATATAAATCGTCCTCTTGAATCACTCTATTAAAAGAACCACAACAAAATCTATCGCGTATTTTCAAACATCTAAGCATACATAGGGACAGACAGACAGCGGGAAGCGACTTTGTTTTATAATATGTAGTGATGATAAAATATGATAGACGAAAAATTTACTTCATTGTAAATTCGGTGCCAATCAATTCCGCCAACGTAACTACCATATTTTGACATCTATGTCATTATGAGATTAATATTCTATAATTAGTATTTCCACAGGTTATACCTAATTTATTAAAACATATTATACGGATTATAAAATAAAGCGAAATTCGTTGTACATACTACGATATAGAGAACATCGTATTCATTTTTACTTCTTTATATAGCGTGAACTTAAACAAACTGAACAGCATCTGGTAAACTATCATAGAGTATATTGCTATATGTAAACTATTTTCGAGATGTCATTCTCAATATTTCTATAATATGACATGTAATGGACGTATTGACTTTCAAATCTTTTTAATTTTTGTGAAATAATTACTAAAGTAGAAATTATATACGGTTAGAGAGATGGGTTAAGCTATGTAAGCTTTTTTTAATTATTCTATTAGCGACTTACTCTCGCTCTGGTCGGCCTGAGTGTGAATAATTCTGTAATACATTGTTTTTATAATATATCTATTGATTCTGTAGCATAAATTCGAATCTTGAGTAATTTTTATGGGTTTTCGATTTTCGCGCTGGAACCCTGTATCAGTCAGTGGAAATTAGCGTATTCATTTCATTGATGTATTTAATACTATTATGCTAAAACAACAATAGTATCTTCAAAGACAAAAGGGTAATCAAGGCTTCCTAACTTGGACTTGTCCGTTATAGATTAGGGGACCCTACCCTTTAGAGACAAATATCGTATGAGTAACGAAACGGGTAAACACTGCAAGTACCTACGATTATAAATCATCGTGGCTAATTTAGTACTGCGGTTTCGCTCTCGTAGTAAGCAGTATAGAGTAATACTAGGCTTTAGATCTTTCGCACAAGGAAGGTATTTTTAATGAATTATTATTATTATACAACTGCAACAAATTAATTATTATTATTATACAACGAACTGCCTCGGTGGTGTAGTGGCTAGCATGTACGGCTGCACACCCGGAGGTCCTGGATTCGAGTCCCGGGTCAGGCCAACTTTAGTTATTGAGTCTTTCTGTATAGTAAGCCTCAGTAACAGCCCGGAGTTGGGAGGTTGGCGGTGTTTCACCCCCGTGCCTCGGAGAGCACGTAAAGCCGTCGGTCCTGCGCCTTAACTCTCACCGGTCGTGTCGAGTGGTCGTCCCATAGGAGTATGAGAGTGATAGGAATAGAGAGTGCACTTGTGTCTGCGCGTACACTTGTGCACTATAATATCTCCTGCGCAGTTGGCTAGTCTCAATGAGATTGGCCGCCGTGGCCGAAATCGGTCAGGAAAACATCATTATTATACAATATGTCTCTTACCTTTATCCTTTATATGATATAATGTCGGATATAACTTAAAACATTCTGTTTAACAACTATTCGATTTAAGAACATATTAAATGTGGGCGGTTAATTAAAATAATTTTTAAGACTATATTTTATTAGACTTTCGAGTTTGCTAAATAACCTGTATTTGTAAAGAATTACCAAACAGTGTCAAGTTTCGTTCTAAGCCAACAGTCAAACAATCTGGTAAGTTTAGAAGTTTGTTCAATAACATGATTTAACTTTGTAAACAATCAACGATTTGCAAAATCGTAATTTGCTTAGAAAATCGAAATATAAGAACTTTTGAACATAAATATTTAATGAATAGACTATTTGGCCTCGCCAGTAGTCTCAATATTTAGCAAGTATTTACTTTTCCAATGAATTATTAAAATATGTTAACACTGACTGATTCTGTATTTTTGACATAATATATCTGTAGAATGTAAAATATACATCTACCTATAACTTATAAGGACTTACAGGGTCAGTTGGTCTCCTTATGCCAAGCAACTCCTAAAAACTCCAAGTAGAAACCCAACTCGTCTCCATTGTCGACAAGATTGCTAAATAAATTGACATTGCGATTCCTCGGAGAAATGCAGCTTATAAAATATATGTACTTGCAACCATTCATTTAAAAATGCCTTGCACAGTAATTACTCGTATAGTGTACATTTGTTTTCTACAATTACATGTCTAAGTATAAAGTTAGAATCTTTGGATTTGTTTTTTTTTTATTTCTAGGTGCAAAAAACTACTGTGTAACTACCTAACTATACCAGCAAAGATGTTGACGATTTTAATTGCCAATGTTCCATTAATCATTATTGCTTTCACCTTTTGTGATCATATATTATATGAGAACCTAAGTGAATCCTAATCTTGGAGTACCTACTTATTTGTTTTAGTTAGCAAGTATTTCTTGATCAACTAAAACTTCATGTAATAAACCCTCTAGACAAAGTTATCTAAAGGGTTTGTTACGTGAAGTAACGCTTGTTTTTAACATTTGTGTTTCTACAAAATTAATAGGATAATTTAAAATAAGATATAATTTGAGATCGTTTCGTAGTTTTTATTAAAACGTAATCCTATGGTCATTTTTACTTTCAATAATCTTCATCTCAAAGCGATTTCATGTTTTCTTTTCTTCCAAGACAAATTTTCACAAGCGTGACTGCAACAAAATAAGCACAAATTAAGTAAAATAACGTAAAGTCAAGGAAATATAAAGTATTTAACTAAAGAGTTGTACTTTAGAAGTCAAATAATAACGATAAAGTAGGAAATTTTGTTTTTGTGTTTATAAAACCGGAACAAACTCTGACGCAATATGTCGTATCAGCTATTTTACAACTGTGTCAAGAGTCTTATTTTATTTAGTCTGAGATAGGTAAAATCGATCAATTCAACACTATATATAATAGATACATATTATTGTAATTTATTCTAAAAAGACCATATATCTGGGTAAAGTTCTAAATTATAATTAAATCTTAGGAATATTAATATTTTTTTAATATTTATTCGTTTATTTTGTTAGTCTAAAAAATAGCTTACATGAGTTCCTCTATGGATAGCTAGAACCATGTCATATTCATTGGCCCCTAGGGTAATCCTAGCGCGTCCATCAGAACCAACTGTAATAGTCTTTCCGGTACAGGCGTTATTCCTCTTTTCGCCGGAAATAACGTCACAGTATCTTCCAGCAGGAAGGCATGTCTGAAAATAATATGAAATTATTTTTTTATTATTATATATTTACATTTACAAAACGTAACAAAAGGGACGCCCGTGCCCAGCAACAGGGCGTTAAAAGGGCTGAACACATACACAACTGCACACTGGGAAGTTATCAAATCATGATTTCTTTAGTAAGACACTAACTTAATCTAGGCTACTCATTTTGATTTTAATATTACCTGCAAGTCCTGATTCAAATCCCAATTATCGTTATTGAAGGCAACAAATCCTTGGCCACCTCGGCAGAACGCGATCTGGTTGCTGCCGTTGTCCCACCAGTTATTCACTGCAGTGGTTCCTGCTACATTACGGAAATCTACCATAGAATAAATTTGACGCCATCTATGTTCGCATATCCATCCATTTCCGCATGTGTTGTCCTGTCAAAGAAATATTTAATGGACTAAGATTCCGCTGCAAGATTGCTAAGTTGATAGCGTATTTAATCAAAATCATTTTTTAATATACAATAATAAAAGGGGTAATATATTTCGACCGGGGTGCCTATTAAAATGTGCCTGCTAGTATGTTTAATTAAATAAATAATTATTGACTTTTTCGAACAAAATCGATGCAATTGTTATTATAATGAATTATACTCTACTTCACAGAAATATAAGTAGAGATCTTAAAAAGTGATAGCTGCCGTTGCGCACTTGGCCGAAACCTTTTCGCAGCCAGGTGTAAGCAGGTCATATTTTGTTATTCTTATTAAGTCTTAAATGAATTACATTAAGATGTAATCTATACATATAATAAAATTGTAACTAAGTCGAATCTGTACATTAAATATTTTTTGGAAAATATAAATGAAATAGACCTTATTATCGATACAGAGTCTGAATCTATACTTTTTAGAATTTTTGTCTGTCTGTCTGTTACCGCATCACGAGAAAACCACTGGATAAATTTTGATGAAATTTGGTATGATAACAGCTGGTTATCCGAGTCAACATATAGGATACTTTCTACTGCAGGAAAATATCTCATTTCTGAGAAAAAATACAAAAACTGAATTGTAAGAGTATACTAATATGTAAAACCTAAGAATTTGGTTTTTGATCATCTAAACGCGGGCGGAGCCGCGGGCAATGCTAGTAAATCTATAAATAAAAATCTATGCATACGAAGTCACGTGCTTTACTAATGTAATCGTAAAATAGATCTGGGTGGGATTTTATATTTATACACATAGAAGCAGAGACTCGTATAAAAAGGGACGTTGACTCATTCCCTACAACAATTAGATGTGTTTATATCTCCACATCTATTTACTTCAAAATAAATATAAGAAAGGCGTGCCATTAAAGATAAAGAGAGTTCTTGTTTTTAGTCAAGTTGGCGAATCTCAGTCTAACTTGCATAGGTGGACGGAATTTGTTGATTTGTGTAAAATCATTGCTCAGAAAAAAAAAATATGATATACGTTCAAGTACTTACAGAATTGATAGAAGGTGAGATGATATTGCCATTTCCGTCCTGAGGAGGTCCAGCTTCAGTATCAGTGAAGGCGTAACTGCTCATCAACTGAGGTTGTCCATAAGGATGAGCTAACATGAAGGCTATAGCACCCTTGTACTGCCTGGCTTGTTTGTATGTCAGGATGTTGCCTCCTGCACCGTGTCCTCGTTGGTTATCATGGTTGTCGATGAAGGTTAAAGCATCGTTAGAAGCGAGAAGACCCCATTGTGGGCCCCAGTTTACTAACCATCTATAATTAAATTATAATTTAAATGAGTATTCTTAAATACTTACTTTCAAAAATAAAAATTATTTGTAGCTTCATTCTTATTCTGCTATATGTATATCTAGCATATAAATAGATTTTAGTCTGAGAAATACGTCATCGTATAAAATAATTGCTTTTATTCACATTGCTTCCAAGTATTCTGAGGTTATACGTGGAAATATTGTTATCGTGTATCAAAAATATGTTTGAAATATAAATATAGGGTTATTTTTAAATCATACTATACTTTGAAAACTACACTTTTTACGCAAACAAGTTAAGTAATAAACGATAATACATGAAAATAACTTACCTAAGTTGATTTTGTCTTAAGAAAGCGCGGCTCAATTCGAGACCAAATCTGAATTCAGTGACAGCGGCAAGTGGGGTGTATTCATTCCTACTGATTGCTTCTCCGCCCAGATCAATGACTTCTTGGAAGATGTAAGGACGAGCACCAGATGGGAAACCGTGACCGGTGTTCAGATTTTTTAGCCTGCTGTAGATTACATTTAGATCACCCGGCCACATGTGTTTAGCAGCGTCAATTCTGTGAGAAATATTATATCGTGTTAATTTTATAATTAATAGTCATTTCATGTTTAATTATCTAGTAAATTTTGGGTGTTCTTTTTTAGAAATACCGGTACGAATAATATTTTTATAATTAATTCAAGTTCTCGCAGAGCATTCGATCATAACCTACAAATTTCAATACTATGCTCTATATCTATAAATCTAATAAAATTCTAACTGATTCGAATCTGTATATTAAATATTTTTTTGGAAAATCTTATTGAAATAGTCATTATTATCGATACAGAAGCCGAATCCATAGTTTTTAGAATTTTTGTCTGCCTGTCTGCCTGGGAACGCATCACGAGAAAACCAATTGACGGATTTTGATAAAATTAGGTATGATAATACTTTTTACTGCGGGAAAATATGTCATATCTCAGAAAAAATATAAAAACTGCTTACAGTAAAATTACGCTGAAACTATTAATATTTTAGCAAGGTAACTTACGAAATAGATCAAAAATAAATTATAAATAGATTCTCTTGAAAAAAACTATATTAATACCAATATTTTATACATAAAAATAATCCGACAAATATTTAGTTAAATATAAATTAGAAAATATTCACTAGATATCGCTAGATTTAGAAAATCGCCACTAACTTGTATTTTAAATATGTATTTATTAAAGTGGTATTTTTTTAATATGTAAAATACATATTCAAAAAAAATGTACAGATATGACTTTTCTATTTTTTTGCCTTTATCATTTTTTTTGTTAATGTATTGTAGATTAAAACAAGCGATCCATTTATCGATATTATCGTAAGATTTGAAAATTTTACCTGAATCCAGCTACTCCAAAATCGATGAGACTATTCATGTAGTTTACTATTTGTTGACGAACATATTCTGATCCTTGATTCAAATCTTTAAGACCTGATAATTCGCAGTTGCGCACCTGAAAGAAATATATTTTTTTTTTTTTCTCTGGATAAACAATTAATTAACTACCACAGAAATTGGTAAAATATAAATATAATTCAATATAAATTATAAAGATTTAATGAACCCTCTATTTTAAATTAAATCTTAAAACCATTCTCTGGGAGTAATTGGGTTTTGACACCAATTTGCATATCAGCAGTTATAAAACTTTAGCCGGAATAGCATCTTTTATTCTGCCAAAAGATTTCCTGTGGAAGACAGACAACAAAACCCATATCGCGAATATTTCTAGTATAAAGTATTTAGAAGGTTTCAAAATTAAAAAAAACTTTATTTTCTTCTATATTTGGTGGGGTCACTGCTGGGCACGGGCCTCCCTTCAACGCAAGGGGGATCAGGGCATAGTCCACCATACTACCCAAGTGCGGGTTGACGGACCTCACATGTCATTCGAAAACTTGCTAAGTTCTCTCAGACATGCAAGTTTCCTCACGATGTTTTCCTTCATCATCAGACAAGTGGAAATGTTGGAAATGATTCACACATGAAAATATCAGAAGTGCGATACCCGGGATTTGAACCCGTTTCACTCGGTTTCCCAAGCGAGCGCGTTACCACATTGGCTACCACTGCCTTTATTATTATTTTTGCTAAATATTATTGTTTATTTATTTTACCGAGACGAGTGCATTTACTACTTAAATATTTCAGTAAACTACAAAACATTAAAAAACTAAGTTTTTTACACTTTTAAGGTTTCATAATTAAGTGGCAAAAATAAAACCCTTCCGTTCATCCATTTGTAGGTCTATCCAATATTATATACTTGAAGCTTATTGTATATAACCGAAATGTGGTAAGCATATTGGATCAATTCTGAAAATAATAAAAATAACTTTAAAATCAAGCAAAAATATGTAAATTACTTACTCTGTCAGCACAACAAGCATAATCATTGCCGGAGATGACACAATGAGGCCAGTTGAAGTCGTTCCTGCCATAGGGCACAGCAGGATAGTGCCAGTTACCGAAGTCAGCGTTACTGCCACCAGTACCAACATTCTCACTCCATGTGCCTGTCATGTGGTTGATGATTGCATCTACATAGATCCTGGTAATGTAGAACAATTTTAGTAGAGTATCATTTATTTTAATCAAGGCTATACAGATTTACTGATGTTATTAAACTCTGTATGTGCAAACTACAACTTTATTATTATCAACTATTTGGATTTCTCTCTAAGTTTTAAGAGACTGCATGCATATCTGTTACTGGGACAAACGGCCAAAATACTTAAGACTGTTAATTTGATTAGTTTTTCATCTAAAAAACTCCCCAAAAATAATTTTATGTTATACTCAATGTTTAAACACAGTAAACACTAACCTTACACCAGCATTGTTACAGCGTCGCACCATATTAGCGAACTGTTGCTCATTGCCAGATCGTGTGACCAGCCGGTAGGACATGGGTTGGTAACGCTCCCACCATGGACGATTTCTAGAGCGAATTATCAAGTTCTCGTTGGGCGGTGAAATCTAAAAAATATAATAGTATAATATTAGGTAAATATTATTAATGAAAAAAAGCAGTTTTGACTTCTTTATTAGCATGGCATGAGTCAATTTCTATTACATTCTTTCTATTTTTCATGCGAGTACCTAAATTACGTACGTAAATTTTAAATTAATTAGTAATGAATTATTATTATATGAGTCAAATATCTACCTACCTCTCTATAACATTAATTTTCTATAGTAATATGCCCCTTTATAAAAGGATAAGGAGTTTTAATAATAACAAATAAAATGTAACAATTTATTGAGTGATTTATTGAGATTGGTTATCGAGAATCGTTAACCGAAGAGCAGATTTAAAAAGGTAATATATTTTCCACAAGTAACTTAATCATGGGTTGTCTTATTTTTTTCTAAGAAGCAGCGTCCTTTTTCAGCAAATTAAATTTCCGACCATTTATTTAGTAAATTGATTCTCTGCCACTGGAAACCCTCTATTTCATCTAAGTTTAATCAACTATCGGATTGCAGTACACGCTCCCTTTACTAGTAAATGAGAATAGTAATTGACCAAGTCACATTTAAAGAGCAGGCTATAGAAATAAAAAATATACAAATGCATAAAAAAACTGATTTTGTATGTATTATAGTTAACATTTTTGTTAGAGTTACGTTTACTGGATATAAGTCATAATAATGTTTTTTAACTTACATTTTGACTGATACTAATGATTGAGTTGCTAAATTGTCTATGGATGAATTATAAAAAAATCCAACAAATTAAAGTACTTATCAATAACTTCTTGTACGATTGTATAGAATAAAATTTATTGCTTTTCTTAAATACTAGCGTCTTACCCTTGTTTCGCTCGTATGCGTCACTACGTACGTTTCAAATAATTTGAGCGGAACCCTAATTCTTTTTATAAAATAAAAGTAATCAAAGTTACTCATTGTAACATTACCTATCTGCCAGTCAGTGAAAGTCTCATAAAAATCAGCCCAGCTGTTTCGGAAATTAGCCGGAACAAACATACAGACAGACACAGAAAGATAAACAAAAAAAATTGAGTTATTCTTATAAGTACCTACCGTATATAATTTCATATGCATTTAGTAAAAAAGTGTTTTTTTTTATATTACAAACAGACACACATAATTTTTCAATTTATCTCAGTAATTCTTCTAATGGAATAGGTGCCTAAGGTGAGATTTAAGAGAGACTCAACGTCATAAACAATGCAGGTTTATGCGAAGCGGTTGTATACCTGTGAACATCGCATCCCCTTGATTGCTTTACACGTCACGTTATTATCTTTAGATGTAATTCGTAATGATACTGGTAATTAGCATTATTAATATTAATTTATAAAGATAGCGAGTAGACTCATAATCTTAAAATTATTTCAATCAGCTTTAATTTTTTCTTTTTCGCCACGTATGATAAGTAGTGAGTGCAAATGAGATACCTAATTTTATTATAATAAAATTTTCGTTTAAATTTGAACAATTTTATCAAAAATATAACAAAGTCCCAAAAATATTCTTTTAAATAGTCTATTAATATAATATGCAAATTAATATAATACTCAAATTGGACGTAGTTATGCAAAATAGATCCAACCACAAAAACTTACTTTTGAGAAAATAGGAGTTTTACTAAAATTGGTATATCAAAATAACAAGACCGTAGTTTTTTTTTTCAATTCCTCTTAAATATTTGGGTATTTTATCTACTTTCTGTATATAAGTTGATATGTACGTGTAATTTATGTCAGTAACTCAAAAAACGGTTTTCGTGGGCTGGATCCATTTTGCATAACTACGTCCAATTAATTGTGTAAAATTTAGTCCTTTGCAGGTATCAAACAGTGTCCTCACATATGCCCATATTATACAATAATACTAATATAATATACAGCTAAAGAATTTTTTTTTTGTTTTTTTCATTTGGTAGCCCAATTCTTGATAAAGGCTATAAGCTATTTAACATCACTCTACGACTTTTAGGATCGAAAAGCATAGACAATATAATTTGTTGTTACATAACATAAACATAATAATGTTATATAACAACAAATTATTACATTCGTAATACGATTAATTATTTATCGTAGATTTTTAATTACATTTAAGTGTCATTACCTGAATACCACCGAATCCACGTGGTCCGAGGAACCTCTCACATTCAGCTGCAATATCATCCCACTTCCACTCGAAGAGATGGACCATTGTTGACCTCCCTTGTGCATAGAATGGGTTTTTATATGCCGCCGCCAAAGTGACGGCTGACAATAAGAGGATGAGACGCATCATCCTGGATGCTGTAAACAAATATATTATTGAAAATACAGTTTTTCAAAAAAGTAAACAGTGTTTTTATAATTGAAACTTTAAATGAAATTTTATCGACATATTCGATTACTTGACAATATAAGCTAACTTCACAGCGGCCAGCACTATGATAGGTGATCGTTTTCCCTAGCAACTGCACGTTGAAGTTCAAGTTATCGATGAAGGCTATTTATTACTGGTAGAAGATGATAGATAATATCAGTAGAAAACTATTTTAGATCTTGACAACCACCTAGCGTAGCGATATAAGCAATCTCTATGTATCGTTGCTATACGGGTTGTCGTCGGTTCATGTTCCGTTCGAGACACATAATATTATAGAACACAAGACAAAAGGATATTAAATCTGCATCACTATTTATATTTTCTTATTTCTTGGAACTATTCACTTGCGATATTACAACTTTATCTATCGAAAAACACTTGCAACCATGATTTCTCTTTTAGATTTACGCGAATATTTGACATTTTAAAGAAAAATATTTTTTCGGATTTTTTCTCGGATTTCCTTAAATTTTTGGTTGCCAATAATAATGAAAATAATAAACTGTAACTTAGTTAAATTCATATTAAAATATTTCTCCTGCGTTCTATTTTCTCATTTCCACTATAACTTGCAATATTAAGTTTCTATATTGCTGGTTTGCGCTATTTTCCTTGCGGAATAAACACCGAGCACTTACTAAATTCACTTCGTGCTTCGCTTTCCGCCGATGATAATATAATGATTATATTCGTAACATCGATAACATCGATAACGTTTGTTATTTACTTTTCCTTTCTAAATTCTGCGGTCATTTTAATTTATCCGCAATATATTTCTAAATGTATTAAACAATAATGATTACCAGATAATGAAAATTTGAAAATCAATTAGGATCATTTTTTTAATTTGATACCAGCGACATTCAAATCAAATACTTAGCGGCTTTAACATGTCTCTTCTATACATATAATAAAATTGTAACTAAGTCGAATTTGTACATAAAATATTTTTTGGAAAATCTAATTGAAATAGACATTATTATCGATACAAAGTCCGAATCTATAGATTTTAGAATTTTGTCTGTCTATCTGTCTGTTCCCGCATCACGAGAAAACCACTTGACAGATTTTCATAAAATTTGGTATGATGATAGCTGGTTATCCGGGTCAACATATAGGATACTTTTAACCGCGGTAAAATATCTTATTTCTGAGAAAAAATACAAAAATTCCATTATAAGATGATACTAATATGTAAAACCTAAGAATTTGGTTTTTGGTCATCTGAACGCGGGTGGAGCCGCGGGCAATGCTTGTTAGGCTATAAAAATGTTAATTTGTTTTATTTACTCATTTATTTAGGTTATCAGTAGTTATAGAACTAATCGAATATTTTCCAAACAGATTTATATGATAGCTTAATGTATATCTGATATTAGAATAATCGACTGAGCGGACCGACGCACCGCGAATACCTTATCATTACGCAACATATATATGTTAAGTTATCAGATTTTTTATATATTTTATCTTCTATGTGAGTAAAGTTGCCTAAAATGATTAATTGCAATGCTTAGCAAACCTGAACGGCTTAAAATTTGACTGTTTTAAAGGTTCAACCAACAAGAAAGGATATTTTTAATGCAACCCTTTAAAGGGTGAACAAAGGTCGCAAAGTTTGATGAGACTCATTATTAAAATTAATGAATCAAATTATCCAGAATTGAACATTCTAGCCCAAGAGTTAGTAAATAAAACAGCTATCTTGAGTTTGTTTTTCAAGACAACAGTGCTTGCACTTTATAATCATACTAAGTTTGAAGCTTATATCTAAAAATACTATTTTTGATATAGTAAGAACATAAAGAATGTCATAAATTCCGGTGCAGAAATCGACTATCTATTATTATTTTGATTTATCCTCATTTTATTTATTACTTGTAAGTTTTTGATGTTAATAACACATAATAATTTAAAGGAGGATAGATAGCTTAGCCCTTGTAATTGGGACACAATTAACTTATCCTCTATAACAGAGCCCTAATAAAGATCCATCATAGATATAACAGGTCATGTTCTTTAAACGTCAAAACAAAATTATGGTGTAACCAAAATTTATTTTGAAACATATCCGATAATAACATTAAAAATTTAAGTAATAGTATAAAAAATGTTTTAAAAGACAACAAAATCGAAAGTGCATAATAATTACGAGACTTCCGCGATACCATTCAGACAAAGAGACAATAGCATTCCCAAGGAGGGTTGATGTCAGGCAGGCGGCTGGTCGTAAAACTTTTGCCAAATTCTTTCAGCAGTACAGAAGATGTACTGCGCCAACCCCAAGTGATTGGGAAATGGGCAAGGAGAAGAACTTCTTTAAGCAAGATAATGGCTATATTTGATCCCTTATAATCTTTTACTCATTAAATTACTTTCTACTAACATATATTTGTACGTCCCGAACTTGTTATGTTGCCGACATTTTTTTAGATCGCATAGGTACTCTAAAGATAAGCACTGATTTATATGGATTATCAAAATACACATAACTCATGCTTATATCTTTTAATCTATCTCGGCTAGTTTAAATGAAATTTGTAATATGAGCACGAACTATATTAAACTAAAACGTAATCACAAAAATACACTTTTTAATTTAAAATAGTAAATTTAATTTCTAAGTTTGTAATCTCTTTAAAGATTTGTTTAAATCCTGTATGTTTTTATTTTCAAATAATTTACAAAAAAATAAATAAACAAACCCACACATTTTCATATTATTTCTATTAGTTTTAATTATAATATATGAACAATATAATTATAATATAATTAATGAACTCACTGTCGATTTATTCAGACTGTCCCTTGAAGAGGCCATAGGGTCAAAGATAAAGTAAGCTACGTCTATTATTTATGCACTATCTAATTTCCTCAGTTTTCTGAGTGGATCTCATTTTGTACACTTCATTATGTATTCCTTTGTTAAATAAAAATAAGTAATTTTTTTTATATTTATAATCACACTATTAGTAAAAAGCGAGTACATATTTATAACTACTATGTGTATGTTTGTTATTGACGCGTAAGCCACAGAATTTGAATAAACTTGGCACGATTATTTACGCGGAAGAACAATACAACTATAACAATAAAATACTACGTAATAAATGTGAATAATATAAAAAAAAAGTTTTTTTCTTCAAATAATAAAAACTAATAAACTGATTACTTACATTACGTTATCTAATTCCCCGTAAGTTTCCGATCTGGCTCAGCCCTCCCACTGCGATTTTATTTATATACGGCATAAAAGATAAAATCTGTGGCTTTCTTGATAGTAGGTATATCGTATCTCTTGTAATCCAAGATATTTTGACACAAACAATTTTATAATCACCAAAATAACAGTAATTACTGATACGATACTATATCAACACCTCCAAGAGTTGTGATTTCGAACATAGATTTTAAATGTACCAGATATTATTATTACTTTTTTAATTATCTCAATACTGAGATACACAATACTATTCTTTGCAGATGCCAATATGATAATAAATAATAGCTTAATGGGTAGTCCAAAGGCGACATTTTGAGTTACTGAGCAAAGTATACAAAATTTGCCTTGCTTGGTTGCTTTGCTAATTACAAAAACAAATTATTCAAGTTTTCTACATAACATATGCTCTCTCACTCAATACGCATTTAGAACACTTGTTAGTTTCGCTTTGTATTTACAAGATGGAATTAGTTGTTATTAGTTTTATCAAAAACGTGTAGGTAGATAATGTACCTACATGAACGAGTCTCTAATTCGTTCATGTGTACCTACTTTTATTTAGTTTTGTTATTAATAGGTTTTAAGGAAAAAATATAGGAAAGTTGCCCGGAATGTTCAGAAAGTTGGAAAAAGTAAATCGGATAAGTTGCTGTTAACAAACTGAATGTAATAAATGCAGTTTTACTTCACTAAAGTAATGAAATAAATTAGATATTTTAATTCCTTACCAAACGTCAGATATCTGAGATAAAAATGGTCCATTTGAAAAACACTAATACACAAATGCCGATACACAATATGGTATTTGTCATGTTTTTAGCGTTCAGTAATTACAATTATAACCTTAGATTAAATAGCTTATTAGGAATGGTGTAATTTTACATAGGTTTTTTTTTTAATGATCGATGTAGCAACAGGTGGGGTACGGGTTGAAAATGAACATAAACAATTATATTGTTACGTTCTATGAGTTCGCGGATTGGAAATTATAACACGTTTTTAGCAATAATGATGTTTTATTGCTTTTGGTTAACAAGAGTGACATATTATGGATATTCTCCATCACGTGCTGTATATTACATTTCAGTTACACTTTGGCAACAACTTTTACTTTGAATTTACTCCACTTTTATTCTCTCAGTCTTCAACTTTTTTGCATTTCTTCTCACTCTTCACTTAGCTCCGAAATTCAACGGATCCCTTTGATACACTATCAGCCTTTTATATGCATAAATAATGAACATTCTAGTATTCGAAAATTCGAAACATTTCTAGTAACAATTCTTTTCTGGAAATGTTTTGTTTCTCTCTTACACACGGCAATTTACAATTAACTGCTGGCTTACTCTTGAAACTGATTCGAATTTGATTTTGTTTTTGATGCGAATTCAATTTTGATTCGAACTCGATCCGGCTGCCTTACTCCCGAACCAAATCGAAACAAAACCGAGATCGACTTACGTTCGAGTGTTATCAGCGCCGTTAACTGTATCCGGCTGCTGTGAATCTATGGTCAAATTCTTTTTAATGTAAAAAACGTTATATAATCAGCTTTTTTCGTTTAAGATGATTCCCTAGTGTTTTAATAACAATTTTTAAGATTATATTAAATTCTTTTAGGCATTCTAAAATTTATTTCGTGATTAAACCAAAGACAATAATGATGGTTTAAATATTTATTCTGTACCTTTAAACTATTTATTACTTATTACTATGGCAACGAGGTGTCAACTGTCACAGCGCTACATTTCAAAAGTTTGTATTGGTGTTTATGTATTAAAATAAGTTTTAATTCCACAATAAAGTTACCAAATTTCAAAATTACTGCTCAATCTCATTCGTGTCTTCCTCACAAAACGTGACACTGGCAGTATGGATTGCGTCTGTTAACGCAACTATAAGCCATTATAAAAAAAAATGTATTAAAATAATAAGTAATAATATTTTTGTAGTCACAAAAAAAATAAAAAATAATATTTGATGACAATATGTTTTGGTGTATAAAATTACGCGTTATTTTTTGGTAAGTATAAGTATATTATTTGTGTATATTAAAACAAATATGCGTTACATATGATGTCCGTATAGTAATGTATTGGGTATAATTATCCCTAACTGATATAATATGGTTACAGATTCAAGAGAAAAGAAGGGAAGATGTACAAACCCACTCTACTGGAAGTGTAAAAAGTAGCAGAAACAATAAAATTCGTCTAACACTATGAATTGGTTGTATCAATTTTTTATTACCATGTAAATAAAACATTAATTTAAAAACTAATATCTATTGCATCACAATATTTGTATAAGATAGTGTCACTTGCTCTATCTATTTTCGCAACTGCTTATTTCTTTCTTCTTACAGGACAATTGTCTGTTGCATAAATTATTATTTAAAGGCATATAATGTATAGTTTCAGCATAACTCTGTGAGTTTAAATAGGTTTCAATTGTGTAATTTCTTGTTCTAGTATATATACATATAGCTGAACAGTGCTTTTGGGTGTCATCCTTTACACGTATTTTCACTTGGTTTGATTCGTCAATAACATTAAAAAATCGCAGGCGAGCCGAAACAATAACAAAATGTCATTTGTGTAGATAAATATACTCGATCCAAAAAAAGTACCTTTTTCGCTATCGTCAAATTTAACATTAGATTGATCCTAAAACTCGATACCAAAGTTGTCCGATTGAGTGGGGAGTAAAACTTTTCGATCGTAACGGCCGTTCTCGACCGTAGTTAGTTCCAATTTAAACCACTGCCCGATCGTGCGCTGATGTCAACTTCAAGGGTACGAATGCTAACAAAATCGAGACAATTTCGATTGATTCAGGAACTCGAAGCTGTCGGCAGTAAGCCGGCTGTTCTTGTCTGTTAATTGTCTGTTAATTGACAAGTTATGATGTATAAAGCATACTTCAGACGTGTCTTTTATTATTATTTTTGATGTGATGACGTTACACACTTTCCAATACTCGACAATATTAATATAATTTACAATAATAATAATATATTTTAAATAAAACTATCCGTTCGGATTTTTTCGCGAATTTATTTTGATTTTTGGTTCCCGACGTTTCGAATGCTTTACAGCAATCATGGTCACGGGAGAGACTGAGGTGTTAGATGTCTCTAAGGTATTATATAGTTGTTACAGACAGCCTACCCATAATTAACAAAATGAATTCAAAAAATTGAAAAATGGCACCAAAGTACCTTACAATACTTTAACTTTAAAAATTTTAAACATTTTTAAAATACAAGAGCACTCAATGTAGAACTTTTAGATAGGTACATGATAAAAAGGAAAATCTGAATTATGGGATCAACATAATCTCGTCTAAAGTCTTAAATTAAGTACACTAAGATGTGATAAATCTATAATTAAAAAATAAATGTGCAATTCACACATCGTAGAAGTGAAACTTCAGAAAATGATATGAATATAGAGTATCAGGAGTAGGATAATCATAAGGATTTTTTTATATTATTTTTACCAAGTTTAAAAGTTATTTTACATTTTATTTGACATAAATATAAACATTACATAATAATCAGTAATGAATTTTATTATTTTTCACTTCCTTTGTAATGTATTCTATCAAATAACAACGGTTACCATGATAACGGTTACCATGGCATTATCGCAATGTATTCTATCTCATTCTATCGCCGGCTTAATCCTATATATTTATGTTTGTCTCTTTTTACTGTCGCATTTCCGTTGCATCGAGTTTCAAATCACAACGATTCTAAAGAAGTTTCACTTCAAAAAGCTATGCATACAAAGTCACGTGCATTTGCTAATGTAATTATAAAACAGATGTGGGTGGGATTTTATTTATATACCTACATAGAAGCGGAGACTTGTATAAAAAAAGAACGTTGACTCATCCCCTACAATTAGATGTGTTTATCTCTTCACAACTATTTGCTTAAAAATAAATATAAGAAATGCGCGCCTTTAAATTATTTTTATCTACTTTAAATTTGATTTACATTATTTACACTGTGTACTTTACGCGTTGGATTTCGAAACCTGACAAACTTTTGCAGTTAATAATAATTAATAAACACTAAGAATAATTATTTAAAAATTTTGTAGCGCCTAAAAATCTTGTGGTGCCATATATCAATCAGTTCGCTGTAAAAAGCTTACACGCGTAGTAAAGAGGCATACTGCAATTGTTTCTGCCTATAGTACCTATATAGTTATAATTTTATTTTTCTTCTCTTATGCACGCCTGTAATTTTAATAAACGCCAATGAGCATAATTAACCGCTGGAAAGTCGAGATAAATTCCCTTCTATAATATGCGTGGGGAATTCGATTGCCTTATGATGTGTTCTTCAATGTGTACCATCACCGCCATCACCATCTAACTATTGCTGTCGTCATCATCGGCGCTGAAGCTGAGTATCTTACGCAGAGCTCCAGTTAAGTAGACGCGCTTTCCCGCTATCCGCACCCGCAACCCTATAATCTTATATACAGTCCATATAAATATTCATTATTGTACCAACCCTATCGATATTAAGTTATATCGAACCCTTATACGCACAGCAAAGAAGATTTATTATTCGGTTAATGGTTACATATGAAAACGGTTCTAGTGAATTTCATAATATAAGATAGCTCTTATTTCTTCTTATTTTTAGTCAAGTTGGCGATTCTCAGTACTACTTGCATCATTTCTCACAAGAAATTTTGAGCATGAAATACGTTTATGTACTCACAGAATTGATAGAAGATGAGATGATATTTCCATTCCCGTCCTGAGGAGGTCCAGCTTCAGTGTCAGTGAAGGCGAAACTGCTCATCAACTGAGGTTGTCCATAACGATGAGCTAACATGAAGGCTATAGCTCCCTTGTACTGCTTGGCTTGTTTGTATGTCAGGATGCTGCCTCCTCCGCCCCCCAACGTGCGTTCACCTTGTCGTGGTGGAGGGCTCAGTAGTGCCCGGCAATCCAACCGGGCGCGAAGCCAAGAAACGCACAGGGAGGTGGCCCACTTCGGTGGGAGGTGGCCCTCTTCGGAGGGAGGTGTACCATACGGGTTGCTCCTGGTACTTCTCTGATAGCAGAGTGGACCTTGGAGCAACCCCGTGGTTGTTGTGGTCTGCTTCGGCAGACCTGCCGTCGGGGCGTCGTAGTTGAATGCGTAAGCGATCCTGCGACGCCCCATTAAGACGGGGGAAGGCTTTGTTGGGTTTTAGTGGGTAGTACTTTGCCGGTGAGTCACACAACTCGTGCGTAAATGCATTTCCCAACGTTAAAAAAAAAGGATGTTGCCTTCTGCACCATATCTTCATTGGTTATCATGGTTGTCGATGAAGGTTAAAGCATCGTTAGAAGCGAGAAGACCCCATTGTGGAAACCAGTTTCTTAACCATCTGTAGTTAAATAATATTTTAAATGATTATTATAAAATACGATTTAAAACATTTTAGTCTGAGAAATACCTACTTCATCGTATAAAATAATTACGTTTATTCACTTTGCTTCCAAGTATTCGGAGGTTATACTTGGAAATATCGTTATCGTGCATCAAAAATATGTTTGAAATATAGATAAAGGATACACACATGATGATACACACACATGATAAACAATAAATGTACTTGCGCTTATATTTTCTTAATACCTATATCTTCTAAAATTTGGAATATTTTTCTATAAACTTATTAGATGACACACATGAGGTATTATTATATTTTCAATAAGAACGATATAAATGTCATGCTCCCTAATGTATTTTTCAAGAAAAATACCTACCTATTAAACCCTCACAATCCCAAGAAATCCGGTTACGATCCGAAAAATGCCAAAGAATGTTTAACATCGAACCTACGTATGTGTATTATCCCCACAATAAGCGACAATTATGATGATACTTTATAACAACTACATATATCTATAGGTACATATATTAAAATTGTAACTAAGCCGAATCTGTACATTAAATATTTTTTCGAAAATCTTATTGAAATAAACATAATTATCGATACAGAGGCCGAATCTATAGTTTTTAGATTTTTTCTGTCTGTCTGTCTGTTAGCGCATCACAGAAAAACCTCTGGAGAGATTTTGATGAAATTTGGTATAGTGATAACTGGTTATCCAGGTCAACATATAGGATTCTTTTTACCGCGGGATAATGTTTCATTTCTGCGAAAAAATACAAAAATTGCATTGTAAGAGTGTATTAATATTATGTGAAACCTAAGAATTTGGTTTTTGATCATCTGAACGCGGGCGGAGCCGCGGGCAATGCTAGTTATTGAATAAAAATAAAATGTCACTCTATGATTTTTAAATATAGCTCATATTAGCCATGAAATACGGTTAAACCTGATTCAATGACTTATAAATATATATTTTAGCAGAAATAAAATAGAATGCAGTAGAAAAATTTAAAATTCCTACAGAGTTAATGATGAAAAGAACGGTATGATGTTAAGTAGATTTTTATTTGAGGAATGGATCGAAAGTGTTTGTGCTAGTGAAGTGTTATACGATTTTTGGCATTGTGTGAATGGGTTGACGGGTCTAAAATTAAGTTGCAATTTATAGAAATAGACCTAATAAGTAAAAAAGGATATAAGGATGATACGTGCCATGTACGCAAAAACATGAAGTTAGTTAAATAATTCTTAATATTTGCAAGCTGAATTGAGCATATTTTTTCCATTTTTAACAAGACATGTAATCATTTATCGACATTATGGTGAGATATGAATTTTTTACCTGAATCCAGCTACTCCAAGATCGATGAGACGATTCATGTAGTTTACTATTTGTTGACGAACATGTTCTGACTTCTGATCGTTGATTCAAATCTTTAAGACCAGATAATTCGCAGTTACGCACCTGAAAAAAATAACTTCTTTATCAATCATTGTTGTATGTTGTATTCAGCCCTTTTTATCCCACTGCTGGGCATGGGCCTCCCTTCAGTACGAGGGGAATCTGGCCATAGTCCATCACGCTGGATAAGTGCGGGTTGGTGAACTTCACATGTCTTTCGAAAACTTGTTAAGTTCTCTCAGACTTGCAGGTTTCCTCACGATGTTTTCCTTCACCTTAAGGCAAGTGGTAATTATGTTAGAAATGATTCGCATATTAAAATATCAGAGGTGCGAGACCCGGGATTTGAACCCGCTTCACTCGGTTTCCCAAGCGATCGCGTTACCACTGGGCTGCCATTGCCTTGGCTACCACTGTCTTATCAATTGTATAGACAAAAAATTATTACTTCTATAAAAAATAATTTTACAGTTTATCTTAGTAATTCTTCTAATGGAATACCTAAGGTAGACTCAATGTCATAAACAATGCAGGTTTATGCGAAGCGCTTGTACCCGTAAACATCGCATCCCATTGATTGCTTTATACGTCACGCCATCTTTAGTTAAATGTAAGTGGTAATAATATAGGTAATAAGCGTTAATCACTCAACGACCGCGGACACGCCGGCGTTACAGTTAACAATAGATTTCTTAGATATTTAATTAATTTCTTAGAAATTTACCTGGAGGTGTTCAGTCATGGAGGGAGATAACGAATACACCCATAATCTTTAAATGATTTCAATTAGCTTTAATTTATCCTTTTCGCCACATATGATATTGTAGTGAATGTTATTGTAGAAAATGTTCAACTAAATTTGATCCATTTTATCAAAAGTGTAATAAAAGTGGCAAATATAAAAATTTTGTATGTATGTCACAGATGTATAAGTAAACTGAATTATTTGTTTGAACGCGCTACTCGCTGGAACTACTAGTTGATATTAATTGTTGAAAAAGCTTATAGGCTATTTAACATCACACTACGACTTTTAGGATCGAAAAGCTAGTTATCTATACCTACTAATAATATAAAGAGGAGAGATTAGATTTTTTTATTGTTTGTTTGTATTGAATAGGCTCCGAAACTACTGAACCGATTTAGATGAAATTTGATGATATTTATATCGCAATAAATATATATACACATAATAAAATTAATAAAATGATGCAGTTCCATTACATACAAGTTTTGACACACGACTTCACCCGCGTAAAACGATCGAATCTGATCTTTCAACACTTTTGAGTAGAGATCAGCTATACATATTTACGTAGTATAAAACAAAGTTTCTCCGCTTATTTCATCTAAACCACGCAACGAATTTCGCTAGAAAGAGCGATAAACGAGGAAGATTTGTGTTTATTGATGAATTCAAAACTAAAATTAGACAAATAATATAAAATGCATTACCGGAATTAAATAATCCTGAGCTAGCCAGAAAAATAATTTATAATACGTTGAATAGCTATTATACGGATTGACTAACTTTGCTTGGCTTGAAGGCATACGTGTAACTAGTTTGAAAGATACGACTTAAAACTCTAAGTTCATATCCATACTAATATAATGAGAATGGAACTTTATTTGTGTGAGTGTAACCTTTCGAAGCTTAAACTGCTGAACAAATATTGATGAAATTTAGCAAGGACATAAATTGTACCAATTGCTTCATCCCGCCCGCTTACTCTATGAGTGGACCCACGTGTACAACTAGTTCCATATGAAAAGGGTTCTTTAGAAATAGTTTCAACGAAATATTATACACGTCGGTCACTATTAGGTATATTCTACAGAATTTACGTTAAATAGAAATTGTATTCAGAACATTTAAACAAATGCTATTCTCATACCTATCACGAATATTCCCTGCATTGTTGCGGTTAAATTGAAAATAACAATGAAACTGATAAAATGTGACTTAGCTAAATTCATAATAAAATATTTCTCATACGTTTTATTTCCTCATTTCCACTCTATCTTGCAATATTAAGTTTCTTTATAGCAGTTTTGCTCTATTTTCTTAACGGAATAAACTCTAAGCACTTACTGCATTCACTTCGTGCTTCGCTTTTCGCCGATGGTGATATAATAAATTGACATTTGACGACACGTTTGGCTCAGTTTGTAGTGACCCTACTTGCTATGCCAGCGGTCGCGGGGTCGAGTCCCGCTGGAGGCATTCATTTGTGTGATGACGAATGTTTGTACTCCAGTCATGGGTGTTTATATTTACAATATGTATGTATTTAAAGTTATATATGTGTAGTGTATCAACTATCCGGTATCCATAACAGAGGTCTCGCAGCTTACCATGGAACTAGATGGTGCTGTGTGTTGATGTCCCAACATATTTATTTATTTTATTATATATTTATTTATCGCACTTTATCAAAACTAAAAGGGTTAATACTAAAAATATACAATTGCCTAGAAACGTCTGAGCATTTATTGGGGAAATTAGTCATAATAAAATTATTATTTTTTAACTACCGTGATAACGTTTGTTATTTACTTTCTCTTTCTAAATTCTACGGTAATTTTAATTTATCCGCTATATATTTCTAAAAATATTAAAGAATAATTATTACTAGATAAAATTAAAAAAATCTATATCATGACTAATCATTTTATGTTTGCTAGCAGCGATATTCATAATTGTTATTTGCAATAAAATGTCACTTTAGACTATAAAAATGTTAATTTTTTTTATTAACTTCTAGATTTATTTAGGTTATCAGTGATTATCGGATTTATTGTATTTTTGTACAACAGATTTATATGATAGCTTAGTATATATCTGGTATTAGATTAATCATAATCACAACATATTTATGTTATGTTATCAGTTTTTTTTTATATATAATTTATCTTCTATACGTTTAAAGTTGTTTAAATTGGTAGATTCAATGCTTAGTCAGACTTGAAAGGGCTTATTTGACAATTTATTCCTGTGACATAGCTAAAACCGCCAAGAAAGGCTATTTTTACAACAATACAACCCTCCAAAAGGGTGAAAGCGTCGCAAAGTTTGAAGAGACTTATTATTAAAATTAATGAAACACATTATTCAGAATTGAACATTCTAGCCAATGGGTTATTAAATTAAATTAAATAGTACGCATCGGACTCAAGAGAACAATATTTGCACATCAACCTTACTAAGCTTGAAGCTTATAAAATAAATCTTATACGTTTTTACAAGCTTTTATTTTATTTTTATTACTTAGTTTCACCTGTCCGGGTCTGTGTAATGGAATTTTACAAGTAAAATTTGACCCACTTCCCAGTATCCGATTGAGCTGAAATTTGGAACACTAGTGTGGTTCCCGATACAATAACTATTACATAATTCCCGCCATTTTCAACCGACTTCAAAAAGGAGGAGGTTCTCAATTCGACTGTATGTTTTTTTTTATGTTTGTTACCTCAGAACTCCGTCATTTATTAACCGATTTGGACAATTTTTGTTTTGTTTGAAAGGGTATACTTCCAGATTGGTCCCATTTAAATTTCAAAAAAAAAATACCACCCCTAAGGGTGGAAAAACAACAAATGATGAATTTAACCTACTTCTAATTGTCATATTGACTTGAAAGTTTGCAAGTATTTCTATTTCAGTTGATAGTATAGTGGTTCGGTGTTGTTGACCTGATCTGATGGCAAGGCCAGAAGGTGGATAGGTGGAACTCTTCAACGGCTAATAGTAGATACTTTGAGTTTGGGCTTATTTTGTTTGATTTGACAAGCCTAATACGTTAGAATTCTTACTTTGCTACTACTGTCTACACTAAAAAGGGAAAAATAAAAAATTTTTAACAAAAAAATAAAACCCGACTTCAAATAAAAGCACTAAAAAGTAAAATATAACTGATTGGTAGTTTTCATTTACTTAATCAAATATTTTCGAAGTCGGTGTGCTTTGGCTAAGTAATTAAAGCCTACCTATTAAATACATACCTAATCAAATATTTTCGAAATCGGTGCCAGCCCATACAAAGCAAAGCACACCGACTTCGAAAATATTTGATTAGGTATGTATAATAAATGAAAACTACCAATCAGTTATTTTTTACTTTTTAGTGCTTTTATTTGAAGTCGGTTTTTATTTTTTTGTCAAAATTTTTTTATTTTTCTTAATTAGACGGAAGTTACAAAATGGCGATTTATCATTTCCATAGTGACCCTTATGATATGGGCATCAAATGAAAGAGCTTGATAAGCGAAATACAATAAGTGAAATAACGTAATTGTAAATTTTATATGGCGGAAGTCGCAAAATGCCGATTTATCAATACAAACTTTTATTTAGTTTCCTCTTCCCGATATCTGTCTGTCTGTAATCAAATCTTGCAAGTTAAATTTGACTAAACGTCATTCTAAATCCATTATGGCGGACTCCCAAAGATGGCGGACTATATTTTTTACGTACTCCCATAATATGGATATCAAATAAAAAAGTTTGCTGAGAAGAATACGAATAAAATGAGAACTAAAAAATAAATTAATAGTAAAAAAAACATTTCAAAAACCAACCTTTTATTTAGATGCTTTAAGAATAATTAAATAAACTTTAAATTAAATAAAAGCAAGCAAAGCAAGCTTGTCACGAGTTTACTTATTTGAAATATTATATTCTTGTTTATTTACACAGGTATTATATTGATATAGTACCTAACTAAGAACAAAAAGAATATCATAAATTCCGGTACAAAAATCGACTACCTATTATATTATTTTGGTTTTTCCTTATTTATATTATAAGGTATCCGCTTTAATAACATATAATCTGTAAAAGATTCATTTGGCTAATTTAAACAAAAACAGATAGCTTAGTCCTTGTAATTGGTATTTGGGTCCCAATTAACTTATCTGGTACAGAGCGTAAAAAAGATTAATTAAGGCAAAATAGATCGTGTTTTTAATATAATTATATTGGCTATTTACTGAACATGAAATATTTTTTGTACTCATTAATTTATTTTCGTACGCACGTCGTACGTACGTAATGGTGAAGAAAAACATCGTGAGGAAACCTGCATGTCTGAGAGAACCTAGGAAGTTTTCAAAAGATATGTGAAGTCCGCCAATCCTTACTGGCTGGCCTGATCCCCCTCGTACTGAAGGAGACTAGTGCCCAGCAGTGGGACGTTACAAAGGGTTGAATACGTACATCCCCCACTTGTATGTTGCCGAGATTATTTTCGATCGCATACTAAACATGTGGACTGATTCATGTACATACCTATATGAATAATCAAAATACACAAAACTCATGCTTGTATCTTTTAATGTATCTCGGCTAGTTCAAATGAAATTTGTAATATGAGCATGAACTATATTAAACTAAAACGTTATCGCAAAAAGAGACTTTATTTTAAAATTATACAGTAAAATAACTATTTTTTTTTTATTTTTTTAAAGTTTTCCTAAATTCTTGCTTTTTTTTAAATAATTTATTAAAAGATAAACATAACGTACACATTTTCATATTATTTCTAATAGTTCTGATTATAAAAATACTAATTAATTTACTCACTGTCGATCTAATCAGAGAATCCAGTGACTGTCCCTTGAAGAGGATATACTCGTAGGGTCAAAGATAAAGTAAGCTACATCTATTATTTATGCACTATCTAATTTCCTCAGTTTTCTGAGTGGATCTAGTTTTGTACACTTCATTATGTATTAAGTTTAAAGATTTTTTTATTCTCAAAAAAGACTAAAGACTTAGACTTTTAAATACATTTTTGATTACTTTCTTGTTGATGTAAAACAAGTTCTAAAGCTATAAAAAATATTTGTATTCAGCCCTTTTTAACGTCCCACTGCTGGGCACGGGCCTCCCTTCAATACGAGGGGGATCACGCCATAGTCCACCACGCTGGCCAAGTGCGGGTTTGTGAACTTCACATGTCTTTCGAAAACTTGCTAGGTTCTCTCAGACATGCAGGTTTCCTCACGATGTTTTCCTTCATCATAAGGCAAGTGGTAATCATAAATAAAAAATATAGTCATAAATAAATATTAATTATATTTAACTAAGTATTTTTTAAGATTAAAATACGTATATATGTATGTACATACATATATACATAATTATTTTTTAAGATTTAGGTAAAACAAGTTGTGAATGATTTTTTATTTTAACACAACTAGGCCACATTTAAGTTTTTGAAATTTGCACTCTTCCCTGTGTTTCCTTTGATAATTCGTTTCGGCTTCTAACTTGGCACGCATGTCTTAAATTAACTTCTTTAACATGACCTCCTGTTATAATAAGATACTTAGCACGCAAGGTACTTTAGCTAATGCAGTAAAAAACGAACCTTGTGGTATTTGCTTAGAATTATTTTGTTTTTTACCATAATTATGTACTCCTGGAACTCTCAATTTCCCCAAGACTTTCTTTTGAAAATTAACACTAAGAAAAGTTATTATTATGTTATTTAAATAATCAGCTAAATATAAATTAATTAATAGATGTCTATTAGTAAATAAATGATTAAAATTAATTCAATAGTTTGAGAGTTTATCGTCCAAAACTAAACAAACAAAACAGAAGTATAGACGTACTATAAATATTATTGTTAAAACAAAAAGTGCAATATTACTAAATCATTAAAGAAAGAAAATTTGTGGCACTGGCATTGTCTATCACCACCATTATTTACCAATCTTGCGGTGCGCAATGAAATTGGTATATTTTTGGTCATCTGAACGCGGGCGGAGCCGCGGGCAATGGTAGTAGTTTCTATAGGTAAGCCATTATAGAATTTCACATTATCTAAAAACGCCACTTATATAAGATTTAAAGTAATATACTTCTTAAACCACTTTGAACATAATACATCAGTCTGTTATGTCGGCAATGATTTTCACTTAACTGTGATATGACAAAACGTTTCCGATACACAAAGGGTATTTGTCAAGTTATTAACGTTCAGTAATTACAATTCCAGCCTAAGAATAAATAGTTTTTAGAAATGGTGTAATTTTACTTAGGTTTTTGATGTATTACATGTTCAATCTGTGGAAGTGATTTCGTGAAAAGGGACGGAAGTGTGTAACAGGAAGCCGGTGGGGGGGGGGGGGTACACCCCCATGATGATGTTCTCCTAGCCGATTCCAGCCACGGCGGCCAATCTCATTGAGACTAGCCAACTGCGCAGGAGATAGATATTATAATGCTCATATCAAGAGTACGCGCAGACACAAGTGCACTCTCTATTCCTATCACTCTCATACTCCGGTGGGACGACTGTTCGACACGACCGGTGAGAGTTAAGGCGCAGGACCGACGGCTTTACGTGCTCTCCGAGGCACGGGGGTGAAGCACCGCCAACTTCCCAACTCCGGGCTGTTACTGAGACTTACTATACAGAAAGACTCAATAACTAAACCTGGCCCGACCCGGGACTCGAACCCAGGACCTCCGGGTGTGCAGCCGTACATGCTAGCCACTACACCACCGAGGCAGTTGACCCCCCATGATAATATATATGGAAAGATCTTGATGAGAGAAACACAATAAGCAAAGTGACGTCATTGTATATCCAATAAGGCGGACTCCCAAAGATAGCGGACTATTTTTTTATGTACCCCTTTGATATGGATATCAAATGAAAGGATTTCCTGCGAAGAATAGGAAAAAAAAGTAAACAATATTAATAAAAACGATTAATTATAAAAAAAACAAGCTTTTATTTAAATATCAATCAAAAAAGAAAGTTTAACAGGAATTCATACTTGGGAGGTAAATACTTATAATTGCAAAAATCATCTAATTTTCTTTCACCTTCAGCTTAACACAACTAATTGGTTGAGAAAAGTTTTTAAAACTTCATAAAAACTCATAGCACCTTTACACTTGTACGTATTTCTTTGAATATTTAAATGGAAATCTGTTAAATAGAATTTTACTAATCGAACGAGATTGAATCTTTTTAAATTTGTATTTACATACATAAGGTAATATATATTTTGTTTATAATAATTTTTCTCCTGGCCGATTTCTGCTACGGCGACTATTCTGCTCCATAGCAGAGCTTCGTTCGTGAACTAATGTATCCTATCTTTGTGTTAAACGTGTTGTATGTATGTAGATACACATTGCACGTTACGACACCGTTTTCATAATGATAAGTTATTTGGGAAGACAGTTTATTTTTCAATTCGTCGCGTTTACTTCAAAAGCCCAGACGTTCTGCTGGCGACGCTTCTGGTGACGCTTCCCAACCTAAAGTCTCTATTTTGCATCTTTGCAGGTGTCTTTTCTATACATATTTATACCTTAAGAAACCACCGGTACTATTTTGTTGTGACTATATTTTATACACTCTCCTCATATGAGAATCCGTGGAATATAGGATGCAAAATATTTATTTACTTTTATATTTTATCAGCGACGCACCCTCGCTTCGCTTTAACGGTACGTTCGTTTTAACAGTACATTTTAATGTAATAATTTAATGTAATGTAAACGCACAATACAATTCTTTGAATTTGTCGGATTTCCTGTACTAAGTATAATATGCATGTATCAAATAAACCTTCCTCTTGAATCAATCTATCTATTGCTGAAAGTGCATTAAAATCCGTTGCGTAGTTTAAAATATCTAAGCGTACAAACAGCGGTAGCGACTTTGTTTTATACTATATATAGATATTTAGATAACAATGACTTTAATAAAAATATAAAAGAGCCCTTTAGTAAGCTTAAAAGCTAAAGATGAAAACTTATTATAAAGCGTCAAGCGGATAGCAAAATACTTAACTTTTTACGTCTAAGTAAGACTAAGTTCTAATATCCACAACAAAAACTTTATTCTTCAAAGAAAAATATTGTGTTACACAAAGTTATATCCATCCATTATTATTTTTTTATTAAATTCAGTTAAAAAGCTCAGGTAACTTGAAATTTGTTTGTTATTAATTGTAAATGAACTGTAGTTTGTAGTCATAATATTTAATTAGACCAATTTAAATAATTTTGAATAAATGTGATTGTTTACTTAGTTTATAAGCCGGAAGTATCTACATCTATATTTTTAAATTTATAAGTTGGATGTAAGGTGTACTCTCTGAAACTACTTATCTAATTCTGAAAATTCTTTCACTAATAGGAAACTATATTATATTATATTCTTTATTGCATATTAACAGAGTAACACAGATAATACAGATACTAATGTGGGCAAAGGTGGACTTATCTCTAGAAGAGATCTCTTCCAGCCAACCTATGGAAATGAGAAATAGTGTTATATGACGGGACTAAACGAGTGCAATTGATTTAAGATAAAATTATAAATAATTATACAATTAAATAACATAAAAAGAATAAATAATGATAAATATACAATAACTATATAGCCGAGAGGCTTTTTTTATATTAAACGAGTTTGTTTACTATCAGTAAACATAACAACTTTAAATGAAGTTGGAAAACTTGCCCGAGTGTAGCGAGAATTGCTATTGCGATTATTGCTTGTTAATTGTTATGCTTTTACCTTTATGCCCTTTACCCCACCTATAAAATTTTAGTCATGTTATTGCAACTATTATCGTGAATAAAAAAGTCACTGAGATACATCTATCTCATTTTTTATAACCAGTTTATATATATTCAACACGCTTTATATATAGTTTAAAAAATCAGTCCTCAGTTACATGTTGTACATATGGGGTGTGACTCCTATCATTTCTTTTTAAATTTTTGACTACCTACTAAATTTCAGCATGTAGCTCTTCAAGTAAAACTGTGCCATATTCGGACGGATATGATGGTACTATAAAAGTTCCATTTTAAAATTTTTGCTACGGAATCCTAAAAAGAGTACCAACGACGGTGACTACAGAAAATTGAGACTTTATATCGTAAAACTTATTATATTAGTCATTTTGAATGTAAAAATAACTTTCTTTTAAATTGACTCGTTAGAAAAATACCATTTAGTAAAATATACAAGATATAAAAACTTAAAACTGTTTTTAAATTGAATTTGTCTACACGTTCTTCGAAACGCCACAAAAGTAATTTAGTTGGATTTTCTTTAAACTTGTCTATGACATGGATCTACGTGTTTCAATTATTTTCAAAGTTTACCAATTTAACGCTAGACAATTTATTCAGTTAGAAAAGATTATTAAAAATTAAACTTCATTACAAATTTCGAGAATTGATTGCACTACAACTAACAAGTTTCTAAGTATTTTTTTTCTTTGGTAGTAGTGTATACTTAGGCGCCATATTAGAATTACATCGATAAGACTTGATACTACAGGATTTTAGTTGCCCCGTGGGGAGGGGTGAGGTGGGAGGGCTCAGCAGTGTCCGGCAATACAGCCGGGCGAGAAGCCAAGAAACGCACCTCCTACCCCAATTTTTAATGCAATTTAGTATGATAATAAATAATATATTGATTCTATGGAAGGATAAAGTAATATTATCATAAAGACTGCCCTATTTAATTGAGAATTATTATTGCTATGAAGAAAAATTAAAATAGAACCTATGTATTTATTTAAAAAAAATAAACTAATCTAGGCGAAATCACTAGTAAATAATAAAATAATGAGAATTATGTGTAAATTACATTGATATATTAAAACATTTGTATATCAACGGTAAATTATATTGAGATTAGTACTTTATAGAGATCTAATCTTTGTAGGTACGAATATTTCATATTCACATTTCTAATATGGAGCAGAATATTTAGCATAATTAAAGGTGTCGGGTATTTAGTAGAATAATTAAATTAATTTTGAATATCATATTATGAGTAAATATTTAATAATATATATATATATATATATATATATATATATATATATATATATATATATATATATATATATATATAATTTACGCAACCTACATTTTGTTACCTATAAGTAGTAAGTACATTTAGATGTATTTGAAAGATTTTTTTTCATATAACCAGCACAATTATCACACATATCGAAGTTATACAATGGATTTGTTGTTTTTTCACTAGCTATTGTCGCCGTCTCCGTTTAAACCCAACGGAATATCTCCGTCGCAATATTGCTTAAGCACTCGGCCACGACGCCGCGACGAATGGCCTATCGAGGCAGACCACACAATCAAGGGCGTGTTCCCACGGTCCACTCTTCTATCAGAGAAGTACCAGGAGCAACCCGCATGGAACACCGCCCACCAACTCTTGGTTAAGGTGTATTTAAATCTAAGCCAATCTCAAAAATACTTTCTTAGATTATAATACTTTCTTAGATTTACGCGAATATTTGACATCTATATATATAAAAGAAAGTCGTGTTAGTTACTTCGCTTATAACTCAAGAACGGCTGAACCGATTTAGCTGAAAATTGGCAGGGAGGTAGTTTAGAGCCAGGAGAAGGACATAGGATACTTTTTATCCCGTTCGACCGCGTTCCAATTTTTATGATATTTTAATTTTTGGATTTCTCTTAGTCCGGAATAGGTAAGTATTAAAACATATAATTAAAATGTGAGAAAGAAAGATTTTTTCTTTTTATATCTATTTAAAACGTACCTAGCGACGAACCCGAGCGAAGCGAGGGTGAGCCGCTAGTTTAAAATAAAACTATCTTTTCGGATTTTTTCGCGGATTCATTTGGATTTTTGGTTCCCGACGTTTCGAAGGCTTTACAGCAATAATGGTCACGGGAAAGACTGAGGTGTTAGATGTCTCGAAGGTATAGTTGTTACAGACAGCCTACCCACATATAACAAAATGAAAAATTGCATTAAGTACCTTACAATATTTTATAATTTATCCAATCTCAAAAACCTAAAAAAAACTCTTTTATAGATCTTTCGTAGTCTGTAAAAACAGCAGTATTCAATCGGATCACGTCATTGAATATCTTCATATCTATTACTTACTAACGTTACTCGCGGGTCCACCCGCCTAAATAAAAGATATTAAAATTTTAAAACAAAGTTTATTTTGCTGTCGCTAAGCTGATATAGTAACTCCATTCACTCATTTAAATATATTGGTTTTCTCGTGATTCGCTAACAATTATAACATACCGCTATCAATAAACATTTTTATTTTATTATTTTATATGCATACATATGTATGTAATTTAATAATATATATAACTAGCATTGCCCGCGGCTCCACCCGCGTTCATATGACCAAAAACCAAATTCTTAGGTTTTACATATCAGTATACATATGTACTCTTACAATGTTTTTATATTTTTTCTCAGAAATGAGATATTTTCCCGTAGCAAAAAGTATCCTATATGTTGACCCGGATAACCAGCTATCATCATACCAAAGTTCACCAAAATCCCTCCAGTGGTTTTTCTATGATGCGGTAACAGACAGACAGACAAACATTCTAAAAACTGTAGATTCGGCCTCTGTACCGATAATAATATCTATTTTAATAAGATTCTCCAAAAAATATTTAATGTACAGACTCGGCTTAGTTACAATTTTATTATATGTATAGATAACATATCAAATCATAGAATAGCAACAGCTTGGACTGGATATGACATCAAATCAGTGTGACCGTTTGTGTACAAACAAGATAAATTAAGAAACAATATGTCACGTAAAATAAAAATTGCCCATGCATTTTTGTTTAAATTGGATCCGCTACCAATTTCACGTTGGGGTTTTATATAATAGTTTATTGTAAATATTTCCATTTTACATTTTACACAAAAAAAAACACAAATGTTTTTATAATTAAGTTCAGACGATTCAATTTTTAATCAAAATGGGAGGAAATTCACTTAAAAACATCCGAGTATATCTTAATTTTTAAGAGCTATCCTGATATACCCCACATATTTATGTGGATTTTTTTTCACCCTTTATTGTTTCCATCCCTTTTTATTTTTTTTCATCAGTATCACAAGAGACGTACCTATCTACTGAATTTCAGAAAAATGGCTCCAATAATCTCTGAGTAGAATGGACGTGATATACGGACAGACAAACATGACGAAATAATGATAAGGGCCGTCAAACATCCGTTTGTGCCTTTTAGTCACGGAATCTTAAAAATAATTGCAAAATCTATACATCTATACATACCTATAATAAAATTGTAACTAAGCCGAATCTGTACATTAAATATTTTTTGGAAAATCTTATTGAAATAAACATTATTATCGATACAGAGGCCGAATCTATACTTTTTAGATTTTTTGTCTATCTGTCTGTCTGTCTGTTACCGCATCACAGAAAAACCACTGGAGGGATATTGATGAAATTTGGTATGGTGATAGCTGGTTATCCGGGTCAACACAGGTATAGGATACTTTTTACCGCGGAAAAATATCTCATTTCTGAGAAAAAATACAAAAACTGCAATGAAAGAGTACCTATACTAATATGTAAAATCAAGGAATTTGGTTTTTGGTCATCTGAACGCGGGCGGAGCCGCAGGCAATGCTAGTTGCAAAATATGTTTGTGCCAATAAATAATTCTTAAAACGATGAGTTAATATACAGTCTTTTGCTAATAAATTTAACTGATCAAATGAATGTAGTTTTTATAGAACTCACTCACTCTCTTTTAGAATACACATATTTAGCGAAAACATTTCGAGAGAATATTTCATTTTGCTTAGCGTTGCTTTCAACATGTTTTAAATTTTTCTCTTTAGACGTCAGCGAGATTGTTGCTGCAAAGTTGCACTTACAGTTTTGTAGAGCATCGTCTAATACAGTAATTGCGTACCGCGTTCCCTCTTTACTAAAATCTTAGTATATATTTCTATAGAACTCTACCTTGTGCCTCACAGCGCTTTATCGGCACATTTCTCTATATTTTTTGAAGACTAATTATTTCTTTTATAATTTTTGGAATATATTTTTAAGGAATAAGATGCAAAACATATTTCTTAAATATTATTATTACTTTAAGGCAGTGGTAGCTCAGTCGTAACGCGCTCGCTTGGGTAACCGAGTGAAGCGGGTTCAAAACCACGGATTTGTACCTTTGATATTTTCATGCGTCTCTCGGTGAAGGAAAAAAACATTGGTGAGGAAGGAATCGGAGGAACAGTGAGGAAACCTACATGTTTGAGAGAACCTAATAAATTTTCGAAAGATGTGAAGTTCACCAACTCGCACTTGGCCAGCGCAGTGGACTATGACTTAATCCCTCTCATATCGAAGGGAGGCCCGTGCCCAGCAGTGGGACATTAAAAAAGGCTGAATAAAAACAAAATACTTTCCATCACATATAGAATTAATTAGTATGTAGGTACCGGTAAGGAATTTAGCGACATAGATATCAATTTCTTTTCAGGGTGCATAGTTTACAGTCGTTAAAATAATATATGGTATATGGGCATGACATGTTATAACTAAGTATTTCATATTACATGCGTTGCAGGCGTGTACATTTACAGCGTAAATATTTTTACACAGCAACTCCATCGTTAAGAGAAAAATTCTTTTTCATATGTTTCATAGAGGCTGCCAAGGTTACCAAAGCTTTTTTCTTTTTAACTCATCTTCAAATTAATTAAAAGTTATCTTTAAAATCCTCAAAATCAGTTTTTTTTAAATTAATACCTAATCAAACTTTAATAAAAAAATTGCGGCCATATTTTGCTGCCAGCACATCCGTATTTAATCTAAAAAAAAAATATTTTTATTAAAAAAAATATAAGAACGTTGTAATAACTCGATTGGATCTTCACAATAACAGATGTTTAAACTGCATCACATAATTATGTTGCTGGGTAGATAATAAATAAAAATGCATAGATACAAGAAATTACTAGAAAACAAATTTTTAATTTAAGTACAAGATTTACATTGATAAAAAGTTGTTATCGGTTATTAATTGTATCACCTTCTAAATAATAACTTGTAATTTATCACGTACCGTGATTATGTTTGTGTCTATCAATGAACGCTTATAATCCGAATGTTGCCATTTAAGGGTCAGATTTAAACAAAAAAAAACTTCTTTTTGGAAGTCGGTTAAAAAAGGTTATAATTACACATGTAGGTACTTATCGTCATAACTCACACATAATTGATTATAATCAATAGATAGTATATATCTATGTATATATTAATAGGTAAAGACAAAATGTTCAGTGTCTTTTCTCCTTTGATTTGATTTCAAACGTTTTTTTCTATTTTTCTTTAGTATCTAGTAACGAGCTTGATGTATTATCAATAAAAAAAAATTAAAACAGTTACTTTTTTCCCACCTTTACAAGATTTTTTTTAATACTAATGTTCCTTATATGGCTACCTCCAATATTGATTATGGTCGAACTTCTACCACTGGGCGAACACAAGACGGGTCAAAGTGGTGCATCACAAAACAATGCAATCACTAACTAATATACATATTATACAATAAAATAATACGTCACGCTTGTCTTATTTAACAAACATAGTGATTTTTATATATTGTTATGTATATCTCGTTCTTATATATTCTTATGTTAATAAAATAAACAAAACAATGCAATCACTAACTAATATACATATTATACAATAAAATAATACGTCACGCTTGTCTTATTTAACAAACATAGTGATTTTTATATATTGTTATGTATATCTCGTTCTTATATATTCTTATGTTAATAAAATAAATATGTAAATGTATGTAACTTCGATATTTAAAAGAGCAACTTTCGAGTTTTTCGCTGGTTCTTCTCAGCACAACAGCTTTCCGAGCCGGTGGTAGCTTCCTAACTTACTGACTACACTGATGTTTAAATTGAATTGACGATTCAAAAGTGCTTGTAATAAGTCTAATTGAATAAAGTTTATTTTATTTCATAGATAATTCAAATATACTGAATTGTTTGTAATTACTTTTTACTTTGTTTTTCTACATTTTAAAAATGCTAAAATGTATCGAAATAATAGGTACCTGTTCGTGGCACTAGGTTTTTAAACCTTGTCACATAGAGTATATTGCTACATATATAAGTATATTGCTACATATATAAATAGAGGTACAACTCGTCGTCGAAGCTGGTAATGCTTAAAAAGCGCCATCTCTATTGTAAAGTGTGAAACTTTCTATATAGGTATATACGTAGCTATATATATATTAATATTATTGTTCATTAATATTTTTACTTAGGCGCAAAGGGTAAAAATAAAAAAAATATATGATGTATTATAATTTATTTGAACATTAATAATTCTTATAACAATAAAATTCAAATATAGACATCGTCCTTCAACTAACTTAACTTAGTAGTAGACTTTACAAAGTTGGAAATGCTTTACCATCATTTCACTAGTTATACACCTGCTAATAATGGTAATTATAATATTTTATGACCAAAAAATATTTACAGTAAACAATATTAAATACAGAAACAAACATATTATATATATACATAACAATCATTACTGATTTTATATTTTTGTCAACATAGAAGGTCTGCCGTCTGGTAGTCTCTATTGCCGTACTAGGAGAACTGTATTATGGCATATGCCACAAATAGCACGATATTAAATAAATAATAACAAGACATTACATAAACCAATCAAGTTTTCACATATAACAAAAAAAAATAAGAAGCAGAAAACAAGAAAAAGAAAAATAAACAACTAAAACAAAAATAATATTTATACATCTAATTAAAAAATAACAGAAACAATGAGTAAAATGTATCTATCTATACATTTACCAAAATTCTAACTTATATATCTATAATTAAATATTTTGTTAATCAATTTAACAATACAGAGGACGAATTTTTTACAAATTGTCTGTCTGTGACCAAATCACTCGAAAACCACTGGACAGATTAAATGAAAATTTGGGATGATGGCAGTTGGTTAACAAGGTAAACACATAAATTAACATATAAACGATATGATGACGGACCCGAGCGAAGCGAGGTCCAGTCATTAATATATTTATAGCATAAAGGACACAAAAAAAATATTTAAGTTTCATTTGCGTAATGACAAGTTCGACTCAGTTTGTAGTGACGCTACTGGCTATACCAGCGGTCGCGGGTTCGGGTTCTGCTGAGGGAATTCATTCATGAGCACAAGTGTTAGTATGGCTTAATATTAAAGACATTAATTTTACTTTTATTAAATTTGCTTTTCTTTGGATGTGGTTTGTTGATGTTGGTAACAGGGCCATCAGATTAATCCTTAAATGCACACTTTAGGGATTAATCTATTGCCCCGGTTGCCTGGGTCTTCATTATAGTTTTCCCCACTGCTCTCTGCTCTCCTGTAAAAATGAAAATAAGACTTAGTAAATAAACCATCTGCTACATCTTATAGTATATAGGTCGCAAGTGCCCAAATCAAACTTTTTATGTAACTGTTGTCTTTGTCTTTTTTAAGCACATTTATCACTAGATCTAGATGTAATTTTAATGCAGGTACTTATCACGGTATATTTCTACCCCGACTATATGTCTAAATGGATAAACACCTCGAAATTAAAAATATTATTTGCTTGCTTACCATGATTTTGCTGGTTCATATATATTGACTATTCCTTTGGTTCTTTAGAGTAAAGATTCTTGCCTCAATACCCCGGCTACTCTGTGCTCCCCTGTAAAAATAAGATTTAGTTTAATGCAGGTACTTATCACAGTAAGTATTAACCCCAACTATGTTTGTACATGGATAAACATCTATTTGCTTGCTTACCATGATTCATGTTCATGTTGCTGGTTCATATATATTGACTATTCCTTTGGTTCTTGAATGAAGATTCTTGCGTCGATGTCCCGGCTGCTCCCTGCTCTGCGAAAATTTCCATATCCAACCAATAGGTGGTAAATACTGTATTGATTTTTTCGCATAGGCTTTACAGTTCTAAAAGAAAAATGATACAAATTATTAGTTCATTCATCTTAAAAAATGTATAATTAGTATATTTTCTGTAAACATAAACTTTTAAGATTCACCATCTTGTTCAAACTGACAATTCATTTAATATCTTATCTATACTAATATTATAAAGATACAGAGTTTATTTGTTTGAACGCGCTAATCTTGGGAACTATTAATCCGATTTGAAAAATCTATTATTTGTATATAGCCGGTTTATTGAAAAAGACTATAAGGTTTGTATATCATTATGCTACTACCCAAGGGAGTGGCATTGCAGTAATCATGTCAAGAAATCAGGCAGACTTCCATACATTATTGTAAAACTTATATTGATAATAATAAGTTAAAGGCTTTATTAAGTTTAGAATAGTACTTAGCAGCAAATTGTATCAATACTGTTCGTTATTGAAGTTTACTTATAACAAATATAAGTAACAATTAAACTAAGTATATAGATTGCATGATGCTATGAAACGGGTCCATAGTAGCCATAGATAAAAAATATGTATAGGTAGGTATATGTATTTATTTCAATAAATATATTATAACGAACACAATTCGATTAGCAGTCATGTCACAATTGTTATCGAAGACTAATAATTTTATTAGAATATTTTAAACTCAATGTTAGTAGTTTTAACATCTTTCAAAGTATATATAATGTATCGTTAATACTGTTTAAATCATCAGAAATAGGTAAATTATCTTTAAACAAAATGCAATTTTGGTCATTCTTTCCCTATTTACTACAAAATCATTATTTACTGTCAACTGTTACTATAATTACACTGCTCGTTAAATCGCAATTTATATATAAATTCTTTTCAAATTACAATACCTTCTTGTATTTTAATTAGGTACATAAAACATAATGAAGCTTTATATTGGGAGGACTTTGGATTTTCAGCCATGCATATTCTGAACAAAAACACCTGTTGCAAACATTATCTCGGTTATTTAACGGCACTTGTGACGTGTGCTATACGTGAAATAATATCTATTTTATAATTGATAGTACATTTAAATAAGTAAGGATTTAGATTATATTAAAGTAAACTATGAGAATCTTACTTGTACCTATAGCACATATGGCGAGAAAACGAGTGTTTACTTATTGTAACAATTTGAATAATAAAGAAAATATTAAAGAGTTATTTTATTTAACCAACTTCCTAAAAGGAGAAGGATGACCTAACCGTGCGACCGACCCGACTGCAAGGAGAGGCGTATGTTTTTCGCGCCTATCTTTGTATGTTTGTTTTTAATATTCTTTATTCCCTTATATCTTCCAAACCACTCGATGGATTCCTTTAATAAAGGTATCGTTAGATTCGTCTCATTAATGCAAGAATTAAAAATATGCGGGCTGCTAGATTTCATTGTTTAAGGTGAATTTTTTTAAATCTTTTTCTGCAATATGGGTATCATATTAAAGGTCTCATAACAAGGATTCCAAAAAGGTATAAAATTCCTGTATTCCTTATAATAATTTAAGATAAAAAATTGTTAAATATAACTTCTAATGTCTGATTGGCAAAAACTAAAAAGCTGTAAATGAAAAAGAAATATTGTAAAAATAAGAAACTACTGCATAAAAGCTAACTAAAAAGATGAAAACAAGTTCACAAAGGAATATAGTATTATGCAGTCGGAGACATACATACATTATACATTATTATGTATTTGCATACAATCTTGCGGCAAGGATGAAACGTGTACGTCTCCAACTGCATAATACTACGAGTATATTCCTCCGTGAACTTGTTTTCATCTTTTTAGTTAGCTTTTATGCAGTCGGGATTTTTATTTTTATAATATATATTTTTTATTTTTGGTTAATGTTATTTATAAGTATCGATTTGTTTGACACACCGCTAATCTATAAACATAGTTGTTAGTTGTTATAGAAGTCTACTTATCATAATAAACAAAAAAGTGGTAAGATCTATCATTATCAATAGTTAATAAATTCTAGTTATTTATAATTGCTAAGATCGCATTTGCTTTGACTAATTCCTAGCAAATATTTTCACTTAACAATAGCAAAGATATATTTAAAATAATACTTTTCTCAACCAAATTTTGAAATTAAAATTCAGTACAATTCATACAGTGCAATTTACGTGGTACTGAATTCATTTCTCTTTTGAGAGAAATAGTCAAGATTTGTAAGGTTAATAATCTTTGCTTCAATTAATGGAACATGTTCATAATATTATGTACATACGAGTATATTAGAGATTTCTACAATTCAATACTTAACGGTTAAAAAATTACACACAATATTTATTGCCGAATACGTTTTTAAAACTGCTGAACCGAATTCGCGCGACTCTAATTACGTTTTAATGTTTAGTATACATTTCTCAGAGATAAGATATTTTCTCGCAGTAATAAGTATCCTACTCGTATATGTTGATCCGGATAACTAGATATCATCATACAAAATTTCATCAAAATCTGTTCAGTGATTTTCTCGTTATACATTCCCAAACAGACAAACAGACGAACATTCTAAAAACTATAGATTCGGCTCTGTATCGATAATAATGACGATTTCAATAAGATTTTCTAAAAAATATTTAATGTACAGATTTGATTTAGTTAGAATTTTATTATAATATGTATTGAAAACAAAAGGTTTCAAAAGGAACACTATTTCTTATATGTATTTAATTTTCTTAAATCGCATGAAGCTACGGCAAACTATTGTAACTGTTGCTACAACTTGATATGGTGCTGTTATTACAATATTATTCATTCTAATAAATTAAATTTACAACTACACTGGGTTTAGATTATATTTTGTATACTAGCGGCTCACCCTCGCTTCGCTCGGGTTCGCCTCTAGATAAACATGAACAAATCTATCCCTCGGGAACCGTATATTTTTCCAGGATAAAAAGTAGCCTATTGTTTGACCGGCAATATAAAGTGCATGCCAAATTTTACTAAATTACGTGCATAAGTTGTTCTGTACTAAGCTTTATAAGTTACTATAGTTTTTTAACTATCCTACGAGAACTCTTTGATTTTCCGGGATGAAAAGTATTTAAAATGTTGACCGGGGATATAAGGTACCACCATCAAAATTTCATTTAAATCAGTCCAACAGTTTTGGAGATTAGAACTTATAAACAGACAAACAGACAGAAAAAAATAAATGAAAAAAAAACTGGATTTGTTCTATTTCTCTTCTTACGTCCCCGACTCGGCTTTTAACATTTTTTTCTATGTACAGACATTCGACCTCTACAGTTTTATTATATGTACCTGTAGATTATCTTATACCATAGACTGAGTATATATAATTAAGGGATTACAATATAAATTATAACTACCAATCATCCTATAAGCTCTTACAAAATTACCGATTTCCAATACAAACGTAGTGTGAAGCTCAAAATCTCGCGATTGACTTCAAATTCCAAATTCAACTTAATTTCATAATGTAGCTATGATATATTTTTCAAAAGATTGTTGTTCTTTTGATTAATTTTAGAAAAATCGTAAATGCGCCATGCGCGTATATTTTCAAAAACGATTTCAGCACAGAAGGAACGTAATATGGGTGACGCGTATGGAACAGATACCTCAAGTAAATCCATAACGCGTTTTCGATTTGACGCCTTCCTCCTGAAAATTCTCATCTCAATAATAAGCCCCGTGACACAGAAGAGACAGTCTAAGGATGTCCTAAATGCAAAATTGAGCCAAGAAACTACTAAGCCAGCGCCCGCGCCGGTATTATTCAACAAGCTTCTGATAGCATACATATCTTTACAGATACATCTTCTCGATCTGAACTTCGATATAGTAGCGAAAACTATATTGAAGAGCTCCTCGAATCCCATTCCAAGTATATAGAAATACTTGGAATGGGATTCGGGAATTTATGTCCATAATGAAATTTCATTGAAATCACAAAAGTTTAACAACCATAAAGGCCAATAGATAGTTCATTTGCTTATATATTTAATTAAATAAAGAATTGTTTATCTTTTTCTAAATGGAAATTTTATAGGAAAAAACTTATATTATGATTTATGTTTAACATCACTCATTTATCAAACTCAGCTTTGAGATAGCCATGTTATTAGCAAATTCAGGTCTAAATATTTAATTAAGTATATATTGTATAACTCATTAACTATTTCACCATTAAATATTTAATGTTATTAACTAGTTTATAAGTTATAACTGACTAAATTTATAATACATATCATGAAAATATTCCAATTATTTTAAGTTATGTTAAATGAATTGAATATATTGAGTACAGGGAATGTTTATGCAGAAATTATTATAAAATTAAAATATATAATTCATATAGTATAAAATAAATTTATAATATACATATAAACATACATTGTCTATTGGAATTAATACTGCATGTTTGTGCATTCTAATCTATATTATGACTGAACAGATTTCAAAATCAATATAATTATTTTACTCTTTTGGCTACAACATTTACTTTTCTGTGGTACTTTCTGGGGTACTTTGAAAAAGGATCTCATGTTTTTTCAATTTTAAGTACTATACTATAGTTTAGAAATTATTTTTCTAGTTACTTTGTATCGTTATATTTTTATAGCTAAATTGTTATTTAAAACTACATTCATCTAGCAACAACAATGCTACATAGAATCACTATGGAATTTTATAAATTGCAACATGAACATTAGTTAAAACAATGAAAATATTACTCTGTATCTATTTTTTTAATACCTTGAATGGAGCTTTCTTGCTTTTTTTTTGCTTGCTTTTGAAAATGAACAAGCCTCAAGATTGTTTAAATAGCATGATGTTAATACAAAATCAAAAAATATATTAAAAAAAATGTAAGTACATACACATATACCTACATATTTAGCTATAGCATATTCTACATATTATTAATAATTATATTGTTATGTTTTTAGTTACATTTATTTTTGATCATAATAGTATTGTAGTTTTATTAGAATGTAGTTTTATTTACCAACAACAGTTTGAAATATTATGAACACTATAAACAAAAGTCATTTATGTAATTTATAGAAATATCAGATCGATATACTCACTCCTAAAACTTTGATACCGTCACAGAAGTGCCAACCCATGAGCCAGTCTACTTCATAACTATGGTTCATAATAAGATAGCCATGTTCTTTCCCATGGTATCTAGGTATCATCATTCTTTATGTATATGGACAACTTTGTTCCTGACCACCATTCAGATATAAACACTAATTCTGAAAATAAATTACCAATTTCTATTTCATTTCTATAAAATTGATTGACACTTTAAAATAACATTAATATATTATAATACTTACGACAGTAAAACGAGTATGACGGGTACCTATTCATATATTTGACATAGGTACCTTCAGTCTCTTTACATCCAGGAACGCAGCATTGCTTGTCTGATGGCATAATTGGGCCTTGACCTTCTTGATGAGCACACCAAAAATGAAAAAATCGCAAAAAAAACCCAAACGCCAGAAACGAGTCCTAACTCTGTTCGACTAACTACGAAATTGTGATATATTGAGATCACAGTCATATGAATTTATCGGAGGAACATAAGCTCAACTCAACGATAAAACACAATAACGGGCACTTAGTTTGGGGAAAATTATAAATTTTTAAAATATCACATTGTTAAAAATACCTTTATCATCAACGGCGGACATTTAAAAACTCATCTCATCTGGTCTCAGCAGTGACATCTATTGAACGAATTAAAAAAAATTTATAAGTTTTACCCTGCCATCTCTATTGTAAAGTGGGACAACTTCAATATTTGAATTACCACGTGATTTGTATACAACTTGAATGACCCTGCCTTGTCATATCCAAATTAAGATCCAAACCAGGTACTACTCGTTTACGTTATTTAAATTTTCTTAATTAATTATATAATATATATTTGACGACACGATTGGCTCAGTTTGTAGTAACCCTGCTTGCTGTGCCAGCGGTTGCGGGTTCGAGTCCCGCTGGGGGCATTCATTTGTGTGATGAGCACGAATGTTTGTAATCCAGTCATGGGTGTTTATATTTATAATATGTAAGTATTTAAAATTATATATATGTAGTGTATCAACTATCTGGTATCCGTAACACAGGCCTCGTAGCTTACCATGGAACTAGATGGTGGTGTGTGTTAATGTCCTAACATATTTATCATAATATTGTGATAACTATTCCATTCTACCATGAAGAAAGTATATAATCAGGTAAAAATCTACTATCTATGTATATCTATACTCGTCAAATGTGGAGGTAGCTAATGCTTACAATAATCATAATTTAGCAAAGTAAGAGGTGCTAACGTATTTAATTTAGTTTTTAATAAATAACGACAGTGGATTTAAAGACTTGAACATGGATTACAGTTACTAAGTACAGGGACTGTATTCAAATTTCAATTAACGCAATGCAATAGATTTGACGACACGTTTGGCTCAGTTTTTGTAGTTGTACTCTGCCCATGCCGGGACTGACACGGCCCTATATATATATATATATATATATATATATATATATATATATATATATATATATATATATATATATATATATCATTTTCCTTACTTGTATTTCAATAATAAAGTGCTCTTACGAGATGAAGAATGTGAAATTTTAACTATTCTTATATACATAATTTATTGCACTTTCATTAGGCATATCGTCACGTTGATATTTAGTGCAGTTAACAAAGCAAAAAGATAATTATGAGTTTTTTACGCGATAACATTATTAGGTACTGATTCACACAATAATTTCTTAGGTTTACGCGATTGTTATGATTTTAATTAATCAACAAGAGTAATATTATTATACTCCTGTAATGTACCTATATAATAGCATGTACAAATCTGGAGGTGTTGGGTTCGAATCCTGCGTCGGGCAGTTTCATTGAGTGTACACCCCAAAGTTGAGAAAATCCTACATCTTTTCTCTCATCGGTTTTGTCGAATTATCATCATATAGAGGTAAAGAAATAAAAAATAATAACTGGTTTGATAATACCTTGATTGGTCCCAGTTATCAAAACCAGTCGGTCGGAGATATAGTGTATAAAGGAAACACAAGAATTTTTGTAAGTATATATTTAGAAAAATAGTGTATTACATACTATACATCATCAAACAAAAATAAAAATCTATGACTAATGAGATATTTGTCAATTATATCATTATTTAATCTATACATATAATAGAATTCTAACTAAGCCGAATCTGTACCTACATTAAATATTTTTTGGAAAATCTTATTGAAATAGACGTTATTATCGATACAGAGGCCGAATCTATAGTTTTTAGAATTTTTGTCTGTCTGTCTGTTTGTTACCGCATCACGGAAAAACCACTGGAGGGATTTTGATGAAATTTGGTATGATGATAGCTAGTTATCCGGGTCAATATATTTTTACCGCGGGAAAATATCTCATTTCTGAGAAAAAATATAAAAACTGCATTGTAAGAGTATACTAATATGTAAAACATAAGAATTTGGTTTTTGGTAATCTGAACGCGGGTGGAGCCGCGGGCAATGCTTCTATATTTCGCTTGTTATTATGCATATAAAAATACTATATTACAATATTCTATATATACTATTTAGTGAGAACTCAGTACGAAACCGATTCGTAATTTATAGGTACATATAATAAAATTGTAACTAAGCCGAATCTGTACATAAAATATTTTTTGGAAAATCTTATTGAAAAAGACATTATTATTGATACAGAGGCCCAATCTATATATATAATTTTTAGACTTTTTGTCTGCCTGGTGGAACTCATCGCGAGAAAACTAGTGGACAGATTTTGGTGTAATTTGATATGATGATGGCTGGTGATCCGGGTCAAGATATTTAATGTGGAGATTAGACTCTGTTAGAATTTTATTATAATAAATGTAAAGTTATCTTTAAGACAACTGTGACAAGCAAAACGAATAAAAAAGAGAATAGAAGTATGTGTCCAGCATAAAATGCTATCTAATATCTATACAAATAAATTAAACTGAAGTGTCTGTTTGTATTGTCAAAATAACAGCCTTTTACTAAATACATAATATGAAATTACATACGGTACTTATAAGAAAAATACCATTTTTATAATTTTTTATCTGACTGGTCTGTATATATGTATGTATATTGTATGTACTATTTTATTCGATGGCGGAAAAGGCAGTGATGTGCTCTCTTTTATAGATGCAATAGAAACATATAAAGAATGTGTGAATATGGAGGATAATATTGCTTTGCGAGGCCTTCCGATTCTGCTAACGGATCTTGCCGCAACGTGGTGGTAAGGTGTAAAACCCACCACGCAAAGTTGGCATGAGGCAATAGAGCTCCTTAAACAAACATTCGGTCCTCAATTACCACTATATAAAATTTATAGGAAAATTTTTAGTAAAGAGCAAACTCAGGAGCCTACTGACATATTTATTTGTAATATTAGAGCCTTATTTGCGCAGTTGCCTCCTTCGCATTTGACTGAAGAAGTTAAATTGGATATGGTATATGGTCTACTTAGTAAGCGGATTCGAGAGAAGGTACCACGAAGTTCTTTCATGTCTTTTTCAGAGTTATTGTCGCAGGCTAGACAGTTAGAAGAATTAATGGATGAGAGTCGAGTCGAAGTCAATCGACCTAATCTGTCGCAAAGTCAAAGATTAAATGTTGCGTACAGTCAGAGACAGGGTATCACACCTGCCTCTTCTTCTTCCGAGTCTAATGAACCAGTTAAGGTACCGGTTATAAATAGAAATAAGTGCTCCTATTGTAAACGATTTGGACATAATAAAGACGCTTGTGAGAAGTTGTCATATAAAAATCAGCAAAATGAAAAGGAGTCAATACCCCACCCCAGTTGACTTGTTTTGGATGTGGTGCACCGGGAGTGATTCGTTCAAATTGTGCCACATGTAAAGGGAATAAACCAGTGGTGTCAACCAGTAGTGACTTTCATTCGGTTTCAGCAAGTGTAGACTGTAAGGATTCGCGTGGGCGCCCAGTGATTAGTATAGGAATTTATGGCGTTAGTGGTAAAGTTTTTGTAGACACTGGTGCAAAACATTGTGTAGGAAGTGTTAGCCTTAGATCCCTGTTAATTAAGAATAGACATAAGTTAGATACTGTTTATACTGAACATGTGAATGTGCACAAAAAGTTAAAGTGGCGCACGTCCGCGTAACATTGAGAGGGATAACGTTAGGTGTGGATTTTATTACGCTTCCTAACGCGACGGAAAGTTTATTAGGTATGAATTTTATTCAAGACATTGGTATGGTTTTAGATTTTCAGCGCGGTATTTGGTTTTTGAGATGCGATCAGACGCCCCAACCCATTGAATATGAGGGTAAGAAAGCAAACAGAAGTGCGTTTTTGCTAGAGGGTTAATCACCTGAGGCATGTTGTTTCTTCACATGGTATTGAGCCCAACCCGCAGAAGGTTGAAGCCGTGAACAGCATGAAGCCTCTGACTAACGTTAAAGAGTTAAAGACGTTTTTACAAACCTGTTCTTGGTTCCGCAAGTTCATCCCGCAGTTTTCGGATGTAGCGCGATGTCTCACAGATTTGACAAAGAAGACCAAACGCTGGCAATGGGGGGAGAGTGAGCAACGAGCTTTTGAGGGGCTTAAATTACAGCTTACCACCAGTCCCATTCTTAGACAGCCAGATTTTGAAAAACCTTTCGTCCTCCGAACTGACGCTAGTGCGTATGCCTTAGGGGCTGTTCTTATGCAAGGTGAAGACTCTAAGGACAAGAGACCTCTGCCGAACGCAATTATCATACAACAGAGCGTGAAGCTCTGACGGTTGTATGGGCTTTGGAGAAGTTTAGAGTCCCGTTGGTTCTGAAGAGTTCCATCCCAACTCTTGTGATATTTGCCCGGTAGCTGTTGATTTACCACGTCAGAAGCCTGAGGACGTTCGCGAAGCTCAGATGATCCTGACGTCAATAAAGTTATATTAGCTTTTGAGCAGCCTGATCACGCTGACGAAGTTTTACGTTGGTCTGATCGAGGTTATTATCTTTCTCAAGGTATTTTATATCGGTGTGATCCGGATGTCGAGTCCGAAGAAGCCCAGCTAGTAATTCCAGAAGCATTGAAGGCCGAGCTCATGAAAGAGCTACAGATTACACCATATCTAAAGGAGTTTGCGCGAACCTTGAAGGACGTGAAGCATCGAATAGAAGATAAGCAGGATGCTCGGAAGGTAGACAATGACAAGCATCGCAGGAGTTCTCCATCTTATAAATTGGGTGATCTTGTGCTGGTGGAGGCACATCTACCTAGCAACGCTTCAAAAGGGTTTAGTAGAAAGTTTGCGCCAAGACGGGAGGGACCATATCATATATCTCAAATAGCCAGTCCTTCGTCTTTTGTAGTGTCCGATAGTCAAGGTCATGTTAAGGGCAAATACCATGCCAGTGCCTTAATGCCGTATGCAGGGTCTTCTAAAGTTATTGTACACCACAGACGACGTGGCCGACCAACCAAGTCACAGTCGGGTCGTCCTTGTGACTTGGAGGGGGAGGCTATAGCGCGTAGTAATATAACCACCGCACCGAACGTCCCTAAAGTCACCCTTGTCCCCCGCGACGCTTCCCGCGTTTCCGTGCGCCTGCTTTTCCGCTCAAAAAAATTAAAACCTACCTAGAGACGAAGCCAAGCGAAGCTAGAGTGATTCGGTAGTAATAAATAATATTGTTTGCATTCCTTATATTTAACAACTTTCTTCTTTGTGAAATCAATCAAATATGACAGACGAATAGACAGACAAATGTGTGAGTGATAAAAAAAATGCCTATAAATGTTTAACGACATTATAAGTTCTTATATAAAACAATTAATAAATACAGTCATAAAGTATTTCGTATTACAAAGTATTTTGTAGCACTTGGTTACAATAAATTTAAATACGCCATTTTATGATTAGCAAAAAGAAAAAGCATAATAAATATTAATTAACGAAATAAATATTTTAAAAACGCCAAAATATATGGATAGTGGATATCATATTCAATTGACGTGAATCAGCCTTAATATAAATCTGAACACGTATTATAAATTGACTTTTATCTCATACATATAATATAACATACTAATTTACTAATTTATAGGTAGCGAATATAAAAAAAAGTATGTGTGTGTACTTATGTACGCACATAAGAAGTTATACTTCTTTGGCGTAACAGAACAAAAATAGCTAAGATTTCATCCCATCTGTCACTACTCTCTGTTTGTAAAAGGAATGCAACTAAAGTGTGCGCGCGCATCGTAAAAATTTTACTCTCATATTTTTTTCCAAACGTGCCAAAAGAAGTATAACTTCAAAAAAATATATACAAACATAGTATCTATGTTTTTTTTCTCCTTCTTGGAAGTTGGTTAATATTTTTAACAAAAAACATATTAAGTACCACATGACTATAAAACTATTTTATTAGTGACAATACGCTACATTCTAAAATCTATAAAATTAATATTTATTTTTTTTACCTTTTTCTTTTCATGTTTAAAATGAGATGAAAGGAAAATAATAAAACACAGTTTTTTTTATATTATATACTATACATGATTGACTTTTTGAGTTAGAGTCATCGATCAAAAAAACTACAGATACAGATAGATACACAATCTCATGCAAAGATTCTCTTAAACCCCATTAATTGCGTTTAGACAATAATTATTCTAGTTGAAATAAATACACAACAATGTAAATTGAACCTTAAATGCAAAGCTTAAAGTTGTATTCACAAAAAAAAAATAAAAGCGCTCAAATGTTCAAATGAGCGCTCATTCGGTGAGAACATTTTTTGTTGCTGATTGTGTATCTAGTACTTTTTTGATAGATGGTTATAATTAACATTCAAAAATCATGTAAGTAATTTATTTGTTATATTATAAATAAAAAGGTAAAAGATATTATTATGATCACACTGGGAGATAAAAAACACCAATTATTTTATTCATACAATTGTTTTTATAAGTCTTACTGCATTCTATAATTTACATATAATCTGGTAATTAAAAAAACAGATCTTAATCAAATAAATCATCTTTTTAGGGTTCCGTGACCGAATGGTCCAGTAGAACCACATTACTAAGCCTGCGCTGTCCGTCCGTTCGTCCGTCAGAGGGCTGTATCTCATGAACCGTTATATGTAGAGTAGAAATTTTCACAGAGTATGTATTTTTATTGCCGCTATAACAACAAATAATAAAAAAAACAAGATGGCGAATTTCAAAAATGCTGCCATGCAAATAAAAAACAACGCTTATGCTACGGAACCCTTCGTGTGCGAATTCGACTCGCACTTTAAATTATTATCTGATAGATTGGCGATTGTATAATCTTATAGATTCTATTTATAATATCATAGCTATGTCGCAATTATAATGACTATCTTAAACATATATTTAAATGTATATAATTTTATTAAATAATGAATTGACAATTCATAAAGCCTTATTTTATATTTTTATTATATAATAATATTCTGACATAAATAATGACTCATAATACCATATTTAAAATAAAATAATATATTTTTTATTTAATTAGAAAAACATAACTAGATATATAAAAAAACGTGTGTATGTTACTTATGTACGCACGTAAGAAGCTATACTTCTTTGGCGCAAGAGAACAAAAATAGCTAAAGATTTCATCCCCCATGTCACAAGTCTCTGTTTGTAAAAGGAATGCAGCAATCTTCATCATGTCGCTTTTTGGCTGTCGGTGTCCGCGCGTATTGTAAAAATTTTACTCTCATAATTTTTTCCAAACGTGCCAAAAGAAGTATAACTTCAATAATACACTTTGAATAATCTTATTCCATTGCATACATGGTCAAATAAAATTAAAATAACATGAGAACAGTCCAATAAATTCAGTCTTTTTGATAGAAACTTTTTCCGCCATTTTGACACTAACGGCTCATACACGCGGTGACAATTATCTAAATCAATAATAATGAGTGAAATACAAACTTTATTCTTTCAGTTATAATAAAAAAATATATTATAAATCAATTGACATTGGTATTTTTTCTAATATTTTTTTTTTGTAAAATATCGAAAATTATTTTTTTAAAGTTTTAGATTTAGATGTATGACTGCATTTCATTCGGCTTTGTGGAAAACCGCCAAAAGTCTAAATAAGACTCTTATCTTATTTCTATAACGACACGTTTGGCTCAGTTTTTAGTGACCCTGCCAACGGTCACCGGGTTCGAGTCCCGTTGAGGGCGTTCATTTGTATGATGAGCACAAATATTTGTACTCCAGTCATGGATATTTATATTTATAATAATATGTATTTATTTAAAGTTAACTAGATGGTGTTGTGTGTTAATGTCCCAATATACATATATTCTACTCTCTTTCCAAGATGTTTTAACTTTCAAAATTAAAGCTTTAAAAATATTACTTTTCGATATCCTACAAACGAATATTCAATCACATTTTAGATTCTCCATATATCATTAAATCGTACATTTATTCCTTCTCTATTTAGTAGACAGAGAGTTTATTATTTTTAATATGTAAGTAAATATTAGGAAGCATCCATTAATTACGTGAGACAGTTTTGGCGATTCTTACGACCAAACTCACGTGAGATTTTTTAATATTCGTATTTGCAATGTAAATGAATTAATCTGTGCTTCGATTACATTAGATTTATTTTAAAAAAATCTTATAATTTTCTTTAAGACTAGTATTTAAGATTTTTAATAACGCAGCATAAAAATCCGTACGTAGCGTAGAACCACAATGAGAAAATCAAACAATAAAATACTTAAATAGGAACTATTAAAATTCGTAAGATAATATTATTATATATTATATTTATTGAATGTTAAGAAATATTTGTTCATATTTAATAAACGAATAAATTGTTTCCAAAAAAATAATAATTTATTAATAGTTAAAAAATTCTTTTATCAGTGCATAATTAAATCGCAATGAATATTATTTAGCCATATTTTAGTGGAGATTTTTTTATACTTAAATGAGCCCAGTTTTCTCGCAATTTTACACAGTCTCTTGCGGAAAAAAATTACGCAATATTTGCCGAGACCACCACCCCTTTCAACGCCTCACGTAATTAATGGATGCCCCCTTATGCTAATCATCTAATGTCATTAAGAAAACCCATCTCCCTTTTACAGCATAATATGAAAAAAAAAACAAAAACATTTGGTATAAATAACACTGTACTTTTAAAGTACTTACAAATTGCACATATGTTCCAAAATTGCTAATCTTAAGCTATTCACATTTCATTAGAAATATGTTTTGTTTTCGCCTTACGTTCTAATGCTCATCAGAAATCTTTATATTTGTTATTGGAATATAGATGATGTAATTAAATATTAAAAAAACGATTCAATCAAAGCTAATAATTGTATACTAAGTGTAACACCAGGGATGTTATCTAGTTCCGTAACCGTGACCGAAACTATCGGATATCCGAAATAATTTCATATCCGTATCACAAATAAGTTCGGCTTTCAGATAAAGGCGGATAAACGCTATGATATAGTTATATTTTTTTATGAATCCAAACCCTAAACAATAAATTACGATACATTGTTAATTTCTTAAAATACTTGTCATAAATCATAACTACTTCCGAAGCTATCGGATAATCCAAAATAATATCATCCGTATCCGTAAACGAAACCGACAGAATATTATCAACCGTCTCCATATCCGAAATTATCCGAATATTATCCGTATCCGAAATTTTATATCCTTAACATCCCTAAACATTTGAATACTGACATTTCATTCAATACAAGCGTACTATCAAATATTTGTACACTTTATAAGGACATTATTAGCTCACATTATGTAGATTGTATGACTCATTCAAGGCTGGGTGCTAAAAACAATGCATTAGGCGCTGTACTAAGATTTGCAGATTGAAATGAACGTTTGATACTAACATGAGGGTATTGACGACGCCATTCGAGTACCTGAAACATAATATTTAGTTAAATATAAATTATTTATTGTACTTTAGAGAACATACATATATTACTTTCATAGATTTACGCGAATATTTGACGTTTTAATTTTATTTTTTCGGACTTTTTCCCGGATTTATTTTGATTTTTGGTTTCGTTCGGATGCTTTACAGGAATCATGGTCACGGAAAAGACTAATATTTTAGACGTCTCAAAGGTAAGAAAATAGTTGTAAAAGACAGTATCTACCCACAAAATTACAGAATGATTTCAAAAATACAACTATATAACAACTTGTGAGACGTCTAAAATTTGGCTATTAATACTGATGTATACATAGACTTTTTTGATACATTGTCTTATTATTTGTTTTTGTTTCATCAATTGTAAATCTTAATGGTGTACCATATCCTGTATATAAATAAATACCTCATTCAAAAATTAATGTTTTTAAACCCGAGCGAAGCGAGGGTGAGTCGCTAGTATTTTATAAAACACTAGCGACTCACCTTCGCTTCTCTCAGGTTCGTCCCTAGGTTGATTCCCCATACAAATTTTCATCCCCATTTTCACACCCTTTAGGGATGATTTCCGGGATAAAAAGTATCTTTTGTCCTTCCCAAGGTGTCAAACTATATTCTTACCAAATTTCATCTAAATCGGTGCAGTAGATCCAGAGATTACCCTCCTACAACGTCATAAACTCACAATTCACAACTTTACAAACTTTACCTCTTTATAATATTAGTAAACATAAATGCGAAAATTTGGATGAATGTTTGTTACTCGTTCACGCCAAAACGGCAGAACGGATCTGGATAAAATTAGGCACAGAGATAGATTATAGTCTGGAATAGCACATAGGTTACTTTTTATCCCGAAAAAATTACAGTTCCCGTGGGATATATTTGTATTTGTCTAGGGACAAACCCGAAGCGAGAGTGAATCGCTGGTATAAGATAATTACCTGTGCTTCATGTATTTGATCACAAAAACTAACATCGAGTAATCTGAGCTCGCGGCACTCCGCCAAGATACTGAAATTAGAAATCATTTTTGATTATTCATTCATATTAAAATATATTCATATTATGATCGTTGCAATAATATATAATTATTATTATTCTAGTCTATTTTAAATAGAAATAAAGAATCTTTTTTATAATAATTAAGTTCACGATTTTAATGACTTTTTTTTATTACATATTTTTTTAACATCTGTCAAAAAGTAATATATGTATGGCTATCGAAAGAGTTCTTAATTATAAATAAAAGGTATAAAGGTAAATACATATTTGTGCCTACAATAATAAGAATTTCAACATCCTTTAAAACTAGGTACTTAAAATTAGCCTATACTTTTAACCCATATATATAAAATAAATTCGGGTGTGTCTGTTTTGATGCCCTCTTGATCGATTTCGGCCACGACAGCCAATCTCACCGAGACAACATATAAGCCAATTGCGCAGAAGATGTTATAGTCACTCACATCCTCGACCTGTCGTCTCCGGTGGGACGACCATTCGACACCACCAGTGCAATATCAGCCGCAGGACTCTACGAGGCACTACCAATTTTCGGACTCCAAGCTTTTACTCAGTCTTATCAGAAAAACTCAACGACTCAACTAGACCTGACAAGGGACTTGAACCCAGGACCTTCGGCTGCATCAGCAGCCTTACATACTAGCCACCGAGTCAGATTCAGACTATGGATACCACATAAAAGAAAATACGTAAAATTTCGCACATACATAGATAGCTACAACACTTTACAACACTTATAACTCGAAAACTGCTGGACCGATTTCCATGGTTTTTGGTTTGTTCGATTTGTCTCCGCCTCGAATAAAAGAATAACTATTAAAACAACGGAAAAATTCACGACAAAAAAAAATTGAAAAAAAAAATTCAATACTAAGCGTCAAAACGTTTAGTATATATAAGTAAGTAATAGTAAAGTTGATAACAGTTATTTTATCTTCGAACAAATATCTTAGCATTTGAGGCAAAGGTAAGTAAATTACTATCTATCATCCTCCTTCTTTATCCTCACGATTTAAACATATAGCTTGAAGAGTATACCTGGCTGCAACTGAGTATTTTATGATATAAAAACCCTAACTATTTTGGCCCGACTCGGGACTCGACGATCACATATGCCAGCTAGATCTCTTGTTGCAACCAGGTCACGGAAACCCGTTCCAAATACAACCTTTCTCTAAGAATAGCCGTTAACCATTGTTATTTCGGTTTACTAAACCGTTCGTTTTTACTAACCGGTTAATAAACGAGTTTAACTAACAATAAAATAAAGTCGTATCTTACTCAGAACATATATCAGATGTGACAGCTCTGACTCCCAAAAGGTCTAACTGGGCAAGTTTCGTAATTTTAGGCAGTAGCACGCGTAAATCCCTATCACAGATCCCCCTCAAAGCGCCCAAGAACAGCTTCCGTAACTCCCCACCAGATAATGCAGCAAGCCATTCACCCGAACCACCTGCTTGTAGGCTGAAATAATTAATATACAAAAATATACACAATTAGCGTCTTAAGTGTCCATTTTTTGGAAAATCTTATTGAAAATAAGACATTATAATATTAATAGACATTATCGACACAGAGGCTGAATATACAGTTTTTAGAATTTTTGTCTGTCTGTGTGACCGCATCACGAGGAAACCACTGGACTTTGATGAAATTTGTTATGATGATAGCTGGTTATCCGGGTCAACATAAAGGATACTTTTTACTGAGGGAAAATATCTCATCTCTAAGAAATCTATACTAAAAGTTAAAACGTAAGTAGCTAGTTACATACATAAAATTAGCATCCTTCCTGAAGTCAGTCAAAAGGTAAAGTCTATATACACAATCACTTACCACCATCCAACATCTAACTCCTGTAGTTGTCTACAGTGTCCAAGAGCCCTAATGCCCACTGCAGTTAAAGAGTAAGATTTCCAAAAATCCACTGACAGTAAGTTCGGACAGTTCGCACCTAACGCCATCGCTACTTCGTCCATCGCTGATATCATTTTACATGAACCTGTATGGAAGAAAAGATTTTAATTTTCGGTTTAAAATATCTTTATATCGTCAATATTTTTATGGATTATTTTTTTGTGTTTATTTTTAAAATATTTCCGACACAATCGTCAAAAACGTGTTTTTTTTTTGTTTTTTAAATTTCCTTTTTGATTATTTATCTGGAATTTATTACATGATTTATTTAATATATAAATATCTTGTGTAAAGATGTTTGTGATTGCACCCCTCGAAAACGACTCGACCGATTTAAATGATTTTTTTTTGTATAATTGGTAAGTATGAGAATAGGTCGTAAAGTATTTTTCACCCTCCCTCCTTCACCCCCCATTTTTTAATCGTGATATATTGGTAGTATTTTCAACCGACTTCAAAAAGGAGGAGGTTCTCAATTCGACTGTATTTTTTTTTATGTTTGTTACCTCAGAACTTCGTCATTTATTAACCGATTTGGACAATTTTTCTTTTGTTTGAAAGGGTATACTTCCAGATTGGTCCCATTTAAATTTCAAAAAAAAAATACCACCCCTAAGGGTGGAAAAATACCTAATAATGAATTTAACCTTCTTCTAATTGTCATATTGACTTGAAACTTTGCAAGTGTTTCTACTCTCGTGAGCAAAAAAATCGACTCAGGACGCACGCTTGCGGTTAAAAAGCTCTAGCAAAAAATCGGAAGCTTTTATTATATTTCTGATTTTAACATCTCAAAGTTCTTTGTTTTAGCTTTAAAATGAGTGGTCTATGTTGTTATTAAAAAATGTTTTCTGGTAAAGAAAAAATATTGAATGAGATGGAGTCTTAAGCAATAAAAAAAGTGATGGTTGACGGTAAAGAAAATACCACGTAAAATTCGTCAAAACAATAATTTAATTAAAATTATTTTTTTAATATTTAGTGTTGCCCCTCCCTGGCCCTAATAACAGCTTCCAATCGCTTTTTCATGGATCGAATAAGTTTCCTTACTAGATCTTGTTCGATGCTATTCCATTCGTCGATTAGCGCAGCTTTGAGGTCCGCCATCGTGTCTGGTGCAGGATTTCTAGCCCGAACTTTTCTTTTAAGATCATCCCACAAATGCTCGATAGGATTTAAGTCCGGGCTATGCGCTGGCCAGTCCATAGCGGCAATTACGACCTCCTGTAAATACTGCCGGACGGAACTTGCAGTATGTGGACGGGCATTGTCGTGCATTAGGACGAAGTTTTCGCCAATGAAACCGGCGTAGGGAACGACGTGATCCTCTATAATCTCTTCGATGTATCGGATCGCCGTCAATCCTCCCATTCGACCGCCAGTTTCAATAAAAACCAACTCGGTTTTTGCCTCGCTTGAAATGCCGGCCCACACCATCCAGGAACCTCCTCCAAAAGCAACATTTTCTTTGATACAGCACTGCGCGAATCTTTCCCCAGGTCTTCTGTAGACTCGTCCTCTTCTATCACTACCATGCAAGCACACTCTACTTTCGTCTGAGAAGAGAACGGTGCTCCATTGTTCGTCAGTCCAATCAACATGTTCTCTAGCAAAACGTAGGCGGGCTGCTCGGTGGTCTGGGGTTAATTTGGGGCCAGTAGCTGGCCTTTTTGGCTCAAGCTTAGCTGCCTTAAGTCGTCTTCTGACTGTCCAGCCACTCACAGCTACTCCTCGCCTTTCTCTGAGCTCTTGTTGGACTTGAACACCAGTGAGGGCCCGATTTCTTAACGATGTGCTGACAATAAATCGGTCATCTCTCTCTGATGTGCACCTTTTTCTACCGGAACCGCGTCTTCGATTAAAGCCACCAGTCTCCTGGTAACGACGGTAAACTCTGGAAACAGCAGACTGGCTCATGTTCAGTGCACGTGCCACTTCACGCTGACTCTGGCCTTGTCGCAATAGGGTGATCGCTTGAGCTGCTAAATCGCTTGTTGTGTCCATTTTCAGGTAGAATTCTTGATTGTTGATAGCGGAGATGTGTATCGGTTGACGTTTGACGGCTAACTGATAAGGGTGGGTCAGGTAAATAACCTTTTATATGGGTCAGTAACCCTTAATTAGCACTATTGTAAACAAGCGTAAAAAGGGTGGTTACTGATTACAACATATTGTTGGGTTGTGTGAGCAATAAACCTTACAATATTTTATATCATTTTGAAGCTAATACTAGCAGCTTTAAGATTTTACTATGAAAAAAATATATTTGCTTTCAGTTTTTTTTCCAGTGACTTGCGACTACAGATGTGTCGTCTGTGTTTTTTGCTCACGAGTGTATTTCCGTTGATAGTACAGAGGTTCGGTATTGTTGACCTGATCTGATGGTAAGGCCAGAAGGTGGATAGGTGGAACTCTTCAACGATAAATAGTAGATACTTCGAGTTTAGGCTTATTTTGTTTGGTTTGACAAGTCTAACACTTTAGAATTCTTACTTTGCTAATACTGTCTATACTAAAAAGGGAAAAATAAAAACTTTTTAACAAAAAAATAAAAACCGACTTCAAACAAAAGGACTAAAAAGTAAAAAATAACTGATTGGTAGTTTTCATTTACTATACATACCTAATCAAATATTTTCGAAGTCGGTGTGCTTTGCTTTGTATGGGCTGGCACCGATTTCGAAAATATTTGATTAGGTATGTATTTAATAGGTAGGCTTTAATTACTTAGCCAAAGCACACCGACTTCGAAAATATTTGATTAGGTATGTATAGTAAATAAAAACTACCAATCAGTTATTTTTTACTTTTTAGTCCTTTTGTTTGAAGTCGGTTTTTATTGTATTAGCAATATTATATAAATACATAGTAACGAACCCGAGCGAAACGAGAGTCAGTCGCCGTTTATCGTAAAGGCAAAAGCAGCATAGCATAAAAGCGGGCGTACCCGCGGGTTCTGCTAGTTTTAGTACATTATTTATCTCGATGCAATGCAATTGGGTAGTTGACACCACAAATCAATTCACATACTTTTTATGAGCAGTCAAAACGCGATTCCCCATACATTTTGTATTTCAATAAGCAACAGGGTTCGAATCGATAATTATCATTGATAATTATTATGGGTTGATAATTATCTTCGATAAATATAATTGAAAATATTTAATTTGTTACTCTTCAAATTGTCGATCAGCTAACTGAACTCTCTCAATCACCAAACTCAGTTAATGCAGTTGAGGAGGATGAGGATGATATTACACTCATTAAGTAGTCTGCCCACTACACCGTCTCATACCATGACCGTGCTATGAACGTATCAGAACGTATCATCCGCGTGTCATATCCGTCTAGTTCCCGTTTTCTCAGTCGTAGTAGTCACATGTTTTCGCATGAGGCAGCCGCGTCAGGAAGAGTGAGTGAATATTTTTGATACGAAACTTATTTCCTATACCTATACGATGGCTATTAGAAACTTGTCTGATAAAAAATTAACAATGATAGTCATTAGACAATGAAGAAAGAGAATAACATCAGTCGATCACGACGTTACTAGGTTCACGCCGTTTTAAAAAATATATAATTTAAAATAAAATATTATCACTAGAAGACAAGCGACAACACGTTTATAACGGCTTAGAACGGTCATCATACGCAGTTATAACCCGTTTGCTCACCATTTCGTCGTCCGCGCGCACCAGTTCGGCAACGTCGCGTGCCAGGCACGGAGCGTATCTGCACCGGCAAAGTATTGATGCCGACAATTATTGTTAACTTTCCATGCACGGCACGCGACGGTGTTGGTCGGTGACGGAAAGATCTTGGTCGGTGATGGAACAGTCCAGTGGGCATAGTCTCATAATTTTCAATACAAAGAATTTTTTTTGCCTGACACGGTCCTGTTATGGTCCTAGCACGGTCATGGTATGAGACGGTATAGTGGGCAGAGACCTTTAATTTAATTAAATAGTGTCTATTTAGTTGGTTAAATTTATTCTGTTTTTATTCCATAGTTTGTATATATCAAAATAATGAAAAAAATAATAATAAAAGAGTACTTTGTTTGTTAAAAGTGTATAATTTATTCTAACGTAAATTATGATAGGCAAGTAGTCAAATACCAATACCTACACAAGGATTGCTAAGATTCTTGTATCTGTTTGATAATTATCGGATAATTATCTTGATAATTATCGCGATAATTGTCAAAAGATATATTTATCTTGATAATTTCATACCCTGATAAGCAACCGACCAATCTCCGTGTCTTCTCTATTCTACAGTGACATTGGCGAAGTATCTGTGTTAAACTGGCACACTTTGAGCCATTAACAAGAAAATTGAATTGAATTGGCAACAGCAACCTGCGACGTGAATATTTGCAAACTCAATTGACTAAATATTTATTGATTTCATAGAAAATATAAATAAAAATCTGATTTCACAATTAATTGAAAATTATTCGGGTTTTTAACACTAAATTAAACTGTTTTTTTTTTTAGAAAAATTGTATGTGCCATAAAATTATTGGTTAACATGTGAACGAATGAAATTAATCTTTATTCAATTAGACTTATAAAAACACTTTTGAAACTACCCGATTATGTTCATCTCGCAAACAACCAAAGCTTAATCCTCAACGACCGCGGACATACCGGCGTTACAGTACAATAGATTTCTTAGAATTTTAATTAATATCTTAGAAATTTACTTGGAGGTGTTAATTAAAAAAAAAACATTTAAAACATGCGAATAATAATATCCAGTTTCATGTATGTATGTAAAAATGTACATAAAAAAACAATTTCACTTACCAACATTAAGATGTTGTAAGCCAGGATTGGACCAAATAATGGCGACAGCAGCTGACGTTGTTATATGAGTTCTGTACACGTCGAATCTTTTTAACTTCGTGAGAGAAGACAGGCATGACCATTCTGAACAACTCACTACCGATCTGAGGCATAATTCTGTAATTAATACATTAATATTCACATATTATATTATTCAACATATATTTTAATAAGTAATTATATGTATTGAACATATGTATGAATGAATGAATGAATTACTCTTTATTATACACCCAAAAAGAGAAAAAGAAAATATAGGTACATAATATAGAAGAAGGTACAAGAGGCGACCTTATCGCTAAAAGAGCGACTTCTTCCAGGCAACCTTTAGGTGTGTAGGAAATAGTACTAAGGTAAGAAGGGTATGTATATTGTATGGATAAAATATATGTATTATAATTACTATTGTTATCTATGTATTTTATGTACTTGTATGTTTGTGTTATTTATTATACTAAGACTACATGTAGTATGTTATCTATACATATAACAAAATTCTAACTGAGTCGAATCTGTACATTAAATATTTTTGGAAAATCTTATTGAAGTGGTAATTGTTATCGATACAAAGATCGAATCTATACTTTTTAGAATTTATGCGTCTGACTGTGACCGCATCACGAGAAAAACACTGGACAGATTTCGATGAAATTTGGTATGATGATAGCTGGTTACCCGGTTGTTGTTCTCAATATTTATTAATATATGTTGATATAGGATATATTTTACTACTTTGATACATTCAAATAAGTTCATAATTGCAAAAGAATTTTTTTGTGATTTAACTACAAATTTATGGTTTTCGAATTCTTCCCTTTACGCTAAAAGTATGAAAACTTGTTAGTTAACTTATTTGAAATTTTTCGCCCAATAACGGCCAATAGGTTTGGATTAAAATCTTGATTTACACATAGTAAATCGCTTATAGCGATAAGGTCACCTCTTGTGTATCATATATTTGTTTATTTCTTCTTTTGTGTATTCCTTCGTGGTGTACAATAAAGTATATATATATATATATATATATATATATATATATATATATATATATATATATATATTTCATTCGTTTATTTATTAGGCGGAATTGGGGGCAAAAACTAGTTGAACACAAAAAAAAACCATTGTTTTATTCACCTTCACTTGAAATACAAAAATTCAATGGGACTCATCAATATCACATGATATTACACAACTTAGATCTTTTATAAGAACAATAAAAATTAGATTTACCTTGCAAATTGGATGACGTGTCAACAATGGCTCTTAGCACTGAATTATCAACAAATTTACAACAGTTCATACGTAAGTGCGTAAGTTCAGCTCCGCTGTCTTTCAGGAAGCTGGAACAATATTTATTAATATTATTAATTGCTTTTATATCATCAAGGCAGTGGTAGCCCGGTGGTAACACGCTCGCTTGGAAAACCGAGTGAAGCGGGTTCAAATCCCGGGGCTCGCACCTCTGAAATTTTCATGTGCGAATCATTTTGGATATGATTACCACTTGTCTTACGGTGAAGGAAAACATTGTAAAGAAACCTGCATGTCTGAGAAAACCTAGTCTGTTTTAAAGACATGCTCAGTCCGCCCGCACTTGACCAGCGTGGACTATAGCCTGATCCCCTCGTACTGAAGGGAGGCCCGTACCCAGCAGTGGGATGTTAAAATGGGCTGAATATGAATATCCTCGAGACTAACCATGTGCGAAGGACATATTACACAAATATGCGAGGACAATAGTATATACAACAGGACGATATAACCGATGAAATATTATGCAATAATATTAGTACAACGTCATCGAAAGATTTCATTTCATAACAGAATCTCATAGTATTCCCATAACATTATAAACTTCTTGTATAATAACACTTAATAATTTATGTAAATATTATGTACATACAAGCAAATTTCTTACATAAGATTATAGCATTTCATAGTAACAATTATTTTTTAATAATAAAGGAAACAATAGTCTGTAATAAATAATAATAGCTATTTCAATGACGCAAGCATAAGAAAAAACAATACGCAAAGTGTGTGCAATAGAATTTAACTTCAATTAACTAGAATGTGTTGGAAATCGTGCACATATAATTGAATGGTAGTCGATTCAATTCTTATAGTTGGTTATGGAAACTTTAAGAAATGTACTAAACTTATTCCAATTACAAAATAAAACCAATAAAATATATAATTAAGAAATTAATAGCGGGATGTGTCTGTAGCACACTGAATGAGTTTGGTTTATAAAGAAGATTCATTTGACTTAGGAATAATATATATTATGTTACCGGCCAAATCAGATTTCAGGCCTAACTGGTTAATCAAAAGTGTGTCAGAGTACACTAGTTTACCCCAGGACAATCTACGAGTAGTTTGGTCTAAATACTTTAGGCTCAACTAGTTTGGCCTAGGCCATACTGATTGAAATAATATTTCACTTATTATAATTGGGGGTTCTGGATTTGAATTAATAAGACCTAACGAGAAGGCCAAGGCGTAGTGTAGCTCCCGCCTTAGCTTTCTACCCTGCCTACGTTATACAAGTCGGACCAGTCCCATAATAATACTACCCAATCCTCCAAAGGCTGCGCCCCATATACTAAACAGCCGGAATTTACCTCTAAATCAGTTCGGGTTAGCCCAAACTAATTAAGCCTGAAGTATTTAGTATTTTGTCCGGGCTAAACTAGTATATTCTGACACACTTTGGATGAACCAATTTAGCCTAGGCCAAACCAGTTTAGCCTGAAATCTACTTTGGCTGGTAACATATACAAGGCTTTAGAACTTTATTAAACTTAAATATCAAGTGGAAAGGTAACAATAAAGGCGAGTGTAGAAACGCATTGTTTTTAGGAAGGTCAGATTCTGGATAAAGACTATTGTTCTAACTGTAATCTTGGGCTAAAGCCAATGATTCAGGGCTTAGACAATTAGTCATTTTACATATATTGAATAATAGAAATCAAAAATATATATATATGGGAATAACAAAATGATTCTATGACATACCGATCTTTGCCAATTCGATACAATTTTACAATTTTTTCAACAATTGTAGAATGACGTCTCGTCTAAGTCCCCTACATAGTAATTAATTTTTCTCTATCAAAATGTTTTTCGTAGCGACTTAAAGTTCTGAAATTGGTGGTATGTGTATGTTTAAAGCAAACACAGTGCACTTTTACAAGGGGTAAAAGTACACTGGTATACATATAAAAGAAAAACTATTATGAACACTTACTTCACAACATATTGCGGTTGTATCATACAGTGACTACCGCACCAGGATAAATCTAGCTTCTGAAGGTACTTGCACCGCATTGAAAGTGTCACTAGGACCTGTAAAAAGCGATTTTTTATATTTTTATATAAAAATCTATAATAAGTGATAATGATCGTTCAGAACATATTTTATTTTATCCATGGTATTAATCATTTTTTTTAATATGTTGGGTCATTAATGCACAGCACCATCTAGTTCCATGGTAAGCTACGAGGCGAGTGGTTCATACACTACACATACATATACTACACACAACTTTAAATACATACATATTATAAATATTTATTATATCATTGGTATATCATGGTGTCATACATTAAAATATACTAATAATAATTAATTTGTGTCTTGTGTTTTACTTCTTTTCTTATGTACGTCAAATTCAATAAAAAAATTATTTCGTTAATTTTATTTTTAGAGGTCGCCCGATATATCGCTTTAGATACACTACATTTAAAGTTTAAAAAATTATGAGAGACGCTTAGAAATTATAATATTGATTTTAAAATTTTAGGATCTATTTTTTTTATTTAGAAAATGATAAAATAACGAGAATAAAATAAAAAAAAATCTCTGGAAATCTAAAAAAAAATTTTTTTTTTGAGCAGATTTTTTAAGGAGACTAAAACATGATAATCTAACATGTTTATACACGAGACACGAAAAAAAATATTCGTTTATTTTTTTTAGCCACCCTAATATGTCCTCAGGAAGATTCCACAAGTAATCGACGTTATGTCTCACATAGCTAATTTGTTATTAGAAAATACTGATATACGTACAATATTTGTGTCAGTCTACATGAGTGATCGTTAGAGATAATTTGTAAGTGATTGATTGCTTACAATCATTTGTTCATTATTATTAGGGTTCCATAGCCAATTTCGTATTCCAATGTAAGACGAATGTCATGTGAACCGCAAAACAATTCTGCAGTCAAATGACGAAAAGTAAAAAAATAAGGATGGCAATACTAGATGTATACGAAGGGGTGAAAAAATTTAATAATTTAAATATAAGTGTATGTGGAATTTCTTGATAAATTTTTAAAACTGAGTTACTACCCGTTTTTTTTCAATTACCTATTATATTACTAAAAATATTTAAAGGAAGTTAATTTTAATAGCAGTATATGAAAATATGTATAATAAAAAATGGCATTCTAATCAAATTATGTGTATTTTTATAACCGGAAATATGTACTTTTATAGTTCATAGAGGTACCTACACTTGAACCATTAAATATATTTAAATAGTTTTAACTAAAGAGGTTTAATTAATGTTAAAACCATTATAAAAGTAACTATTGCTGCGTTAAGGATACTTTATCTTGACACCTGATACAGGACGATTTTTGACGTATAACATTTTAATAAAAAAAAAAGAATCATAAAATCGATTCACAATTTCGGAAGTATGTTCACAATTTAGCTAAACTTTTGTATGTTTTTTCGACTTTCTGTTCGAACATGGTGCCATGTAAATTTAAAGAAATAATAACTTGAAATAAAATAACTTCATTTTAATTTTATTTTCCTTTCTATTATAAGGCGATTATGATATCTTTAATTATATGATTATTTATATTTAAAAAAATGTTACACATTAAAAAAACACTTAAAGATGTAATAATTACGTCATTTTTAAGAATATTTTTAAGCTATCTAATTCTTTTAAAAAGGAGGAAAAAGTTATTATAACCAAACTGACGTGAGTAGTTTTCTAAATATTATGAAAACAATAATTTGTATGGCACAGTGGAATAAGTGCTATGGCACGACTCCAAGTTCGATATGGCCTTAGCACGCATATTCAGAATTCTATAAGCAATAACCACGTATATTTGTTTATTTGTTCAAGGTAAATTTGGTATCAAATGAAACGATATTCTATTTATTTTTAGTACTAGAAATTTTTCCTGAGCCCTCAAACTTTGCTAATATTAGATATGTTACTCTATACCAAGGTTAAAGAGCTAAAATTATGTAATACATATGTTCTAATGCGCTTATCTCAAGAACTACGATTAAAATTAAATATTTTTTTATTAAAAATCCTTTTTATTGAAAAAGGCAATATATACATATATATTTGTCCATCCGTCCTTTACTCAGGATTCGACTAACTTTTACTTTACAACTAATTAATAATTAGGGAAAATTTCCAAATATATTGGGCCATTAACACACAGCACCATCTAGTTCCATGGTAAGTTACGAGGCTTGTGTTATGGATACCAGATAGTTGATACACTAAACATGTATAGCTTTAAAGACATACATATTATAAATATAAACACCTATGACTGGAGAACGAACATTCGTGCTCATCACACAAATGAATGCGCCCAGCGGGACTCGAACCCGCGACCGCAGGCACAGCAAGCAGGGTAGTAGGGGCACTACAAACTGAGCCAAACGTATCGTTAAGATATTACTTTTTATGGATATGTTATTGGATTAAATTACATTGCCAATATACATCACATCTTCCTCTTCTTGATATAGGTATTATCTCCATTAATTCAATAGAAAATATAAAAAATTGTAAGTTGAAAAGCTCGTACCCAAAAGTAATTCGTAAACATTGTAAAACTAATATATTATTAGAAATTTCTGAAAAAAAAATAATGAATTCTAATTCTCGAACTATTTTAATATCTATGACAAAGCCGTCATAGAATAAAAGACAAATTCGTCAAAGAATAAAAACATCAAAATGGAAATGTTATCTGCATAAATCACTGATTCTACATACCTGAGACCTTACACAATGCCAGTAGGGTCTTAGATCGATACTTCTGTACAGTATTGCGTCTGAGGCCAATCTGCTGAAGTGTTTGTTGACTTGTGCACATCGACAGAGTGACTGCATGTCCAAATATTTCAACACTGAAAGAATCGTTTCATCCTGAAAGAAATATTCTAAATTTATTTATTTTTTTAACTTTTCCTATACTTAGTAGTTATAAAGTGAGCAAGTTTCCTTGGGTTTTTCTCATATTTTTTTTGGAAACAATTTGAAAAATCGTAATAATTACATATATAGATATGAAGCCACCTTTGAGCAATCTATTCTATCTATTAATTAAAAAGAAACACTACAAAAATGGATTCACAAAAATATCGTGTATAAAAAACACAAAATATAAATCCTAATTAAATACCTTCTCCTTTTAAATAAAGGAGATTCTCTCCCATGACCATGATTGCTATAAAGCATTCGAAACGTCGGGAGCAATCAGACCATGTTAGATCTAGAGATTGATGTTATTGAACTATGAAACATCTATCAATCAAATGTTTAAATAACTAGTTAGGTACATATTCTTATACAAGCATGGGCGGAGTCAGAATTATTTCCATGCAACCCGCATGTCATGTTATCAACATTTAGGTACTAATTTTTAAATGATTAACTTTATATTTTTTATATATCATCTTTTTTGAAGATATCTAAATTTAAACAGGGATTTTACTAATACCATTTTATTTCTGTAACTTTCTCTATATAATTTCCTTCATGGCAGGAGGGTGCAAGCCCCTAAGGGCCCCATGTATACAAGTTCCGTTCTTAGTGATGATATTCTCCTGACCGATTCAGGCTACGGCGGCCAATGTCATTGAGACTAGCCAACTGCGCAGGAGTATTATAGTGCACAAGTGTACGCGCAGACACAGGTGCACTCTCTGTTCCTGTCACTCTCATACTCCGGTGGGACGACCGCTCGACACGACCAGGGCAACACCGCCAACTTCCCAACCCCGGGCTGTTACTGAGGCTTACTTTACAGAAAAACTCAATAACTAAACTTGACCCGACCCTGGACTCGAACCCCGGACCTCCGGGTGTGCAGCCGCACATGCTAGCCACTACACCACCGAGGCATTTAATGGTAATTGGTTCTTAGTGATAATACATTTGACGCCAGAGTTTTTGATTTTTATTAGATGCTCGGCGTAAATATTGTTTTACAAGCCAATTAGTGCTAGTTAAACTCACGCACGGGGATTCCGTACCACCACACTTTGTTTCCGATATTCACATTTGTTCACTTTTTAAAAATATTGTAATAATTTAAAGCTTACGTTATAAGTAAACATGCCAAGTTTTAACGCTTGTATGAGTTAAAACGTCCGTCTTTAAGTAAAACAGAAAAATCGAAAAATAAATATTATTACTATTTTTTTTTTACTTTTTTATTACATACTAACATTTATTTTGTAATAAAACGAGGTAAGGCAAGGTCCTAATGTTACGAATATATTTATTTTTTTATTAAATTGTTATTACCTCTGTAACCTATAAGGTTGGGAAAAGTTTGATGGGAAACAACTATATGTAACCCGACTAATGTGTGTATGTGTATATGTACATATGTATATCATACAGATTTAGATTTTATACACATCTACAGGTACAATTTAGCAGTCGATTCCACCTTACGTGGGTATACCGAATAGCTATTACCTTGATAATGGCAGTAATATAAGAGCAATTCAACACCAGCTTCTTTCAATCTTCATTAAGGAAAAGTAATGAGATTACAATAATAAATAAAAATTGTATTGTAATAAACTGTTACATAATTGACTATAACTTTTTTGCCTTGAGAATTTTTCAAGACGATTATATTTTTTTACTTCGCGGAAATTGAATTTATTCGCAATTCTGTATTCAATTAAAAAGGTAAAAGGAATCGTTTTAATTTTAATTTCCGGTAGCATAATTATATTGTGATGAAAGGGCTAGAAGCCATGAAGTATATAAAAGATAAACTTGAAGAAAAACAATGCAGTATATTTATAAACTAGCAGCATATCCCGGCTTCGTCTAGGGCTTTGCCATATATTTTATCTATATGTATAACTAGTGACCCAGCATCCCTAGATGCCCTATTAGGGAAGATTTTATTAGGGATCGTGTTTATTTGACTTAATTTACGAATATCATTTATACCCGTAGCTTATTTTCCTGACATTTTCATAAATAATAGACTATAACCTTCCTAGATATCCGTCTATCTATTTGTGAAAACAGTATGAAAATCCGTACAGTAATTTCTAAGATTAACTCTAATAAACATAAACGCAGCACGGCAAGAATCTTTAATCTATACCTACCTACATATAATAAAAATGTAATTGATCGTTGTCTGTATATGGAAGATATTTGAGAAAACCTATTATTGGTGGTCTTTATTAACGCAATAGAACCCAAAACAATGAATTTTAGCTTTTCGTCTGTTTGTCTGTGCGTTTGTGCGCGCTAATCTCAGGAACGGCTTAACCGTTGGGTGCAATTTCACTACTGTATTGTGGTAAGCTTTACTTAGCATTTAGTATTTGTTTTATTACATCGGTTCATAAACAAAAAAGTTATGTCTATTTAAAGAATCACCTAGGGACGAACACGAGCGAAGCGAGGGTGAGTCGCTATTTAATAAAATGTTATGATTTCAGCCTTCTATAAAATAATTATACAACAACATACGTCTATAATATTATTGTTATTTTATACCAAAGTATACTCACTTATAGTGTAACTTCGTATGCGAAAGTATGTAGTAGACTACTATTCCAAATAAGTCATTACAAAAAAGTCATATTAGGTATATCATGCATATATATATGTTCTTCGTGTCTATATGAATTTAATAATTTAGACCGTCTGTTACGTGACACTGTCTAGGTCAGGTTTTGTCGTCGCATTTTAAGAGTTCGATGTCCGCGTTGACCTTTTGGTGAGGTTTTTTTTTTAATCTTAGGCTTTAGAAAGGTGAAGAATATAATAAAAATATAATTAGTTGTTAACAACTGTGGCTTCACAAGTTTTTTTAGCCCAACATCACTTAACATGTTTCTTTTATAGCCGACTTTGAGAAGGAGGAGGTTGAATAACATCTTCGCCAATATTGTAAATCGATTTTCTTAATCCTTTACTTAATTAATTAAAAAAGAATTATTTTTTGTTTATACCATTTAAATGTCAAAAATAAATCAATCCCTAATGGAAAAATTACTAAGTGATTTTGAAGTCAGTGTGTTTTTTTAATTTATTTTTTTATGTAGTTCCAAACATTTTATCATATTTTATTGAATATCTACTGTATTCTTTTTAACCCTCGACGCAAAAAGAGAATCTATAGTTTTTAAAATTTTAGTCTGTTTGTGACCGCATCACGAAATTATTAAAAAAAATAATTAAACCGACTTGAAAACCACAAATAGGCACTCAAAAGCGAAAAATAAATTAATATAATTATTATAAGCTCTACCCACTCATCTACTGAAGTCGTTGCCAGCCAAGTCTAATAGGTAGTAGATAGATACTACCTACAAGTATCTACCTACATACATAAAATGTTGGCAAAAAATCTTACAATTCAATAAAATTGACAATATTCGACGCTACATTAACATCTCGAGTTATATGTTAATAAACAAATATATATAACGTAAAAACTATTAAGATTTTAAATAAAATTATTCTAAAAACGAAACCATATATTTAATAACATAATATCAAAAAATATTCAACGTAGGTAAGTTAAGGTAGTTTTAAGTCATTTTTTTTTTGTTGTCCCTGGGGAAACCCATCATGGGGACCCTGCCCGCCGTCATAACGGACAAGGTACTGTGAGACTCCTACTCACTAAAACCCACAGCGGAACCCTTCGCCGCAGTGCAATGGGGCGTTGCAGGATCGCTTGCGCACTCACTACAACACCCCTGCGGAAGTCTTTAAGCCCTACTAATACTATTGGTACGTGTCTATAGTAATATTTGAATGGAATTGAAGTTTATTTTTTCTTTGTCCATTAAGAGTTCTAACCTCGGGAAATATCAATCTGCTTGGAAATTTTTTATATTGTTTTTGCCTATTTACTGATGAAGGTTACAGGTTATCTAACTTCTCGTTATCGCCCTTACGACCATGGCAATTATAATTTATACATAAACAAACAATACGAGCAGAGCCGCGTGTGAACGCTAGCGTTTGTATTTTTTTATATACGTAATAATAATTATAATAGGGTTTATTATTTTATTTAATTTCATATTTAAATATAATCTTATTTTTTGTAGAATTAATTTCAAATATTATTTTTCGTCAATTTTCTCAATCGATTCAAATTGAACAAGTATAGAGTACGTACTGGTCGTTACCGTTAATCGATTTGGACAGTCTTTATACGAGTATTATTAAAACACCGAATTAGAAAATATTTAATTGCCTTTTTACTTTTATCAGTTACTAGCTCACCTTCCGCTCGGATTTGTTCCTACTTTCATTTTAACGTTTAGTATAGATTTTCATTTCTCAGAGATATTTTAAAGTATCATATATGTTGATCCAGATAACCAGCTATCTTCATATCAAATTTCATCAAAATCCCTCCAGTAGGTTTTCCGTGATGCTATCAAACTGTTATACATAATATAATATGTATGTATCTAATATAAGTGAAATGAAAAGTAATTCGGTAAAATTATAACAAAAATGGGAGTTTTCATTTAAACTATTACGATTATTTTGAAAACATTTTTATTCTTTTAAAATGGCCTCCGAACAAAAGTTAATAAAACTGTTGACATTTACACTCGGTTTATTTTCGGTCACAGCGGTCAAACTCCCAGTCTAATAGGACAGACCTCGACACATCAACACAATAGAAAAAACAAACTGAGTCTAAATTTTAAACGGTCGAGTAAAAACAAAAATGTACGTAAGTATATTTAATTTCCATTTTCTAGCTTGAAAAACTAAAACACCTTTATAATTAGTAGTACTACGTTATAAGTTGTAAGTTATATATTAGTACTAGTTACGTTTTAACGTTTAGTATAGATTTTTTAGAGATGAGATATTTTCCCGCAGTAAAAAGTATCCTATATGTTGACCCGGATAACCAGCTATCATCATATCAAATTTCATCAAAATCTGTCTAGTGATTTTCGCGTGATGCGGTCACAGACAGACAGAAAGATAAAAATTCTAAAAACTATACATTCGGCCTCTGTATCGATAATAATAACTATATCAATAAGATTTTCCAAAAAATATTTAATGTACAAATTCAATTCAGTTAGATTTTTATTATATGTAAGTACCTATAGATAAACAAATTCAAGACACAAATTGGCGCCTTGGATCTGCCATTCTATTGTTTAATAACAACTATATACCCTATAACACTCGATATCGACTATCAAGACGAATCGAATGACGTCATGAAACACCAAAATCGGATAAACCGTTTAATACTAACGAGGGAACATAGGATCGAACATACATATATATACATACATATATACAAGTCAAACACATAACCCTCCTTTGGGCTTCACCGCAATCGGGTAATAAATGGTTTTAGAGCAGAACTTTATTTAAACCACGAATGTTAAAGGTTTTGATAACATACCGGCAACTGTTGAAAGTCTCCTAGTGGTGGTCCCGTGTCAATAAGAACGTCATTCGTGGAGATATCTATTGGTTGGACTATTTTCTCATGAAGATTCGAAGCAATCACTTTATTCAGAAGCAAACCTGAAAGCCATATAAAATTAATTTCCAAGTACTCATTTCACGCTTTACTCATCAGTCGTGGCGTGATATGTTTAAACAAAGTAGCCATGTAATTATAGAAAGGCTGTTTAAGCTACCTACATAAAAACATCGGTAAGCACTAATTGAAAGAAAATTGCATGAAAAGTATGAAAATTGGCAAAAGACTAATTTTATTAGTTTTTGTAAGTGGGTAAGTAGAAACTATAAGAAAAATATATTAAAGTAACTATAAGAAACAATGAAAAAATTTAAAGAATTAAACAATTTCAATAAAAAATTAAACTGTCATTGCGTTATTCTAAAAAAAAATATCAATGAAATAGATCTCGATATTTTTGCAAAAAGTATTTTGCTGTATTACTGAATAAGCTATTCTATTAAAAGTCAACGAATATAACGCAACTGTATTTCTAACGTAAAAAATTACAGTATAAAATTTATTTAATAAATTAAATTAAAAAAAGTTAAATGTGTACTAAGTAGCATTTGACCCACGACGATACGTAAAAATGAACTTCAGAATCACTACAAAAGTATAGTAAATATTCATATTATAGTTTCTTGAATCTATAATATGAATATTGGGTCATAAACTTTTCATTAAAAAAAATATATATTTTTTAATTTTCGCAAACGGCGGAAAAATTCGAAAATTTTAGATAACTAGCTAAAATAAAACTGCGACAGAATCCAAAATTAAGAGAGTCTTTGCCATTTAAAATGTTCTTCTGTCATTTACAATGTTAAATATTCGTGTAAATCTAAGAAATTTTTAAAAAATAATCATAAAAATCGCTTCATATTTGCCTAACCCAATTGAGTTAAAATAGATCCTGTTTTTTTGAATTAGGTCAAAAAGATACGAGTTGCACAAGAGTGTTAATATGATAATTTTAAAATTTTAAAGTATTAGGTAAACAAAACTAGGGAGATATCTTTAAAATTTATGGTATGATAATAATCTAATATGGAGTATGTTTTTCAAACACTAAAGTTTGTCATACCTTGGTACTTATACGAATATAGCGCGCGATAAAAGAAAGGTTGCAAAATCTACGTGTATAACATAAAACGCAGAAGTCTAGTCTATCTAGTTGGTATAGATAATGGGTTCGATTTATGATATTTTCTTAAATTTACGCGAACATTGAACATTTTCCTGTAAAACTACTTTACCGGGCTTTTTCGCGGTTTTATTTCTCTGTTACAGTATTAAAATTGTAACGTAGGTATTTTTTGTATATCCTCCCTCTGTAATAAGTAATAACTAACATTTAGGACTAGAAAAGGCTTAATCTCTTCCGTGACTATTTTTTCTGTAAAGTAATTTCGTTTGAGTTTAACACAAAATAAACCAAGGAAAAATCCTAAAACATTGTTTTACTTAAAATGGGATCGATCCAGTTGAGACGTAAATAATTGTGTCACTTATATTCTTTTAATTAAATAGATAAATATTTGCTACATGTATGTACGACAGGACATATCAGACCATACCTTTGAATCTACTTAATATAAAAATTGGTACACACAGACAGACAGACAGACAGTCGACAAGAGAGTGATCTTATAAGGGTTCCTTTTTACCTTTTGAGGTACGAAACCCTAAAAATGAATCAACCTTAGCTATCTTCTTGTAAAAGACTATGAGTTTTCAATAAATCCGTCAAACAGTTTAATCAGTCTAGGCTAAGCCAAATAGATCAAAATACTGGAAAAATGTTTACATCTGTTGACCTAAATATCGCAAGACATGTCCCAAAATACGATAGGAAAAATTCAAATAAAAACACTGCTGCTATTCATAGTTATGTAAAACAGACAGGTATTGCTCAAACGTTTAAATATCCCACAACACGAAACATCCACAGTCGTCATATATTCATTTATTCATTCAGCCCTATTTTAACGAGCACGAGTCTCCTTTTTAATGCAGTAGAAATCACGTCATAGCCCACCACACCAACCAAGTGTGGATTGGTGGACTTTACATGTCTTGTTCTCTCAGACATGCGGGTTTCATGTTAAAACAATCATATCTTTGAATGTTGTTGTAATGATTCAATTCAATAAAAACAAAGCACTTGCACTAGCATTTTGTAATAAAATAAGGAAATCAAATGGATACGCAATCAATGAGCGGCCTTAGCTAATATTCACGATCAAGGTTAGTTTTAACGAGATGTGATAAAAGTTGATAGGATTTTACTAATAATGTATTATTAGTAAAGCTCATAAAAAGCAGTTACGAATAATAAATTCTATTTAAAGGGAGTTAAAATTTATAACGATGTTATATCTCTTTGAAAAAAAAATCTATCTAAACTATACAGATAAATAAAATAGTATATAAGTCTGTTTGTAATGTCATGTCAAAACAACAGCTTTTTAACTAAATGCATATGGAATTATATACGGTATTTGTAAGAAAAACACAATTTTTAAAAATTTTGTCGGTCTGTTTGTTCCGGCTAATCTCCGAAACGGCTGGGCCGATTTTGACTGGACTTTCACTGGTATGTAGTTAATGTTATAAGGAGTAACTTAGGCTACTTTTATTTCAGTAAAAGAATTAGGGTTCCGCTCAAAAAAATTTTATCGATCTCAGGCGAAAATTTCATCCAGATCTGTTCAGCCATTCTGGCGTGATTGAGTTACAAACATTCAAGCTTTCGCATTTATAATATTGGATAATATTAATGGGATTAACTCATAGACTTTAAATATATCATATTAAGATAAGCAGATGGATAATTATTGATTCTATTACAAAACGTTATCACTGACTGAATGTTGTTTTTTTACAGAATATTCATTATATAAGAAAAAAACTAATCTAATTAATAGCTAAATCTGATTACATAAAAATACCGTATAGAAAATTATGAAGTATAATATCATAGCTCTTTGTTGTAGACGATATCTAAATTTAAGCTATAATTTTTCTTTATCATATATCACAAAAATCCGTGTAAGTGCGTATGAGTCAAAGTAAAATGACCTAGAGTAATAAAATAATCAGAACCTCCTCACGTCATATGTTTACAGTCTAATAATGGCTGGTCACGTGCACATTAGGGTTATCAATTAAAGGTTTTTTTATACTATTGAGTATAATATAGAAAAAGAAACATAGAACATATTTTACAATATCAATAGAAGAATTATAATATACACGGAACCCGCCAAAAAAAATGTTAAAGTCAAAAATAGTAGCGTGATTTGCTGTTTGTGCTACTGTTCTCGATTTCGTCAAAAATATTGTTTACTTTCATAGAAAAATAAGGAAAATGTTATATTACCTAATAAATATTAGTCATTAATTTAGAATTTTTGAGAAGAAAATATTAATAATAAAAATAATACTGTGTTATTTTTAAGCATTAGTACTCTTCACCTTGAAAGAGATTTCACAATAGCAACTATTTTTAACCGACTAATAGATTAATAATATTAATAGATTAATATTTTTTATGCATGTACACTGAGTACGCTGAGATTTATGATCCGATTTCTTCTTCAGTTTGATACGGAATAGTTGCCATTTAGTCCCATAATAAAAACTTTTTAACAAAAAAATAAAAACCGACTTCAAACAAAAGCACTAAAAAGTAAAAAATAACTGATTGGTAGTTTTCATTTACTATACATACCTAATCAAATATTTTCGAAGTCAATTTAGTTTAATCTAAGCAAGATTAGCTAAAAAAAGGAGATTGTAAGGAATTAGACAATAATCAGTGAATTTAGCAAACTGCATGAAACGAGTGGAGTAACAGGAAAACACTAGTGACCAATAATATTTTGTGTTCAAATAACACAAATTGACAACCCTACATTGCACTGCAAGTGACATGTGAATATTGATTAATGTTTATATGTAGATTGTTTTTATTTTGCTTATAACTTGATACTTGATAGTAATATTTTCTTATATTGCTGATACAATGTAAGAAAATATCATGTGCTAATTTTCCACTATAGCTCATTTTTCATTACATTATTTATATTATAAATCAATATATTACATATTGTGTTTTTAAGCAATATCAAAATTGTGACAGAAAAGTGAAAATAAAATTGATTATTTCTAAGAGAAATTGTGATCCTGCTTAATCTAAAAACTGTCATATAGAGTGAGGTTTTAGCCACAAGCAGTAGGTAGTTAAATTATAATAAAAAAGTATAAAAAATGTTTATTCTTTATGGACAATTTTTTTTTATTATTTTTGTAATTATGTTATAGTAGAAAAATAATAATTTTATGTAAATTAATTCAGAATGTACCAATAGGGGTATAAACATCTTTAAATTTGTATAATTATAAAATGCATAAAAATATTAAGTGTAAGGAAAAGAATATACTTAAAAAAATTAAAAGTTTTTACCAATTTTAAAATAGAAGGAAGCAAAAATATTATTTACAGCATAATAAATATAAAAATATTATTTTAATAATTACAGCTTACCTTTTTCAATTACTGGCTGGGTTTTCTTATAAAATAGTGAAGAATAAGCAAAATTATTTTTCATCTTGGCTAAATTTGCTGGTTCTTTCCCTCTAAGTAATACTGCATCTAGTTCAGTGTAATATGGCAGTAGTCTATGGTTGAATTCCAGTCTCAATATTCTGTTAAAATAAAAATATTAATTAATATTAAGAAAAAAAATGATATATACTTAATAAACATTTAATTTGAGCATAACTATGAATGATAAAATTTATATTAGTTGATATTCAACCATATGATTGAAGTGAATTAATTGAATTAAAATAACTATAAAAAAAACAAAACTAACCTTGTAGGAAATTTTATTTCTCGAATGGGTGGACTAAAAATCCTTGGTGTATCACCTGCATACTCAGGTTCTCCTTCCCATAATAGAATCCATGATGTAGGTCCTAAAGCCCATATCCTAACTAATGCCCCAGGATTGTATGTTTCAAACACTGCCACTTCTAGTGGATATACAGCTCTCTCAAATGAAACTTCTATATAGGGTTAAAAAAGGTGTATTTAAAAATATTACTTTCTTAATTAAGTATTATTTTTCTTCATTAAATTTATAAAATAATATATATTTTGAAATAAGTATAATGATTTATTTAAAAAAAATATTTTTAAAACATTGAAGAAGAATATGATTTGAATACAAACCTACAAAATCTTGACTTGGTATTGCACTACTATTTTGTGGCATGTAATCCTTTTGTACTGAGGGAGCTTCATCCCACCAAGTACCATAAGTTCTCTGTAGCAAAATATTTTAATATAATTAATAATTTATACAATATTCACTACTCATTTTAAATAAACTAGTACCTAGAAAATATACGTGATAGATTGGGATTGCGTTATTTATTAATTTACCAATAAAAAAATTATAATAGAATTTAATTACTTACCATAACAAAAGCTTGTGGATAATCTCCATAATCTGGGAAATTTGAAGGAGGGCCACGAAGATTGAACGCTGTATATGACACACTTATTTCGCTCCCATACTGAGAACTAAAATCCTCCACATTTTGAACAAACTGTTCTATTATTTGTGAATCTTTTTCTTCAACTGTATAAGAGTCGTCTTTAAACCACAACAGTGAAGATATTATATCTGAAGCACTTTGCATTTTTGTTTTTCATAGATTGTTTATTATCTAATTGAAAAAAACAACCATCATTCGCCAATATCAAATGAAAATGATGAATGAAAACAAACAACAAGAAAACAGGAAACAGCACATGTCAGTTGTCACAACTTCGCGCTAGAATACAAATAAAGAGTACACAGATTATTACTAACTTTTTTGAACAAATAAATAATGAAGATATGCACGGCACGGTTGTTTTTTTTACTGTATGTTATAAAAAAAATTATGTTTATATTTTCTATAGTAATTTATGATCAATAATTTATATATTTAAAAAAACCTTCTCAATAATAATAATAATTTTAAAATAGCTTAATTAATACCTAATTTTAAAAACCTTCAAAGACAAGTGCCATCATTATTTTTTATTAATAATATGTTACTAATTATGCATTTTGTTGGTAAATTAATATTATTATAAATTATAATACATCCTTACTTATTGATTCTTTATTTAACTTATATTGAAGTGTATAGTGGCATTTATTTATAGAATATATAATATTTATTTACTCTACGTACAAATGTAGGTTTATTTTTTATATATAATTTTATATTTTTTGTCTATGAAATATGAATTTAATGTCAGCAAACTCGGCGTCTGTCCGATAATTTGTTGTTATGTTAGTAAATCCAATTTCGGTTGGGTTTATTTCTTAATAATAATGGCAGCAGGACCCATTGCAGAAAGAAATCAAGGTATTGTAAAATTTCTTAGTATTAATAATAATCCGGACAAATACTAAATTGTAGAAACATTTATATTTGAGGTTATGTCTAGTCATTATCAGTGTTATTCTAATAAAATAAGGATAAAATAAGTTATACTCACAAAATTCCAAAATACAATTCAATCGTGATGATCTTATTTGATAATGTAAGCGATGAGGTTAACGTTTTCTTTCATACAATAAATGAACTTCTTTTACTATTTACAGATGCCACAATATATGTGGGTGGTTTGGACGACAGAGTCACAGAGAGTTTGCTCTGGGAATTGTTTGTGCAAGCAGGACCAGTGGGTAAGTTTTAATGTAATATATAAAATATTAATTTTTTTTTTTACAATTTCTATGTAACAAGATGGTTACAACAGAAACAGAACTTGAGACCTAAATTTCAATTATTATTATATTTTTAGTTAATGTTCACATGCCAAAAGACCGTGTGACACAGACACATCAAGGATATGGATTTGTTGAGTTTATGGGTGAGGAAGATGCTGATTATGCTATAAAAGTAAGTCTATGAGTTGTTACTGTTACATTGATATATATTATACATAGGCTAGTGCTCCTAAAACAACTAAAATAAACGTAGGTATATTTTAACATAAACCATTGTTGTAAAACAAAGATAATCTTTTAAAATTTGTTCTATTGATCTGTACTGTAATTAGATATTATAAAATTTAAATTGAACTTTTTTCTGTACATTACAGTCTAAATAATAACATAATATATAAATTCTACTTCAAGATATCATAAAAAAAAATTATAAATAAAATTATTAAAAAATAAAAACAGGTTGGGCTCTGTTTCAAAGTCATCAATTTACCTAGCATAATCTAGTGTTTATTATTTAGCTGATTAATATTTGACATTTTATTTTAAATAAAACTATCTTTTAGGATTCTTTTATGGATTTATTAATATTTATTTATTTATATGGATCTCCAACAGTATACATAATTTTTCACATTAACAATATAGCTACCTAAATCTAATTTGTATTTATGTATTACTAATTATAGGAGAACACATCATTCACAAAAAAAAAAACAGTGTTTTATACTGCCTAAAAGTACCTACTAATGAAAAACACAAAAAAAAACAAAATAACAATAATTAACTTAAACTTAACAATATGATTAATATTTGGAACATTAGAAACTCATTTCTGTTTTTCAGGTGATGAATATGATAAAACTATATGGTAAGCCAGTAAGAGTTAACAAAGCATCAGCCCACCAGAAGAATCTGGATGTTGGTGCTAACGTGTTTATTGGAAATTTAGATCCAGAGGTGGATGAAAAATTGCTCTATGACACATTTTCTGCATTTGGAGTTATATTACAAACACCTAAGGTAATATTTTATTGTTATAATATCCCTATATATAAATATAATATGTAAGACATACTTTTATGTGGGTTTACAGGGTTCTTAAGATATCTAAATTAAAGTTCATTGAGCAATCATTAAATAAGCCAGTCATGGTATTGTTTTGTAGCTGTATAAATTAATTTTAACTTTATTTTCTAGGTTATGAGAGATCCTGAAACTGGCAACTCCAAGGCATTCGCATTTATAAACTTTGCATCTTTTGAAGCATCAGATGCTGCTATTGAAGCGATGAACAACCAATACTTATGTAACAGACCTATTTCTGTATCATATGCATTTAAGAAAGATGTTAAGGGTGAGCGGCATGGATCTGCTGCTGAGAGGTAAGCAAAAACTTTTAAAATATATATATAATATGTACTATTTAATAAATTAATATAAATATATGTTGGGACATTAACACACAGCACCATCTAGTTCCATGGTTAGCTATGAGGTTGATACACTACACTTATTATATACCTTTAAATACATACATTTTTGATGAATTTAGGTTCCATGATTAAAATGAGATTTCGTGCACCTGCATTTTTCAAATCTTTGCTAACAGTCAATTGCTATTAAAGAAAGATATGTGAATGTTTCTTACTTATTAATGAATTGACTGGTTTATTTCAGTATCAAAACTGAAATCCAAACATTCTCTAAGAATAACTATGAACCATTATTATTTTCATTAACCTTAACAAGCCATTCATTTTCATTAACCAGTTAATGAGCAATGAATTAACCATTTCATTACCAAAATATACTTTTTTTTAAAACCGGTTCTAAGCCCTGGTTAGAACTATTGTGCATGTGCAAGAATGTCAATTTTTTCCTACTGAAAGAGTACATGAAAAAAAAACAGTCATGAGGACTGCCAACAAAAGTGAAAACTTATAAACACATTATTGTTATTTTTGGGATATTCAAATTAATTGTTTGATCTTAAAGTCATTTGTAAATTGAAAACTGTTTATGTTTATCTGGTTTTATCTTTCGGCAGTCTGAGTGTCAGCGTTAACATGTCACGTGACCATGTCGACACCGACTTACATGAATTTATTCCCCATCCAAACCTGCCTATAGAAGTTCTCACTTCAAAAATATAATAAGCAACAACCAAAATGTAGTAGTATAATCTGTCTGCTTATTAGGAGATTTATCAATCATCAATTGTGGGATTAAATCTTTTTGTTGGCCATTTAGTCTATCGTGACATTTTTTATATGACAGTGTGTTATTTATGTTTCACAATACCATACAGTGGATCTAATGTATGAACAAACATACGTAATTAAACTGCGACAAAATAGTTCATCTAAGTGATGAATGTTAAAAATTTAGTACCACAAAAATATTTAAACATTGTTTTTCTTCCAGATTGCTAGCTGCACAAAATCCACTGTCCCACGCGGACCGGCCTCACCAGTTATTCGCAGACGCGCCACCAACTATAATGGGTCCCATCCTCATGGCGCCACCACCACCTCCCACTCCCACACCAATGCCACCACCACCCCCAATGAACGCTCGCCCCCCACCCCCACTACCAATGGCTCCTCCACCACCACCAACATCCATGCCTCCACCCGGTCCTCCTCCGCCCCCTGGGCCACCACCCCCATTCCACCACTTCCCACCACCCCCATTCGGACCTCCCGGCTTTGGGCCCCCACCCCCACCAGGAGCAAGGCCCCCTCCCCCCTGGAGACCCCCACCCCCATCATTCAGGCCCCAGTTTCCTCCACGTGGACCACCACCCTTCGGACATTTCCCGCATCACCCGCCTGAACCAAATTATAATTATTAAATGTAATTAAATATAAATATAACTTAAATTTTAATAAACCATAATTGGTTTTATTTTCGTTTTACTAATAATTACACTATATAGTATTTATAAAGATGAATATTCTTTTGTTAATAAATCTATGTATATATAAAACAAAGTCGGGTTTGTTACAACACTTATAACTCGAGAACTGCTGGACTTTTGTTGGATTTGTCTTCACCCTGAATAGCAGAATAACTATCAAACTATCGAAAAAAATCACGAAAAAATATATTAAAAAAACGTGTATTCTATGCTAAGCGTTAACCTAGTTATTAATGGATGGATGGATCTACTGGACCGATTTAGGTGAAATTTGGTAAGATAGTTTTGAGACCCTGGGAAGGACCTAGGACATCTTTTATCCCGGAAATCATTCCTTAAGGGGGTGAAAATAGGGATGAAAGTTAGTATTGGGAAGCAAGCTAGGGACGAATCCGAGCGAAGCGAGGGTGAGTCGCTAGTAGAATATTGATATTATGTAGTCTTAAATTACTTTATTCTTAGACTAAGAAATAATATAAACAAAGTGAAATAGAACAAAACATTAAGCCAAAGAATATTATTTTAAAATGAATATTACAATAATGTTCTCCTGACCGATTCCGGTCACGGCGGCTAATATCATTGAGACTAGCCAACTGCGCAGGAGATATTATAGTGCACAAGTGTACGCGCAGACACAACGTGCACTCTATTCCTGTCACTCTCATACTCCGGTGGGACGGCTGCTCGACACGACCGGTGAGAGTTAAGGCGCAGGACCAACGCGACACGTGCTTCCGACTTCCGGGGCACGGGGGTGAAACACCGCCAACTTCCCCACTCCGGGCTGTTACTGAGGCATATTATACAGAAAGACTAACTAAACTCGGTCCGACCCGGGACTCGAAGTCAGGACCTCCGGGTGTTCCCTACATGCTAGCCACTACACCACCGAAGCAGTTAAATTATTTATAGTATAAATAAATTGAATTTAACATGTTTTAAATAGTTACATACAAATTAATAAATAAAACTAGCTCACGGATTTTACTATAATAAAGAAGAAATTAAATAGGTAAGGTAATATTACGTTATCTCTCTTTCTCAGAATGCGAAGAAAATGTAAAAGAGTACAGTTTTATTCATATTTTATTCTGAAAAATTGTATTACTTTAACTAAAACATATAATTTTTTTTTAAAGAAAGTAAACGCTGCATGGCAAAAATCGATATTTGAGAATAGTAATTAGGAACATAGACAAAAAATCACGCTATTATTTTTGAGTTTAAGTTTTGACTTTGACAAATGACATTTAATTTGGCGGATTAATTTAAGCTCACTCTTCCGTTTTCGATTGTGTTCATGTTGTTTTGTTATTGTTAAATTTCTATGTGCTATTGTTTACTTGTGTTCTAAAGGCTACCAAGTACCAACGGACTTGATATCTTCCTATAGTGACCTACCTGACTTTGAATCACGGACTTTGTATTTTGTAATTTGCAGCATTCATCACGGACTGACAATTTACAGGGTTACAGGGGAACAGGGTTTTTTCTGACATAAAAAAAAGGTGGTGGGTCTAAATGTATTTCCCAATGTTAAAAAAAGATATCCCATCCATGAAAACGATGAAATATAATCTGTCAAGTGGGATTACCTTTTATTCATGATAAAACAACTTAATAATATTACAGGTTACCACATCTGATAATATATGTGATGCTTGTCACTCATTATTTTCTGAGATCTATTTTCACAGAAGCCTTACAAGATTCTGCACCTGTTTTGGGTCACCTTAACTTTGCATAAATTGTGGTCGCTCATTGACAAACTCTCAGAGCTACACCATGCAAGCAGAAATCATCAGCCATATATTATACATAGTTCAAAGTTGGGTTCAGCCACGAGAGGTAAAGCACTATAATAATAATATTATAATCATAAAAATTCAGAACTCGAATCATTTTTCAAAACTCATGTTTTAAAACAATTTTACTTTAGTTGTCTTTTTGGAAACGCATAACTCTTAAGGTTGTAAAAGATACGCGTAAGTAATGATCTTCGATGGTGTAGACAATATCTAGTAGATTTAAGAAAAACACTAACAAAGCCGCAATAACTGGGGTTTGTTTTAAGGTTTAGGGTTTTTTTAAAAGACCATTCTTTTGTAGTGAAAGTTTCGTTACACAATTCCCAGATAACATTTTAGTTCGAAATATAGTTGAAAGTACTTAGTTTATATGTAAAAAATATCAATAAATTATAAACAAAGATAAGTGATTTTATTTCATTCAGGTCAATTTTTTTCCTTATTCCTTAGAAATATACAACAATGTAAATTAAACCTTAAAGGCAATGCACAAAGTTGTTTTTACAAAAATAATTAAATTAAAAGTTCGCTCAAATGTTCAAATGAGCGCTCATTCGTTGAGGACATTTTTTACCGCTAATTGTGTATGAAGTACTTTTTTTATCGATGTCCGCTAGACAAGTCCATCCGCTCGCAGTTTGGCCTGCGCTTAATACTGCTGCATGTCAGACTTTAACACCCCTCTTTATGCGTCGCGGGTTAATAACATTGTATGTGGATTGTATTATTGTACTCTCTTCCTCTAACTTTGAAAAGGTGAAGTAGAAGTTGTGCAAAAATAGAGGTAAATACTTTAAGAGAAAATTAATTTACAGAATATACATACGTAAAGTATCTTCCAGATACCTACTAAGTAAATATTTTAAGTTACGATCACTAAAATAAAAATTTATCTATAAAAATAAAAACGAATCACCGAAATGTATGTACCGGCATAACTTCCCATCGACTCCACCAAATTGGATAATTTTTTTTGTGTGTTATGGTCAGGACAAGTTTTGTATAGAAGAAAATTATTTTTTTTTTACTAAAATAAGAGTTTTTTTTAAATCTTATGAAAAGTGAGTGGTTGAAATAGTTTTTATCCCGGAAATCAATCCTTAAGGGGGTGAGAATGGCGATGAAAGTTTGTATGGGCAGCGAGGGTGATTCGCGAGTTTTTCATATCTAAGAAAACCTACGAAATGCGCACTTATTTCTACAAATATTAGGACATATACCTACTTCGAAAAGGAAAAATTTTATTTGTGTGTAAATATGTTAGTAAAAACAACACAATATTCGGCGGTACGGAACCCTCGATGCGTGAGTCAAAATCATACCCATTCATAATTCTCAATTTGACCACAGACTTTAAGAATAAACAAAAGAGTAGATATAGGTATATGCGTGTGTGTGTCAAATACATGGTAGTGTGTGTAAGGTTTTTTTATTGATATAATGTATTTTTATGCATATTTTTTTTTAAATATTAACATTCTGCACTCTTTCTCTATATAATTTACAGCTGTCAAATTATTACTGATAGCATAAAGCCCAAGAGTGTATAGTCTATCTATTCCATTCTAACCGTTAAAGCGTACCTATAGACCAGGGTAGAAGCCTTTAAAAATAATAAAAAGTGAAAAAATAATAGTAGGATGCAACCCATTAGAAAAGGAGGGGAATATTATAAAAATGAAAGGAAAAATAATTTACGGGCGATCTGAGGTCGGGAGGGGGAGGGGGGGGGGGGGGTTTAAGGGTTTTTATTTTTATCTTTTACAAAAATGTTTTTGTTTTAACGAAATTTGGTGAAAACTTACCTTTTTATGTCCCAAATACGCTGTAATTTATTTCATTAAAAATATTTATTTTTTCACCTTATTTTGAATTAATATCGATATCGAATATTTCATACACTTGCTTATCATCTGCCTTATTGCAGATTATACAAACAGATGCATCCATACTGATAATCTGAAAAGACAAAATCGAATTAATAATGCCTTCGCTATTTTATCGTGAGTATACCCCCATTAAAAAATAATAATAAAGAAATAAATGTCAAAATGTATAAAAAATATATTATAAATATATTAAAAATCTATACTATACATATTTTTTATGTATAAATATATAAAAAATAACATTTTGACATTTATTTCTTTAATTTTCAGATTATCAGTATGGATGAATCTGTTTGTATCATCTGCAATAAGGCAGATGATAAGCAAGTGTATGAAATAAAAAAGGTTTTTTGTTTTTTGCATTTTCTCAGAAGATTTACTATAGTAACATATATATTTTTTTTTCACCATCGGAAAGTAGAGATTTCAACAAACAGAAAACATACCATTTTTTTGAAAAAAGCTGATATTTTGACGGGTGAATTTTCGATTGAAAATGAGGGTGCTTTTTCGATATTAATTCAAAATAAGGTGAAAAAATAAATATCTTTAATGAAATAAATTACAGCGTATTTAGGACATAAAAAGGCAAGTTTTCACCAAATTTCGTTACAAAAAAAGATTGTGAAAGATAAAAATAAAAAACCAAAAAGTTGGTTTTTTGAATTTTTCACATAAATTTTGAGGTTATGTAAAAAAAGTATAAATACAAAAGTTTTAGATCTTTTTATTACCTACAACTTTGCTATTTGATTTTTTTCGATAGGACTTTTAGTTTTGCCGGAAATCGAGAAAACCGTTTTTTACCCTTAAACCCCCAACCCCCCCCCCCTCCCCCACCCCCTTCCCGTCCTCAGATCGCCCGTAAATTATTTTTCCTTTCATTTTTATAATATTCCCCTCCTTTTCTAATGGGTTGCATCCTACTATTATTTTTTTTGGTTTCAAAAATTATCGACTCTGGTCTACTAGGGACGAACCCGAATCGAATATATAAGTCGCATATCCCTATTAACATTGTCGGATATGCAAATTTGTCATTTTCTTTTTATTTCACTAATCACTCTTAAAAAGTCTCTTCTTTTAGTAGCTGCAACAAAAAAATATTTTTTACGAGTAGTTTTTAAAATAGCCACGTTAACATTGTCGTATATGTCACGACCGCCAGTTAATAATGACGGATATCAACTTGCGACAATGTTCGCGGTTCACGAGGGGCGGCAATGCATGCGGTTGTGCCAGTACCAACCATGTTACACGGGCGAGCGCAAGTTGCGTAATATTACGTTACTATAGATTATTATTTTCTATATTTTGTTCTTATTAATAAGAATTATGTATACTAGGTCCGCACGCTTAATAAAATTAGCCATTAAACAATCTGAAGACAATTTAATGGATAAAAACAAGAGTGTTGACTTAAACATTTTGACTACAGATGAAGATGAAGAAAAAGGTAAATATTTTTTATTATTTTAATTCTAAAATAGCTTTCTTAACATGATACTAATTATTTAAGAATAAACTAATTTCGGTAATTGCTTTTATTCTATTGTTACTGAAATATGTGGAATAGTTCGGTTAAAATTGTAGGATGTGACATAACCGACATTGTTAATCGTCTTGAATGGAGTAAAATATGTCAGTAGTACCAGATCCGACTTTGTTAGTCGTTTTAATGTATGTCCAATTTGTCGGAAGTATTACTTGCTACTTTGTTAACGGTAAGTATTTTAAAATGTTATGTAGGATGTGGTAGATTTTGCTTTGTTAACTGTTTAATGGTGTATTTTATATGTCGGTTGTGGTATTTTAATTTATATTTTTTATATTGCTATTATAAAAAATGCCTTTTGACGCTTTTGGTTCACCTATACGGGTTAGGTTCTATTGACTGATAATAATTTTCGCACTACAACATACACACAAATACATATTTCTTTTATTTATTGCTAGTCTAACTTTTTATTATTAATATGTTTTTTTTAGTTAATAGAGAATCTCCATTGCCATGTGGTTTCCGAAACCAGTTAATTAAATGAAATGAAATGCTTGGTGACGATTTCAATGATATATATATATATATATTGATCTCGACTTTTTACTGAACGTCATGAGTCTACTACCAGTTCGGAAAGAAGATGCATCAGACCTGAGAAGAACTGACGAAAGAAACTCAGCGGGATTAATATTAGTAGCCTGGAGGCGATCACTTAAATCCCAAGCCGTGCAATCTTCTATAAAATCACTTAATGTATAATAATAGCCTTTAGCACACAAACGTTCTTCAACATTTTTTTTTGAATTTGGCGATAGAAGCTTTTTGAATATTTTCTGGGATCCTGTTGTAGAAGCATATACATTGTCCATAAAAACATGTCTGTGTAGACGAGTCACAGGCATTACAAGTTTGTGTTTGCTCCTAGTATTAATGTTATGCATGTCACACATCTGGATAAATTCGTGTATATTTTTACGAACATATGTTTAAAACATTTTCGTACACGCACTGAGAAGCAACAGTCAATATTTTTATTTCTTTAAACTTATCTCTTAATGACAGGGCCTAGACTATAAATTTCACGAATAGCTCTTTTCTGCTGGACAAAAATCGTATTAATAGCAGTTGTATTCGCTATAGTAAGATACCATAGAACATAATACTATGAAAATAACTAAAATATACTATGCGAGCTGTATCTACCTCAGTAATATGTCTGCAGAGCTAAGTCTACTTGCTAGCCTCTCAATGTATATACTTGGAACGGAATTTCGACGAAGAGTTACATCCAAAACGAGAGTGACAGTGTGCATTCAACTATTGAGCGCGCTAGTGATCGCAGGTTAATCTATGTTTCGGATGAATGGTACTGTCTTGTTCGCTGGGCTAAAGCTGAAAGTAATCTCTATAGAGAAAAAGAAATCACTACCTCTGATATATTCTTATCATCAACCTCTGTTGTCAAATAAAAATTGATCGAAAAACAGTGATAATAAGAAAATCCGGTGACGGTACATGCACAGCACTATAATGGTATTGAATATAAGTATAATTTTGATGATGAACTGAAAACTGTAATAGTATTGCGACCTGGTTTTGATTTTTATGAATTTATAAATCCAGCAGGCTTATAATGGGGAACTTTCTATCAAACGTGATAAATATAAGGATTTAATTAACCCCTGTCAAAGTGGAATAATTCCGGAGAAATATCACAACCTTGATAAAAAAAGAAAGTGCCCAAGAGCCACTTGAAGACACTGATGAGGATGATTAATTAGTAATGTTTCTCTTTTAAGACTGATGATTTTGTTTCTGTGTTACTATAATAAAACCTAAGCTGTGATGATAAAGTGGCATTTTTAGAATAGTTACGAAAATTCATACTTTTGTTGAGATTATTTAATCTAGGTAGAGTACCCATATTAAGTCATTATAAAAGCTTTTTTACTGAATGTAAGATAATCATATTATAACTCTGATCACTTTTATTTTTATCCTCCTAGAGTCATTCATATTATTACAAACTTATAAGATTTTTTATGTGTAATGAATGCTATGTTGGTCAAGCCTTTTTTTGTGGAGTCTGTTATTTTATAAGATTTTTGTTAGGCTGAGTAAGTTTTTATTTTTATCCTTACGGACTTTATTTCTTACTCCTGGAGGTTTTTTTTGTATTCTAATTTATAAGCTTTTTATTGATTATGAGGTTGTGTAAATAAAGCCATTTTAATTTTATGGTCCCAGAGTTTTGTTTTGAATGGAGTTCATTTTTTTAATAAATATCTAATTACAAAGATATCTTTAAATATGTTATATTTTTAATTTTGCTTTAGATACATCAGAATTTGGTCTAGGGTTTACTGTTAATTATGATATATATGGCACTTCCAACATATAACAAATAAGTTTTTACACGTAACATTGTCGTATGTGGCACTTCCAACAAATAGCCAAGTAGTTTGTACATGTAACATTGTCACATATGCCAGATTCGACAAATTAAAATTGATTTGGTACGGTTAAAAAAGTCATTTCTGACTTTTAACTTATTTAGAAAAACAAAAACAATACTTTATTATCATGTAATTAAGATCATAAACGTGTATTACAATTCAAGTAATTTTTGTTAACCTAACTTCTACATTTAAAAAAATATCCACAATTCAAACTTTGACACGCTCTCCTGTAAAGTTGCCGAATTTCACATCCGACAATGTTAATAGGGATAGGCGAAGTATATCGGCTAACATACCAATAAAAAAATATAAGCAAATTAAGCACCTCCGTTTAAAAGTCGTTCAACATATTTAACATAGACGAATAATAAAGAATATTTATCAAGTAGGACAGGATATTCACCGACTAGGCTATTTTATTTTTCGAGCTCCCGATATTTCGGCACTATTGCAAGCGGCATGTTCACAAGATAAAAGTAATGTTAATAGTTAAAAAAATTGAGCGGAATTCTTTTTCTTAAATAAAATTAGCCTAAGTTCCGCCTTATAGCATCCGCTATCTGCCAGTGAAAGTCCCGTCAAAATCGCTCCAGCCGTTTTCGGAGTAATCCGGAACAAACTGACAGACATGTATATGTAGACAATATTATATGTATCGTACATACTTTCATAAGCATTTAGTAAAAATTTGTTATTTTGACATTACAAACAGACACTTTAATTTTATTTATCTGTACTTATAGATAAATCTGTTGGGGTATGTTAATTACTATTACTAGTAGGTTTTCTTTATCTTTATCAAGTAGAAAGTACAGTTAGATATTTTCATACATAGACTTGTTAAACCTATGGTGCTTTAAAAATAATTTTCGTGATTTGTAGAAACATCTTACAGTCGATTAGTACCTAGGTACCTACTTCAATTCGTTCGACATTTTTAAAAGAAATAATAGATATTCAAATAAAGTTAGATAACATACTCGTACAAAAATAGAACAAAATAAAACTGGAAATCCAAATACTGTCTATATATTTATTATCATTGTTCGATTTCTTTTATCTTCTCCATTTTGCAATAAAACTTATTCAGTAGAGTGGCTTCATTTGCCAGCGAATATTCTATCTAAAGCATTATATGTAAGAAGCGTTTTATGTCCATATTATAGTTCTAGCTTAAATCGCTACTTCACTTGAGTTCATATTAAACATTGTGCTTTATATAATAACTAGCGACTCACCCTCGCTTCGCTCGGGTTCGTCCCTGGCTTGTTTCCCAATACAAACTTTCATCCCCATTTTAACCCTCTTAAGGGATGATTTCCGGGATAAAAAGTATCCTATGTCCTTCCCAGGGTCTGAAACTATCTTCATACCAAATTTCATCTAAATCGGTTTAGTAGATCCAGAGATTACCCCCTACAACACACTGTCTGTCAAACTGTCACAAACCCACAAACCTTTTCATATTATTAGTATAGATTATATGTTTATACACGAGGGCTGACTTGTTTTTCACCCAAAGAGTCAGTATTGCGATTGACTTAATGCAGCAAGCATACCTTCTACGATACACTTTTACTTACATGATATTTTGTAATAGGTATCTAATGGCTAGTGCCTAATTGATTATAGTGTAGGTACATAATAGGTATATTAACTTTTTTGTACCTATACACTATTTTTACAGAAATATTTAATTTCATTGTGTTTTTAGTATTTGAGTAGGTACCTATAACATATACATATGTATGTGTTGTAGTGAAAAAAAAAGTTATATGAGGTAGGTAATTTTTTTGGCTTGGGACATCTACGAAAGTAACCTAGCAGTAGGTACAGCTTCTATTGGTAAAAGAATTTTTAGAATCAGCTCAGTACCTACATAGTTCCGGAAAATATCTTCTAGAAGTTAACAAACAAAATTTAACGCTTTATGATAGTGTAGAATAATAAATATATTAAATTTCCCATAAACGGTCGATGGAAAAGCCTTTTCTTTTTTGCACATTTTGCTGAAGTATCGAACTTGTTACCTAAATCCGTTAAATTAAAAAAAATGAATGATTAATTATCACTACTTTATTCCTAATCTCTAAGACTTTACAAACCCCGTAGTTATTTACAAAACAAATCGCACAGTGTGAAAATGCCACCAAAGAGACAACTCAATGAAGGATAACAAAATATCGTATCCGAGCGATGCATATCGTATTCTTATTGTATGCGCTCGTTTGCTGCTGGACATTTTACTTTGCTTTATGTAGAAAGATTTTGAAATACGAAAATATTGGGAATATATGTATGTACCTATGTGTACCTATCGTAACATTCATTTATCGTTACAAGGAAAATCAATTTAAATGGTATAACTTAGAAGGTCAATCGAATAAAGTCCAATATACATACATATTTCTAAAAAAAGTGAAGACATGCTCACTAACATCTATTCTAATATTATTAAGAGGAAAAATTTGTTTTTTGTTTGTTTGTTTCGAATAGGCTCCGAAACTACTGAACCTGAAGTTTTTAAGAAGTTAGTTTGGGACCCTGGAAAGAACATAGGATACTTTTTATCCTGGAAGTCATCCCTTGGGGGTTAAAATGGGGATGACAGTATGTATGGGGAAGCAAGCTAGGGTCACGAACCCGAGCGAAGCGAGCTTACCTACCTACCGAGCGATACCTACATAAAAATCTTGCGGGTCGTAACTATACCTAAGAGAAGTAAGGACTAGTCATTAGAAAAAGTTCGCAGAATTATGAATTATTATCGTACAAGAGGTAAATATTAACGTAAAATGAGCATTATTTAATCTCATATTATTTTTAAATAAAATAAATGACCTTAGAATACGACGGAACTTAAAGCCTCATACCGACGGGGAATTCTCCAAATTTTGTATTAATCCTTACATTCTGCATTGCGATCACACGACGATAATGGCCGGTCAGAGTGAGGATTAAAAACATCGTTAACTGGCAACATGAAACACAAATATTTGTGTACGTGCACTTCCAAAGGATTACGTTGGAATTTATCTGATTTCTGCACGGTCATTGCTTGGTATTGTTATTTTTGTTTCTGTAGTTCTTTTGATGATTTAATGCAAATGTTTTATATTATATAGATAACTAGCATTGCCCGCGGCTCTGCCCGCGTTCAGATGACCAAAAACCAAATTCTTAGGTTTTACATAGTAGTATACTCTTACAATGCAGTTTTTGTATTTTTTGCGGAAATGAGATATTTTCCCGCGGTAAAAAGTATCCTATAGTTGACCCAGATAACCAGCTATCACCATACCAAATTTCATCGAAATGCCTCCAGTGGTTTTTCTGTGATGCGGTAACAGACAGACAGACAGACAAAAATTCTGAAAACTATAGATTCGGCCTCTGTATCGATAATAATGTCTATTTCAATAAAATTTTCCAAAAAATATTTAATGTACAGATTCGGCTTAGTTACAATTTAGTAACAATTTTATTATATGTAGGTATGTATACATTAACGTATTAGTTGATCGAACTAATCCAACGCTTTTAGTTGGTTCTCCAATGCTATAATTAATTGAATGAAACTAGTTTTGTGTTTTTTTTAAACCAAAGTTTTTCGTTACAAGACAACTGGCTATTCAATATTAAATAAAGCATTAACAAATATAACAGTTGTATGAATCAATATTTTTTAACAAAAAAAGGTATCCAACTTCAGAATCACGTAAAAGTAGAATTACCCTTCGGGGTGATTTTTTTTAAATTTATATCTATAGGATCGTTCTTACGTTTTAATTAAAAAAAACAATTTACATTTGGATAGTGATATTGCGCTACGTAAAAACATACAACGAAATTCTATACCTACGTTTTAAATTTTGAAGTCGCTCAAAAAGTTCAATTTCAATCAATTTAATTCAATCAAAAGTCACTTTTATGCTCAGTCAAGTTTTAATTTTGTCGATATATTTCTATGAAAAGACAGTAAAGAAAAATATGAAAATACTTATTATTCTTATTTGCAGGTATCGTTACAAATGAATCGAGATAGGTATGAATTCTATATAACGATTTGGAATATCTATTATTGTGCAGAAATGTAGGTAGATGGTATATTAAGATCGCTTTTCTTTTGTGGGCCTCACAATGATTCCATCGGATCTCATCTTCAAATGGAGGATTACTTATATCTTCGAAATCTTGTACAATAACAGGTAATATATACTAACCTTTCCCCGTGGTTTGGTTCATTATTTTATTACTTTTTGGCTACAGTTATTTTTCTATTTTTTCCGCAATCGCTTAAAATGAGCCCTACTTTTAGAAACACGTATAAAATGACGAATATCTTTTTCACAATTTAAAGTGACCTATTTAACCCCTACACTTCTAATATATGTAATATGTGTATGTATACCGCTCTAACATTATTGCCCTAATCTGACTTTACGACATGTCGTACCGTATTAGTTTCCATGAAGTTGTTTATGTAGGAACAAGGACCCGTGTTATGTTATTATTGTCGACATTCGCTAGAGAACGTGTTTTTGTGTACGATATTTGAAATTCTATACTGTATTCAGTAATTTTTAACGTCCCACTGCTGGGGACGGGTCTCCCTATAGTACGAGAGGGATCAGGTCATAGTCCACCACGCTGGCCAAGTGCGGCTTGGCAGACTTCTCATGTCTTTTGAAAACTTGCTAGGTTTTCTCAGACATGCAGGTATCCTCACGATTATTTTCTTTCACCGTAAGGTGGTAATCATGTTGGAAACGATTCGCACATGAAAATATCAGAGGTGTGAGATCCGGGATTTGAACCCACTTCACTCAGTTTTTCTATATCTGAACAGTGAAATATTAATGTTAAGTTAATGCTTACGACAAGTTAGTTTGAACTCTAAATAGTAGAAGCAACTTGCGGTAGAGATATTGAACCATAAAAGTTTTACTTTGGCCACTGAAATGACACATCGCCTCGACGCAAGCATTTTAGTTCAGAAAATATTGAAGCTGAAATGTGCTAGATAAAACTTTGCTTTAGGGGAAGGTCGGTGACCTTTTTTTCTTTGAGCGATAAAGATCCTTTTGAACGCTTTTGCATCTAAATATTAATTTACAAACGACGCTATTGAAATTCAAGAATGTTGTCTATATATAAAGTTGCCTATTTATATATAACTAGCGGACCCGACAGACGTTGTCCTGTCTACACGTCTTTAATTTGAAAATTTCAAACTTTTTTAAATAATTTTTTTGATGAAAATTATTATTCAATTTGTGAATCTAAACCATTCCCAGATCCCCTTGAACACACACAAAAAATTTCATCAAAATCGGTCCAGTCGTTTGAGAGAAGTTCAGTGACATACACACTCACAGAAGAATTATATATATAAAGATTAGGCAAGGTATACTATAAATGGGAAAAGACAGTTCAAGACCTTTTTTCTTCTGTTTGTCAACCGATTTTCCCTTTATTTTAATAAGTATAGGTATTTTATATTAGGTAAGATAACTAGTTATTTTATTCGTATGTTTTCATCATATTTTCATTAAAAAGAAAGAACAATAAAATACTTAAGTGTATGCGTAAGCGCGTGTGTGTTAGGTGTGTACATACATGTGTGTATGTGTGTATATGCCTTTTGTAAATGAATGAGTATATTTTGTACATCTTCAAATATTATATAACCTAAAATTTCAAATACTTTTGTGCCGGCCTTCACTACTTAAACAACAAAAATCTATGTGACCTTTAGTAAAAACTTAGGAGGACTTAACAAGTACTGTCTACAATAATAATTATGTAATATAACACTTAATTTATAACTAAACTTTACAATAAAAAAATATACCTGACTACTTACAATTTACTATAATATTAAATTTTGAGTTATTCACGCAATGAAATCGTATGATTTATGCCCGGGCCAGAGTTAATCCCACTGCTGGACTTCCATCTAATGCGAGGGGGATCAGGCCGTAGTTCACCACAGTGGGCAAGTGCGGGTCTTATAAAAACTAGTTACATTCTCTCAGACATATAACTTTTATCTTTCAACGTAAGGTTCACGAATAAATATCATGACGCCTGCATGTTATCAATAAGCCATCACTATACCTATATATTTAGTAATAAATATAATATCTTTAATATTTATAATTACTAAACTAGTTTTAAATAAAGTAACAATTATTATTATAATAACTTATACATTTACATAATATGTGTCGCATATGGCAGAAATTATGCATCCACCCTGGTTAAGTGACTAAGCTGCTGCATACGATTTTAACTTAACTACCGCCTTGATGAGATATAATTATTTTGATCTCCATATCTCCCTAAATTTTTAGGTTTTATACAACTACATCAATTACAAATTAGCATACTGTAATATACATAATTCTTCTTATTTATTACAAGCGGCTCACCCTCGCTTCTAGAAGGACAAAAACAAATCTATCCCTCGGGAACAGTATATTTTTCCGGGATAAAAAGTAGCCTATGTATTATTCCAGACTATAATCTATCTCTGTGCCAAATTTCATCCAGATCCGTTCAGTCGTTCTGGCGTGAAAGAGTAACAAACATACATACATACATACATTCTTACAAACTTTCGCGTTTATAATATTAGTAGGATTTATTTTTACTTTTTATTCTATATATCATATGATGTCTATAGACTTTTTTATCTTTTAATAAATCCTTATACACGTATTTTTTTCAAATTTTAACTGAAGTGTAGTTTTACCGAAAAGTTAACCTACTTCAAAGCTTTTTGTACAGAACTTAATGTACTAATTTCGTGCCCATTTAATTAAACTTGATCATTACAGTTTTGTGAACAACGAAATACAGCACATTAACACAACATTAACCCCTAGAGCCCCAGCTTTGGTAATTACTATTAGTATTGTACCATAGACTGTGAGAGAAGAATAGGTTTTGCTCAAGAAAATTAGGGTCTTATTGAATATGCTCTCGCTGAGGGAACCCTTCGTAGTTAACTATAATGGAAAATGCATTAAGTTTTGAAAAGCAGCTATTAGATAATGAGAATGAGGGAACAACGGTGATAAGTCGTTAGGTTACACATTATCTTGCTGAGTCGAATCTGTACATTAAATATTTTTTTAGAAAAACTTATTAAAATAGTCATTATTATCGATACAGAGGCCGAATCTATAGTTTTTAGATTTTTTGTCTGTCTGTCTGTCTGTCTGTCTGTCTGTGACCGAATCACGGAAAATCCACTGGTGGGATTTTGATGAAATTTCGTATGACGATAGCTGGTTATCCAAGTCAACATATAGGATACTTGTGAGAAGATATCTCATCTCTGAGAAATCTATACTAAACATTAAAACGTAAGTAGGGATGAACCCGAGCGAAGCGAGTGAGTCGCTAGTTCTGCTATATATTTATTTATTGGCCCACCCTTACTTCATTTCGGCACTCACTGAAGCAATTGCGAATCGAATATGAGCATTTTTATCTTTTTCTAAATAAAATATAGGTAAATATCGTAAGTTCATCGCTTTTATACCCACAAGATTACAAATACACAGACGAAAAATCGCTCATATAACCCACCAGTAACAATGAGCAATACGTGGTGAAATTCTCTTTGTGGCTCTGCAGTTTCTTTAGAACCCAATTCCCATATTATTCTTTATAATGTTTCTAAGTAGTATTGCATAAATGATTGATGAAAGCCAAATAGATGTTTCCATGAAAAGAAATATTTAGGTTTAACCTATTTCTTAATAAATGAAAATTAAAAATCAGTTTAACATTTACGAAGATTAATCGTACATAATAACATACCACAGTCATAGAAATCGGTAAAAAATATTACTTTTTTCTTTATTTCTCATGCTAAAGCTAGCATTAAATAAAAAATTCAACATTTTTAGAACATAAGTTCAAATAGTCAGCCTTTCCTTTCCCAAATTGTAACATGTATGATAATTAAAAGCCCACATTGCAATACCGTTCGCAAGTTATTCACTGGGAACGGGATGTCCTCACAAATTCGTTACAAAGACGCGCTATTAGAACGAAGGGCGTTTCCGATTGTAAAGCAAATTGGGCCGAACGAGAGTTAGTGTTATTTTATTCATTGAGAAATTTCAGATCGACGAGTTCCTATTTCGGTCGTGATGTAAGATGACGGTTTCGGGAATCGAAATGTAGTTAACAAGTATTTACTGTTAAAACATACATATATAGGAATAGGTACTAACTATACAAAATTGAAAAACTTATTTGTTTGTGTAAACGAGATAGTCTCTGGGATAACCAGTCCCATTTGAAAAAATCCTTTTGCCTTTTTGTTGTCCAATTATTTGGGAAAGATATAGGCTATCTACTTTACAAGCCTTAAGAACGATGAAAATATACTAAATATAGAAACTAGCGGAGCTGCGAACAAAAGCTACTTACATTTTTATTTTCCTAGATACATAAATAAATAGTAGTAGTTATATGATTAAAATATTATAAAAATTCTTCTGAATTAGTTTCATTAGCAAATATATTTAATTTTGATAACACTTTGTTATTTGACAAGCTTGCGCTCTTAGTAATGATTATCGTGACTAAAACACGTTTCAAAACATACATATATTTTTTTTAAAGATCCTCCTATCTAATCTACTGCAAAAGAGTCAATCCCATTCTTTTTTAATTAAATGTATTAAAATAGCAAATAAAATAAATACCTAAATATTGTAAAAAATAAATAAACAGATAAAGCAATAAAAACTAAAGTTATTGTTATTTAATTTTAAATCTCACACAAAATTATCTAAATATGAAAAATCAAGAGCCTTATTATTCAAATTTAGGCTAATGCTTTATTTACCACAAAAAAAAAGAAAAACTTCAATTTTGCTTAAATAAATTCCTGAAGAAAGAAAAATATGTAGGTCGAAACCCAACCGCACATAAATTATGTAAAGTTTCTTTGGGACGTAACGGCGGTTCATTGAATAATATTTAACTATTTAAACTATGATGTTAAAATATTTAGAAGTAGGTGTACTAAATTATGAGAAATTTTATTATTCTGACCACACGTTTCGCTCAGTTTGTAGTGACCCTATTTGCTGTGCCAACGGTCGCGGGTTCCAGTCCCGCTGGGGGCATTCATTCGTATGATGAGCATGAATGTTTGTACTCCAGTCATGGGTGTTTATATTTATAATATGTATGTAATTAATGTTATATATATGTATAGTGTGTCAACTATCTGGTATCCATAACACAGACGTCATAGCTTACCATGGAACTAGATGGTGCTGTGTGTTAATGTCCCAACATATTTATTTATTTATTTTATTGTCTAATTTCCCTATATGAATATATTCAATTAGGGTTTTGTACTTTGAAAGGAAAAACCTTAATCGTTATAACATCTCTCGTGAGTCTGTCTGTAAGCCCGTGTGTCCGTGTGTCATATTTAAAATGCATAAAAAATGGTATTAAAAATATGTACGAAAATGGAGTATTTCCCCATCATTAAACATATCTCTTCGAATAGTATTTTTATACAGAAGCAATACAGAAATACGATGAAATTCCAAAATCTTTAAATTCGTTTTAAGTCTAATAATATAGGAAGCCTTTTTCTTCCCACGCGAGTCGGACTCAATCTGGATCAATTTTTTTTATTTTACTTTAAAATTATTTAAAATTTTATTAACCTATAAAATTTACAATATATTCTTAAAACAAATGCCAGCCGATATATTAGCCAGTAAAGGTCTCTAAGTTTCAAATTGCTTAGTAAGTATATGAAACTTTATGAAAGCTTTCATTTTATAACATCTAAAAATAATTTGTAAAACTTAAAAAAAAACACAAAAACCCGACTGCCTGACATTAAAAAGTAAAAAATGAACGAGAATTTTCATTTGCTACAGATACCTAATCAGATATTTTAGAAGTCAGTGCCAGCCGACGCAGCATTCTATTAAAAAGACGGAAATAATGTAATTTATACGATATCCAATCGTTATTTTATCAAAAGCACTATCTACGAGTAACTATCTAACTTCTCTATCACGCTTCAATTCACGTTAAGCTTTAACGATGAAAATCTATAAAAATCGATCTCTTCTCATATGTTTTCCTGTTTTTATTTTCTCAAAAACGACTTATAATCTATCAAGCCTCTGGACTGTACTGAGCTACATGAAATGGCCTGCGATGTCATTAGCCTGGCACCAGGAGATTGAAAATTTAACGACTATTATTTCCTTTACGTAGCACTCGCTTTAGTGAAAATTAAAAAAAAATAAACAAGGAGTTTTTGCCGCTGGTGAATTCTGTATTATTTTTGATTTGTATGTAGTGAGCTCATATTGTACCTACGTACATTTTCATGTACATTTTCTAATATTTCGTATTTATAGAATTTATACAAATCTTGAACGGTAAATATTTTATTATTTATACATCAAAACATTTTATATTATGTTTGTACTTTACAGTTTTTATTGATAAATATACAACATACATATTACGTAGGTATTTTTAATTTATGAAATGTCGTTATCAGAAAAATCATATTGAATGTCCTGTCCGTGTGTCATATTTAAAAGGCAAAGAAAAAACTTATTAAAGATAATGTGTTAAAATAATAAAGAAACCTATAGAGTTTAAAAATAAAAAATTGAAAAAGTTGTAAAAGAAAGTAAGCAGTTAAAGGAAGTAAATGGAAGCTTTAAGAGATGCGGCTATTTGAAAATTAAGAAGTAATAATATATCCTTTCAAAGCGCCTTTTAAAGCGCTGTTTAAAGAGTTAAAGATGTTGGCAGAACTCCACTGTAACGTTAGTGCTTAAAGCAGCTATTTTGTTAAATAAATGTTTTACAGGAATCGGTGCTTAATTTTCGAATTCAAGCGATCTTCAGTCAATGGTAGTGAAGAGGTCGGTCACAGACGGACACAATTTTATTAGTAAATTTTGGACGAATGCCAGAGCAGAGAAAGATTTGAAAGACTCCAAATAAGTGAAAAGTGGAAATCGCTTTAGAATCTCTTAGTTTATTTAAATTTTTCGCATTTCTAATCAATTGCGAGCGACAACTACTTTAAAATGTAAATTGTGTTAGTATATCATATATTTTATATGACAAAAAATAACTATCTAATATTCTCTCATCGTTTTCAGTTACGATGAAAATGAAAATATCTTGAATGAGTTTTGTTATAATTCCTCTTAAAACTATGTAATTAAATAATTACAATTATCGTATTCAAAATATGTAAGTATGTGAAATATGGATTGTGATAATTTGTTACCATAGTGCTTATCTGATGATGAAGCCAGAAGAAAGACAGTGGAAATCTTTAACGGCTACTAAAAAACCTTCGAGTAAAGGCTAGGCTTGCTTGGATTGAGTCTTGGATTGTATTCAGCCATTTTTAACGTCCCACTGCTGGGCACGGGCCTCCCTACAATACGGAAGGGACCAGGCCATAGTCTATCATGCTGGCCAAGTGCGAGTTGGCGGACTGCACATGACTTTCGAAAACTTGTAAAGTTCTCTCAAACATGCAGGTTTTCTCACGATGTTTTCCTTCACCGCAAGACAAGTGATAATCATAAAAAAATATTAGAGGTGCGAGATCGGAGATTTGAAACCGAATCTCATAACATTGGCTCAAATAATTATTTAAAGTCCATATTTTTAAAGCGACAAATATTATTAACCAGTATGGAACCATATGTAAGAAATTCCTCGTCGTGTACCAACGTGACTTAGTGACTTTATACGATCATAAAAAGGACGAATGACCCTTCGTACAATATTAATAGCAATAACTTATACTCGGGCTATCCAGCAAGAGGTGATTTCTACTAAAGGTCACCTCATAACAGCATTATATTCTGAATTAATAATAGAGGCCGACGTAAGTGGATTTTAGTGACATTTCCGCTGACATATTATGTATAGTGTTAGACAGATTATCGTTTCCATGTATACAGATGTAAGTGTTTGCATGAAATTTAGTATCTGTACAAATATAACTTGGAGTAACACATAGGCTAGTTAGACAACTAGAAACGCACCCAAGCGTACGGTTTCATATATAACAGTCGTATTAACTGTAAAAAAGCTAGTGAATTCTAAACAATAATATCCAGTCGGAATCGAAATCATCTTCAAGCATGTAAAGACTTTAAGAAACTTTCTTAAGTCAACTTAAAAGTCGCATCATATTGGTATTTAGAAAGCACAAAATTTTTATTATCTTTAAATTATTGCACGATAAAATTTAAATAATGAAACAAAATATTAACATTTATAAGAGCTTCGCCTTTATTTGAACTACTTAAAGGGAAATTACATGATTTACTTATCCCATATCGCTCTCGTATATGATACTTTTTGTTCACATAAATCATTTGTTCCCGGAGGATACCAAAATAAGTGGAGTGAAACAGAGCGTAGGACATAAATTATGTAAAAATTACACTTTTGGACATTGCGGTGCGACCCGAAGCAAATCTGAAACTGAATATATAATATGTGCTTTATAAAAAATCTTTGTAGGAATCATTTATATTTTTATAAAAACAAATAAATATAAATTTATATTTTAAAAATTGTATTCAGCCTTTTTTAACGTCCGACTGCTGGGAACGGGAATCCCTTCAATACGAGGGGGATCAGGCCATAGTCCACCATACTGGCCAAGTGCGAGTTGGCGGTCTGAGCATTTCTTTCGAAAACTTGCTTGGTCTGCTAGAACCATGCAGGTTTCCTCACGATTTTTTCCTTCACACAACATAAGTGGTAATCATGTTAGAAATGATTCGCACATGAAAATATCAGAGGTGCTAGACCAGGGATTTGAACCAGCTTCACTCGGTTTCCCAAGCGAGCGCGTTACCACTGGGCTACCACTGCCTTCAACTTTAAAAATTACATTTGTGTAATATAGTTTCCGCTATACATTGTTGAGGTAATTTGGTGGATTTTTTATGCCCGTTTTAGTTAATGAGTACTATAATTAATAACGACGCAAAAGAGTATTACAAGTTTTTCGTGTGTATTTGTTGTTTTTATGTGGCTTTCTTATCATTATAGCGCCTAAATAGATGAAACGATTTAAGCGTTTGGTTTTGTTTGAAAGGTGACTTGATCGAGAATGTTCTTAGCTATAAATCAAGGCCATCAGATCTCTTCTAGAGGTAAAAGACAATGAGCAATATCCATACGTTTAATCGGTTCAAAAATCGGTATCTAGTTACTTCAATGACGTGGCAATGATATGATAAACTAGGCTAATGCTACGGCGTCACCTGGAATCTGGAAGGTACTCAACTCTTAACTAATATACTGCAGAGATATCTTCTTTAGGCTCATTGAAATGGCCTCTATGTATATTGTATAAGTTATGGTATGTTTTACCTACGGGAAATAGAAATTTGGCTAAGATTCCATATTGCTTCGCATTAAATATTTAAATAACCAATGGAAATAAGTATGTACAACATATAGTAACTTATTGGCAGACGTCAAAAAGGAAGAGGTACTCAGTTCAAATATATTGAATGTGTCTTTTTTGTGTGTAGTTTACGCAATATCTTCGTCAATTATAAAACACACTTTGTGGTTCTTTTTAATAGATAGGTTATTTTCTTAAGGGTAGGGCCTTTTTAGTTTCTTAAAAAAAATGAGGGCAGAATAAGTGCTTTTAATGATTGTATTGCTTTAAAATGATTTGGAGTTGTACATTTTTAGTTAAAAAGTAATTATTAAATAGATCGTTATCCAAACCTTATATATGTATATTAAATATTATTCAGAAATTTAATTCGCAATATTATAATAAAAAATATTTTTTAATAAAATATCTTACTTTAATATTGTACGAACAGCGACTCGGGAACCCTTTCTACAGTAAAATATATTTGTTTTATATATTTTACCAACAATATTTTTAGTAAAATTTGAGTTTTAAAGATAATAAAACTTACCCAAAAAAATATGAAATTTAATGAAAATTCTATTCCTAAAATCAATCAAATTAAAAATATTATTATTATGTACAATATTCAGCGGACAGATGTAAACAATTTACGATTTCATTATATTTATAGGTTGTAATAAAAGGTAAATAATATCTATTCTGTGAAAGGTTATTACCGTTAAATATCATAAAATAATGGCAATATGTCCTGAAGGGATAATAGGGACCGATATAAATGGATTTTAGTGGCATTTTCGTTAAGTTGGCGCAACCCTAAGCTGTAATAGGGATTTAGCTTCACAATCAAGGGGCAAACTTTTAATAACCGAGAACAATTTTATAAGCGACGCAAGTTGTATGATTTATGTTTACGAGGTTTTGGAAGTCCGAAATTATATGATAAGGCTAACGCTTTAACTTTTGAATGGAGAAAGTAGATAGATAGAATACAAGGCTTATTTATAATACAATGTTGATCTTAAATAAATAAATAAATATGTTGGAACTTAACACACAACACCATTTAGTTCCATGGTAAGCTACGAGGCCTATGTTATGGACACTAGATAGTTGATATACTACACATATATAACTTTAAATACATACATATTATAAATATAAATAGCCATGACTGGAGTACAAACATTCGTGTTCATCACAAGTGAATGCATCCAGCGGGATTCGAACCGGCGACCGCTGGCACAGCAAGTAGGGTCACTACAAACTGAGTCCAACGTGTCGTCAAATCTTATTTATAGTAAGCTTAAAGTTAACTATTATTGAAAATATTACACGTATAAATATTAAATAACTTTTTCTATAGGTAGATAACTTAAACGTTATTAAATCTATACATATAATAAAATTCTGAGTCGAATCTGTACATTACATATTTTATGGAAAATCTTATAATTAAAATAGGCATTATTATCGATACAGAGGCCGAATCTATAGTTTTTAAATTTTTTGTCTGTCTGTCGTTCTGTTTAAGAACTCATCACGAAAAAACCACTGGACAGATTTTGATGAAATTTGGTATGATGATAGCTGGTTAACTGGGTCAACATATAGGATACTTTTTACTGCGAGGAAATATCTCATCTCTGAGAAATTTATACTAAATTTTAAAACGTAAGTAGGGACGAACCCGAGCAGAGCACTCTTCTGTAATATAAATATCTATGCTTTGTTCGAAACGGTTTTAACTTCTTCGAATCATACTCGAAATGATAATATACTAATACTTACAAAAGTTATGTAAATAATATTATTATTATCAGTAGAATAAGTACTAGGATGTGATAGCAATTGTTGATTTTTCCTACTACTTTGCCTATATAATCCAGGCCGATGCTCATATATAAATCATCAGAATGATAACTTTTTAAGATTAAAGATAATTCCTAAGGTTTGAGGCGTAAAGATTATAAAAGAAATATTTATTACAAAAGAAAGAGGTGGATATTGTCACAAATTAACAAATTATAAAGCAGATACCAACAAGCTGCCATGAAGCTGCTTATGTTGGCTATGTATATTAAATGGAATACTAATTCCTCACTCGAGTGTAAAGTCACGATGACAAACGGAACTTTAATAATATCATCTTAGGATTATAGAAGCTTGGATGAAGACTTTAACAGTGCTTGTTTTGTATTAAAATAATTAATTTGCAATTTTTAAAAGAAATTACGATTAATATAATTAATTTAATTAAATAAATGAAAATTATTTATTACTCTCCATGTAAAAAGATGCTATAAGTTTCGCGTGTGTAACTGTGTGTCTGTCTGTGGCATCGTAGTGCCCAAACAGATGGTCCGCTTTTAATTTAGTTTTTTTTGTCTGCCAGTGAATGTCCCGTCAAAATCAGTCCAGACGTTTCGGAGATTAATATTATAACAGACAGACAGATAGACAAAAACATAAAAAAAATGTTTTTTCTTATTAGTACCGTATATACTTTCATATGCATTTAGTATAAAGCTGTTATTTTTACATTACAAACATACACTTCAATTTTATTTATCTGTATAGATAGAAATGATAATTTACGTATATGTTTAATTTTTCACTGAAATAAATAAAGTACTAGGGGTATGAATGCATAATATGAGAAGGGAAGTTTAGACTGCCAGTTATGCACTTTATAGTAGAAAATTGAAAAGTTAACGAGCCTAAGCGCGTGTTTCACTAACCACCTTTTGTTGCCGGAACTATTGTTATTAGGAAAATTACTTTACAGAGCGTGAAAGCTGTGGCTACCGATGACCTGATTCCACAACCGCTAAAGTCAGAAAGTTTGAGTGTAAGTACTTTAAAAATCTTTAAAAAATCGATTTAAGAAAACCCCGATTAACCTTTATAATGTGAGCTTTTTTTGCTGTCGTAATGCCAGGGAAGATTTATCTATTCTAATATTATAAAGAAGAAAAATTTGTTTTTTTTTTGTTTGCTTGCTTGATGAATTGATTTAGATGAAATTTGGTAAGAAGATAGTTTGAGACCCTGGAAAGGCCATAGGATAGTTTTTATCCCAGAAAATATCCCTTAAGGGGGTGAAAGTGGGGGCGAAAATTTGTATGGGAAAGCAGCCTAGCGACGAACCCGAGTGAAACGAGGGTGAGTCGCTAGTTATATAATATAACTATGACATAATATACGATGTTTATTATTCAAATTATATATAGCCTAATTTCATGATTAAAGTATAGTATTTTACCATATTATATTGATAAAAATAAACTTCTAAACACAAAAAAATTTATTAAAATATTAATATCGTTAAAATTAAATAACTATAGATAGATTTAAAATTGAAAAAAAATAACGTTTCATCACAGCGTAAAATTAATTTTGTTTCTAGATCGATGCATGTTTGGATTAAGCCTAATTGGTTGCGGGTTAAATAAATCAATTGAATTATTCCGTCGAGCGCGCCGCCTAATGGTGTCGGTAAAAACCAAATCTAACATTTTAACCTTTACTTATATTTATTTCTGAAGTATCTCCATATATTTTTATTTTTCATAATATATCCCTAATATTTTTGGGGCTTACATTGAGTTTTTTGATACTCACGTAGTAGTGAATTTTGATAGTAGGTATCACGTAAGATTTCTGTAAAGATTATGTTATAGTATATTGATTCGTTAAATAGATGGTTTGGGTTGGTCTTTAATTATTCAATTTGAAATTATGCACTTAGCTTTCATAATATTTTGCCTATATTTTTAATCTCTCATTGTTGGGCACGGTCCTCTACTCCATGCGAGAGGGACCAGCCATAATCCACCACGTGGCCCGCAAAATGACAGAAACTACACGTCTTTCAAAATCTTGTTAGATTCTCTCAGTCATGCAAGCTTCCTTAAGATATTATTTCTTCGTCGCAAGGCAATCATGTTGAGAACACACGAATCTCAGGGGCATTCCAGTTTAGACCTAGTTTTGAATCGTTTTTTTTTCTGTGGTTTTCTAAGAAAACATGTTATTACTCGGCAGCCTTCTTGAAGAGTGTGAGAAAAAACCAAGAATCTCAATAAGAATAAGCAAAAAAAGTAAACATATATGGACCTAATATATTGAATTTACAACTTAACTCAAACTTTAAAGTTGTAATACTATCAATGTAACTAAACTAGAGAGATTTACATGCAACTATCAGAAAGCTTAGTGAATAATAATAAGTTTGCACCTAAATCCAATACCCAATGAAATGGGGCATTGTTAGTGCGGGTTAAAACCGTGAACATGTCATGAGGCTGAGCGCTGGAGAGTCGTTTATCAGAGGGTCGAGTAGCGACGCGTAATTAAACGTTACACGCGCTACACATTACTGGACTGTTTGGTGTTCTATCGCGAAAATATTTAAAATATTATAGATACCTATATTTTTATGACCAGTGGATTTTTTATTATTAACAAGGACTTACATTTTTCGGTCATTTACGATCAAAAGATATGTTAAATGTCCTTATTTGCACTAATCTGTTTCAACATTCAAGTTAATAGTATATTAATATAACAAAAACCCTATAAATATTGTTAAATGCGTTTATTTTCGTATTAATTAATTATCTGTACAAATAAATAAAATTGAGGTGTCTGTTTGTAATGTCAAAATAACAGCTTTTTACTTATATTATATACCTACGGTACTTTAAAGATAAATGTTTTTTTGTCTGTCTGTTTGTTCCATCTAATCTCCAAAACGCAAGGACTGATTTAGACGGGACTTCAACTGACAGATGTTGTAAGGAGTAACTTACACTAATTTTATTTTAGAAAAACAATTATTTAAAAAAAAACCTATAAAGTAAAAAAAAACTACATTAATCTACATAAACGACCTCTATAGGTATAAAAAATATAAAAAAATACAATAAATTAAGTATGGCTTCTTAGACAAGCCGCCAAGCGAATTTCATTCGTAGACAAGGTAAAGTACAGTAATACTATTAACAATAGATTTGTAATATGACCTTGGCCTTTTAAATTAAACAGCCGTATGTGTTAAAGTTAATACAAGCAAAGTATTTTAGGCAAACGAATTGAAATGATAGGGTTGTAGCGAGATGTAGCTTCAAATGTCGTGACGCACGCGATTGCCTGTCTCCTCAACTTGCTAGCTATCCCATACAACTTGTAGGTTAAAAACGGGATTTTATCGAACGTATTCTAGTAATTTAATTTTTAATTGGCTCAAATTTCTAATAATATATCGTCATTTAATACAAACTTGGCGTAGACTAGCTATTATATTATTCGAAGTGGAAGATGTCGCTGAAGTTTTTTAAAATGTACTCTCCAATTAAAAAAAATCTTTATAATTGAAGGAATATACGGACCATAAAAGTGCTAATTGTGTATGAAAGTACTATAATATGATTTATCAAATTATAGAAGGTTATATTATATATTTTTCAATAAGATCATATTTAGTAGATGGGTACATACAATAAATTTAATTGGTAAGCAAGTAGAGATTTTTAATATTATTTATTAATAAATAACAAAAGCTGAACAATTTTTTACAATCAATCAATATATACGAAGATCAAGTAGGTATTTATGTATTATACAAAGGTAAAATATTCAAGCAAATGCATATAATTCATCGTAACTAACTACAGATAAGGTATTATTACAGCATTTTTTTTTATATTTTATTTACAAGTAAGTAAAATATTATGTAAGCAAACATATTAAAATAATATTTTATAACACTTATATCGTACAATTAAATCTATACGAATTTTTCTAGCAATTGAGTTAATCAATATTTTAAAATAGATGAGTTCTTTTTTGAAGCTAGGTCTGGTTTTGTTAGATAAGGCTGTGATGCATTAACGGCGCCAGGGTTTCGGCCGCAAAGTAAACAATCGTTTAACCCCGCCCATGACAAGTTTACTGCAGGCAAAGACTAATACCTTATTCAGCCCAACGGTATAACTGCATTTCTGAGATAAAAATAACAAAAATATATGATACTTTTTTTATATAAATTATATTACATACATATTATGTTCGTATATACGTATTTGAATTTATTTTTGATATATTTTATTAGTTAAATTATCAATTTTTAACGATTTAATGCATAATATGTCGAGTTAATTATAAAGGTACGTATGTATGATATTATCGATATTCCCATAGAAACAAAATTATTGCACATGGAATATTCTCTTCAGAAGTTTCGGGAATAACTTCTCAAATAGTCAAAAAAAAGAAGTTTCTTCTTTTTTCTTCTTAAATACAAAAAGTAAACATTTAGTAAAATAAAATAGTATCTGATATTAATTTTGCACAAATTTTTAACTACGATCGTTCTACTGCCATAAGACTACGTTATTGTGGTAAGATTTCGTCTGTGTTTCGTCTAGACGCCGAATGTCGACAACACTCAGCTTCTACGAATGATCGCAATAAACACCCACAGTCTGTATAGTCTATTGTTAGTTCTACCGCAGTTCTATTTAATCTGTAATATAACATATCCTCAAACAAACATAAGCATGTATTCATTGCTTTCTTTATGAGTATGGTTTTTTTAATTTTTATTATTATATTATATAGATATTCATTACAAATATAAGTAACACAAAATTAAAAACAAATTGTACTAATTTTCTAGTACATGATAATAAAACATGTTGTAGTTATATTTATTTTACAATTGTTTAATATTACTTTAGTGCGTACACTAAAGTCTGGATCTGATATCGTTTTCTGAGTTTTTTAAGTTTATTTCTTAAATTTTTTTTACACAAGATCAAAATTTGTAGTACCGTTGCAGATATTTTGATACTTACGATTTGAATAAAGTGTGAAACTTTTAAAAAATTATAGCGTTTTAACAAACTTTGGTGCTTTACTGTGGCCTCTTTCGGGAATCTTATTTTTTTATTTATATTTTCAAAATACTTCTAATCCGATTCTTATTCATCCTGTAAAATGTATCTAATATTTTCAAAGTCCACGTTTATTTTTGAAACGTCCAATCTCCAATTTCAAATCATGCTACATCAGCACCTTATTTTTCATGCCAAAAACTTTGAATAAGAATACACATCACTTATAATCAGAAAGATTAATTCCCATTTTGGTAATATATATGGTCCAGAAATTCTTTTTTAGAGGATATGATAAATGTTTCTGCCAATTTTTTCAATTTGTAGCATTTATACTTTAAGAGGCTTCATGAATAATTATTCAGTGAGTGGTATTTTACTTTTATGTGTGTACACGTATAGATCACTTTCAGTTCTGAATTGACTAGCTTGGCGACGAAAAGCCACAACAGCCACAACAAAGTAATCTTTGACACACATCATACGCAGCGCAACGTTCAAAGCTTTACATCACTTTGTTTAAAGGGTCGGAAACGTCAAACCTGTCGTATTTATTTATAAAACTTTTCCTCGTTTTCTTTGCAAAGATTTAATACTTCTCTTCTCATTATAAATTACGTATTGACTATAGACAATATGTTTTATTTAGATACTAGTGACTCACCCTCGTTTCGCTCGGGTTCTTCCTTGGGTTCGTTTTAACGGTTAGTATGGAATATATAGACTACATATAATATGATGTATAGCCTAAAGCCTTCCTCAATAAACGGGCTAACTAATGTAAAAAGAATTTTCCAAATCGGATAAGTAGTACCTGAGATTAGCGCGTTCAAACAAAAAAACAAACAAACAAACTCTGCCTCTTTATAATATTAGTATAGTTTTTTTTGAAAAATGACGAACTTGATATAAAATGAATTATGAAACCTGCGTAACTAACAAGTTTTCGAAAGACATGTGAAGTCCGCCAACCCGCACTTGGCCAGCGTGGTGGACTATGGCCTGATCCCTCTCGTATTGAAGGCCGTGCCAAGCAGTGGGACGAAAAAAAGGGCTGAATACATACATACAAGTTAGACTTTTACAAGTACTTCACAATCGTCTACAAAGAACGGGAATTAGCATAATCATTCTGTGAGGAAGATGCCACTGATCCGAATGCAGTTCTGTAGAGAAAAACCAGCTAGAAATTCAACAATGAGAGTAGAGTGGTGGTAGACTAACTAAATTTAGTTACTATCACATGCGAGTGAAGTTAAGCTAACAACTTGTACGTAATAATTAAAACTAAATACTATTATTAATTCACCGACCTTCAAAAAGGAGGAGGTTCTCAATTTGTTGGAATCTTTTATTTTAAAGTTAACCTTGGCCTGAACTTGGCTGGACACGCTACCGCATGTCTTGATATAATATATGTGTGTGTGTGTGTGTAAATTTGTTACTCGTTTATCCTAAAACTGCTGGATGGTTTGAAAGTTATTACACGACGATTATTAGGAGCTATATATAGTTAAACACATACGCTATGGTTAATAATAAAATTTTGTCTTTGCATTTACGGAGCACGCTAAAATATCAAAAAAGTATAAGAGCAATGTAAAAACCACGACTAAATTGTGTGCACAGAACGTTAAATCCTCTAACCTACATACTTAACAAGCACTAACTTTTATTGTCAGGAAAGTTAAATCTCAGATTTTTCTACTCAGCAACGGACGTCTTTCCCGCAATTTAATATACGTTAGTGAGATGTGGAATAGAAATTCACATCTTAAGTTATATATTAATCTGAAATCATGAAGAAATTTTACTTTCCAAAATTAATATTTTTAGTACGTCTTATTTTTTTTTTCTTATAAATAAATATTTTAAGGCTTTAAATTTACTAGCTATTACATTTAACCACTTTTCTTAACTAGTTTTCCAAAGACCTGTGTAGTCGATCAGCTAGCATTGCAAGCATGGCACCGAGCCGTGGTAAGTTATATAATAAATATCACTACTTGATTATTACATGTAGGGTACAGGCAAAGAACAGGTAATGTCCAATGAATAAACTATGAGGATAAAGCAATTTAAAGCTTAGAAGTAGGTAGGTACCTATAATATTTTTATTCAGATCAAAGTATGCAGTAACTTTTTACTATGTAGATTTTTGGACTATTCTCCTTCATTACCGGTATGTCATGGACCATCCCAGTTCTTTTCGCTTTGGGCATAGATAAAAACGTATGTTTAGTGATATCCGTTGATTATTTGTAAAAACGAGTGGCTGGGAATGGAGTATCCGTTACCAGTACAAAAAAAAAATATTGTGACTTGCCCTGTTTTTTGCATGATCATATTAGAAATTTTATAAAATTTAATTTATATACGGAATTTTCAGGAACAATCGATGCCTTCATTATTTGCACACAGCATCGCTTACTTGTATATCCTGTCAGTGACATTTTGTATATATGTAACTACAAAGTTCTCAAAGTAAACAGGTTTTATAGATAGTTAGTCTAGTTTTAATAAATAAATATACTTTCACTTCCGACGCACCCTTGCTTCGTTTCGGGTTCGTCCCTAGACCAAAACAAATCTGTTCCACGGGAACCGTACATTTTTCCGGGATGATATATAGCCTATAGCCTTCCTCGGTTAACGGACTATCTAATCTAAAAATAATATTTCAAATCGGATTAGTATTACTTGAGCCAAACAAACAAACACATTTTTCAGCTTTATTATATTACTATAGATATCATTTAAGAAGCATTTTTACAAGTTACAAAAATCAAGTCAAAAATTACTTAATGATTATCATTTTTATTACGGGAATGCATTGTTTATTTATAAGATAGCATAGATATCATAATATCATATAGATCAAATATTGAAATAAGAAAATACAATTTTGTAAATCCATACTAATATTATAAATGTGAAAGTGTGTTTGTTTGTCCTTCTTTCACGTCGAAACGCAGTGAGTGATTGCGTGATTTTTGTGTGGAGATAGTTGGAGGGATGGAGAGTGACATAGGCATACTTTTTATTGTGGGAAAATATCTAATTCCCACGGGAAAACACGTTATAATACAATCCAAAAAAATATTTATAATCAGAATTACTTGAAACTTGGTATTAATGTTATACGATAAAATTAAATAAATACGTGTTTTAGCATTTTTCGAAAATCATCCTATAAGGGAGTAAAATAGGGGATAAAAGTTTGTATAGAACAACCTTTTTAGAGATTTTTTGTAGTTTTAGCGCGAGCGAAGCCGCGGGTTCTGCTAGTATTACACATGTATGTATGTATGTACATGTTTATAGGTGATTATTAAAATAATATTCGTAAAGTTTATAATAAAAATAATAAAACAATGTTTAAATAAGACAATGCTTTTGGGAATGTTTTAAGGAAGAGATATGAAAGTAAATAGAACCATATATATAAACATACGTATAGCTTATTAAGTACACATTCTTAAATAATTTATGATTCCAAACGAATTAGTGCAAACAAATGCTTAAAGGATCTGAACTCTCTGCTACCTATCTAATTTTCCTAATATCTACCGGAGATTTCCTTCAACAAAAGCCAAAAAGAAGTATATCCTCCAATTTGTTTATTTAAGTTTTTAATTTGAAAAGCTATCTATCTATATTAATATTATAAAGAGGTAAAGTTTGTGAGTTTGTGACGCCACAGATCATATAATACTATACTAGGTTACGTTGTAGGGGGTAATCTCTGGATTTACTAAACTGATTTAGATGAAATTTGGTAAGAAAATAATTTGAGACCTTGGGAAGGGCATAGACTACTTTTTATGCCGGAAATCATCCCTTAAGGATGTGAAAATGGGGATGAAAGTTTGTATGGGGAATCAATCTAGGGACGAACCCGAGCGAAACGAGGGTGAGTCGCTTGTTAATAATATAATCGGGCTACTTTCTATTTTAAATGCGAAAATTTTTACACATATATATTGTGTATATTTGTTATTATTTAACGCTGAAACGGCTGGACGGATTTAAATGAAAAGTACATAGACAGACCTGGAATAACCCATAGGCTGTTACATCTAAACACGCACCATTTAGAAATTATTATTAAAAGTAATTATTGGGTTCTAAATATAATTTAACTAAATATAAATGTAATAAACTTAAGAGAACATAAATATTAAGCATCTTCATAATGAGGAACTTGTAACTTGCTAACTATATTCCTGGTTTCCAGTTGGTTCCTGTTGAAACAGTCTCAGTGGAATAGAAGCAAAACAACTTAGTGCCGTAATTTTGAGACTATCATATTTTATCATAATATACTCGTATTTCATATACTACATATTGTTAGCTTATGTTATGTAAGTGTTATACTTAATTTTTATCAATAAATTTTCACGTAAAAATAAATTAAAAAACACAACGTTTCACTTTAATTCAAATAAATACAAAGGTACAGATAAAATATAAACAGAACCGAATAATAAAGAATTTGTAGAATCCTGAAAGAATACCAAATTTTTATCACAATTTCTTTGAAGGCGTTTAATTTTAACATCGAGAAAAGTAAAGTTTCTTTTGTGAGCTTGAATTTAATAGCAAAGAACAAATTGTTTGATGACAGTGAATTTGTATTTGCTTTAATGAACTGGTATTCAGATATTGCTATTTCATTTACGTTTATCACATTTTACGATATAGAAATCGAGGTATTTAGTATGTATACTACATATAATATGAAAACTTTAAAATTAGAATTTATTGTGTAGGTTTCCTGGTTAAGTTTAAACAAAAACTTTTAAAGATGCAGTATACTCGTACAACGATTATTAAATATGTTATGTTTGTTGTTTATATGTTATATTTCTATGTTGAAAATAAATCTCATATAAAAAAATGAGAGACATAGGGTTTGAAACCGTTTCCCTCTAAAACTAGCGTGGTTCTAATGACTTTATTATTTAGCACTACTTTTTTTAACAACCCACTGCTAGGCACGGGCCTCTCTTGAACCGGGGCTTGAATCTTCTTCTCTCGGTTATCCAAGCGAGAATGCTATCAATACGCCAAGGAACTGAAAAAAATCAATAACTGTGAATCGAACCTGTGAAATCTAGTAAAGTACTACGATAATTTCAAAATTCTCATGAAACGATTGACGTCAGGTTTTGTGTTTCTTATCGTACGAGCACGACTGAAGTATGAATATGAAACCAAGAACTATCTCGACTTGTTCTAAAGGTTTGTTTCTTTTTCCCGGTGAAAGTAAACATCGCGGACTTAGGTTTACCTTATGGGTTTATTCCACTTACATATTGGTCAAATAAATTATTTCTGATTTTTAATAAATCTATTTATTTTCAATAATATTTTTTATTATTTTACGTGACAGTGGCGAAGTAGTCTGTACTCAACTGGTACGTTTTGAACCTATTAACAAGACAATTGAATTGATATTTTTTGTTAATTGCTTATTATGTATGTCCATGTAGTAACTGTTTCGGTAGAGGGGTAACAACCATGGGGTAACTTCACCGACCAGAGAAGTACCTTTTCTTTTTTTTATGTTGGGAAATGCATTTACGGATACTACCTGTATACACACAGGTGGTTATGTGGGACTCAACGGCTTAATGCGGTGTCACAGGATCGCTTACGCACTGGAACACACAACTAAGGGTTACTCCAACGGCCCACTCTGCTATCAGAGAAGTACCAGGTATCAGTAACCCGCATGGTACAACGCCTACCGAAGTGGGATACGTCCTAATGAGGGACGCTAATACCCTCCCCCCCTCCCTTCCCTTCCACTACGGCAAGGGAAACACTCCTATGGTCAAAATCGGTCAAAAATATATTATGCATATACTATAAATAGATAATATAAAATAAGTCTACAATCGTCTGGCAATTTTATGTTTTATAAAAAATTACAATACTTTAGCCAAATTAAAGATACCTGTAGAATTAATGCACTTAATTATATTGCGTTCTTAACATGAATTCTGTACGTGAAACAACTATTTAAAAACATAAAATTTACATATCATAAAACTGATATAAAGGAGCGAAATAGAGTAAACATATCGCGTGGGGTCTTCTATATAAAGGGACGCAGTAAATCTCGATGATAGATCGCTGTTTTTCCGGCTTTTCAACAAGCTCTAAATGGCAGACCTTTAGACGAAATATGTCTACCTAACGACGAAGATAAACAAAACTCTTTAGATTGTGGCGTTGTAAGTTTATCCGATACGAAGTGTTGTAAATTTTTTTTAGGAAAATAATGGTTTATACAACAGACAATATTTTATACGATTTCGAACAATTCCTTGTTCTTTCCATTACAAGAAATGGTATAATGTGTTTATTTTTTTACTTTTTAAAGTTATACTTCTTTTGGCACGTTTGGAAAAAAATATAAGAGTAAAGTTTTTACGATGCGCGCGCACACCAACAGCCAAAAAGCGACATGATGAAGTTAGGTGCATTCCTTTTACAAACAGAGAGTTTTGACATACGCGATGAAATCTTTTAGCTATTTTTGTACTGTTACGCCAAAGAAGTATAACTTTTTACGTGCGTACAGAAGTACACACACGTATTTTTTTATATAGCAACGTATTGACATTATTTATTGAATCTAGTCAACATTATGTGATTCCTGTGGCATGAAACGGAGTTGACACTAAGTCATCATTCTCAAAGAAAATTTAAAATTAAATTAAGTAAAAGTAAAGGTTACCCATAAATTTTTAAAGGATCATTTCGTCTTAAGTTTTATCACTTTGCAATGAAGCTCTGTTCTTGAACATGCACATGTAAAACTGAAAATTAATTTTATAACATCTGGTCGGGGCGAAGATAACAAAAACTTCCTAGGATATTAAATTTCGTCCAGAGTCAAACTTTTTAAGATAACGCCGTAATGTTATTTCATTTGCACCATTGAAAACTTTAACTTTAGGGGGTACGATTACATTTGTTAGAATACTGCTAAAACGCGATAAAAGTTTTTATGATAAATCGTACAATACCCTATTTTATTAAGTTCTATGATAAAGGATTTACTGACTTATTTATCTTATATAATACTAACGACTCATCCTCGCTTTGCTCGGGTTCTTCCCTAGATACCTTTTTACTGGTTAGTATTGAATAGATAGACTATATATTATATGCTTTACACTTCTTTAATGTCCTTGTAGTCCTTAATGTAATAATCATCTAATGCAAAAATATTTTTTCAAATCGGAATAGTAAGAGTTCCTGAGATTAGCGCGTTCAAACAAACAAACCAACAAACAAACTGCCTCTTTATAATATTAGTATAGATTAAAATAAAATAACCTTTTCTAATATAGAGAAGCTAAAAAAAATGAAAATAATAAATGAAAACAAATTCTTCCTTAAAGTTGATTTGAGTTAGAAGATTGTGTTTTTCTGTGTCCCGTGTCGTCTGTATAGAACATAATATCTAAACAACTAAGAATGTATAATATGTATTAAGAATTTAGTCATTTCTATAGAAAAAAAGTTAAAACCAGAGACAATTTTTTCTTAATATTTCGGTAATGCCAACATTTCAAGACATTCTTGCCAAGTCGAACAATTAACTACATATATGTATTTGTAGTTGGCTAACGTGCGTATAATCTATTCGAATGTTCCGGCTATGAGTTAACCCGGAAATTGTGATTAGAGTTAAGTATTGTACTGCATTGTACTTAAATGGCTTATTATTAGAATTGATTTTATTTATCATTATATATAAAAGTATATTTAATCATTATAATATTGTTTTAGGGTTCCATTCCTCTGCCTGTCTGTCTATCACGTTGAAATTAATATCGAATACTCAAGTCTGCAATTCTTTCGAGCTGTGAAAAAATAAAACTTCTAAATCAACGAAATCCAAAGCACGGCCATTTATGTCGCATATTTTGACACTTGCAAGGGAAACAAAACCTAGGGTGTCGTTGACCTAGAATCATGAAATTTGGCAAAACGTAATGTCAATGTATGCACAAGTAAAGGGGAAAATTCGAAAATCATAAATTTGTAGTAACATTACCATACAAAAAATTGCGATTATAAAATTATGTTATTTAATGTTTCATGTGACAGAACCCTTGGTGTGCGAATACAACTTAATATATCAAAGTATAGGTACACGTCCAATATTAGCAAATGAACATAAAAATATAGTAATACAATAGAAAAGTTAAGTAGAAAACATACTAAATAAACTTTGTACTAGTTATATGTATGTACGTTGTATATTTCATAAGAGAATATTTTTACTGAATTTATTCTTTAATGTGTTTATTAATCCATATGCACTACTATAATGTTGAATTGAAAGTTTCTGAGGATGGATGAAAGTTCGCTACTCTTTTACGCCAGAACGGCTGTACTGATCTAGATAAAATTTGGCACAGAGATAGATTATAGTCTGGAATAACATATAAGCTACTTTTTATCCCAGAAAAATGTACGGTTCCCGTGGGATACATTTGTTTTTGTCTAGGGATGAACCCAAAGCGAAGCAAGGGTGTGTCGCTAGTAATTTATAGTAAGCACGCGCGTATTATTCACCTGTCTTTATTTTTCAGTGTCGAGAAATAAATTTAGTACCGCGGTACCCACTGTCAAGTTTATACGGGCGCTGCACACATTTGACGAGGGCCTTACGTCTCCGCTATCTCTTAACCCAGGCGTTATGTTGTGAAATAATGATATAAACCTTAACTTTGTTGAAGACAACATCTTTTTAGCAAATATGGCTTACTTAGAAATTTATTTATTATTTTCGAAAATAATAAAATTTTACCACGGCGCTTCACTTCATTAGGGATTAAATTTCGAAAAATCATTTCATCAAAACAATTTTTTTACGAATTTTATCGCAGTCTTTTTTGAAGAGTAGGTTTTTGACGTCTCAAAAGTTATTATATAGTTATTACAAATTTTCACATTTCAGCCTACTTAAATAGCACTCAAATTATTCCATCAATACAAATTTTTACTAGGAACAGAAATGACGCCATACTTTATCAGTGAGACATTATGTATAGATATTATACAGATCTTTTGTGCTTCGAAAACTCTGCTTTATTAATCTGTAAAATAAAACACACCTAAAACTACTTATTTTCTACTTATATATAAATCTAATTGGGGACTAAAGATAATATATAATGAAATTCTCAGACCTTAACGTATTTTCTTTACAATACAGGTGTAATATATTCCACGTTTCTAACAGCGTCATTGGTATCTTGGCCTCAAAAAGCAAAACATTCTATACAAAAAGGCTCTCCGTTTTAATAGAGTATCGTTACTGCCAGGTGAGAGGGTAAGGACTCTCCAAGTACCTACATATTGCGTGTACCAGATCTGATTCTATTCAAAACAACGGTTACAATGAATGTCGTTTGACGATGTTCGCAGTTCGTACTGTACTGTAGAGGTTTTCAGTTTTAATTAAATATTTTGATATTGGAAAAAAATAAAAGGTTGAAACAATTTTTCCGTATGTAAGTTAATTAATAGCATGTAGTGTATATATATATATATATATATATATATATAACTACCTTCATTTATGTATAACTTACCATCTTCGCTCGCGTCTGCCTTTGTTATTTCAGGTCTTCTTGTATACTAAATGTCATCCAATTTAGAGGTCGTTCGAAATCATTTTAGGTACACTAATTTTCAAGTTAAAAAAAAGTTTAGAAATTGAAATGTTAAATTTAAATTTTTAGATCGAAATCTTTTTCTATCTAGAAAATGATAAAATAACGAGAATTTATAAAATTATGAAGCTTCTTAGATTAAGAAATCGCATTTTCACCTTAACTTAGCTGTGAGAATTATTTTACTGCAATAAACATATGAATGTATATATGTAATATTTAACTGCAAGATTTTTACAAGCACATCATACATTCCTTGCACGAGATTCGAACCCACGTTATATGTTCTTGCAAATACTGCATGATATCCATCTTTATAAATAAGTCTCACATTTAATATATTATACTTTTCTCGTTTATAATTTCGTAAGAGTGCTTGAAGTTGGAAATATAATATCATTTTATTTCCACATTTCCCTTGGCATTAACGCACGAGTCGCTCTGAAAAGCGGAGTAAAGAAATACGCACTGTACCACTGAACTATTGACCTAGAGACCCTTTAATACATCTTTAAAGCTAGTGTAATAGTAAGTATATATAATATTATATAACTATAGTATATAATATTATATATAATATAATATTATATATATAACTATAGTAATAGTAAGTATTATATTAATAAAATATTACATATTGTTATTTTTACGTATGATATTAGTTAATAAATGAAGTATAATATATTATACTTCAAAAAGTTTGGGTATAAAATGAGGTAAGAACACCTTACAGTGAAGGAAAACTCTGTAAGGAAACCTGCATGCCTTTAGAGAACCTTGAACTAGTTTTGGAGAGACATGTAAAGTCCGTCAACCCGTTCTTAGTGGATGGCGTTTCATTCGAGGTGGGTCCGTGTCCAGCAGTAGCAAGTTAAAAGGGCTGACTGAAGGGCTTATTTCTAGAAGTTTGACTGCTTATTTAATAAGAACAATTTTCATAAAACCGTCTAATCTGTCGAGAATTAAGTAAATAATATCATAATATTTATTTTCAGCTACCTCACAATATTCTCTTATCTTTATATAATATGTAGTAATTCTGAAAACAGTTTCAGTAATTAATTAGTCCCACTCAGCCAACTTGTAGGTAAGGTGCTTACAACACAAAGCAAAGAGATTTGATCTTAACAGACCTGATAAGTCTTATAAGCTTAGATTATTCTTCCTTGTTATTCCTCCAGATAACAGGCTAATACTCCACATTTTTATGAAAAGATTATTCTTTTTGTAAAATACGAATAAAATTATCTTTTTAGCAGCGACTAACCTACTTTTACGGTAAATGTAAATTTCTAAACAGATTTTACAAAGGTTTATTTTAAATTCGTGCAAGAATTTAAAATTAAAAGCTATGTTTTCAGGTAATTTTAATTTTCTTTACATTTACAACAGCTATTCATACATCATAAGTTACTTTGCAGAGTGAATAAAACATTTGAATAAAGTAACATTTAAAAGGACAAATCTATTAATAAAATTGCACAGTAGTGGCAGTATATTTGATCCGGGAACTCAATCAGAGTTTTCAGCTTAGCGCTCACGTTTATCTCCGTCGAATTCCAAGCGGATGCTTACTTGGTCACGATTTATTTCAAGCCTTTAAAACCTTAATTTACGGAATGTAATAAAGCTTTTGCTTCGTGTTTAGTGTAATAATCATAATATCTTTATTATTATAAGGTAGCAATCTGCTTTAGTTAAGTGCAATTTATTATCTTTTTTCAGTTTTTTTTAATCTACATATAGTATAGTAAATTTTGCCTCCATTATAATTACTTGTGACGATAAAATGATTTATTTTTATAAGTATTTTCATTATTTATTTCAAATATCCATCTAAATGTTATTTATTCTAAAAATAAGGTTTTTTAAAATAAAACAGTAACTTTACCTGCAGAAATAACATTTATATATACGTACGGTATTACGGACATTATTGTGTAACTATTAGAGATTTATATATTTGCTATACACTGTTTTGCGGTTGTAAAGCCGCTTACACACACATCGACAAAGCAATAAACTAAATCGCTCTATCGACTCAACCCACTAATACCGTTAATTCGCAGATCCTATAAGTGCTAGAGTATTTTTAACACACAAAAATCTTTCTAGATAACCGCAAATTATAACAGCCAAAAATGCATTATAATATATTCAGTCACTTTAAATCGGATATATATATATATATATATATATATATATATATATATATATATATATATATATATATATATATATATGTGTAATAGAATTCTGAGTCAAATCTGTACATTAAATATTTTATGGAAAATCTTATTGAAATATTATTATTAATGTCGAGACAGAGGCCGAATATCTAGTTTTTAGAATTTTTGTCTGTCTGTCTGCCTATCTGTCTGTCTGTCTGGGAACGTATCACGAAAAAATCACGAGACAGATTTTGATGAAAATTGATATAATGATAGCTGTTTATCCGGGTCAACCTATACCATACTTTTTAATGCGGAAAAATATATTATCTCTCAGAAATCTATACTAACTTTTAAAAGGTATCTAGGGATGAACCCAAGCGGAGTGAGGGTGAGTAGTTAGTGCACTTATAACTTGAAATACAAATAAACGAATATAACTGACTTATAGCTATTGAAGAATCAAACAAGCGTAGGCTATTAGGGGAAGAACTCAATAGAATTATAAATAAAGGGCGTCCATATTTTGCTGCTTAAGCAATTTGTCTTGTCCATCATTTGTCTACCTACTTGCTGAGACCTCATCTGCCGGAGACAGGGATGGGGGAGGCAAAAACAACCACTTGATTGTCATACAGCCTATGATTTATTACCAAGTACTGCATTTGAAAATTGCTTGATTTCTGGATGAAAGTGATTCAATTCAATTCAATTTTCTTGTTAATGAATAATGAAAGTAATGACAAAAAATCGGTGATTTGCTTGTATAGACAATTGATTGAAATAGTTTCTGATGAGTTATTTTACTAGGATTTTTAGTCCAGCTTTAGTTCTTTTCATATTTAACAAGAAATTAGCTAGTTCGTTTTTTTACCCAAAGAATCAATCAGCATTGCCATTCAGTGCGGGAATGCGGCTAGCGGGTTTGCTACAATTTCGTGCGGACAACACTTGTACAGTACAAATTAATTGTAAATTTGCTTAGTATACCTATATAAGTATATAATTAAGTATTTTTGGAATTTCAATATATTTTCCTTATTGTTATTAAATCTTACCTTAGCCTGTATTGCCCTATTACGAGTATTAAGTATGTGCAAATGAATTTAGTTTATTTTAATAATCAAACAGCAACGAATCAACGGATTGTCATGAGATAGTCTATTAGAGACTGACAAAAACTCGCAAAAAATTTCTTAGGTAAAACAAACGCAGGTCACTAGCATAAAATGAAAACATAGACAAAATGCACAAATGATTCCCATACATTATTTTATAAATGAATAATTCAAAAATAAAATAAATAGCAGTACCATTCGCCTTGACCAACAAAACCGATAGTGTAATAACATTAATTGGATCTTCCGTAATGTAGCAACGATGCTGAAGGAATTGAAAATAAAATTGGCACTAGCTCAATTTTCCGCTTCAATAAATGCAGTTTGTTGCATTTCTACTGTACACAGCCTGTACTTTGCGTCTTTGTAACTTAGTATGGACCAATTGAGAACTATGTTATACTGTTTTGTTTCTAGTACAATTTTTCTTTGAGCTCTTTAATGAGTGATGAATTTTGTTTAGTCCATTGTTTCGTTTTGTTTGGTTGTCGTTCAAAGCAAATACATGAAATCTCGATGCAGAGAGAATTACAAAATTGCTAGGACATTGTTTTCATATATGAGCTTTTGAATTTCAGCCTTCAGTATACTGAAGGCTGAAATTCACCGACTTCGTCATCATGGCACCGACTTCGAAAATATCTGATTTAGTAAAAAGTTTTTTTCGAGTTTCTTTTCACCTATGATAAATATACAGGTATAAAAAACTACTTGAATTTACATGTTAGTTAGGTCATAGAAAAAGTCATACTGGGTGTTATAAATAAAAGATGCACAGACTGACAGATACAAGTCTCAAAAAGCACTCCACGCTTTTACTTCTCAAATCGATAAATAATTCAACAGAAACTGTATTATCTTTGGGCTTATATTCAAATGCTATGTTTGTTAATAATTTGGCCTAAAATATATCTGTTTCGTTTTGAAGTAAAACTTTTTTAGGCTTGATTGAGGGGTAAGTCAAAGCATTGGAAAAATGAGTGTCGCGGAAATGAGGTTCAAAATTATTCATAATTTAAAAAAAAAATTATATTTATAGTTTTAATATAAATATATATTTATTATTAATAATTTTATAATCATTATCTATACATATAATAAAATTGTAACTAAGCCGAATCTGTACATTAAATATTTTTTGGAAAATCTTATTGAAATAGACATTATTATCGATACAAAGGCCGAATCTGTAATTTTTAGAATTTTTTTTTCTCCGGTTTGTCCCTACTTACGTTTTAACGTTTAGTATAGATTTCTCAGAAATAAAATATTTTCCCGCAATAAAAAGTATCCTATATGTTGACCCGAATAACCAGCTATCATCATACTAAAATTTTATCAAAATCCGTCCAGTGGTTTTACCGTGATGCGGTAACAGACACACAGACGGACAGACAGACACACAGACAAAAATTCTAAGAACTATAGATTCGGCCTCCGTATCGATAATAATGTTTATTTCAATGAGATTTTCCAAAAAATATATAATGTACAGATTCGGCTTAGTTACAATTTTATTATATGTATAGATAGATAACTACAAACGTGCACAAAAGGTGTGTAGATAAAACCTCTACGAACAAAATAGTATCTGTGCAATATACCACAATTTTTACCCAATCCGTTCTGTTTGCAAAAGCAATGGAAACAATGGAATGTTTCGAAAACTTTTAATGGTGATCAAACAATCGCCCTGTTCGTTTTTCAGTGCAGTGAACGTGTTGATTTTATTTAAATTCTGCTAGAGTAAGAATGGAATGCTCCATTTGTTAAATGCTATTTGTAGCGGGATATATGTGAATATGTATTAAAAGTATTTAATTAAAGGCAGCAAAAATATATGAATTGATAAATTCTGTATTGTTTTAGCTTTTGAACATTTTTAAAATTTATACATATACCTAATATATATATTTTGGAAAATCTTATTGAAATAGTCATTATTATCGATACTATAAAAGAGTGGCCAAATACCAGAGGCCAAATCTATAGTTTTTAGAATTTTTGTTTATCTATCTGTTTGTCTGAACATATCACGAGAAATCCACTGGACAGATTTTGATGTAATTTGGTATGATGATTGCTGAATATCCGGGTCAATATATGGAATATTTTTTACTACAGAAAATTACCTACTCTTAAAAGTACCTACTACTTTCACGAAATGAGCGCTTTATAAAAAACTTTCCAGATTTTTTTTCCGCTTGCAACGTCTTCAGTAATCATTGAAAAGTTTATTTTACTTTTCCGTTCTGATGGGGAACGCCTTCAATTCAAAGTTTTAATGAGTAAATAACGGGAACCTTGATTTGTAGGATTGCTCATTTCGCTTATCGCTCCGTTTTGATAAATGTGTAATGTCTTTTTTTATACTCCTATATTAAAACACTCACAGTTTAATATGAAAATGTCCACGTGTCTGTTTTTTTTAATCAGAACTACTAATCGTGAGTCGTGACCCTCACTTCCTATATAAACGCACAAATGAGCATTTTTCAATAGACTTGATCTATATGAAACGATCTATGTGAAACGATCAATATTTAGACAATTTTGAGATTTGCTTTCATTACATATTTTAAGATATTTATATCCCTTAAACACAAAAACATTAAATTTTTGTCAGTATAATGTATAATTTTAATACCTTTGCAATGTTACAGTAATAATATGCAACTGGTAGAGATACGATGGTCTGTACGTTTATGAGTGCGTGTGTGCAAAGTGACACCTGAGCACCTTATCGTATGTTTCATTAAATAATATCAATATGTATTAAAAATGATATTATATTATTATATATTTACTGGTAAAAACTAGTATATTATATGAAACACCTTGGTATATAAAAATGTTATTTAACAAAACCTTGCCCTCTCGAGTACCTCAAATCGTCAAAGCAATTTACTTTCCGGTTAAAAGAAACAAATTTTCAATATAAACCACTCAGAAAATTCGTAACAACCAATAAAGTACAACATCAATCGTTCCAAATTAAGTGCGACAGGCACGTTATGAAAACGTTTGATCCTACGATCTATAAATAATAAAGTGTTCGTAAATGGATGTTTTCGATTTTGAGAGCCGTCGAGTGTATTCTAGAATCGAAGAAAATGAATTTTCTGCGATTATTTTGAAGTGTGTAATATAAACATTCAAGTGTTTTTCTTGATTTTATTTATTGCTTATTTGCTTCTAAAGTTGTAAGTTAACTTACTTGAAGATTTTTAAGTAAGAAGATTGTTTATATTGGTTATGAATAATATATTATGTAAATATATACGTGAATAGTGATTTATCTATACTTATCAAGTTGCGTTTTTATATTTAATACTAATATTATAAAGAGGTAAAGTTTGTGAATTGTGAGTTTGTGACGTTGTAGGGGGTAATATCTGGATCTACTGAGCCGATTCAGATGAAATTAGGTAATAAGATAGTTTGAAACCCTGGGAAGGATATAGGATACTTATTATCCCAGAAATCATCCCTTAAGGGGGTGTAAATAGGGATGAAATTTCGTATGGGGAATCAAGCTAGGGACGAACCCGAGCGAAGCGAGGGTATTTAATAATAATGATAATAATATTTCGACCCTAAAAAGTTAAAACGTGTCGATGCTATGTACGGACCTACAGTTAATAAGAGGAGGATCGACTTGACGTGACTTTGGGAATCTACCTAAGTTTTCTCAGATATGCCCGACGACCGGTTCCTGGCCATGTTTTCTTCCAAATAAAACCTTAATATTCTATATTCAAATAAGATTTTACAAGCACTTTTGAATCGTCAATTTACATTTACATTTTTTTATGGTTTAAATTAAATGTCAGTATGTAAGCCCGTGATTAAGCTACCACCGGTTTGGAAGGCAATTCTGCTGAAAAGGGCCAACGAGAAATAACTTTTTCTAAGTAAATATTTATTGTAAAGAGTCATTTACTTGGCGTAAAATTGTGACGTATTTACTTTTTCTTAATTCTTATTTGTAAACTTAAATATATATTTTTGAATTAAATAGTTTCAGTAAATACCTTAATTCTTGGACATTGGACTTTAAATAGTAAAGTATCAAATTTATTAGGGTGCGACGTCCACGAGTGTAACTAGTGAAAGGTACGCTATCCACTGATGGCTACTAATTATCGAGCTATATTTATGAACTAGCATTGCCCGCGGCTCCGCCCGCGTTCAGATCGCCAAAAACCAAATTCTTAGGTTTACATTGCAGTACTCTTACATTGCAGTTTTTGTATTTTTTCTGAGAAATGAGATATTTTCTCGCGGTAAAAAGTATCCTATGTGTTGACCCGGATAACCAGCTATCACCATACCAAATTTCATCAAAATCCCTACAGTGGTTTTTCTGTGATGCGGTAACAGACAGACAGGCAAAAATTCTAAAAACTATAGATTCGGCCTCTGTATCAATAATAATGTCTATTTCAATGAGATTTTCCAAAAAAATATTTAATGTATGGATTCGGCTTAGTTACAATTTTATTGTATGTATAGATTTGGGTATTCAACTTATAACTATTTTAAAATATTAAAATTCTAAGGGAAAAATAACATTTGTATAAAATTAAATAAAACTATAATATTAAGCCTTACCACCGCTTCGCTTCGCCCGGGAATGTTATGTGCCTAACAGAAACGTACGATGTACGTCTTCCTCCAATGTATCTATGTACAAAATTTCATTGAAATTCGTCCGATTTTAGTGTGAAGCGGTAGCAAAACATATACACAAATTTTTGATTAAAAAAAAATTTCTATCTAATAATGTAGCCATTGCACAATCAGAATTGATTACCTATACATATTTTTTTAATTCTACAGGCACATAGCTTGCTAGCGTTTTGTATTTACAGGGTAGTGGGTTCAATTCAGCGATCGGACAGAGTATACATTAGGTAGAGGGACGGCTACCTTTCCGCGAAATACGATGTGGACCGGCTATTTATAAGTCTGGCCCTCGAAAGTTTAAATAAACAGTACCTTCGTGCAAACTCTCCGTAACTAATTGTAAGGTCATCATTTATAGAATGACTCGAAACTTGTAAATAAATTTGTTTTGCGATTGTAATAATTTATTGAGTAAAGAAAACAAAATGTCCATTAAAATAAGTTGTATGGGAATAATTTCATTTAAACCGACTTCAAAAAAAGAGGTGCTCAATTCGTTTGTTTTTTTGCGTTTGTTACGAGGTATCTTCGCTAATTTTGAACCGATTTTCATAAGTGCTTTTTTATTGAATGTTTTCTGAGGTAGGTACACATTTTATGTTCGAAAAGTTTTTAGTTTATTTAAGTACTATCCAAGTACGTTCAGCCGTTTTAGTCTAATGAGTTTCAAATCAAGCGTTACATTTATTAGTCTTTCAAATAGAGTCAGTGTGTGAGATAAGATTTTTGAACTTTAACTAAAAAAAATTTGCTTGCTTCCCTACACAAACTTTCATGCCCATTTTTACCCCCTTAAGGGAGGACTTCCAGGATAAAAAGTATCCCATATCCTTCTTCTTACTTTTCATTTAAATCGGTTCAGTAGATCTAGAGATTACAACGTCACAAACTCACAACCTCACAAACTTTACCTCTTTATAATATTAGTATAGATAGATATATTTGTTTCAATTGAAAGAAAATTAATGTATTTAAAGCAAAAAGACATTTTAATAATTAATAATTATGCATTTGTAATAACATCCAAAACGAATATTGGCTTTTTTTATAAATTGAGAATCGATAAGGAAATGTCAATTACTAGGAAATTTTATTTCCGTCTCAGATTCCAGTCTAGACAACATGCAGACTTTAATATGGCAGCTACAAAGCGCAGACGAAGGCATCAAAGAGCTCTTGATATTATTGAAGATCCTTAATAATATTTTGCTTGAGCTCCTTTGCCTTTTGATTTAAGTGTCTACTGATGTTCTGCGAATTATTACTCTGTGACTTATTCCAATCAACTTAGATATTTCTGTTACTGAATAGATTAAATATTTTCCGATATTTGTATTTTATATGATTTTAAATAAACATCCACGACTTTTATTTAAAACTAATATTATTGCTACGAGCTAGGAGTTCTGGGATCAAAAAATAAAGCACATCATTTGCTGGCAGGTGTTTTACTGCTTTAGCTCCACAAGAGTTACTTTCGGCAGTTCACGTACTTGCGGTATATGTAAAACTTCGACATAATTCACCCCCTAAACACTATTTTTTCGCAACTAACTTTATTTGAACTATCACTTTACGTTCACTTTTCGTGTTTCTTCTCGATCTTCTCTTAATATTGAACAGCTAATCACACGACATACACGCCCTTTATATTATACCTATGCATAAAAAAAGAACAAGGTAGTATTAAAAAAATTATAATATTCTAGTAATCTCAATTAGCTTCTGGGAAGTGTTTTGTCTCTTTCTCACTCACGATAATTAACCATTAACTTATTCTAATTATTTTCATTAATTCTCATAATATTATGTTGACAAATGTCTTGGTATCTATAGACAACCATGTTTCAGATATATGTATATGTATATCTGTATACATATATTTCAAGCATGGTTGCCTTCCTATTTTGATGTAAAGACCTTCTACACTCACAATTATTATATTTTTTATGACACTTAAAGCAAAATTATAATTGTAGAAGAAAATATTAGCAGGATAATGTAGTGCAAGAAATTTATTATTATATACCTACAGGTATATATACTGATTATATATTTATAAATATACATTTATAAACTTAATTATATTAAAATGGAAGCGTAAATGAATTGAGTCCTGAATTGTAAAATTTATAAACCAGTAAACTTTCAATAGAGCCTAATGAGTAACCACAATTCAATGGTAAACAACCGATCTATTCATTATTTGCCCTTATTAGGGTCACAGTGGATAGTTTGCGAGCCGTCACTTTCATTACTAATCTAATAGATTAATTATCCTAACTGTAATTAGTTCTTTTTACTTCTACTTTCTTCATTAATTAAATGTAACAATGGATCGTCTTTCTTTTACGCAGCAACACTTTGTCAGAAATATGACAATTTTTTACAGATATATTATATATAGTTTTAGAGTTGTACATTAAAGAAGACTCCGTCAGATGTTAATATATTTTATGTAATTTGGTAATATAAGTTTAACTAAGTACAAAATATTATAATTCGAAAAAAGATATAATAGCAAATTCGCATATGTACTGTTGTACATTATCAATAGACTTACATAAAAGCATTATATAAGGCAGTGGTAACGCACTCGCTTAGGAAACCGAGTGAAACTGGTTCAAATCCCGGGTCTTGTTCGGTTCGTTTCATTTTAAACGTGATTACCACTTATCGTACGACGAAGGAAAACATCGTGAGGAAACCTGCATGTTTGAGGGAATCCGGCAAGTTTTCGATTAACATCTGAAGTCTGTCAACCCGCACCTCGCAAGCTTAGTGGACTATGGCCTGATCCCCCTCATATTGAAGAGAGGCCCGCAGCAGTGGGACGTTAAAATAAATTGAATACATTAGAAACAATACACAAAAGTATTTCGTTACAATTTTTAAATTAATTACGCAATATTGTTAGACGTCTATTATTTACATTTTCAAATATTTTATTGGATTTGGGATATAGTAGTAAAATAAATATATTTTTTTAGGAATTATAAAGTAACACCTAGCATTTTTATATAAAAAGACAAATATCATATATAACAAAATGAATATAAAAGTAATAGTTACGAGTACTTACCCTTATCTATACATATAATAAAATTGTAACTAAGCCAAATCTGTACATTAAATGTTTTTTGGAAAATCTTATTGAAATAAACATTATTATCGATACAGAGGCCGACTCTATAGTTTTTAGAATATTTGTCTGTCTTTCTGTCTTTCTGTCTGTATGTCTATTTGTCTGTTACCGCATCACAGAAAAACCACTGGAGGGATTTTGATGAAATTTGGTATGGTGATAGCTGGTTATCCGGGTCAACATAAAGGATACTTTTTACCGCAGGTAAATATCTCATTTCTGAGAAAAAATACAAAAACTGCAATGTAAAGAGTCTACTAATATGTAAAACCTAAGAATTTGGTTTTTGGTCATCTGAACGAGGGCGGAGCCGCAGGCAATGCTAGTTGTTTATAAATATTAATCTTCTATAATATCGAGAATATAAAAAAAAACGCTGATCGAACGCAGATGACTTGTAATTAGACTGGTCTTTAGCGTACTCGCATATCGGAAGCGATTCATCTCGCTTGGTTTTACATAATTATTATATCTTGCTTGATTATACTATATTTATTAAAACATCAATATATAAAAAACTCCTTTTATGGATTTTAAAAGAGAAGGTATTCGAGTTTAAGTGTATGTTTTTAATGAACAGATAAATATTAAATAAAATTCAAAACCTATCTATTTAGTTTATAATATGTAATTTAAAGTACCTAATAATGATATTGATAAAAGTAAATAATTAATAATGATTATAATGAGAAATTATGTTTTTTTTAATAATTTAAAAAATAAAAGTCTTTAAATTTCTTAACAATATGCCAGACCTATTGTATTACAAAAATATACATTCATCTACGTATTCGTAGCTGTTTCTCTCTTAAATACGTTGGTCAAAAAAGGTCAAGGAAAGGACAACTAATTATGGCAGGAATATTTTTTTATTGAGCTTATTCCCGCGGGAGTTTAATATATTATATGTATGTATATAAACTTAGTATTGAATATATTAAGGAACTAAACGAAACTCGTTAGTTGTAATCTAAACATGTATCGCGCTGAGATAACATAGTGCTAATGTATATACTATATGAACAATAAACAATTTATATTCATTTTATAGATTACGACAACGAAAATAAGTCTATCCCACGGGAAGCATACATTTATAAGATAAGAAGGATAAGGATAATATTAAGGATAAGAAGTGAAGCCTATGTGCTATTCAGACTATCACCTATATCTGTGTCTTTCATCCAGATCCGTTCAGCCGTTCTGGAATGATTGAGTAACAAACATCTAAACTTTCACATTTATATTATTATAGTAAGTTCCCAAATTTTGGTTCTATTCTAGGCTCCAGCCTACTGAGCCTGCTGGTAAATGGTAAATCCACCACTGAATGTAAGTATTCTTGACACATAAAATCTTGAATCTGATATTTTTATAATTTTTTTTTTTTATTATTTTGACTGACTACTTTAGTTTTAAGCTATTGTTAGCAATGTCGCAATTAAAACTCTTTTCTTCCTCCTTTTTTGTAGTTGAGCATAAAATTCTAATAAGACCTTTTTTGTCAGTCAGTCAGTTTTGTGTATAAAGTAATGTTTATTTCCCACTAGCCACTTACCCTTGCTTCGCTCCATTTCACGCAAAAATTACAGAACGGATTTTGGTGAAATATTACACTAATCTAGATTATAAATCAAAATAACACAGGCTATGTATACTAATATTATAAAAAGGAAAGATTAGATTTTTTGTTTTTTGTACTGGATAGGCTCCGAAACTACTAAACCGATTTAGATGAGATTTAGTAAGAAGATATTTTGAGACCCTGGGATGAACATAGGATGGTTTTTATCCCGAAAATCATCCCTTAAGGGGGTGAAAATGGGGATGAAAGTTTGTATGGGGAATCAACCTAGGGAAAAATAAAGATATAGTAAAACATAATGGAACTACACGGGCGGAGTCTCAAAGCCAGTACTATATCATATAATAGTATAAGTTATTCATTTCTTAGACATTGTGAATAATATTAGAGTACTTTTTTTCATATAATTGCTAAACTGAATATTGTAACAAAATTTTAATATGTGTGCATAGTTATTTAAATGAGCAATTTTTCATTTCTATGTTTCCGCTAGCGAAGCTCGCTGTACACGGAATAAATAGGGGCAGCTTAAAATGTTTTGGGTTGTGCTCAAAAATATAATATGAAATATTAAAAAAAATATATTCTTTTGTTTATAAATTAAAAAAAATAGTAAAATTATTTTAATATACATTTAGTTTAATTTTAAATTTTTATCATTTACTTAGTTTTATATTTTACAATAATTTTAATTAAATTTAACCTTATTGTAAGAGTGTACTTGAAGAAAATGCAAATAATGGATGATTTATTCAAGTGTTTTCTATTCTGAATAATTTTAAAAATGATAAAGTACGCGATAAATTAGCTACTATTTAAAAGTTTTAATAATGCTTTAAGTATTTCATTATAATTTATAATATTATCATCATTTCATTCTTCATCATTTTACCTACATGTATTACGTAGCCTAGTGGTAGCACGCTCGCTCTGGAAACCAAGTGAAGCCGGTTCAAATCACCGGTTTTGCACCTTTGATATTTTTATGAGCAAATGATTTTCACTTGCCTTACGTGAAGGAAAACATCGTGAGGAACCTGCATGTCTGAGAGAACCATGTAAGTTTTCGAAAGTCATGACGTGTAGCCCGCCAACCCGCATTTGGCCAGTGTGGACTACGGCTTGATTCCCCTCGTAATAAAGGGAGCCCAGCAGTGGGACATTACAAAAATGGCTAAATACATAGAGCTAGTTGTTATAGCTGAACGTAAGATTTACCACATCCTGGAAAGGAACCTGTAAATTTTATCATAATAATCAGAACCAATATAATAGTAGTGTAGTGGTTATATAGGTAAATTAAAACTCATAGATCAATTACTGTTTTTGTCCTAAAGCGTTTCATTTATACATCAAAGTGCCTCGGGCGGCCCTACAGGTAATAAGTTAGCTCATTACGTTCAGCGTGAACGACCATACGCACATAATTATATATAACATGGAAATAATTAATTAGCATATACATCAAACAGGATCGACAACTATCAAGGCAATAATATTTAACTCGAAAATAATATTTTAATTAAAACTAGCGACTCACCCACGCTACGCTCAGGTTTATTCCTACGAGGTTACGTTTTAACGTTTAGTATAGATTTTCCCACAGTAAAAAGTATTCTATAGGTATGTTGATCCGTATAACCAGCTATCATCATACCAAACATCAAAATCTGTCGAGTGGTTTTCTTGTGATGCGGTCACAGACAGACAGACCGACAGACAGACCGACAGACAGACAGACAATTTTTTAAAAAAACTAGACATTCTGCTTCTGTATCTATAATAATGTCTATTTCAATAAGATTTTCCAAAAAATATTTAATGTACAGATTCGGCTTAGTTACAATTTTATTATATGTACATAGATTAATGTTTTAGTTTTCTGTGATAGTAATGATACAGAATATTAAATCATTAGCGTAAGCTATTTTGGAAACAAGCTAATAATACTGTGTAATAGAATTACCGTAATACAGATCATTATTCATGTGAAGTGTCAATGTTTTTTGTGAAGTAAAAAATCTCTAGGTATATATACCTAGGTTATATCCTTGCATATTTATATATAAATATGCAAGGATATAACGTTTCAGTGCCTTTTTCTCGTCTGTTTATCAACCGATTTTTTTTTGTTTAGTAGGTATTGACGAGCTTTAGTGTTATTAATAAAAAATACTCTTGTTTGAAAGTTTTTCAATAACATATTTGATTAAACAATTTATTTAAAAAATATATTTATTGTTGATTTTTAAAAAAAACCACCCGACCGATTTCAATAAAAATTTATATGGGACCACCTGGGAAGTATATACCCTTTGAAACCCAAAAAAAATCCAAATCGGTTCAGGCGTCTTCGGGTAATCGGTGAACATACATAAAAAAAAGAAAAAAAAATGATTCCGGCGAATTGAGAACCTCCCCCTTTTTGAAAGTCGGTTAAAAAGATATATTGTAGTAACACTACGAATGTACCTAGGGACGCACCTATGGAAAGGTCAATTAATCTCTCTGAGCAGCAAAGGAAATAAAATTTATAAAAAATTTTAGTTTCTTTGTTACATACTACATTAGTATTAAGTAGAGAGCCTAAATAAGCGTTTCCGTATAATATTATTGTTCTTTATGAAAAGATTTTGGCTTCCATTCTTGGTACTCTTTCTTTTGTTGCTTCATGATACTCGTAAAATGTAAACATAAGTTTTGTTTTTAACATTTAAGAATTTTTAGCTAAAGATATCGTGAGGTTGTTGCTATTTATAGTTGGCATAGGTCAAAACAGGGAGGGAGTGAGTAGTGACCTTTTTTTTAACGTTGGAAAATGCATTTCTTCTTATAAATATTGGAATTAAAACTATTTGAAAAAATTACCTAGCCTATAATCCACATTTTATTTATACTATTAATTAAGATGTGCATGTTGATATCACAAATAGTTCTGAATAAATAATATTTTTATTTTTACCACCTTTAAGGTTATCGGACCTTAACACGAAATATTTCGCCATAGTAACAAACATCTGTTGCTACATTTAATGAAATGTAAAGACGAAAAATCACTTTTGTGCGTGTCTCATGAATTTCGCAACAGATGCGATTGACGTTTTTTGAGAAAACGTCCGTTTTCCTTTCGGCACGGGTGTGTGTGTGTGTGTTTATGTGTGTGTATGTCATGTATGGAAGGGTAATATATCAAATCTATACTAATATTATAAAGAGGAGGAGTTTGTCTGTTTGTTTGTTTATATGAACGCGCTAATCTCAGGAACTACAAATTCTATTTTGAAAAATTCTTTTTGCATTAGATAGCCCGTTTATTAGAGGACGACTTATATATTATCATCATGCTACTACCCAAGGGAGTGGAGTAGTAATATAATATACGTATAGTCTATCTACTCCATACTAACCGTTAAAACGTAACTCTGGACGAACACGAACGAAGCGAGGTTGAGCCGCTAGTTAGTTAATATAAAGTCACAAGCGGCTTATTAAAAACCAAACCAAACTATAGATGATACTCTAACTAAAATTTTCTAACTATAGTTTCATACAAAATCACTTTTAGGCTAGGATTTTTCTACCCAAAATATTGTCACGTAAAAAATATTTTCAACTGCCCACAATGCTTTTGTAAAAATTTCACGAATATACTGTTTCAAATTTGAATAGGTAAGCCTTTATTTTTTATTGTGTTCCTTTTTTAACCCCCCACGCAAAGAGGAGTGTTATAAGTTTAACGTCGACGTCTGTCTGTGGCATCGTAGCTCTCAAACGGATAGACCGATTTCGATGCGGTTTTATTCATTTGAAAGATAGTTTCCTTGCGGTGGTTTTTAGATATATTTGGTTAATATCGGTCCAGCAGTGTAAGAGTACCAGCTCTTTTCCAAAATGATGTAAAGCATCTTAGCGTATGATAACTCGATTAAGTGCTTCACGCGTGCCAGTGTAATCGTTAAATGACAATTAATTTGCGTAGGGGGTGTTTTAAACTTTTAATTTATAATTATACCGATATTGCGAGGTCATTACATAGAGTTTAAAGCAGAGTTTCTTTTTAATTGTTAGGTTTAGTCTAGTTTATAAGATCTCTTGTAACTTTTATATTTAGTAAAGTAGCTGGAAATAGGTGTTTTAATCTCAATCATTATCTTAACAGAGCATAGAGTACGACTGCAAAATAGAGAATTGTGAGTGAAACCCATGCAAGGTACAGTGAAATAACAAGAGCCGGCAGAACTGGATTAAACATTCTTTTGTTAAAAAGCGATAAATTTTCTATCCATCCCGAATGCACCTTTGTTTGTATTGGCACTAATACTAGATGCTACACACGTATGTACAATGTACATATATACATACATTGTACATGTACGGCTTATTCATTTACTTAATTGGATTTTATTTTATTTTTTTAATATTTTTTACTAAAGTCGTTATGATACAAGGACGTATAAGGACGAATCCAGACGTTTATTGTATGTATTATTTATAATATACTTATACACGATGAGAAAACTTGACTTGCTTTTGCCCATGGCTGTACTTGCTTAACTTTTTTATGTAAGTATAATTAATATCTTTGTAAAGCATCAACGTGATATTAGGTAACCTTAATAAATTTTAACTTGCTAACTAATATTGTTGACTTATTAGCTTGCTTCCCAATACAAACTTTCATCCCCATTTATCTAAGTTTCTACGCAATTTTCTTAATTTTTTTTAATGTAAGAACCTTCACGTATGTTATAGTCTGTTTATTGAGAAGGTTACAGGATACTTAAGTAGCTTTGAACAAAGAACCTCATAGTATTCAAACTTGATGACTCGTCAATTCGTAAATTATTTTTTCTTGTATTATATTTTTTTTTCTTCGTATGGTTTTGTTGTCATTCAATTGTTTTATATTTAATTAAACATAAATTTACTTAGATTGTAATAATGTTTGTTTTTTTCTTAATATACATAGTTTTTATGCTCATATTTTATGGTGCTTATTGTGGTTCCCTGTAATTGGGGTAAAACTCAGCTTGCAAAAGATACCATGTTAAAATTAAGCATGTATATTGTTTAGTCCAGTTGGACTTGAATAAATGATAAAATCTACTTAAAATATGTAAACACATAGATAAAAGACAATAAAACATTTTTTCTATCGTCGAGAATTGAGCCTGTGACCACTCAGGAAGAAAACAATTCAAAGGCACAAAAATACTTCGTATCAATTACACCAAAATCAAACGTTGCTAGAAACTTAGTAAATGAGCGTGTATTTCCAATCGCGTAAACAGTGCTTTTGGGGTGGAATGCACTATTCCATGATCGACTACAACTTTGCAACTTGAGGCAATTGTACTCAGTTTGAACAGTTTCGAAGCTAAATTACTGTTTTGCTGGTACTGATATAGTATGTTTAAGCGAAATTGGAGATTAGCTGTTTGTTTGTTAACAGTTATTTTCTGCTTCTACGGTGTAAAATTTAATTTCAAATATTTGTATGGATACTAAAGGATAATTGGGTTTATGATAAGATTGATGTCATAGACATTTTATTGACTTAGTATTGTAGGCGGAAATGAGTGAAAAAGCTACTCTAGTACTCATGTTTTGGTAAACATAAGCTTTTTTAAAATAAGTCGTGTTTTAGATTTAGACTTTCATAAAAATGTGTTAATGTAAAAAAAAGATGACTAATATATGACAAAACTATCTTTTCGGTTTTTTTCGCTGATTTATTATAATATATAATTTCGAAAAGGCAGTCTTATTTAAAATGTAAAATATTCGCGTAAATCTAGAAATGTATAGTATGTGACAATACAAACAAACATTTATGTGCAAATATCATCATCTGCTCACAGAAGAGTCTTTGAAAACCAATATAGTACTAACAATGTTGAATTGTAAGTGTCAACAGTGACATTTCAAGTATAGAAACATTTGAAGTATAGAGCAGATGGAAAGGGCAAAAGCATGCAACTCTTTGTCATATCGAGTTATACGAGCTTGAATTCAGATTTATTTAGATTTATCTAGCCGTAGTCGTCTTTTGTAGGATTTGTTAAAGAAAAACATACAAAATTATTTTACTGAATATTTGTATGCAGTCATAGTTATTTTAGATAAGTACTTATTCCATATTCCATAATGATTTATTTTTAGTTTATAAATTTTTGCTTATAAAATTTATTCACAAACAAACTAATTCTAACAATTAATCAAAATACTGTAGCAAATTAAACAACATCCGCAAGTAGCAATATAGCAACTTTAACTTGAACTATGCGACGTTCACGATTAAATCTTGCTGCTTTTAATTTGCTTCAGAGCAGTGATATCAGCGAGATCTCGTTAAGCTGGTCATGATAGCGTTCGTGTACTGAATAAACCATGAGTTGTTTTCAATTAAGCGTAAAAGCCTTCCGTCATAAAAGCGGGACCGGACGTAATTGACGTATATATGTCACAACTCATGTGTAGTAATTGTTTATTGAGCTTAATCTAAGTTAATGAATAAAAGCTTTTTGTAAACTTTACTTATAACACTTATTTTATGTGTTATCAATTTATCATATTGAAAGCTCTATCAGATCGGGGTAACGAATTCTTAGATGAATACGCATGTAATTATATTGTCGCGTAAATATATGCCTCGATAATGGTATTATCATGGCGTAGATCACGTATCCAATTTCCTTAAGGTAATAATGTTTACATAAATAGCAGAGTTACTTGTTACACTGAGATTGCAAATAAGTGAGTCATTGAAAACCATAGGGCGTAGAATATTCAAAAAACCTGACATACATAAATTACTATATTAAGAACAATTCTTTCAACCAGCAGATAAAAAGTTAACCGTATTTAATCATAAAGTGAATTAATGTAAAAATGAAGCAATTTGAATTGTGTTGTTATATATTGTATACATATATCTACCTCAACTGCTTCGGTGGTGTAGTGGCTAGCATGTACGGCTGCACACCCGGAGGTCCTGTGTTCGAGTCCCGGGTCGGGCCAAGTTTAGTTATTGAGTCTTTCTGTATAGTAAGTCTCAGTAACACCCCGGAGTTGGGAAGTTGGCGGTGTTTCACCCCCGTGCCTCGGAGAGCACGTAAAGCCGTCGGTCCTGCGCCTTAACTCTCACTGGTCGTGTCGAGCAGTCGTCCCACCGGAGTATGAGAGTGATAGAAATAGAGAGTGCACGTTGTGTCTGCATATAATATCTCCTGCGCAGTTGGCTAGTCTCAATGAGATTGGCCGCCGTGGCCGGAATCGGCTAGGAGAACATCACATATACCTACCATTAATTTCTTTTCGTTGTTTTTTAATTTGTGTCTAATAATTGGCTAATAGGCTAAAATACATAATTAATTAGGTTTTAGAACAAATTAATTTTGTTAACAAGAAATAAGCCTTATTAAATATTAGTGACGTTTACAGAGCATTAAATTTTAAACCAAACCCTCTAAAATTGCTGATATTAATATCATGTTTCCACCTTTAATTTCCTTTAAGTAATACCCATTTTTAATGACGTAATAATGCTAAGAGAACTGGGTTCTTTGTAGAACTTAGCATAACGAACACTCGTTAGCTTGGTAAAGTAATAAAAATGGAAATAAAATAAACATATTTCTTAAGCATAGACCAATTTGGCGAAATATATTTAAAACTAGCATTTGCTTACAGTTTCGTTCGCGTATTTATGCATACTTAAGTCATTAATTATTCCGCTTCTAAGGGCCATGCCTTGATCTCAGATAGCCAATAAAGGTAGATAATATTTCTCGATAAATAGGCTATAAAATAGAAATATTTTTTAATGATTAGTAATTCTACCTTTTTAAACAAATAAATAAACAAAAGACGAAGTCTAATAGCAGCTTATGTATAAATCTTATATATTAAATACTTATATATTATAGTCCTAGCTTATATCCCCGTTATAGTCCCACCATAAATAGAACCAGCTCGTTTAACCACTGTATATCATTATCCGGATATCCGGCCCCACAGATGGAAAGAAGGCAAGTGTAAACGATTTATAATGCCACCCGGAGTTAAAGATATGAGGCTAAAGAATGATGTTTTATCATCAGATAAAAGTTTTTCATAGGATGAAATACAAAATAGATAAACTATTTATTGCAGCAGTTTAAATAAAGTGGCTAAATAATAAAAGAAAATGGTTACATTATCATTTCCTTGATTTATTTATATGATGGAAATGAAAAGTCAGCCATAAGAGAGTAGCGATTTTACTTTTTTTTGAATGCAAAAAATATCTTCCTCTCTGCCTCTTTCTCTGTTTAATGCACTGCCTATTAAGATGCACAATACCTGTATTATAACTGTAAAGTCAATATCAGATAAAAAAATAATTACAAATTTCTCATTAGGTAGTCCATTATTATAGTTTTTTATTTCCATTTCTATCCATTACAGCTTCAAATTATTGTATGTATGCAGCATTGCAGCCATTTTTAACATCCCACTGTTGGACACGGGCCTCTCTTCATTACAAGAGTACTCGTCTACAATACTCCGTCCACCACGCTGGCCAAGTGCGAGTTGACTTCACATGTCTTTTGAAAACTCGCTAGGTTCTCTCAGACATGCAGGTTTACTCACGATGTTTTCCTTCACCGTAACACAAGTGGTATGTTAGAAATGATGCACATATGATAATATCAGAACCCGAGATATAACCGTGAGAACAGAGAAGAACAGTGAGAGACCCGAGATTGGAACCCGCTTCACTCAGTTTTCCAAGCGAACAATTTACTACTGAGCTAACACCTCAAATTATTACTAACTTTAATGCTCCTCGATAGTTAAAGAGAATATTTAATGCTTAACTTAAGTAGAAACTAGTTAAGTTGTTCCGAAGCGAAGATCGTGAATAAGATAAATATTTTATCTTAAATATTTACCAGAATAGTATAAGTTAAATGAATTTGACCGCTAAATATATGAACGTACTATTATATTCTTATATTTCAGGTCATAGTCTATCAGAAAAAACAGAAAAAAGGACTTTTTTTTAAATGTGTACATTAAAATTTTTATTTTACTCTAGCCGTTTCTGCCGGCTGTTTACGCGTAGTTTATTAATACACCTTTCGCCTTCGCCTCTAGGGAACCAAAAACAAACCTATCCCACGGGAACCGTACATTTTTCCGAGATAAAAAGTAACCTATGTGTGATTCCAGACTATAATCTATCTCTGTGCCAAATTTCATTCATGCACTTTCAGCCGTTCTGACGTGAAAGAGTAACAAACATCTATTCTCACAAACTTTCACATTTATAATACGAGTATTAATACTCGACGGATTAGTTAATGATTGATAGATTAATGCTTGATGAGCCGCTCGTCCAGCCGCACGTCGAGCCGTGCGTATATATATATGTATATAGTCTATTCTATACTTAACTGCCTAGGTGGTGTAGTGGCTAGCATGTACGGCTGTACACCCGGAGGTCCTGGGTTTGAGTCCCGGGTCGGGTCAAGTTTAGTTATTGAGTCTTCCTGTATAGTAAGTCTCAGTAACAGCCCGGAGTTGGGAAGTTGGCGGTGTTTAACCCCCGTGCCTCGGAGAGCACGTAAAGCTGTCGGTCCTGCGCCTTAACTCTCACCGGTCGTGTCGAGTGGTCGTCCCACCGGAGTATAAGAGTGATAGGAATAGAGAGTGCACTTGTGTCTGCGCGTACACTTGAGCACTATAATATCTCCTGCGCAGTTGGCTAATGTCATTGAGATTGGCCGCCGTGGCCGGAATCGGCTAGGAGAACATCATCATCATCATTTTATACTTATATAAAAACTATACTAGCATATTTTGTTAAAATATTTATTAGGTGCTCATATAGTTTTATATAAGCTAAAGCTTTGCTCTCCTTAGGTTTCTAAAGTAATAAAACAACCCGTAAAACTTTAACTAATTCAATTAATTTTGATTATCCTAACTATTGCGTTAGTATGTACTGATAACAAACAGTACTAAAAGAGGGTTAACGGAACAATATATTGAAATCATGATAACAATCTTATTATGCTACGCTTGCCCCATGGAATACCAGAGGAAAGTGTTTTTTGCATCGAATAGGAAGGAAACACTGCCTCGAATTATATGGCCTGATTAAGAAAGGTCACGTTTTATATCGGTTGGTAGGTTTTTATGTTTATTTATGTACTTTGGAGTTCTAATGTTATATGCTGTAATTTTAACTTTTTCCTAATATTTATGATTTTTCTTACGCTATTTTATAAAGACATAGAAATTGTTAGAATTTTTTCTTTGTTGCTTGTTGTGGTGGTATTCGCTTATTATCTGCAAATATCTTATAATTATTATAATTATTTGCATTTATATTTAAAAATACAAAAACATTACTATCCCGCGGGAACCGTACATTTTTCTTTATTTAGTTTTTAGTTTATTTATTGTAACTAAAAATTGGTGATTTATAGAAGTAATCTTCAATTCCGATTTGACTCTAATCACGATGATTTTTATAACAATTTATTTAAATTACACAGATCCTTTATAGTGTAACTATTTTAGATTTTACATAGCTTTAATGGTTTACAGGGTTGTTTTTACTAAGATTATATCTAATGCATACTGAAATAATTATGAAATATATGGAAAATACAATATAAAACATTTATTTTAGAAATTGCATCCATAAAGTCAAGCCAAGTAAAAATAATAAGCCATTACAGGATTAGCCAGATTTTGGAATACGTTATACTCCCGCCGTTTCCAAACAAGTGTCCAACGTTTTCTTTTATCACAGCCGTGTCTTTTACATAACAGGCTAATAGATATATACTAAGGGGACCGATTTTACCTAATATTTATGTAAAAGTTGTATAATGTGTATGAACATCGTATCGATGCCTTGCTGCTGGAAAGAAGGACAATCAGACGAATCAAAAAACCCACACTTTTTCACTTGTAAATAAAAATATATATGTACATAAAGTAGTGTAAAAATATGTATATATAGGTACATTACGTATATATAATAAAGCGTATTTTTTTAAGTGTCAACAGTAACAATTTACAAACCGGCTTAAGTCCATCGTTCACAAAGTATTATCTGGCTGGTTTTTTAGTAGTGAAGTGTGGTATCTATATACTAAGTATAACCTATGATACACCCCGTACGATTTTCAGCACTTCAATTTGCCGGTACAAATTCGTATTGCGATCAACGAACGATAATGGGCTGTGCGGAGATTAAAACATCGTTAACTCGCAAAATGAAACACAAATATTTGTACACGAGTACTTCCAAAGGATTACGTAGGAATTTATATGAACTCCGTATGGTCATTGTTCTGCCATTTAGCAGCTTGAACCGTTGTAACATTCTCTGGAAATGTCTCTTAAATTTTAGGATCTGTAAGGCTTTCTTTATAGCTTTAAATTCCATTGGTTCTACTATTATTTTGTTATTTCGTTACTTTTTGGTCGTAATAATTTTAATAATCTATACATATAATAAAATTGTAACTAAGTCGAATCAAACATTAAATATTTTATGGAAAATCTTATTGAAATAGACATTATTATCGATACAGAGACCGAATCTATAGTTTTTAGATTTTTTGTCTGTCTGGGAACGTGTCACTAGGAAACCGCTGGACAGATTTTGATTAAATTTAGTACGACGATAGGTGATTATCCGGGTCAACATATAGGATACTTTTTACTGCAGGAAAATATTTCATTTCTGAGAAATCTATACTAAATGGTAAGACGTAACGAACGAACCCGCGCGGAGCGAGGGTGAGTCGCTAGTATTGATTATAAATGACATATTACTTAATATATTAAATATAAAGGTAGGTTTCCAGACATGTGGAAGTTGCTCATATCGGTTTATCGTCTAGAAAAGAGCTGATTGATGGATTTCAAACAGCTGAGCACACTTTGTTGAATTATTATTAAAATACTCTCAATGAAGTCACATTTGAAACATATAAAACTAAATCGATTCATCCGTTAGGGAGCTACGATGCCACAGACAGACGCAACAGATAAACTAAAAACACCCCTATGCTTGCGACGCTAACGAACGTTTATACCTACTAAGAAAGGATTGTTCAGAATTGACATAAAATCACTATAAAGTAAAATAGTACCTAAGTGAAAGCCTAGTAAGTACAATACAACAAGATCGTAGTGAATTCTTAATTGAAGTTCCGTGTCTAAATTTTGTTAATATAATGAAAGACAGTACATCAACACGCCATTAATCCCTCGGGGCCCCTTTGTGGTAATTGCCATACTATCCCGGCCTTTAGCCCATACATGAATAGCTTTGCTTGAGAAAATTAGGGTCTTATGCAATATGCCTTCCCCAAGTCTGCGAATGAGGGATGCGACTCTGCATATTCAAATATACTTAACAACATTGGGTTGTGTTGCGAAATTTGCAAGTTTTATCGCAAGTTACACAGTGACCAAACAAAAATTTCCATCGCTCCTCGAGATTCTTGTAAGTGATCTCATAAGTAAGTTTGTATCTTCTTCTTATAAATCTTTAAATCTACATGAAGGAAATGCACCATTTCAATTCATAATGTTGTGCCAGATATATTCTTAAATGCCTTCTTTTTATACCTAAATAATTAAAACTTAAGGGATTTTACCTATAACTTAAGGTGCGGTTTCGTCAATTACAACACGAGTGTTGTTAATTTTATGGAATTTCCAAAATTACCAGTAGTAATTAGTTAAACATAAATTTTAGACCATCAATTATAAAAAGATGAACAATAGCTTAATATTAAAATTTAACAAATCTTTTGTTCAAGAAAGAAAATTGTAACAGAATATTATATTTTTCTAAATAAAAATCTTTGAAAAGAAATGTTTCAAAGTACATTTTCCAAGAATTCTTTTGAATAAACTTAGTATTCGTCCTGTTTTTGTATTACAAGATAGGTGATTAGCTGCACCCAGGAAAAACTAGTTTGCTTACATTTTATTATTTTTCAAACTTACTTTAAATAAAAGCTCTTGGACTGTAATAAACGTGGTTTTAGTTTACAAAAGTGACACTGGAATTCTAAATTTAGATTCTCGGGGTACCAGACCCGTTGCGTCATCCGCCACTTGAATGTAAGGGTTGATTTTTGTTTATTGGATAAGTTTATTTTCAATTTAACACGAAAAATAGTTGTTACAAAAGTTATTTAAAATTAAATTTCCTACAATTTTGGTTCTTATCAATTTTTTTCTACGATCGATATTTTTCGACTTATACCCGAAAAGAGGGGGTGAATTTTTGTTTTATTGGATAACTTGTTTATTTTCAATTTCACGCGAAAAATTATTATAAGCAAAGTTGTTTAAAATCGAATTTCCTACAACTTTTGTTTCTATCAATTTTTCGTAGTATCGATATTTTTCAAGTTATATTCGAAAAGAGGTGGAGAATTTTCGTTTATTGAATAACACAATTTTCATTTTTCCGCAAAAATGTTTGCCCCTTTTTTGAGCTAATTCGACTGGACGCAAAACATATGGGAATGATATAATATTAGTTATTTTATCACAACTAAGTCATTTCAATACAATTCTTAAATTTCTACTCCTCGACGATTGTAGAATGACCAGGGTATAAAAATAATATAAAAATAAAGTTCTAATTTTTGCTTGCGACATCGCTCGCGTAATTTATCTATGAATTGTGGCTCCGATTCTTATAGATGTAGTGTGAGCTTACTTCTTTCTTAATAAATAGGGCTTTATCTTTCCTCAATAAATAGGGGGCAAAATATACATTACTTTTCAATTCTGACTGGTAGTTCCAGCAGAGTACTTGTAATGATGTAATTAATTCAAGCTAATTTTCATTTCATTGCAAACAATTACATGTTAAAAGGAACAATAATACAAGCAAAGATGTATAGATAAAAATTAGAAATACAATATAATATGTAATTTACCTAATTATATTTGCAAGTTAAAACTTAGTCTCGGTAAAGTATTGCCTTTTCTCTCGAGGTACTGGCAGTGTTCCACCATAACATATGCGTTAAAAGAGCTTCTTAGTAAAAGGATATTTTCATAAAATTGGTGCATAATTTTTACATTGAAGCGCTCTTCACTGAATGGTCGTGAAGAGTTCGGTCACAGACGGACAAAATTCCATTAGTGAGTTCTGGATGTCCGCCAGAGCAGCCACTTTTTAATTTTAAAGACTTGAAAATTGGAATACTCTTGATGAGTTTTTTACTTTATAATAATAAATAAGCAAAAACTAAAAGGAACATTTCAAATAAGGATTTATAAAAGCTTTGGAATATGCGATATTTTTTTTCACTTTATAGAATTAACTGTATTTTTGCAGTCATATTAACATACATTGGTATTTCTTAAATATAGTGATTAAATCTTATAACATTAAATGAGAAATTCTTGTATGTATTAAATTTATTTCTTGTATCTCGGAAACGGCTCTAACAAGTTGGATCAATTTTTTTATTTATATAAGGTTTTACTTTTTGAGCTTGTCTATATAAGTGTATTTTGTGGAAAAATGCATATTTGGTATATTTTCCGAAAAACGCTGTGCGATGCTTGATCGCCAAAGTACTTAAAATTATTTTTTTTTAAATTAATATTACATTAGTAACAATTTATGGAAATTTAACCGGTGGTAGGACTCTGTCAAGCCTGAGGAGTCCGACTGGATGGGTAGCCCCCTTATCTATTTCTCCCGCCAAGCAACAATGAAAAGCAACATTGATGTGTTCCGGTTTGAAGGATAAGGTAGTCAGCGCAATTACAGGTAAGAGGCATATCATCTTAGTCCTCACAGTGACAACGCACCTGCGGTTCTGTATTTTTATAACATAAAACCTAAGTGCATGAACCGTAGGTGTTATGGGCGATAGGTACTGCTTTCCATCAGGTGGTCTGTCTGCTCGTTTGTCATTGAATATCATAAGAAAATATTATTAAGAGAAAATTGATATGCGCCATAGGCGGGAATCGAAACTGGGATCTTCTTACGACGGGCGCTTATCACTGTACTGGAGTCCCTGACTTTTGACTTTTTCTACATCATTAGATTCCACGTATCACTTAATAAGAAACACTTGAAATATTACAAATTTTAAGAATACTTACTATTTGTAAGTATGCTTTCGCATTTATTGTTATAAATGCTTCTAAGTTATTAATTTTTATCTTTCTTTTTAAATCTAACGTACAATCTACAACATTGTGTCGAGTAATTAAAACCGTCTCTTTGCAGCCCACTTGTTATAACAACGTAGCTAAATCTGAAAATGGGAGTTTTGAGAGAGTTTGAAAATAAAATGCTGAATTGCACCTACCAACTTTGTTCCTACTCAAATTTAATGCACATGAACTTCTCGAAACGGTAAAATGACCACGACAATTTTTGGCAGCGAAATCTACTTAGACGAAAATAACTGGTTTAAAAAACGACTGTGCGCTGTACATTTGTCATATCCATTGGTTGACTTAAAAATCGTTGCTGTCCAGTTTTCTGTAATTAATATTGTATAAACTAATATTTTTCCCAATTTTATTTTATATGTTTTAAAATGTGTTTTATTTACAAGTTTTCGTGAAAAGATTTTAACGGGGTGTTAAATTCTATAAGTTCTCTCATATAAACTCTTTGTGTACATCGATATTGCTTAAATATGTTTATTGTTCATATATAATTAGTATATGCTTTTACACATTTATTAGCGTCTATACGATTTTTCTCTATTAGTGCAATTCATAGCCCTAACCTAATGATCTTTAAGAGATACATACATACGTTTTAGGTATTTTTTGTGAAATCAAATCAAAATTTACGTTATCTATGTTCGCAAAAGTATTGAAGTTTTTTTCAAAGAAATACGATGTACTCGTAGATAACATTAATTAAAATTAATCTTTACTATCTGTGTTCAGAAATTATTTTTATGAACAAACTATTTAACAAAATATTCTTCCTCGTTCCCTCACTGATGAAAATCGTGACTACTAAAGATTTTTTCCAGTCAGTTCAGTTCAGCGATGCCTGGACTGCGGCATGGAGAGTAGCGCCCACTGCTTTCTTTATCGCGTCAGGCCACTTTATAGGTGCCCTTCCTCGTGCGCGTTTACCGTCAATTTAACAAAAAGGTTTAATAAAATTGAAATAACTATAACATCATTAAACTAAAACCATATTTGTAATTTAGTTCTACATAAATAATGCTTCCTTAAGAAAGCTAGAGTCAGCCATTTGTTTATGTTAAACCTAATTGGCTATACCAGTGGTGGAGGATAGCCGGTTAGCACGCAGAGCTGAATTTACTACGTCGGTTGCATTTACAGAGCAATTGGTAAGGAAGCCATTCACTCTAATACATTACAAACTTTATTGGTATGTTCATTGGTCTGGGATGTTGTTTTCCTTATATTAAAAATAAACTTTATCGTAAACTACCGACTTTTTCTGTCATCACAGCCTTTTGTATTTATAACACAAATAGCGACCCACCTTTGCTTCGCCCGGGTTCGCCTCTAGGTTCGTTTCAACGCTTAGTATGGAATAGATAGACTTTATACTATATGATATAAGCCTTCTCGATCAACTGGCTATCTAATGCAAAAAGATTTTTTCAAATCGAATTAGTTATTCCTGAGATTCATTCTTGGGATCAAACAAACAAAAAAACTCCGCCTCTTTATAATATTAGTATAGATATACAGAGCCACTTTTTAGCAAATTTATTACCAACAATAGCCCACGTGTCCCTGATCAGTGGTCAAAATCTGAGTTTAGTACTTTAACTTTAGTATTGTATCAAATTCCGTACAGCAGTTTGAGCGTGAAAGAGTAAGAAACCATACACTTACACAAAATTTCGCTTATATTTGTTTCACGCGAGTCTAACTAGGTCACATCTTTACATATAATAATAAACTACGTTTATTTTTATTTACATATAATAAACATTATCAACACACAAAAAACAACTATCGGCGCAAATCGTCTTGAAAGGCATGTTTATAGAGATCGTTGTTTTATGTTTTCCCAGCAATAAGCATATTACAAATTATTATATTTAATTTCGGGGTCTATTTTCATCATAGGTTGCTTCCAATACATAATATGTATGTATAAAATTTATATTATAAATTTCCATCCTCATTTTCATCCCCTTAAAGTACGATTTCCGGGATAAAAACTATCCTATGTCCTTCCCAGGATCTCAAACCATCCTCTTACCAAATTTAATTTAAATCGGTTCTGTAGTTTTGGGGCCTATTCGATACAAACAAATCTTTCCTCTTTATATATATATATATATATATATATATATATATATATAGGTAAATATAGATATATAATATATAAATTTTACTTGCTTACTTAATCCTCAGTAAAAATAGCATTACATATAATATTACAATTGCATATACTTGAAAATGGTCGTTTTATGAGTGGTTTTTTGCCATGCCTCTATAATTTGCAGATTTTTCAATGTATGACCATTACGATCTTCTAGGGAAAAAATATATGATAACATTATGTTGCTTAATAGTAATTAGATTAATTATTTCTCAACAAATGACACAAATGATTAATAGGAAATATTATAATTCCTTCATATCGACAACTGAAATATTAATAGAACGTCTTCTAAAGATTTATTCCATTTCATTATTATTTTTAACAAAATTCGACTCACGCAAAAATTTTGCTATAAATTAAGTGTGACCAAATAGTGCTTTACAACTTGAAGTACAGTCGTTTGTTTCTGGAAGTTCCCACTGTAATGTCTAAGAGCAAATATTCATTTATTCATCATATATCATGCAAAGATGCTCATGCACGCCTTAAAATTCATAACTAAAATCTTCTAAGAGACACAAATAAACACTGCAATGAACTTGTACCTATGCGCAATTTTACAATATGCATGTATACTAGCGACTCAATCACGCTTCGCTTGGGTTCGTCTCTACGTTAAGACGTACGTAGGGACGATAAATAATAATACAGTTAATATGGGATATATAGATATACATATATATAATTAAAAGATCTTGTGGGTTATATTATAACGTGTTTTTCTGTGAAATGAGATAATCTTCCGCGGTAAAGTGGCCTATGTCACTTTCCAGGACTATTTCTACACAAAAAAATCACGCCAATCCGTCATTCTGTTTCGACGTGAAAAACAAACAAACACACTTTCATATTTATAATATTAGTATGAATAATTAATGATCATATTGAAATAATTTATACGTCACTAAGCAAGTGCGTTACCACTGGGCACTGATCTATCATTTTTAACATAATTACCTTACGGTGAAGGAAAATATCGTGAGGGAGCTACATGTCTGAGAGAATCTAGCAAGTTTTCGTAAGACATGTCAAACAACAAGCATTTGGCTAGCGTGATGGGCAATGGCCTGACCGCCCCTCGTAATCATAGGAGAATCTGAAGATTGTTCATTGGTTTCGGTGGAAAAGAAACAAGCTTTGTTGTAGAAATCTATGTATGTTGACACTTTTACCACTTCAAGCAGTGCTAAACGTGGAAGCGGTAGCGGAAAAAGCTGAAATGCCATATGACAGTACGTCTATCTCCTTCAAAATATTTTTTATATAATTATTGCTAGTAACTAAAATCAGCTCAAGAAAAAAGAATGTAGATATCATTTTATGTATATCCACTAATAGTAAATCCTATTGATTTTTATATAAAAAACTACTGCAAATAAGAGTAAAGTAAACCCCTAGAGTGGTCCAATTAAATTTAAAGGAAAATTTTGTCTTCAAAGCTGGAATAAGGATATTTATATTCATAATAGATAGTTTAATGCGAGTATATAATAAAAACAGATTGTAATAAACCTGTCTGTCTGTCCGTTAAGTTTTCACACATAAACTGCACAACCAATTTTGAAGAATTTTGTTATAGAGATAGATAGAGCCTTGGAGAAAGACAGGCTACTTTGTGTTGCGAAAATAAAACTTGAATGGGGTGAACTGAAACTTTGACAGTCCTATGTTTTTATTTCTAGGGACATGAAGATGAATTATACATACTGATGTTTTATGTTTGTAGAAAACAAAAAGTGATATTTTATAATGAATATCAAGGGAAGCGAGTGGAATATTACAAATGCAAAAGATACCGAGGGCAAGCCACTAGTGTTCTTATAAAATGAATTTTGTTCTCGTTAGCTTAGTAAGATTTGATGACAGACTTATGAGAATTACTGGATATATTCGCATGTATAATTCCTTGTGACATTCTTTAGCTTCTCTACTTTAAATCTACTACTGTGCCAAAAAAGTATAAAACAACATAAACACGTTTGCGCTTACTTACTAATAAGTATTGTAAAATTGGTGGTAATATTTTAAATTCAATTCAAACATAACGAATTTTGAACAATTGAAAATTTAAAAGCAATAAAAGTAGCAAAATAATCCTGCAGACCTGAATAAATAAGAGTTTTGTAAAGTATATAGTTTTAGATAAATGAGCTCGCATAGTGCATTGCGGCGAGAATCCATTACACGTATTATTAGATAAAGCTCTCTAATCTCCATAGTATGAACATGATACTAAAATAAACTTGTTGTATGTCTAATTAAAATGTACGTAAATTACTTTTCTTTGTCCATTGAATGGCTTGTTGTCCAGTGGTTAGCATATACAGTGGTAAATCCTAGATTCAAATCCAGGGTCGGGCCATCGGTATAGTTATTGGATTATAAATAATATTTATCACAAACATCGAACCCCTTTTTTTTTAACGTTGGGAAATGCATTTACGCACGAGGTGTGGGACTCACCGGCGAAGCCAGTACTACCCACTAAAACCCAACAAAACCTTCCCCCGTCTTAATGGGGCGTCGCAGGATGGCTTACGCATTCAACTACGACGCCCCGACGGCAGGTATGCCGAAGCAGACCACCACAACCATGGGGTTGCCCAAGGTCCACTCTGCTATCAAAGAAGTACCAGGAGCAACCCGCATGGTACACCGCCCTCCGAAGAGGGCCACCTCCCACCGCCCACCGAAGTGGCCACCTCCCTGTGCGTTTCTTGGCTTCGCGCCCGGTTGGGTTGCCGGGCACTACTGAGCCCCCCCACCACGACAAGGTGAACGCACGTTGGGGGGGAAACATCAAACCCCTATCAGATTGACTTTATTAGTATGAGAGGGGTGAAACAAAATATCTGTAGAAAAAAATGTAATAAAAAGCAAAAAATCTTTTCCTCAGAAAGCATTCTTAATAAGGCTTTAATAAATTAGGATTTTTCACAATACAAGTAACAGAGAGGTAAAGAGAAATTTAATCTTTTGCACGTCTTCCGACAATCGTCTACGGAGATTTGTGAGGGGTGTATATAATTGTTACTTTAGATGGTGGAATTAATTAAATTGTTCATTGCGACTAAGTGGTATTAGTGTAAATGTTTTAAAAATGTAAGCAACATATTTTGTAAATATTTTAATATGTACTAGCTTTTACACGTTTCTTTCCGGCGCAAGTCACCAGAGTTTTATAATAAAGAAATCAGTGTTATTTGTATTGATTATATGGAAGTGACTATTCTCAGATAGGTAACTTATTTCTCAGCTCATATTTCTTCAAATATTTACATAGCTCTGTTTTTCTGATACTGTGTGGAATAAGAAAAAAAAGGACACCACTTTGGCATTTTGTAATAAAAAAAGTATCAAAATCAAATTAAAAGTAATAATTATGAAATAAAACATCTACAGATGTAGGATTAAGTATGAATTCATTTTTGAAGTAATTGAAAATATTATTTCAATGAATATTGGAACCTGCGGACAGCTTTTAGTACAGAATTGAAACCACACTGAAATTTTTAACTCATAATATCAGTAATAGTTGCTCTTAATAAAGGAACTTACATACTATTTATTTTACTTATATAGCTTCTTTCATATATTTTAGTTATAATTATTTTGTTTTATTTAGTTCTAAAATTAAATAATAAAAAATATTATTGATTTCAATTAATATGATAATTTTACTTACATTTTTGCTATTCTTTATACGTGTTCGATGAAATATTATTATTAGGTTGCATTGTTTTTTTTTTAGGCACAATTAATCATTTAAAAATATTTTAAAAACGTTTGTTAGTCCAGACTCAAGGCTGTTGTTGTCAAGGTGTTCAAGGCATGTCCCAAATATGCCTTAGGGATATCCAACGGTAGTATCTGGAGCCACTTGAAAGTAAAACACTAGATATTCCTAAGCCTCACATTTAATCAAAAAAAAATATTTTACCTTTATGGTTTTACAAAGAACCAAACGATAGCGCGATTCAGATGGACTGTAGCGCCATCTGTTACGCCACGATGCAAACTCTTAACATGTATTGTGTACTTATTAGCTTTATATATCTAAGGTTTATTTAAAAAGTTAAATATTATAATCTTTTTTGTATATTTTTTTATTAAATAGAAACTACCTTAATGATTGACACAAAAGAAAGTCAAGTGTTCTGTTGAACGAGGGTCATGTCACAAGCGACTGCTAATTAGGTCACAAAGTCAGAGTACTTCCAAACGACGTTGGAATAAAGAAAATAAATTTACGTTCATTAATTTAAGTGATATAATACGTTTTATTATTAATTTTTCAAGTAACATAAATGCTGTCATTTCTGTTTTCAAGTTACCTTTGTTAATAACTAGATTTACGCGAAGATTTGACATTTTAAATGAAACTATCTTTACGGATTTTATCGTGGTTTTATTTAATATTTTAGATTTTATTTTTTATTTTACACAAAATTATAAAATTAGTCAAAATGTGTAACAAAATAAATTAAGTGTTGTACAAATTATTACTTTATTACTGAATACTTCGAGTCCAGTATAAAGGACTAGCCATATCTACTCACAGAAATTTATAGATATTGCTCTAAAAAACAATTGAAGGATATCTCTATTATCTATCCTATTTAACACACATTACTATATTTCTGCCTACATTCAAACACTGGACAAATTCGCAATGCAGAACATCGTAATTTATCTTTACTGGACGATATTGACCGTAAGTCGAGTATGAATTGACCTTACGACATGTATGATGATAACGTTTGACCCACGCGAGTAACTCAATGGGAAGTGGCATAGGGTTTGCAGGGTGGACGAATATTTTAACCGACTTTGATTATCCTTTTTGAAGTACTCGTAGATCGTATTTGTCTTTACACCAACTAAAACTATTCAATGGCATTACTCAATTTCATTATTGAAAATTTGAGGAGAATATGTATGTACAGATATGAATAGAATTTACCTATTTACTATATAAAAACTTCTGTATGCTATTTTTTTATTGATAACACTAAAAACTCGTCAATAGCCACTAATCAAAAAGAAAATCGGTTGACAAACACAGGAGGAAAAGGTATTGAACTATTTTGTTTTTGCCTGTTTATATATAGACTAGCGACTCACCCTCGCTTCGCTTCGGGTTTATCTCTAGATAAAAACAAATCTATCCCACGGGATTCATACATTTTTCCGGGATGATATATAGCGTACAGACTTGCTCAATAAATGGAATATCTAATGCAAAAATAATTTTTCAAATTGGATCAGTGGTTCCTGAGATTAGTGCGTTCACACCAACAAAAAACAAACTCTGCCTCTTAATAATATTAGTATAGATTAAAAATATAGTAATTAATTATCAAATATTAATAGCTAAAAATAACTAATTAGGAATTTATTTCAACATAGTATATTCGTAGTAAACTTTTGCTCTACATGCTGTTTAACACAATATAGAGTCAAGTGTTCCTATCAACATGGTCCGTGTCACTCTGAACGCTAATTAGGTCACATGGTGGGGGAATTGGGAACAAAATAGCGTAGGATTTAAGGGAAATTTAGCTTCCAATCTGTAGTTAAAATCACCTGCAATTTATTGCAGTAAACTCTACACTGAGTAGCTAAAGGATAAAAAAGAGTGGATAACGGCTTATTTAACAATGTAAATTTGTTCATAAAGTTATATTAATATGGGCGTTATATATCAGGATCAGGATGGTTGGTGTTTTATGGAGAAGGTTTTCGTCCAGCAGGTATTAGCGAGCTATTGTGTTTATCAATAAACATATTTTCTAAACAGTTGATTTTTTATTTATATAGGTAGATAAAGACAAACCTCTTCAGTAGGTACCTTTTACTCCTCTGTTTGTTAATCCATTTTCTTTTTTTGTTTAGTAGCTATTGACAAAATTTAATCTTACCAATAAAAAAATATTATGGTTCAATTGTGACTACTGGGCGAACACTAGTTGTTCTTATTAGCAATATTTGAGTCATTTGGACATGTATGTATATATTCGGCTCTTTTTAACGTCCCACTGGTGAACATGGGCTTCCTTTCAATACGAAGGGGATCAGACAGTAGTCCATCACGCAGGCCAAGTGCGGGTTGGCGGACTTCACATGTCTTTCGAAAACTTGCTAGGTTCTGTCATACATGCAGGTTTCCTCATGATCTTTTTCTTTACCGTAAGATAAGTGAAAATCATGTTGGAAATGATTCGCACATGAAAATATCAGAGGTACGAGATCCGAAATTTGAACTTGCTTCACTTGGTTTCCTGAACGAGCGCGTTACCACTAAGCTACCGCTGCCTCTATCATTTGGACATACAAGCAGTTAATTCGATGATAAGCTATATTATGTTGTAATAATTTGTACCGTAAATATATGTACATATGTATATAGCATGTTAAGCCTCTGCTTTGCATAATATAACTAGCTCTTGTTATAATCAAACATTTACATATAAAACAAGCCTATTACAATGACACTAAAGCCCTTACTGAGTATTTATTTTGTATGAACCGTTAATTATATTTTAGTCAAGAAATAGGTACGTACTTTTAAATAGAAAATTTTTTTTTCAAACTCTCATTATTTTTGAATTATTTTCAATTGTATAATATTTTCGAGACACTTAAACTACTTAATACATTAAATCTATTAAAGTAGTATATTACATATATTGAGTCCCTTTTTTAACGTCCCGCTATTGGCCACGGGCCTCCCTTCAATACAGGTCATAGTCTAAGTACGGGTTGGGGGTTTTCACATGTCTTTTGAAAAGCTTGCTAGGTGCTCCCGGACATGCAGGTTTCTTCACGATGTTTTCGTTCACCGTAATATAAGTTGGACGCTAGCAGTTAGACATTAAGCAATCATGTTGGGAATGATTCGCTCATGAAAATATCAAAGCTGCGAGACCTGGGATTTGAACCCGTTTCACTCGGTCTTCTTAGCCAGCGTGTTACCGCGTGGTACCTACCAGTGCTTTAAATTATATTGATTCGTGCTGATACTTCATACTACGTATATTAGAACAAAACAATTTAATAATACCAAGTTGTATGCTTCTAAACTGTAAACATTGTATACTATGAAATACAAACTGCGGCCACTCAAATGAATATCATAGATTGAAAAATATTTACTTTTAATCTAAGAAACTACCGCCTTTTCGAGTTTTATTCTTCTACTCGTTTATTTCCATAATTTAAAGTTTGATACTACGGAATTATTGGTGCGTAAGTAAGACTCGCATTGATCCGATCTTTTTACCTAAAATGTTCGATAAAATCTGTACTGCTACTTTACAATATATTTTACTTTAACTCTCACAATTTTAGACTATTTTGAAAATAGGTATATTTTTGGAGCTATTTTCCAAATTGTTGTTGAGTTGGACAACAATATTAGTTTTATAAAAAACTAGCACAACCCGCGGCTTCACTCGCGCTAAAACTCATTTCCTATTTTACTTCTTTATGAGATGAATTTCGAAAAAAGGTTTATTTAATTGTATTGAAGAGCATTAATACCAAGTTTTTCCGTGGGAATAAGATAATCTCTCGAGGTAAAAAGTAGCCTATGTCAATCTCCAGCTCCCCAACTATCTTCACACAAAAAATCACGCCAATCCGTTTCGAGGTGAAAGACGGACAAACAAACAAACAAACTAACACACTTTCGCATTTAAGATATTAAAGTATGGATATTAGTATACTTCCAATCTCTAATTACTGAGAGTTTAAAATTTGATGAGACTATAAGCATAGGTATGTGTAGTTTTATTGGAAAAACTGTATTTACGGAAAAAGTGACATATTTTTTAAACCTACCTGACCCATTCCGAGTTCGGTGAAAATTTTACGTCCGTTGCTATGAGAATTTATTTGTACTGACTTACTTTTATAGCACTCAAATAAACTAAAATTAGTTGTTAGAAATTTAGTTGAAAGGTCCAAAAACAATTATTTTTTACTGTGTGAAAATCTTCAAAACAAAACAAATATTTCTCATATTTGAGATTAAATTTTAAAATTATAAAAACTAAAAAAAATTTATAATAAGCGACTTCGAGGCACTGAAAAGTAAAAAAATAACTAAACGGGGGTTTTTATTTAGAATAGATACCTAATCAGATATTTTCAAAGTCGGTGTGCTTTGATTTGTATCGGTTTGTATTTTAAAAAACCGTTCGACCGACTTCGATAAAATTTAAATGGGATCACTTGGGAAGGGACCCTTTGAAACAAAAAAAAAACATTTTTTAAATCGGTTCAGGCGTCTTCGAGTAATCGATGAACATACACAAAAAATACATACACACGAACATAGAACCTCCTCCTTTTTGGAAGTCGGTTAATAAATGACAAAATTAAAATGACTTCATAAACCATTTAACTTTTAAATCGTCGTCGTCGTCGTCGTCGTCTCAGCCCAAACACGTCCACTGCTGGACATAGGCCTCCCCCAAAGATTTCCACGATAACCGGTCTTGCGCCATCCGCATCCAGTGGACTCCAGCGACTTTGACCAAGTCATCGGTCCACCTTGTGGGAGGCCTGCCCACGCTTCGCCTTCCGGTGCGTGGCCGCCACTCGAGAACTTTTCGTCCCCAACGACTGTCCGTTCTACGAGCGATGTGCCCCGCCCACTGCCACTTGAGCTTCGATATTCTGAGAGCTATGTCGGTGACCTTGGTCCTTCTGCGTATCTCCTCATTTCTAATTCGATCTCGCAGGGAAACCCCGAGCATAGCCCTTTCCATTGCTCTCTGTTTGGCCTTGAGCTTTCTTATGAGGCCCATCGTGAGCGGCCACGTCTCTGTGCCGTATGTCATTACTGGCAACACACACTGGTCGAAGACTTTTGTCTTGAGACACTGCGGTATTCGGGACGAGAGGATGTTGCGTAGTTTCCCGAAGGCTGCCCATCCGAGTTGGATCCGTCGATTGACCTCTTTCTCGAAGTTGGACCTACCTAGCTGGACAGTTTGTCCCAGGTATACATACTCGTCTACAACTTCGAGCATAGAATCACCGATATAAACTGGAGTGGTTGCAACATGGACATGTGACATAATTTTCGTCTTATCCATGTTTATTTTTAGACCAACTCGTTCGGAGACACTATTGAGGTCATTGAGCATTATACTGATGTCCTCCATGGTCTCAGCCATAACCACAATATCGTCGGCAAACCGAAGGTGAGTGATGTACTCGCCGTTAATGTTGATGCCTAGTCCGTTCCATTTCAGGATCTTAAAGACATCTTCCAATGCAGCGGTAAACATTTTCGGCGAGATGACATCACCCTGTCGTACTCCTCGCTGCAATTGGATGGGTTTCGAGTCCCGCTCCTGGAGGCGGACTGACATAGTGGCGTTTTCATACAAACACTTCAACACTTCGGTATACCGGTGGTCGATTTGGCACCGCTGGAGAGACTGCAGCACAGCCCAAGTCTCGATCGAATCAAAGGCTTTTTCGTAGTCCACAAACGCCAAGCAAAGAGGCAAGTTATACTCTTCGGTCTTCTGTATAACCTGCCGCAGCGTATGAATGTGGTCTACGGTACTAAATCCTCTACGGAAACCAGCTTGTTCGGGAGGCTGGAAGTCGTCAAACCTGCATTCAAGACGGTTCGTAATGACTCTCGAAAACAGCTTGTAGACATGGTCAGAAGCGATATGGGCCTGTAGTTCTTTAGCAAGGCATTATCGCCCTTTTTAAAGAACAGTACCACTATGCTTCTGCTCCATGCTCGTGGGGTTTTTCCTTGGAGTATGACGGAATTAAACAACTTCTGAAGGGCCATAAGGATCGGTTCTCCACCCGCCTTCAGAAGTTCGGCCGTAATTCCATCTGCACCCGGCGCCTTGTTGTTCTTGAGCTGTTTGAGAGCCACCCTAATCTCGCTCAGGCTGACGTCCGGAATTTCTTCGGTATGGTGTCGGGTTAGTCTGGCCCTTGGATCGTTGTCCAGACTGATGGGTTGTCGCGTTGATGTGAAGAGCTGCCCATAAAATCTCTCGATTTCTCCCATAAGCTCGGGACTATATGAAATGATCCTACCGTCGTCGGTTTTGAGCTTCACTAGCCGGCTTTGTCCAATAGACAGATCCCTCGCGAAAACTTTGGAGCCTTTGTTCCGCTCTATTGCGTCTATAATACGCTCAGTATTATAGGTGCGAAGGTCACGCCTTAGGGACTTAGAAATCTGTCTATTAAGTTGCCGGTACTTGAACGCATCATCCGGCGACTGCAAGATCATCCCTCTCCTTTCCGTCATGAGCTCTAGAGTAGAATCGGAGATCCTTTTGGGTCTATTTTTTGAGAGACTTTTAAAGTGCTTAGACCCAACTGATTGGACAGCTTCCACGAACCCGTCATTATAAGTGTCCACATCACTGTCTAGGCAATCGAAGCGGTTTTTCAGCTCCAGCTGAAAGCTCTCGGGGTTTTGAATTTGGTGTGGCGCTGGTCGGAGCGTGGACTTCATCAGTCGAGACCGTTCAAGCCTTACACTAATATTCAATGTGCCTCTTACAAGTCGGTGATCGCTTCCGGTTTTGAACGAATTGATCACAGAGACATCACTGAATATTTGCTTCTTCGTCGACATGATGAAGTCTACCTCGTTTTTAGTTGCACCATCAGGGCTCATCCACGTCCACTTCCTGTGGTTTCGTTTCTTGAAAAAGGAGTTCATCATGAAGAGTCCCTCCTTCTCCATGAAGCCCGCAAGTAAATGTCCCCGCTGGTTTCGGCATCCAAATCCAAATTGCCCCACTCTCAGCTCAAACCCTTCTCGTTCGCCTAATTTCGCGTTGAAGTCTCCCATGACTATGGTGAAGTGGGTTTTGGAGCTATGTATGGCTCTACTAATGTCCTCATACATAGACTCCACCTCCTCATCAGGATGTGTTGAGGTCGGGGCATACACTTGGACCACTTTTAAGGAATAACAATTCGTTATTCGCAGAACAAGGTACGCCACCCTGGTCGACACACTCCCGATAGTTACCACGTTGTTCACGAGAGACTTGTGGACTATAAACCCGACACCGCCCTGGGACTGTTGGTCGCCTTCCCGGATATAAAGCAGGTTGCCAGATTTGAGCGTTATCGAGTTCTCACCCTCTCTTCGAACCTCCGATAACCCCACAATATCCCATCGTAACCTGCTCAATTCTTCCTCAAGTTCGGCAATCCTCTCGTCGGTCCGCAGTGTGCGCGTGTTTAGTGTTGCCAGGTCGAGTCGTCGTTTGTGGTAGCCCGATCTCATCCGGAGATTCTTCGCACCCCCTGCCCCACCGTTACCTAGGCCGCTACCATGACCAGGGATAGTGGAGCTGCCGGGTACTGGGGGCCGGTTTTGTACGTTCGCCATTTTGGGGGGAATTTGCCATAATCGCCACGCTTGGCAGGCGGGTTGGCGATCGCAGTTACTAGCGCGTGCCCTCGGAAAATGCTGCTGCCCATCCTCCGGTATTTATGCCTTAGTCGCCTTTTACGACACCCTCGGCTAGACAAGGGGTGGTGCTATTCTATGCCGGACACCACGCGGTGGTGTCCGGCATATACTTACTTACATACATAACTTTTAAATACAAAATATTAAATTAAAAATGTATCTTATTTAATTTTATATTAGAAGCTGTAACCAAAATAGGTAAAACCTGTTCATTATTTTTTACCCACGACGGAATGGAGAAGGTATATGCGTTTAGGGTGAGCGGTTGTTTGTATACACGAATGTTCCCATTTATCTTCCAAATGGTTTGACCGATTTAGATACGGTTTTCTGTAAAGGATTTGTGATCCATCGGCGATAGATAGGGTAATTTTGTTAGATCGTCAGCTGCAATTAACATTACAACATACCCAACATAGTATCAAATAAAAAACAACTTCATAAAAATGCAAAATTAACACTTACTGTCTAGATTTTAGACGTAGGAATTCTCATAAAAGAGCAAAATTAAAAAAAATCGAAAAAAAAACGCTTTTTAGCCACTCCTGACAGTCTCCACAAATCAAAAAAAGAATTATTCGAATTGATCCAGCCGTTTTTGAGTTTTAGCGAGACTAACGATCGGCAATTTTTTTTAAATATAGAAGATATATGGATTGGAAAAAATGACACGTTGAACAATTCCCACACGCTTAGGCTCAACAAACAAAAAAAGCGTTTTTTTTAATGCAACTTATGTATATCATTTTTGCTTGAAAGACTTTACAAAGGCTTTGCTTGAATATCGGTAACAAAAGTCTGGAAAGTTTGCAAATGTATGAAAGTATTTCACAACTGCGCCGATATTCTGTTGGTATAATCTTAACAACAAAACAAGGAAACGCTGACGAGCGTTCCGTTACTGTACAGTAAAGTGTATTTTGTAGTTCGAGCAAAATTCAAATTGTGTTTGTATGAACGAGTTTGATATTTCACTTTTTAGTTGTAAGCGTTGTAATTTAACTAGGGATCCAATATAACTTTTGTAAAAATGTAATATCACACGGGAATCACTTAATTTTCGCAGAAAATAAGGTCAATTTGATTCTTAATCTTCTACTTTGCTACATGAGAAGAAAAAATACGAGTATAATATGGCATGGCCCAGAACAGAAATACACACAATCCAAAACGAACTTCAAAAGTTCCAAAGAACAGCCACGTTAGCAGTAACAGGCTGCATGAAAATCGCTCCATCGGCTGCCCTAGAAATAATTCTAGGCATACCACCTCTACACATTTTCATAAAACAAGAAGCTGCCCTGTCAGCTCTAAGACTAAAATCAGTTAATTCATGGAAACGCAATCTGGGCAAACACACAAAAATCCTCGACATATATGAGGCAGAATTTCCACAGCTCAAATGGCTAAATGACAGAATAAATAAAACACACATCATAGAAAAACATTATACTATAAACCCAACAGATGACGGAGATGTAGACAACAACCCAACAATAATACCAATCTACACCATCTACAGAGACTGCTCCAAATCCAAGGAAGGAGTAGGTGCAGGTATATTCTGCCCCACTCTCAATATCAAAACCAACCATCATATGGGTATGTACAACACAGTGCTACAAGCAGAATGCGTCGGCATCACAATTGGAGCACAAGAACTACTAAACAAATCGATAACAAACTCAATAATACACATAAAAACCGACAGCAAAACGGTGTTACAAGCACTAACTAAAAACACAACAAAATCAAAATACATACTAGAATGTCACAAAACGTTGGAACACCTTTCCCATACTAACACAGTAAAGGTCTCCTGGGTAAAGGGTCACACAAATAACAAAGGCAACTCAACTGCCGACTACCTAGCCGAACAGGCCTCTAGACTAAAAGTTCAGGGGCCTACACCTCTATCCCCAATTCCACACTGTGAATACAAGACATGGTTACGAAACTTCACTGATAACACAGTTAACACATTATGGAAGGCTAACACAGATTGCCGTCAATCGAAAGAAGCATTCCCCACACTAAACAAACAATTAACAATGAAACTAACACGCCTAGATAGACCCAAACTAAAAGCGGTGGTGGAACTGATAACAGGACACTGCCAACTCAATAAACATCCTTTTAACATAGGTCACACGGACAGCGCCCTCTGCAGAGCGTGCCTCCAAGAAGATGAAACACCAGCACACATTCTAACTGAATGTAGTGCACTGGAACAATTACGCGAAGAAAAACTCGGCCCCCACAGACCGATCTCAGAAATCTTCCAGGACACCGGCAGCCTGCTAGACTACTGGGACGCTTTGGGATGGAAAGAATAACACACACAGCAGCACAAGCTCACGCACAACGGGCAAAGATGCCTAAGTGCGGAAAAAGCCGTGTTAGAAGAAGAAGAAGAAGATGGCATGGCATCTTCAAAGATTTTAAGTTCCAGTTTTAAAATATTTTACTACTAACCTTTACTAGACTTATTCTCGCTTCGCTTAGGTGAGTCCCTAGGTAGGCGAATTTTATTTTGTATGTAATTAAATTTGTTTTTTTTGTAATTTAATTTTTTATTTTTTTAAATGTAATTTTTTTGCGTGGATTTCTATAAAACCCTATAAAAATATTTTTTAAATATCATTTTTTTAAAAGTCTAATTCTACATTAAATTTTCACTCAATATTTTTCGTTGCTTTAAAATTACCGAATAGATGAGTGTGATGAGATGAGATGAGATGAGAGAATGTACAAGGTCTTCGACATAGATATTATACTCGATATTGAAAATTGTTAGATGCATTAAAATGCACCACTGTAACACTGTGGATACTAACAAAATTCCCTTCACAAAACTCTTTCCTGAACAGACGTTTATAGCAGGCTTTAGGCAGACAGTTATTCACGTTACAGAGGAAAATTGAAAAGTTAAGAAGCTTATTCCATGTTCGTATTTCGGTAAACTGCTTTTGCAGTTGCCTAAACTATCTTTACCGTTACGTTTATATAAAATTAATTCAGTTGATATAAATAAAAGGTATTATTTAACTTATACTTAATTTTGAGGGGTCTAATTATTAGTAAAATGAACATTTGAAGATAAGATTTAAAGTGTTGATATAGTCATATGTTGAGTACCTAAACATGTACCAATCAACAGATTGACAGATTTTGATGCAGTTTTTGTTTTGTTTTAGAGCGAGCATTTTCCGGCTGTTTGGAGATTATCAGAGCTTTTCCAAGATAGTGTAAGCGACTTCAGATTTACAATAGATATTGATTAGGTTTCCATGTGGCTGATCGACTTGTCATCTATATTAATATTATAAAGAGGTAAAGTTTGTGAGTTTGTGACGTTGTAGGGGGTAATATCGGGATCTACAGAACCGATATAGATGAAATTTGGTAAGAAGATAGTTTGAGACCCTGGGAAGGACATAGGACTTTATTCCGGAAATTATCCCTTAAGGGTGTGAAAATGGGGATGAAAGTTTGTATTGGGAGGAACGAACCCGAGCGAAGCGAGGGTGAGTCGCTAGTTAATTATAAAATTATTTCATTTGCAAGAGTCTGGGTTGAAAGTTTGAGAAGAAAATTTGGGTTGAATCAGTTTTTCTTAAAAGTCACAGCAGTGAAATGAAATCTTTTATAAATCAAATGAAGTATTTGAAATCAGCTTAATTGGTTAGGGGATAAATAAATCAATTAAATTATGCCGCTCAGCGCACCGCTTAATGGCTTCGATGAGAACCGTGTCTGACCTTCGAGCCAATTAAATATAGATTAGACAAATATTTATCTAAGAAATAAAATTAATTTCAAAACTGTTTGCCGAAATGTCACCAAAATTCGCATAATGAGGTCTTATGCCGTTATTATTTTTTAATATAATGTTTAAAATTACAGTTTTCAGTAAATTTATGTCCGTATATTTGTACTTACTATCGATCAAGAAGTTTGTAAAATGTTATATTAAAAAACAATTTTTGCCGAAGCTGATGTAAACCAAAGCAAATCTATTTCGATACGTATAAATACATCATAAATTGGTATATAATATTTTAACTATAATAGAGTTCATACCTTGTCATATTTACCTACATATTAGATATTCATAATATCTTAAAGCATTGTCTGCTAGCACTGACTTCGAAGATATCTGATTAGGTATCTATAATAAATGAAAACCCTCGTTCAGTTATTTTTTTTACTTTTTAGTGCCTGGAAGTCGGTTGTTTCAAAGTTTTTATAATTACCACTTCACAATCAGGTTTAAATAGAGAGTAATGCGAATTGTCAGTGGTAGCTCAGTGGTAGCGCACTTGCTTAGAAAACCAAATGAAGCGGGTTGTTTACATGTGCGAATCATTTTCAACAATTACCACTTGTCTTATGGTGAAGGAAAACATCGTGAGAAAACTTTCATTTTCAAAGTTTTCGAAAAACTTAGCAAGTTTTCGAAAGACATGTAAAGTCTATCAAACTGCACTTGGCCAAAGTGGTGGACTAGGTTTAATTCCCCTCTTATTGAAGGGACGTTAGGTTAGGTTTGAACATATACATACATACAAATGGCGGCGAATGAATAGAATTATTTTTGCATCGTATGGGTAATTGCATAAAAAATACATTATACCTACATATATAACATAGGTTAGTGGGACAATAAAATCAAGGTTTCATCATTAGCAGGATACCAATCACGTTCGCGCCTACATCCAACGCCTAATGAAGGCATTGTTCAAGCGGTTAGGCTGAACATATCATAAGGCTAGAGAGTCGTTTATCAGCGGTCGAGTAGCGAAACGTAATTAAACTCTAACCGTCTGACACACGGCCATTGTATTTGGGAAGTATTTAAAGTAAATATAATATTTTTTTTTTTATTTAAATATACATTTTTTATTTAAATTAATTTGTTTAGATTTACATAAATATTTGATATTTTTAACTGTAAGCTGGTAAGATATTAAATCGGTAATAATTATAAATTTAGTTAATCCTCCTAAAAGAGCAACTGTTGAGTTTCTCGCCGGCTATTTTCAGCAGAACTGCTTTACAAGCTGGTGGTAGCTTCCTCACGGAATAACTACACTGACTCTCCGTAAATCAAACTGCCGATTCAAAAATGTTTGTCTATATGTCTAATTAAATAAAGTTTAATTTTATTTGATTAAAATGATATACAAAATTTAATCCTGTATATTTCTTTAGGGATAGGACTCTTCAAATATCGTTATTTAGTGGTCACATTAATTATGTAAGAAACGTTAATATAATATTAATATTTTATACTATTTAATTCTATACAAATAACGTACAATCTAAACATTACACTGGGTTATAAAATATAGCTTAGCTTTTAATAAGTGTGCTTAAAGATACAGCTTAAGTTCCCTATTCTGCACCTTTTCAAACAATTGTTTTCAATTTTCAATGAAGAAAACTATGATTAGTAGTTCTGGCTTTAATGTAATTTTTTTTATGGGACTAAGGGGGCAAACGGGCAGGAGGCTCACCTGATGGAAAGTGATCACCGCCGCCCATGGACATCTGCAATACCGCAGGGCTTGCAGATGCGTTGCCAGCCTTTAGAAGTTATTACCTATATAATAATAGATTCTTCTCTCGCACGCGTAAAATCTCTATGTATCTAGAATATCTAATCTGCATTCAGCAAAGTTAAATCAGTTAAGTCGTTTAAAGCGCGAATAACTAAGAAACTTTTCTAATTCATTCATACACTCTTTCATTCACTTATAAACTTATGTATTTATAATATTTTTGAAATAACAAAAATCAAGATTGAATATTTTTTAAGCTGTATGTAAGATTAATACAAACAACCTGATTTAGACAAGCGAATTGAAATTATAGGAGCGTCGCGAGATGTCGCTCAAGTGTCGTGACGCACGCGATTGCCTCTACTCGCGTCGTGTTACGTGCCCCATATAAGTTAGGTTAAATTAGAACATAGAATTTTTTGCAGATGTTCCTTATGCAGTAAAAGCACACGTATTTGCACTTAAATAATTTTAGCACACATTATTTGACGAGACGTTTGGCTCAGTTTGTAGTGACACTACTTGCTGTGCCAGCGGTCGCGGGTTTGAGTTCCGCCGGGGGCGTTCAATAGTGTGATAAGCACGAATGTTTGTAGTCCAGTCATAGGTGTTTATATTTATAATACCTATATGTATTTAAAGTTATAATATATGTAGTGTGTCAACTATCTAATTAACACAAGCCTCGTAGCTTACCATGGAACTACATGGTGCTGTGTGGTATTGTCCCAACATATTTATTATTATTAGTACCTGGTCCACCGAGCTTCGATCGGAGTTTTTCGTCAAAAGAACAATTTCCTTTTAAAAAAAACTAAAATCTTGAAGTAAAAAAAACCAAAAATGTATACCTTTGAAAAAGTTATACCTTTGTATCCGACCGGAATTCGAACCCGGACACCTATGACTGTCAATCTTGCGCCTTGGCCGCTTGACCACGACGCTTATGTCTTAGCGTGCGAATTAGCGACCATATTTTACGTGGAATAATGCGAAACGAAACCGCATGAAATCTCGAAAACACGCGTTTTTTCAGACATAAAATTAATTTAGATCGAATTGTCGCCCCCGAAACCCCCTGTATCCTAAATTCAATGAAAATCGTTGGAGCCGTTTCCGAGATTCAGATTATATATATACAAGAATTGCTCGTTTAAATATATTAGATTAATTCTTCACGCTAAAACGGCTGGACGGTTTTTAATGAAAATTCGTACATAGATTGGCTATTTTACTGGAGTAACATATGTTATTATTAGAGCTATCTGTATATAGTATTTAAACAAAAGGCGATGCACCCGAGTGAAGTGAAAGTATGTCGTTAGTTTTAAATACTATATTTTATTCAATACATATAAATTATGAAATAGAAATATACTTATAATACTATATACTTATCTTAATGGAACTTTAACTCTTGGATAGAAGATTTGCGTCAAATAAAAAATGTTCCCTTGGAATATATAAATATTATAAAGCTGAAGTATTTATTGGTTTGTTTTTTATTTGTTCCTTTTTTTTAATTGTTTATTTACCTAATCTATACTAAAGAGGAAAGATTTGTTTGTTTATTTGTTTGTACCATACTGAATAGGCTCCGAAACTACTGAACTGATTTAGATGAAATTTGGAAAGAATATAGTTTGAGACCCTAGAGAAGACATAGGATAGTTTTTATCGGAAAATCATACCTTAAGGAAGTGAAGATAAAAGAAGCTAAACTAATTTTATTTGAACTTCACTAGTTAGAAGAACTATCGACGTACCACGCGATCGGAACCGCAGGTAAAAACTAGTATAAGATAAGTCAAGTTTAACTCCAGTAAAATACGAAAAGCAATACCTGTTAAAACACGTCCTTGTCTTTTAAATGAACTCTGAATATTTAACTTCATTGTTAAAGTTAGGCCTGTGGGTGCAAGATAGAAGGCATTAGCAATGCATTCGCGCTTAAATGGATAAAGTAAATTATTCCTTAGAACTCGTGAAGTGACTTGTGCAGATGTAGATTGAAATCCAGTATAATGATATTATAAGAGCTTGTAAGATAATCTTGTTGGAACGTTGAAACTGAGACATCTCAATACTTTAAGTGTTGGAGAACTTAGTCTCTGAACTCAGTCAGCTTTTAGTAACAAAATTCTTTTTAATAGTGTAAATGCGAAAAATATTTGCTAATTTCTCTATACTCACGCAGATTATGGTAAGATAAAAATAAAAATAATATGTAAGATAAAAATAATTAATTTGTTATAATTATAAGAATCTAAAAATCCAAAATCAAAATCATAATTTAATCACGTCCACTATTATAATAAGTTTGTTTGTATGTTCGTTATTATGCGAAACGGCTGAACGGATTTCGATGTAATTTAGTACACAGATAGGCTATGAACCTGAACTAACACTTAGGCTAACTGTTAGGCACCTAAGAACGTACTAAAGCGAAGCGAGTGTGAGTCGCTAATATAAACATATTCACTCTAAAATATATTTATAGTACATAATAGATACGTGGATCAATACATTTACACAGTTTCCCTTACATCTCGTGTGAGCGTGACACCAGCCTCAGGCTAACGAGTTTAGCTAAGAAGAGACGCATCAACCACGACAAAGTTATCTACGGTATGATCACTCACAGGCATCCTGAACCCTTTAAGGTCACGCTTTTATGTGAAAGGGATCGTGTAAATGAACTTTAACCAAAAGGATATGTATTCAATTTGGACGTCATGCAGCCATTTCAATATTTTAGTTTTATGTCAATCACAAGAAATTATCTTCATATCAAAAAAAAAAAAAACTAGTGACATGCTCTTGCGTTGCTCTGATCGTAACGTGTCCTACACGCAAGTCAGGTTATTATATTATACTAGCATTGCCCGCGGCTCCACTCGCGTTCAGATGACCAAAAACCAAATTCTTAGGTTTTACATAGTAGTAATCTTACATGGCAGTAAAAGTATCCTATAATATGCTGATCCGGATAACCAGCTATCACCATACCAAATTTCATCAAAATCCCTCCAGTGGTTTTTCTGTGATACGGTAATAGACAGACAGACAGACGAAAATTCTAAAAACTATAGATTCGGGCTCTGTATCGATAGTAATGTCTATTTCAATAAGATTTTCCAAAAAATATTTAATGTACAGATTCGGCTTAGTTACAATTTTATTATATGTATAGATAAGTTAAATTAAGTTGCTTTACAATATATAATAAACATATAGAAATTAAACTTAAACAATATATCTATAAATCTCAAAAAATATACATAGAAAAGATATATTACGATTCTCTGCCATTGTTGTGCCATAATTTACTTTAAATTTCTATAAATTCCTTTTATTTAAATTTTTATTCATAAATAGAATGACATCTCCAAGCCAGTTAAGTAGATTTCCGAGTCATAAACTATCTGTAATATGTCAAAAATTACGGGAACTCCTTACTCTGTTCCTACGTAAAGGAAGGATAAACATACACACATTTATTTTATTCATAAAGATTACCTCATGAATTTTTTAATAGCTACAAGATTATCTTCTCAGTTATTACAGCTATAAGATACCCGGTTGCTCCAACTTATCGTAAATGTGCATAAACCTATTATAAAGTAGATACGTTCTTTGAATACAAATTAAGTAATGGCTTCACGTTTCGTGGCGTTGTTTTTCCCGTATAAAATTGCTAATGCTATTTGCTATTCAATTATGTTGCGAAGTGTACAGATAGTGGTTTTGTCAATAAATTAGTTTATGTATTTTGCAAACTTTAGCGAAAGCCTAAATATATCGTAATAGGCTCATCTGCTTCGTTTGATAAATCAAATTTCCGATTTAGTTGATATTTTAATTAAATGTAAGTGACTAATTATAATATATTAGTAAGTTGTGAGTATAGCGAGATACACACATGCTATCATGAATTTTTTTGTAGGCTTTTTAAGACCTATAATTTTAAAGTACATTGTTTTGATGTACCTGTCTGAAGTTTAGCCAGTGTTAGCCATGTTTTTTAAGGACGACTCAACAGAATAAGTATCCTAAATGTTGATTCGAGTAATAAATTATTACTACACAACGTTAAGCTAAAATCTGTTTTGTATTTTTTTTGCTTGAAACACACACAGACATACAGACAAAAAGACAAAAATTGGAATACCTATTGTTTTGGGATCTATATTCTGTGTGTACGGACGTACGTGTTACGGACGTTACGGTCATTGTTTTTAAAAAATAATTTATGTACAGATATCGCAAAGTTACTATTTCATTATACGTATAGATTTATTAAAAGATTTTTTAAAGGATAATCAAATGATTTTGATTTAAACTGAAACATTAAAGGTGAGTCGTATTTTACTGAACGTTGTTAAAATGTCTTGAACAACATTTTTGAATTCTTAGTAAAGGTATTTTAGTTAGGTATTATAGTCTTACACGTCACAGCTCGAATATGAAAATACTTTCGAAAGTTTCAAATTCTTAAAATTTTTCAACAGATTTTAATTTTTATCTGTATATTTTCCAAGAATTAAAACTCTACATAATCTATAGTAATTCTTTACTAATTACTAATATATAAAACAACATTTACTATGTTAATGACAGCATAATTACAGCATTCAGATCTGATTAACAACACTTTTCTCAGAATAATCGAAATGAATGGACTTTGTTGATTTGATTATAAAAATATTGATTTACTATATATGTATGTATATAAAATTATATATTCCGAACTTTTACTTTAAAAAAAAGATTTTAAACTTTTTTTTCATAAAATTTAAAGGTTCAAGTACCATTTATCGCTTATCATTTTACGCAGCTCGTTTATTAACAATAAATTTATCACGACATTTGAATGATCAAGAACACTGTGCAAAGTAACTAAGTTTAAAGCCAGACACATAACTTATAGAAAAGAAACATTGTAGAATTTAATTTGAATTCCTTCACTAGACAGCCAAGAATGCAGACAGCATTCAAAGTACTCACTGTCACAAAGTTAATGGATCAACACCTGTTTGTGAATTAAGGTGTAAATTGTCTTTGGGAACAAATATCGCTGGCCTAATTATTTGGGTAAATATTGCTTAATTGCATACCCTGTCGGCGACACTTCACACGTGACGTGCCCAGTACCAAATATGGCGGCATATTGAACAATACAGGTTAACGTATTTCGTGATACGAAATTAGTTACTGACCTCTATTAATTATTATTTTTATGATATAACAAAATATTATATCTGATCTTATATGTAATACATAAACAAACTCGTTTATACAATATTTTTTATTTGTTTTTATCAAAATGGCTCCAATATTTTCATTGAATATTTTTTAAATTACCCTTTAAATCGTATTACTCTATCTACGCGTACTTGAATGTTTATTCTGTTTATTAAACCTAATACTTGTTATTTCAGGTTTCATGTTAAAAACATTAAGCAACTCATTTTTTATATAAAAACAAATACATTTTTCAAACATGAGTAGCTTATCTATAGGTACTTACTAATATTATAAATCTGAAAGTTTGTATGGATGTTTGTTACTCTTTCACGCCAGAACGGCTAAATGGATTTGGATTAAATTTGGCACAGAGATAGATTATAGTTTGGAATAATTAGGCTACTTTTTATCCCGGAAATGTACGGTTCAAGTGGGATAGGTTTTTTTTTGTTTTCCTAGAGGCGATTCCGAGCAAAGCGAGGGTGAGCCACTAGTATAGATATAATACAATCACGTTGAATTAATTTCATAAAAAAAAAATGTTTTATAATTTTGTTTAGTGTCAAGTGACTCGCTTCATTGATTGCAGTATTTGAATTCCCACTATATATTTTATTTCAAACAGCAAACTTGGCAGAGCATTAATATTATTAATAATATGATATTTTTTGTATTTTTTATTCTAACATATATTTTGTGGTATCCTGAAAATAACTATACAAATGTTTCATATTGGAAAATTTATAGCTTATTTAATTGTAGGTATACTGTTAATAAATAATCTTATAATTATAGATCTAGCAGTTTCTGTATAATCGTCACTATGTTTACCTAAAATCAATATTATTCCAATCAACTCATACAAAATGTGTTTACAAGTTTTTTTTTTATTTTACGAAATAACTGAATTGATTGACATGATTTTTTTTGTTATATACAGTGTACAATGTACATATCAAGTGACTCGTATAGAAACAAGTACATAATAAGCAAGTTTACAGAATGTGTTTTTAAAGGAAGGTATTAGTAAAAGGTGTGATAATTGTTAAAGGCGAGAACACTTGTATCTTAGTGGGGTGTATACTTGCTTAATACTGTCTACAATATTCTATACATACTAGAGTTCTTTGATTTGAAATTTGGTCGAAGTGAAGCTTCCAAGCTTGTTCTAGCCGTCAGGTACATGATGCTTTATCTCAGTATCAGTCTCAGTTGATGGAGAATGAAAGAAAAATTATAAGTATATTCATAAAACGAAAGAAAAAAAACTGTGTTAAAATGCAAGTAAGACTCGTATTTAATCTGAAATAAAAATATAATATATAGCTATATATAAAACTAGCATTGCCCGCGGCTCCGCCCGCGTTCAGATGACCAAAAACCAAATTCTTAGGTTTTATATATTAGTATACTCTTACATTGCAGTTTTTGTATTTTTTCTCAGAAATGAGATATTTTCCCGCGGTTAAAAGTATAGACCCGGATAACTAGCAATCATCATACCAAGATTTCATCGAAATCCCTCCAGTGGTTTATCCGTGATGCGGTAACAAACAGACAGACAGACAAAAATTCTAAAAATTCTAAAAAATACATTCGGCCTCTGTATCGATAATAATGTCTATTTCAATAAGATTTTCCAAAAAATATTTGATGTACAGATTTGGCTTAGTTACAATTTTATTATATGTATAGAATACTATTACAATATAAATTAACTTTTAATAAACGCTTAATTCGGATAATTCTAGCAAGTAATATATAGTATTATCGTTAGGTAGCTCTACAAAAAGTAAACACAACTTCGTGTGGGGTTCTGTATTACATGAAGTAGGTACGCTGTAACTCTCCGTGATGGATCGCTGCTTTTCCGGCTTTTCAACAGTCCCTAAACGGCGTGTCTGTGAGAACTCCCCCTAATATTTTAGCCGTTAAAGTATAATTGAATGGACGGAATGACCAAAAAATATATATATTATAAAAGAGGTTTTGTAAACCACATTTTAACATAATTTCGTTTTATTACTTCAATCTAATGGATTTAATCTAATTCAAAATATATGAATGGCAACTACTACTTTTACTTTCTAAGTCAGACAATTTTTAACAAGTCTTCCGTTTTCCGATTCGCCTTTCTTGACGCATCTTAGCCAAAAAGTGTCTTAATTTTCTCTTCTGTAAGTTACACATCTCATATAGGATCCGTACAGCCGTAATAATAGTTAACGTGGTTAATCTTCTAAATTCTGGCTTCTCTCAATCCAAGGGATATCTTACTACATACATACATATATGTACATTAAGATGGGCAATCGCGTGTTGGTGAACTTTACACATCTTTTGAAAATTAATATTTACTAAATAATCATATAGCAAAGCCGTTCTAACTGAAAATGTGCAAAATCGCTATTTATATACCAAAATCACTAATCCTAAAGGTGCCGAGTATCTACTGTTTTTTACTTCCGTTCAAAAACAATAGGGTGCCACTGACAGCTCCTAATTGAAATAATTGCAGGATTTCAACATTCACAACTCGAAATGTAAAACTCGTATTCACTTTCAAAATAAGCGTTCATTTCTCATTCATTATTTCGTGAAATATAAGTGAAAACAATTAAAATATTCGCACGTGGATAATGATGGGCAAACGAAAGTTCATTATAATATCATTTTACGTTCAGAGGTATTGCATTTTGTTTTCCGCTTGAAAGTATATTTAATTTATCTCAGGCTTCAGCGTAAAGAAGTAAGTAGTAGATTTGATTCTCGTGCAAGGTTATTTTTTTGTATTGATCCAGTTTTCAAAAGTATATAAAATTAACTAAAATTTTCACTTTTTGTAGCAACTATAATTATTTTCAACCGACTTCAAAAAGAAGGAGGTTCTCAATTCGACTGTATTTTTTTTTTATGTTTGTTACCTCAGAACTCCGTCATTTATTAACCGATTTGGACAATTTTTGTGTCGTTTGAAAGAGTATACTTCCAGATTGGTCCCATTTAAATTTCAAAAAAAAATACCACCCCTAAGGGTGGAAAAATAGCTAATGATGAATTTAACCTACTTCTAATTGTCATATTGACTTGAAACTTTGCAAGTGTTTCTATTTCCGTTGATAGTACAGTGGTTCGGTATTGTTGACCTGATCTGATAGTAAGGCCAGAAGGTGGATAGGTGGAACTCTTCAACGGCTAATAGTAGATACTTTGAGTTTGGGTTTGTTTTGTTTGATTTGACAAGCCTAATACGTTAGAATTCTTACTTTGCTACTACTGTCTACACTAAAAAGGGAAAAATAAAAACTTTTTAACAAAAAAATAAAAACCGACTTCAAACAAAAGCACTAAAAAGTAAAAAATAACTGATTGGTAGTTTTCATTTACTATACATATATATACCTAATATATATACCTAATATATATACATATATACCTAATCAAATATTTCGAAGTCGGTGTGCTTTGACTAAGTAATTAAAGTCTACCTATTAAATACATACCTAATCAAATATTTTCGAAATCGGTGCCAGCCCATATAAAGCAAAGCACACCGACTTGGAAAATATTTGATTAGGTATGTATAGTAAATGAAAACTACCAATCAGTTATTTTTTACTTTTTAGTGCTTTTGTTTGAAGTCGGTTTTTATTTTTTTGTTAAAAAGTTTTTTCTAAGATAATAAAATAAACCTTTAGTGCAAATATCAATTATTACTACTAATACAAAATATTTATCATATATAACTATGTTTCAAGAATATGCTTTATGTAACAATAACTTTAGTCCCTGAACAGTCATTGTCAATTAGAATATCTTAATATAATATATTCAATTCTAAAGTAAAACTATTTACCGCAGACACCTACATCACGTCGCCATGAACTCCTGAAGGGTTCAAATAAAACACATAATTAAGAAAAAGCGACAGTTAGTTTGTACGTTGAATATAATTTTGTTTTGGTAAAATGTTTTAATTTAAAAACCAAATGTAGTTAATATTTTCTATACATATAATAAAATTTTAACTAAGCCGAATCTGTACATTAAATATTTTTTGGAAAATCTTATTGTAATAGACATTATTATCGAAAAAGAAGCCGAATATATAGTTTTTAGAATTTTTGTCTGTCTGTCTGTGACGGCATCACGAAAAAACCACTGGACAGATTTTGATGGAATTTGGTATGATTGTAGCTGGTCATGCGGGTCGACATATAGGATAAATAGAAAAATATCTTGTATGTGTGCTAAACGTTAAAACGTAAACAGAGATCGCGTGTACGTAACTCGCGGTGTCACACAACCAAACTCATACAATGTGTTCGTTACGCCATACAATACTTTGATTTTGAGTGAAATCCAGAATGAAGCTTATATCATTGAAAAAACAACTAGGCTGTTTTATCGAATCTTACGAGTCGCGGTAAAAAACTAGTTCTATGTACAACTGAGTTCATGTTAAATGATTGTGAGTAATTTGAACTGAAAAGTCGCTGTCGGGAGTAATTATTCAGTAAAATGATGAGAACAGGTCACATTGTTGAAGGAAACTTAAGTATTACAGCGTGATTTATTCCTTCCCTTGCCAATTCTTACTTGCTTGATTAAATTCCTCAAAGCAGCCGTCCTCAAACGTCGCCAAGTTTGTATCGATTAGCCCGTAATTTACTCAACTGGTCCGTATTTATACTGTTATTAACACATGGTAATGAATTCGTGATGCGAAATGTTTTAATTTAATTAACTAGGTGTACGCTATAATCATATAAAATCAACTGATGTAACGCTGCGTATGTTTATAATTAACAGATATAAGTTTATGTTTATTGACAATTTGGAAACTGGCAATAATTACATTTCTTAACAATTAATGGATTTCTTTTATAAATAAATATATGAAATAAGTAATTTGTATAATATTTATAAATATTTATAATAATGTTGCTACAGTTTAATAGGAAGAATAGAGAAATAATTCTGTCCTACATTGTTTTCTTAAAACTTTATTAGTTTACGCGGCGTACACCAGTAAAGCTCTCAGTCAGCATGATTTTTTCCGACATCTTCAACAATCATCGTCATATTTCAGCCAATTTATACAAAACCTTAATGAATTATACATCATTACATTGGTGAAAGCCGTAAGAATATCCATTCGGTAATTTTTGAGTTTATCGCGTTCAGACAGACAGACAGACGCGGCGTTGGACTTTATTTTATGATATATAGGTATAAAATACACAATAATAACGCACACACACTCACGCACTCATGGACTCATGTACGCCCATACGTACAAACTTTCCCATTTATAAAACTGTGACTATAATAATGAAAATCCTTTTCAAGTTATAATTACTACATAAAATAATGTTTACCAAAATGTCCAGTATTTTAGCCATTTTGTTATTCTTAATATTTTCTAATCCCTCCACGACCGCGGCGGCGTGGATACGCCGGTATTACATTTAACAATAGATTTCTTACAAATTAATTAATTTCAGTCGTCAGTAATGCGCGCTAGGTAACGGACGCGCATTGCTTGCACACTCTGACCCGAATTTTGATTCGCGTACTGCGCGGCTTAGCCGCTGCCGGATACCGCCGCTATGAGTTCCGAAAAACTCATAGCTAACGAGCTGTTGGCGTTTATACAGCACGCCATCGACACTATGGACGAGGTCAGCATCATGCAGATCTGCAAGTCGAGCTTTAAAGAAGAGGAGATTTGCAGGAGCAAGGTGCTGCTCTATGAGACTCTCGGCCAGGCCGACCGAATGCCCACCCGTAGAAGGGATGAAAAGGGGGAGAGAAGTCTTCAGGACATCATTAATCTCCTGAAGATAACCGATCCTGACGACGTGCCCGCCTTCGTGGCGAAGCAGCTGAACAAGCTGCCTCCCGTCACGTTCGACCACGTTGACGTTACCAGGCTGCTCAAGGATATCACCATCCTGAAAGCTGGCTTGGCAGAGGTGCAGTTTAAGTTAGAGATTTCCGAATCTACCATCAGTGAGCTGCGCGCAGAATTATTATCGTTCAAAAATAATGGTTCTGTAAGTAGGTCACCGGAGGTCACTAACATAAAACACACGTCGCGGCGCACAAATTGACTCCATCAGCAGTTTGTCGTCGCCTCCGATACTGCTGAGGTGCGTGAATCGCGCGACACAGTGGACGCCCGCCACCCGATCCCCGGCCCCGCTGATGACGTATCGAGTGCGAGCGCGGTCATAACCCCGCCGCGTGCATACGCCGCAGCCGCAGCCGCGCCTGCCCCCGCCCCTACACCCGCCCCGCCAAACAAGCGGCCCTCGAATGGAGGGAAAAAGAAGAGCCGGAGCAAACCAGCTGCCAAACAGGTGCCTTCGACGGGTTCCACGAAGATACAACCTGACGAGGAGGGCTTCACTAAAGTGGAGAGGAAGAAAAAGAAGCCCTCATGCCGTAACATCTGTGGCACAGCTCCGAACCAGCCAGACCATCCGATGCGTCCTGCCGTACCATCGACGCCGCTGTATGTGTCCCGAGTGCACTGGTCTACGAAGGTCGAGGATGTCGTAGACTACGTCCTGAAGAGGTCCAACTTCAAATTGAGGGTTGAACGGCTGGTACCTCGCCACAAAACGAGTTTCAATTCGTTTGTGGTGAGAGTGCCGACTCATCATCTGCCAACCTTCATGAAGGAGGACTTCTGGCCGCAGGGCGTCGTGTTTCGGAAGTTCCGAGGTCGTATGCCCGCCGACACAGCTTACACGTCTGCACTACGTGTTAAATAGTTTTTAAGTTTTTTATAATTAATATATATGTTAGTTTTAAGGTATATATGCTATGGGCCGCTGTTTACATATTTAAGATCCCTATGTAAATATTGCCTGAAATAAATAAATAAATAAATAAAAAAAAAAATAAAAATTAAAAATTTACCTGGAGGTGCTTACTGTTATATAACTTAGAATACAAAAAAATAATTGCAAGTGGTAATAGTCCACAGTCCTGAACATTTCTTAACAATTGTATTGCTAACGTTACTAAAAAAAACGATAATTTTTGTGGAAATTACATACTATTTAAGTGTTATATATATATATATATATATATATATATATATATATATGTATTTAATAGTCACAATATCAAACCGACACATTTTTTAGTTTTCTATTAGCTATATCGTTTGTAGAAAGTCAACTTATCTAAACGGAGTCGGTACCTATAATAGAAATAGTATTAAGTTTATTTAAAACCACCCAAAATTTACTCCTTTAGTTCAATTAACAGGATATTTGTGTAATCATTAAAATTTCACAAACAAACTTGTGACCCATTTTCATGGCGCACTGCAATTATTTATTGACAACTAACTCTAAACCATTTCCGACGATTCTATTCAATATTGTGAATTTTATAAAAACTTTTTCGCATTCGAAAAAATATTGTTAGAGCGCACAAATTTTGGTGTTACAATTTTTCGGGGAAAATAAAATGAGAATGAGTTCGTGTCGACGTGCGCTCCGTGACGATTAATTATCACTCATCTGGGATTAGAATTCGAAACAATCCTCGTAATATGGATGGAAAATAATTTAAAAAAGGCACCGCTTTTATCAACTCTTTTGTATTTTTTGCGTATCAATCTTGAGCGAAAAAATTTAATTATAATGGCGGTGCAATACGTTTTCGATATTTTGTCGATTAAAATTTGGAATAAAAATTTACTTGAAAATTGAATTTCAGAATAACGCTGACAAATTTTACTTTCAATATTAAATGGCATATTTATTTTGTGTTTGATGTTATAAGTATTTATAACAGGCAAAGAGCAATAACCCGGTGAAGAAGGGTCACGTACTTACTTTTTATGTACAAAATATGTAGTTATTGCTTATATTAATTGCCTCTATGGTCTAGTGGCTAGAATGTATAGCTGTAAATTCGAAGGGCTTAGGTTCAAGGTTTCTCTGTAAATTAATGAATTTTCAGTAACAGAGAGTTGATGAACAATGAATATATATTGGGACATTAACACACAGCGTCATCTAGTTCCATGTTAAGGTATGAGGTTATAAGACAAAAATACGAAATACATATAGCCCGTAGAAAGAATACGCGCATTAGCACTAAACATATGTAAATCAGTATATAGTACATACATACGTGTATATATCCATTTTTATATATAACTAGCGACTCACCCTCGCTTCGCTCGAGTTTGTCCCTAGGTTGCTTCCCCATACAAATTTTCATTCCCATTTTCATTCCTTTAAAGGGTTATTTCTGGGATACAAACTATCCTATATCCTTCCCAGGGTCTCAAACTATCTTCTTACCAAATTTCATCTAAATCGTTCAGTAGATTCAGAGATTACCTCCTACAATGTCACAAACTAACAATCTCACAAACTTTACCTCTTTAAAATATTAATATAGACAAATAATAATAGCAATACATACTTTTTAATCTCGCCTATTTAAAAATCTAAACACGGAAATTCGATTTACATCAACTAATCTTAGCGTATCGAGGTGAAAAATAACATTAAGTACATTTCTAGACTTTAAGTAATGCAATAGTGAATGGACCTTTTAAAGTTTACGTGATGTGAATATAAATGAGTGACCATTCATAAATTTTATAAGTTAGCTTATTTTTGTTATTTTTAGTCTAATAATGTATGTATGTACGTTTTCAGCCCATTTTTAACGTCCCACTGCTGGACACGGCCTTCCTTTTAATACGAGAGGAATCAAGCCATAGTCCACCACGCTGGTCAAGTGCGGGTTGGCGGACTTCATATATTTTGCTTCAACGTAAGACAAGTGGTTAAGTAACTAATATTGGAAACGATTCGTACATGAAAATATCAGTTTGCTTTAATCGCTTCACTCGGTTACTCAAACGGGCGCGTTACCACTGGGCTATCACTGTCTTTTTGCCTTTAAGTCTAATAACACCATATCATTTTAATTTAATCTTTTGTCTTATAGTATAATACGAATTTCGTTGTCATTTCTATTATATATTTTACTTATCTATGGATCTGTCTGCCTGACATCACTTTACAATGACAAAACGAATAATAATGATACTATGTATCTTAAATACAGCGATGTTTTTATCTATACATATAATATAATATAATAAAAATGTAACGGATCGCTGTCTGTAACTGGAAGATATATGAGAAAAATATTATTGGGACCTTTATCAACGCAAACAACACTCAAAACAATGATTGTTAGAATTTTCGTCTGTTTGTCTGTTTATCTTTTTGTATGTGTGTTTGTGCACGCTAATCTCAAAAACGGCTTATCCGATTTAGATATGATCTTTAATAATATATTGTGGTAGGCTTCACTTAACATTTAGTGTTTGTTTCATGTCAATCGGTTCATAAATAAAAAAGTTACGCCAATTTAAAGAATCACGTCGAACATTTGTTAAATCTTAACCATTTTTGTACGGGCTAATCTCAGAAACTGTTGGGGAAATTTTGCATGGTGATACCTTATATATCCTCGGTCAACATTTTAGATACTTTTCATCCCGCAAAATTTAACAGTTCCTGGGGGATAGTTAAAAAACTATAGTTACTTATACAGCTTATTACACAACAACTTATGCACCTAATTTAGTAAAATTTGGCACACTAATACTTTATGTTGCTGGTCAAAAAACGGATTACTTTATATCCCGGAAAACTGAACGGTCCGCGTGGGATAGATTCGCTTGTGCGTTTCTAGAATTAAATAAAATTCGAATTCCACGTACTATACGTTTCATTATGTTGGGGATCACACTTTATGATTATGGACTTAATTGAAATACACGTTTGAAAAGTAAATAATAAAATAAAATAAAAACGACCGACGTGATGTGATATAGTGTTTGAATTCCACTACTGTCGAAAATTCTAAAGATTTTATTCAAATTCAAAAACTCCACCTCTAAGAGCGATTTTTTCTCTTTTACAGTGATTTCGAAGCTGATGTAATTTCATTTATTTCAATAGAAAATTAATCATATATTCTCTAAGGCACGCTGATTTTTCACGGTATTTTCTTCACAGCGCGATATGAATGTTGAATACTAATGTAGTTTTGCAAAAGTTAACGGTTAGTCAATATATCTTTGTCTTCAGTAAATTTTTCTACTTTAAATACGGAAATTTAATCTTAGTAAGGTTTGTTACGAACATCGTGAAAAGAAAATAATTTTATTTAAAGGATTCTTGCTCGTAGATATGTAAGGTAACATTCACAAGTAAAAAAATAGCATATAATGAATGATAAGCTATGTTTTAGTTTTAATATTTATGTTTGATAACATGATTTCATGATATAATTAATATAAGTTTTAATTTTTTTAATAATTATAGTTCAAAGTCAAACATTGTTATTTATATCATTTTTAGGGTTCCGTAGTCCACAAGGAAACCGTATAATTTCACCATATCCGTTTGTCTGTCCGCAGCTTCGCAGTTTAGCTCAGAGACTCTTAGTACTAAAAAGCTGTAATTTTGCATGAATATACATATTAGTCACATAAAAAACTTTTAGAGTGCCTCCTCTACATGTAAAGTGGGGATGATTTTTTTCGTCTACTCCATGGTGCGAGGTGTTATTGGATAGTTCTTTCAAAAATATTGCGGGTTTGTGAAAACAATTTATCGATTAAAGGATCCGTTTGTGAAATATTAAGCTTTAAAGTGCTAATTTTTATTGGATTCAAGTGTCTCAAGAGAAAGTTCAAGCTACAAAAAGGCAAAAAAGAAAAGACTCTTTGTGTACTAGATAGCTAAAAAGTAATAAACTTAAACTGTGTGTGATATATGCATAATATTAATATTATTTTTCAGCTAGATTTACCTACCACCGCATTAATGAAATGAATGAGGAAATGCAAAACAAATATTGAAGTACTGTTGCTTCTCAGTTTGGCCTTAGGACGCAAAACATTTTGTTTTGGAGAGTCACTAGAGGCACTTCAGTTTAAAGGAGATCGTTACTGGTAGGTAAGAGGGTACGCTGTGCAAACATTGCGTGCTCCAGTTCTCTTCTGTTCAAAATATCTATTCTAAGATGTATAATGAAGTCAATATTTTTTTTCAAAACTTGTCAATAGAATACATACATCAATGCCTAATTCTAATAAGCCGAGGTAGCACTACGTGTCTTTGGAAGAAATTGCAGATAAAATAAAAGCCCTATCATCACCATTCACCACGACTGAGTCTGTATTGTGTTTATATTTATAATATGTATGTATTTAAAGTTATATATATATATATATATGTAGTGTATCAACTATCTAGTATCCATAACACAAGCCCCGTAGCTTACCAAGGAACTAGAAAGTGCTGTGTGTTAATGTCCCAACATATTAATGTATTTATATGCCTATTTATATGCAATATAAAATCATTGTGTCACGAGGTTGGTCCGCGATGAACTTCGAAACTACTTATTTGAACGTTTTTTTTTAAATATGTTATTTGTTCCAACTTAAAGGATGGGATAGTTTTTATCCCGATTATTTTCTTTTTTTATTGCAAAATTAACGATTTTCGTATGTGTACCACAGCAACGCGTGGCCAGGTCTGCTAGTTTATATATAGATATATTTCCAACAAAATATATTTAAGATTACAATATAATCATGCGTAAATCAATGCTAAAAAGTTTTTATGTATAATTTCTATAAAATAAATCACATTACAAAATGGACTAAATTATGTATGGCACTTACTACTTTACTTAGTATGGAGTATATTTGTAAAAAAAGTAAGAGTTATTAGTTATTCTTTAACTTTAGCAATGTTGTGAACGAAGCAAATACTTCTAGAAATACCTACATACTCGTCTGTCTGCGCGGTTGATTGATATATGAGGCAGCGATTTTGTCTGGCATCTTGGTGATTGAAACTAAAGTAAAAAAATGATTTATTAGTTAAACTTTGTTAAAAAATAACATCTCCCTATTATTTATATTACCTAATCGTGTACTATTTTTTTCTGTGTAGGTACTTGTTATAGGTACCCGTTCAGAAAGAAAACGTATGAATCGTTAGTTGAAACAACTCGACGGGGTATTAATTTTTAAATATTTTTTTACTAATTTTTTACAGTTAATACAATATATTATTCAGAGGAGTAAAAAAAGAGGTTGTAGCTATAGAACTTACAAACTTAGTAATTTAGACAGTTCATCTAAAAACCTTTACTGTTAATTAAAACAAAAAAAGGCTCTGTAAATCGAAATATACAATGTTTTCAGAATTTCCTTTTAATAATAATTTTGAACCACTTTTAACCTACCTAGTTTGTTTTTAATATACTCGTATAAGCTACTAACGTCTTACCCTCACTTTGCTCGGGTGCAACCCTAGCAGCCTAACAATAGTCTACAATACGGTTACTTTAAGTCATAGTATACCTACCGCTTCCTTGTACCTCTCTGATAGAAGAGTGGATCGTCGCGTTGGAACAGTCCCTTAATTGTTGTGGTCTATTATAGCAGGCCTGCCGTCGGGGCCTCGTGTTTGAGTGCGTGATCCTGCCCTATTAAGACGAGGGAGGTTCCGTTGAGTTTTAGTGGGTGAGTGGGTGTACCTGTATGTATGCAGGTGGTACCTATGCGTAAATGCACTTCTCAACCTTTAAAAAAATATCATACTATGACTTTGTATTAAATTCCATCCAAATCCGTCCAGCCGTTTCAGCCCGACGTATACACAAAGTATAAGTAACAAACATACATACACATATACAAACTTCTGCATTCATAACAAATTAAGTAAATAAATAAAAAAATCATTACCTACAACTTTTTAAATATCAGGTATAACGATATGTATATAACTTGTTTATATATGTACATATTAACGTACAAAACCTATACACATATTTACATGCCCACATTAGTTATTCACTTGACACATACGAATGCCTCAAGGGCTTTACTCAATAAAGTTTCAATAAAATTACTGGAGAACAGGTCACATTGTTCAACGGCCTAAAGTAGAGTTACTAAGTGATTTATTTCGTCCCTTGCCAATTCTTAGTCGCTTGATTAAATTCCTCAAAGCTGCCGTCCTCAAACGTCGCTAACTTTGTGTCGATTACCCTATAATTTGATTCATGTTTGTTATAGTTATATTTCATACTAGCATTGCCCGCGGCTCCGCCCGCGTTCAGATGACCAAAAATCAAATTCTTAGGTTTTATATATTAGTATACTCTTACATTGCAGTTTTTGTATTTTTTCTCAGAAATGAGATATTTTCCCGCGGTAAAAAGTATCCTATATGTTGACCCGGATAACCAGCTATCACTTTACCTGATTTCATCAAAATCTTTCCACTGGTTCTTCTGTGATGCGGTAACAGACAGACAGACAGACAAAAATTCTAAAAACTATAGATTCGGCGTCTGTATCGATAATAATGTCTATTTCAATAAGATTTTCCAAAAAATATTTAATGTACAGATTCGGCTTGGTTATAATTTTATTATATGTATATATAGATATAATGTGTGTAAACTAATATGTAAATTATAATTGTTTTATTTACATTAATTAAATTAATGTTTAGGACCTGTAGTTGTAACAATTTACTAAAGTACATAAAATAAAGAATAGTTTGTATATTATTTCATTTATGTCATATATATTCTCAATATTATGTTATATAGAGCTATGGTTAAATAAATATAGTGTACTAGCAGAATCTGCGACTTCGCTCGCGCTAAAACTCATCCCCTATTTTTCCCTCTTATGGGATGAATTTAGAAAAATCCTACGATACGTGTTTATTTAATTGTATTGAAGATCATTAATACTAAGTTTCAAGTAATTCCGATCATAAATAACTTTTTAGGTTTTATTATAACGTGTTTTCCCGTTGGAATGAGACAATCTCCCGCGGTAAAAAGTAACCTATATTACTCTCCAGCCCTTCAACTATTTCCACACAAAAGAACACGCCAACCCGTCAATCCGTTTCGACGTGAAAGAAGGACAAACAAACATACAAACAAACAAACACACTTTCACATTTAGAATATTAGTTTGGATTTTATTGAAAATAAGCACAATAGCTTGTGAGTGTCGCAGTTAATTTTTATATTACACTAGTGACTTTTCCTCGCTTTGCTTGGGTTCGTCCTTGGGTGTATGACAGTATGTTTTGTGTTACTCCATAGTCTATTTATGTATAATTTTTTTATCCTATACTTTTAGATTTTTTTAATCATATATTTTATGAGAATAATACAAATATTCTGTGAAAAAATTCAACCTACTAACTAATAACTATTGCTTTTAAAAAAAATACAACCACTTAAAAGAGTGTTTACCTTTTGCCCATTTGGGAGATTCAGGTTTACTGAAACATGTGGTTGTGAAACCCTAAAAAAGTGATACACAAGTATTTATTTAAACAGTTTTTATTACGTTACAAATGACTGTGGTTCAGGCCAGCGGGTTGCCACGGGTTACACACAATATGCTCCGACAAGGGAGTTGTTTTTACCATTACCCTAATGTGTTAATAAATGCTAGCGATAATTAAACTCAGCGCTGAGTGACGCGGATATAATTGCTCATCCCCTTTTGGGTTTTAAACGATGTCAATATTTTTTTACATAGTACATGGTATTGTTGAACCGCAATAATAATGTTACGTATCAAGCTCTTCGAAAACCTATAAAAAGAAACGATAAATATCAGATCTATGTAAGTAAAAAATACAAGAAATAATATCTATATTTAAACATACAAAACAAATGTAATTTAATTAATCAATACATTCCAAATATTGTACAAACACCTGAAAGTTGTCTTTCAAATATTGAATTAAAATATTCAAATATCGTTCAAATATTGAACAAAAATGTAGCTTAAATCATACTCAGAACATAAAGATAATTAAACTTTTGAATATAATAAAATTTATATTTATAGTATGGAAACCGACTGAAGCCCTTTTTCAATGTTTTGGCACTAACGGAAACACCATGGTCACTTATATTTGCATAATGTCAGTAAAAAAGAATGCCTGAAGTCTTATTTTATTTATTATCTTCAGTAATATATAATATGACAGTAAAATTTGTTGGCTGTGCAATATATATCACCTCCAGGTAATTTTCTAAGAAATTAAATAAATTTCTAAAAAATCTATTGTTAACTTTAACGCCGGCGTGTCCGCGGTCGTTGAGGGAATATTATAAATGCGAATATGTGTACTTAGTGAAACCATCTGGAGAAGACGTATCGAATTAACTACTATGAACTTTTGGTATAAATATAATAATTTATGGGCTCGTGAGTGACATAGACTGCTCTTTTCTATCTTATTCTGGTACATCAAGTTATTCCCATGGAATTGTTACTTACTCTGATTTGAATAGCTTATGCTGGCACAAAGAACCTAGGGTTGTACTAATAATTATAAATACAATTTTAGTTTCATTTTTGGAAATAATTGCCTTAAAACTGTTTAAGATTCACACAAAGAAATACTTTAATCAAATGGATAGCAGAAATAAAATTATAAACATATTTTTATATAATTTCTTATTTCATATATTTATACAGTGGCCATTGTCACTTCAATTTATTTATGTGTTTGGCGAACGTCCAGCTCAAACCTGCCACACAACTTACCCTGTAACTGTCTAGGTAGGCTTATTTAATAAAGCACTTTCTAATACATTCGAGCGAAGCGAGCGACTTGCCCTCGCTTCGTTCGGGTGCTTCTCTAAGCTTGAGTGGTTAAGAAATGCATAAAAAAACAAACACCCAAAGATTTTTTCGCCAGGAACGTTCGTAGGCGTATGTATACAGAATAACCCACCAGGGCTTCGTCACAATTGGATCAATAGTTTAGGAACTCACAGAGGACAAACATACGAACATTTATTTTTATTTATATAGAAGATATTACTTTCATATATACTCATTACTCAATTTTAACATTTCACATTGCCTTTAATATTCACATCTTTACTGATTTTCATGGTATCCATTTGATTAAAACAGAACGACTTCTACTCTATAGCATTCTGCGATATATGTATATGCGATATATGCATATCTACTGTTTTGTATGACTGTTATGTATGTATGTATGTATGTTTGTAAGAAATGATAATACTTTAAATTTTAATTGAAATCAGGAAAAAACGTCGAGTAGCTTTATGTATGGCAAAGCTAAGTACGCTTAGGGACACACTGAAGCAAAGCGACGTAATATAATAAGCTTTTATAATTATATTGTTAAAGAAGTAAGTAAAAAGGAACCGTAAAGGTATTTTAACCATATGCTTACTTAAAAATCCCCGAAGAATAAATCTCGTAGAGAATACTTGTCACCTAAAAACTTAGTCAAGCAAATAAAATATAACTCGTTTATATGTAAGTGCCAACAAAGAAGCCAAAATGCAATTTCAATATCAATACGAACATTTTAAAATACTAAAATCGCAGAGTTGCAACAAAAGATTGTTCACATTTTCAACTAGAAAATCGCTAGTTGTTATCAGTTTTTCCACGAAAGCTCTCGAGAAATCCCTATTTTGTACTGCATTTACCCTTTGAAAGTGTGATAAGAAAACGAAATTATTATAAGATACTATTATCAAGCTTAGGATTATTATAAGCTTAGGATTAGCTTAGGAGATAAGGATGCTTTGTTTTTGTGATCCTTTATTTAAATAAATTTGTTTAATATGTATAAAAATTATTTTGTATAGATGTGTACATGTTTTAGAAAAAGGTAATTTTGTTACTATTTCTCTTGTTTGAGATTATATTTTTTGGTGATTTCCTAAGTGCATTTATATTTTACTATTTTTATAAACGTATTCGATGCAGGTAACCTTTAAAATCAAATTAGCTAATATTCATCTAAAATTAAATATATATCGTCGTTAACGTATCATAGTAAATATTTAAAAAAAATTTAAACCAAAAATATAATTCTAATAGTACTACCAGTAAAGATCCATTCTGAAAAAAAAAATGCTTTTTTTGGGTGGTGGATTTCGACTATAAAACAAATACTATGAGACAAACACACAAAAATGTCATCAAAATCGGTCAAGCCGTACAGGAGGATTTCAGTGACACACGTACATAAGTATTATATACATATATACCTATATAAAGATTATGTTATTTTTTTTTCAATTACTAAGTTTTTTTCCCATTCCAAGAACATTTTATGTTTAAATATTCTAATTTCTTCGTATAAAATCAAGCCTAAGTTTAATGTTTCATACTTCAGACGAGCTGAGGGCACTTTACCTATAAATATTAATACTTGAAAATTTCCTAAGTACTTGTCTAAAACACAATGAACACACCCTCGTGTACCATAAAAGTAAGCAATTTAATGAGTAAGCTCTTAGTAAAATGTTACAGCTTTAACTCGAGTGGAGTTTCAAATGGTTATATGAAAACAAATAATGAATATTTATAAATGTTAAGCAATAAGATTTTGTTATTGTTAATAACAAAAAATATTATAAGTTGCGCATGATTAAATTAATGCTTTTTGTGGCTACGTATAAAGAAAATATAATTATGGCTCCTGTTTAAAAGAAAAAAATATAGCTAGTAGCTTTTGTCCGTGGCTTCACTCGCACAGTTTATTGTATGTATTATTTTCTAGATATCGGATATCCTAAAACGTTCCTCAGTACATACTCGTAGATAGGTTTTTTAAAATGCAAAATATTTGACAATAAGTTGTTTTCTAATCGAAATAGGGACTATGTAAATTAATTTTCTCGAATTATTTTTTCCAAACGTACAAAAAGAAGTATAACTTCAAAAATATTAATTAAAGGTCAACATACGAAAGGTATTTTTGATTAAAACTGACAAATTGGGGATGGTTAGTCAAACCTAGCAGCGACCGAGCTGTGGCTTTTGACTGCAACTATATATATATATATATATATATATATATATATATATATATATATATATATTACTAGTTATAGTCTATTGTGTAGTTGTCTTTAATTACCGTCCGTTTGTTGCACTGAGTCCTGTTATTAGTGGACAAAAGGATCAATTATTTGCAACTATAGCCATTGTTCCTTAACTATGTAAATTTATAATGTCACAGCATGTCTTAAGCTTTATTTGGTTATTTTACTAGCTACTCTGTTTTCAATTTATATATTATACATACTATTGTTCGCCGAGTGGTAAAAATTCGACTTTTATGATTATTGAAAATTTGAGAACACGTATATGAACAGTATTTACCTATCTATATAAATAACTAACAGTTCAATTTTTTTTATTAATTACACTAAAGCTCGTTAATGGCTATTAAAAAAATTTAGGTTGACAAACAGAAGAAAAAAAGGTACTGAACTATTTTGTCTTTGCCTATTTATATAAAGATTTTTTTTCGCCCCCATTTTTATTTTATCAAATATAATTTATCGAAATTGGTTATACTTTCGACAGAACCAAGGATAAATAAACATACAGACACACGGCTACTTTCGTATATGAGTGTTAATTATTTAATGGTAAGAACTGCTACTAGGTTGCTATTGTAACTAGGTTACATATCTATTGTTTTATATCTCACTAGCGACTCACCCTCGCTTCGCTCGGGTTCGTCCCTACTTACAGTTTAAGATTAAGTATCAATTTCTCAGAAATGAGATGTTTTCCCGCAGTAAAAGTATCCTATATGTTAACCCGGATAACCAAGTATCATCATACTAAATTGCATTAAAAACCCTCCGGTGGTTTTTCCGTGATGCGGTAACAGACAGACAAACAGACAAAAATTCTAAAAACTATAGATAAAATTTTCCAAAAAATATTTAATGTACAGATTCGGCTTAGTTACAATTTTATTATATGTGTGTATCTATTTCTTTATAGGTCGTAGATTCAATTACTTTATTTAGATATGGAGGGAGTAAAAAATTTACTGAGTGTACGAGCAAATAGCAGTATCGTTACTGACAAAAGCATACCTTATTTATATTATAAATCTCACTAGAAGTCACTATTTACATATATCAATAAAACTTTCGATAGTTCAAATCTTTTTGAATTTATGCATTACATCACAGTCAGAAACAGGAGTGATAAATTGATCATTTCAATATCCTTACTCGTTTGAAATAGTAGCAAAATTATTCTCTTTAAATATTCTATTCTGTCACAAACAAAATGAAATATAGACGTTTCGGAATGTCTTAGTTAAATTATTTAGTTACAATATTCAACAGCATGTGGCCTAGTTGTAACGCGTTCGCTTAGGAATTCGAGTGAAGTGGGTTCAAATCCGGGGTGTAGCACATCTGATATTTCCATGTGCGACTCATTTCGCCACTTAGCCAGAGGTCAGATTATTGAAGGGAGTTCCGTAAACAGAAGTACACATACAAACACACATACATTGTGGATCAGTACTTTTATGCTTTTTATTATTTTATTTAACTTAGAAAAACGTAATCATCAATATCCTATTTTTAATCATATTATAAAATTATTTCTACAATCACAATGTTTTTTTTCTGATGAAAAATTTTTGTTTCTACTTATTTTGTATTGTAATGTAAATCTCACAAAATGTACATGTACACGCTAACCCCTAGATAATAAATAAATACAAGATAACACTAAAAAAAGATAAAAAAGGTAAAAATTCATGATACTATTATCACCAGTATGTATGTAAATTATTAAATACATTTAAAACAGTTTTTTTAATAAATGACTTAATAATAAATTAAAAGTTCGATCTCTGACCTCATACATCTCTTTTAAACTGTTCAATTTGTAAATAGTAAAGATTTAAATACATCGACCTTTGCTCTAAGTGACATTTTGGATCCCAATAAAAAAGAAAATAAATGATTACGGTTCGAAACATTGAAAAGGAATTTTAATGAGACAGTTTACTGCATCGTTTAAATAAAATAAAGTAATAAAACATAACAAATTGCTTAGATATATTTTTTCTTTACTTATACGTATAAAAAACTAGCGACTCACTTGTTTCGTTATTTTTTTTGTTCGGGTGCGTTCTATTTTTTACTCTAGGTTATAAGCCTATACGAGTATGTGTACTAAATTTCATCAAAATTTGTTCAGCCGTTCCAGTGTGAAAGAGAAACAAACATATACATATGTGTATACACTCAATAAGGAATATGCATCATTTAAATAAAGGTGATTTTTTTATTGCTTTTGAATTAAGCTTATATATCAATATTGTTTAATATATTTTTCTTTTAGGTCGCTAATATATAATTAAATACACTAATCTCTTTTATAAATATACAAGTAGGTATAATATATAATCATTAAAATAGGTTAATGGTTTGATATCCCATACACCATTATAACTTCATGCTATTACTTTTCCATACGGGAAAGGATGTCACTCAGCTGTCATTCCTCGGTAAGAAAATGTGATATGATATGGATACTAAACTTAATATTTTTTTACTTTAATATAAAAATGTAACTATAGGAATTTTGCTTGTATATATACAAGCGCGTACGTACTTCACTACTTTACAAATAGACACAGGTTCGATTCTTGTCTGAGGTACATATCGGTATGTATAGTTATAATTTAATTCAAATTTGGATTTATTTACCTTAAATATAAATTCTAAAATAATACAATCTTATTTTTTCGATTAATTACTATTCATTACAAGCCCAGTTCCTTGTGTGTGACACTGAAAAAATAAATCTAAGAAAGTATTAAATCACCATACAAGTAAGCCCTAACAGTGGCCCTAACAGATCTGTAATGTTAAACTGCCAACTGCTACTGCTATAGGAATTGGTGTGTTATCTTTAGGTAAATTCAATTAAAATATTAGTAATAATATTATTATATAACGATTTTTTCCGCCCGCGTTCAGATGACCAAAAACTAAATTCTTAGGTTTTACATATTAGTATACTCTTACTTTGCAGTTTTTGGTATTTTTTTCAGAAATGAGATATTTTGACCGGATAACCAGCTATCACCATACCAAATTTCATCAAAATCCCTCCAGTGGTTTTTCCGTGATACGGTAACACAAACAGACAGACAAAAATTCTAAAAACTATAGATTCGGTCTCTGTATCGATAATAATGTTTATTTCAATAAGATTTTCCAAAAAATATTTAATGTACAGATTCGTCTTACTTACAATTTTATTATATGTACGACCAACAAAGGAAAAACCGAATTAAAGAATTGAATCTAAATAGTTTCGATGTAAGTAATTTTAACAACATTTTGTCCTTTTCTACTTCTGAGGAGGCCAAAATGGTATATAATTTTGTTAAGATCCGGCTTATATAACTATGTATTTATATTATTACATATTTTTGAAATAAAAGCCCTTAAAATGAATAGAAAAAAAAACGTTTTAATTTATCATTTCAATACAATTCTCAAATTTTTGGCCTTCAACAATGGTAGATTGATACGAGTATGTTATTTAAGCCCCAAGAATAGTAATCACTAAAATACCCGGCTCGTGGTCAATAAACGGATTCGCAGCAAAGTGATGATATCAACATTGTAGGAAAATTCAGCTTTTATTTCTACCTCACTTTTCATAGCTGACCTGAATCTAGCTAATAAAATAACAGACTTTGTATATTAACAAATGTACCAATTTACGATATTTAGTTTAGGTATTTATTTACTTCTGTTTGCGATATTTAGTATACTGACATATATCATACAGGTGTGGACTATCCAGCTGAGCTAATGATGAAGTTAGTCGAACAGTCATCATCTAAGATACTAAAATTTTTCAATAACTTTTAAGCTTATGGCAGTGGTAGTCCCAGTACCTAGTAACGTGCTTGCTCGGGAAACCTCTCTCTCGATGCCCTGATATTCTTAGGTGCAAATCATTTTTAATATGATTACCACTAACCTTACGGTGAAAGAGGACATCGTGCTGAAACTTGGTTGTCTGAAAAAACTTAGCAAGCTTTCGAAAGACATGTGAAGGCCGGCAACTCGCATTTGGCCCCTGTAGTGGACTAAAATCTGACCCCATTCGTATTAAAGACACACAAGCCCTTAGCAGTGGTGTTAGAGAGAGCTTTATATACATTACTGAGCTTGAAAAGCTCAGTACATTACAGATAGTGATGATCAGAAGAGTGATATTTTAGAGCTTTTATTGTAACTGATAAATCATGTTTAATCTTATAATTTATTATTATTATAAATAACTTTATATTTCGCTTAGTAATATATAAATGAACTGAGTAATTTGGATAGTTTACTCATTTGTCCAACATTTATGGTATAATTTATTGCACATTATCATAGAGTAATTAACTAATACTATGCCTAATGCCTAACTAAAGGCATTAGCATGAAATGTTTGTTTTGATGAATAAACACCTTTGTGTGTACAATTATTAGTGTATATTTTGTATTTGTAAACGCAAAAAACTAGTTTAATGTACCTAATAGTGGTCATGGCTGCTTTTTATGGAATAATATTTAATCCATGAAAAGACAGTTTTATGATATATTTTTTTTATTTCTATACGAAGACAAACAGGTAGACACCTGATATATACAATAAGACTGTCTAATACTGCCTCGGTGGTGTAGTGGCTAGCATGTACGGCTGCACACTCGGAGGTCCTGGGTTCGAGTCCCGGGTCGGGACGAGTTTAGTTATTGAGTCTTTCTGTATAGTAAGTCTCGGTAACAGCCCGGAGTTGGGAAGTTGGTGGTGTTTCACCCCCGTGCCTCGGAGAGCACGTAAAGCCGTCGGGTCCTGCGCTTTAACTCTCACTGGTCGTGTCGAGCAGTAGTCCCACCGGAGTATGAGAGTGACAGGAATAGAGAGTGCACTTGTGTCTGCGCGTACACTTGTGCACTGTAATATCTCCTGCGCAGTTGGCTAGTCTCAATGAGATTGGCCGCCGTAGTCGGAATCGGCTAGGAGAACATCAACATCACAATAAAATACAGACATTTTAAGGCAATTATAAATAAAAATATATATATCTCATTATTGAACTAGTTATTACATACGTAATGCATACAACTATGTAGGTATATTTTTATAGTTATATAGGTACACACAAATAGACACGCACATCCTTTTAATACTTTTACATTCTTGATTAAGACCTTCTTATTAACCTTTTTATAAATTATGTTTTTACAGATTAGAATTAAAAGTAGAAAGTAGTGACATTATAAGGCGTACAAATAGATGAGCGATTTTTAATTCTATTGTAAATCAAATAGATTTAAATAATCCTTTATTGCTGTAACGGCCATAGATACATTTGTAATACACTACCAAACTTCACAGGACCACCCGCTGAGCTAATCTAATTTTGCCCCAGTAATTATATCAAAATCGCTCCAGCCGTTTTCGAGTCCTTAGGGAACATACAAGCACACATAGATTTATATATATATATATATATATGTATATACATATACGTATATTTGATAGGTACATTAAAATATTGTATGTTTAATATAAATATTTTAGTCAACTATTTCAGACGTAAATGTATCTTACTTAAGAGAACCTAAATATGATATATTTAACATTTTTTAGATTTTTTTAAGTACCCACTGACTTTAAAATCACTTACAATTGATTTTCCTCTTCCAGTGGTTTTCGGCCATCCGGCCGGTGGTCGGCTTGCAATACAATATATTCAGGAAAAACATTAGTGCGATATGTTTTTCAACACAAAAAACAAACACAAAAAACACAAAAAAGAAAGCCAAATTAAGTACCTCCTAGTCAGTTGGATACTAGTCCATTATCGATATCTAATCCATCTTAGATGTTATTTACGCAGAAGATAATTAATTAGATAAACTTGGATCGTCTCGTCCTTATGTATCTTGTCCTTATGAACTTAGCTAGAAGTTTGTTTAAATTACCCTAGTTTATACATATATAGTTCTTTGACATACTTTATGAGAAAGTTGATACATATGAGTGTATTTAAAGTATTATTATGCAAATTTCACTATTATGCTATGCATGCATATGCATGATTATGTGTTGTATCCAAAAGTTCAAATAATTTAAAGCAGTTTTTTTTAGAACGAAATCGTGATTATTAAAAATACCTACTTTTCTCTCGACACTAACACGACCTGATGGGTCTAGCTAAGGACTATCCAGGTGACCGCCGAACACACAAAAATAATCAAAGTCGATCAAACCGTTGAGGCGCAAATTACGAACTGTGCGTTTGTTCATACCTTTACTGATCCATACTAATATGATAAGTCCATACTAATATGTAAAGGTTGGATGTATGGATGTTTGTTACTCTTTCACGCCAGAGCAGCTGAACAGAACTGGATGAAATTTGCACAGAGATAGATTATAGTTTGGAATAGCACATAGATTTGATTTTGTCTAGGGACAAGTTCGAAGCGAAGCGAGGTGAGTCGCTAGTTATGTATAAATACATTATACGTAATGAATTAAACGTTATATAAACTGCCAGACATTTTTTTAATAATATTAAATAAATAATTGAAATGCAATAACGAATCGTGTAAAATTAAACGGAAAATTCTCAGTCATGAAAATCTAATGGCCAAAGATGTGGAACCCTTATAAAGGCCTAAGGGTCGTCCCTCGGGTTCATTCTATATTAAAGGAGGGTCCCTGCTTATTAAAAGTAGAAGTGCAGTGACGCGGCTCGAGCCAAACACCTTAAGGCAACAAACTGTCCCTTTTTGTTACACAACATCTGGGTATTAATGCGCCTATATACTTGACAAATGCAAGGTTACTATATGTAGAAGTATATACGTGATATATTATGTATGTACATAATTGTGTATGTATAATAAACTTAGGGTTTTTTAACTTTTTAATATTGGATGCCAAAATTATGCATACCTTTGATTTTACATCTTGTGCATGTCAAACATACTCTTGCACTATTACAGAGTTTTGTTATTTATACGAGAATCTCATATGGAACTAGCGTTTGTCGGGATTTTATATTTATATGTAATTTTTATATCGAAACTAATATTGCCCGCGGCTCCGCCCGCGTTCAGATGACCAAAACCAAATTCATAGGTTTTACATGTTAGTATAATCTTACATTACAGTTTTTGTATTTTTTCTCAGAAATGAGACATTTTTCTGCGGTCAAAAGTATCCCTTATGTAGACCAGGATGACCAGCTATTACCATACCAAATTTCATCAAAATCCCTCCAGTGGTTTTTCTGTGATGCAGTAACAGACAGACAGACAAAATTTTTAAAAACTAGATTCGGCCTCTGTATCGATAATAATGTTTATTTCCAATTTCCAAAAAATATTTTGTGTACAGATTCGGCTTAGTTACAATTTTGAAATGTCAGATAGTTGACACTCTGAAAACATATAAATTCTATATATTATTTTTAAATATAAAGCTAAGAGGTATATGTATAAAAACTCGAAACAAAAATGAGCCTAAGGAACAATTTTCGCTAACGAATTTAAATTACACGATTTAAGAAACGTTACTGTAATGACTGAAGGGGAACTTAAATCGCGATTAGTCCCAAAGAAAGTTTTGTTTCAATTGTACCATTAATTATTTACCCTAATTTCTTTGAACTTTATTTAGAATATCCTATTTGAATCCCACTTGGTTTATATAAATTTATTAAAATAAATTAATTAATAAATTGGTAAACCATACTTATGCTAGCATTGCCCGCAGCTCCGCCCGCGTTTAGATGAGCAAAAACCAAATTCTTAGGTTTTACTTATTAGTATACTCTTAAATTGCAGTTTTTGTCTGATTTTGTTTTTTCTCTCTCAGAAGTGAGATATTTTCCCGCGGTAAATGGTATCCTATATGATGACCCGGATAACCAGCTATCGTTATACCAAATTTCATCAAAATCCCTTTAGTGTTCTGTGATGCGGTAACAGACAGACAGACAAAAATTCTAAAACTATAGATTAGGCCTCTGTATGGATAATAATGTTTATTTCAATAAGATTTTCCAAAAAATATTTAATGTTCAGATTCGGCTTAGTTATAATTTTATTTTAAACTACTTCCTTTGAATTTATTTACTCTCAAAGACTATTAATTACGCATACCTTCTCAATAGTTTCTGCTTTAGTGCTAGATCCTCATCGACCTACGAGTAGGTATTATATTATATTAGTTGCAAATAGTATCGAATCCACACAAAGTATATTTGTATCATTTGAGTTTTAGAACGAACATAAACAATAATTTATTTTCTTTTAAATTATGAGACTCGCTGGGGACATTTCTGTCTGTACACAGGTTTTTTTACTTCTTATCAAAAAAATAGAATCGATATTAAATTTTAATTGAAATGTCTTGTCATTGTAACGGTCAATTCTTACTATTTATTATCTGTTTAGATAAATGTGTGGTATATATTCTTACGTCTCACTACCTATTACACAATAGGATAGAAAAAAAAGAACGTAAAATTATATTCTTTGTATATACTCGCAGTGTATAAATATACCGGATATCTAATACAACTTCGAACGTATTATAGACAAACAGACACCGCCGTCATTGTATTAATAACTAAAGTCATGAATATCTCCAAACACGTTTTTTTATTCTAAAAATATAATCAAAATAATATCGTCGCCAGTTAATACATTATGTACTCAACATGGAACACGTGTCTGACTTAACAATGTCTACTAATCTTGAGATTTTGGGTTCGATTCGAATCGGTATTTTTCTATTTAATTTGATACATATAATATGTAGACGTTTGACCAGAAGTGATTATATTCACTTTAAAACGTGTGTTCAAATTGTCGGGGCAAAGTTGCTCAGTAGCGTCCAGCAATCCAGTCAATCGTTAAGCCATGAGACACAGACAGGAGGTGGTCCATCTCTGAGATCATTAAGAGTTGCACCATGGCGGTTGTTCATGGTATTTCTGTGATAGCGGAGTGGACCATGAGAGCAACGCTCTGGTTGAAAAATGCAATTATTGTATATCATAACCTTTAAAGGAAAGAGTCCACCACTAGTAACCACTAGTTTAGATAAGGCAAAAACTACTAACTTCACTAGTAAATAATGTACAGTGACTCAATAGAACTCATTTACTGTTGTTTGAAGCATTAATCTCAGATACATGAAATAGTTTCCGAGTTTTGCGAAGAAACGCTTGTTTGGTGTTATATTTCATGTTTATAGGTTAATAAAAATATAACGAACTTTTTACGACCTGTCCGGCACTCGTCCGCATTTCTATATTATTAATTTTTAGGTGACTTTTTATGGCGATGTTACGATTAGCTGTTATAATGGAATTAATTTTGCGTTGGTGTTGTTTTCATCTTGAAAATAATTTTAATAATAATATAAATAATCGTGGATAACAATAGAAACTTTGGCAAAAGTTGGCGCGGCTATACTCGTAATATTGTAAATATGAAAAGGATAGGCACCTTTTTTTCAATGTTGGGAAATAGATTTACGCATATCACCTGTATACACAGGGGACTCACCGGCTTGAAATGCCAGGACTACCAACTAAAACCTAAGAGAATATCCCCCGTCCTAATGGGGCGTCGCAGGATCGCTTACACACTTAACAACGATGCCCCGGCAGACGGCAGTTCTGCCGAAGCACCTTTGGTGGGTTTTCTTCCTCCACACTGATCCTCTTCTGTTAGAGAAGTACCAGAAGCAACCCGCATGGTACACCGCCCACCGAAGTGGGCCACCTCTCAGTGCTTTCGTGGCTTTTCGCCCGGCTGAATTGCCGGATGCTAATGAGATCCTCCATCAAGACAAGGTTAACACATTGGGGGGAAAGGATAAACACATGAGCAAAACGAGGATAAGTCGCTAATATAGAATAACTATAATATTATTTAATATTGTGCCTATCTTTAGTAAAAAATGAACGTGAATATTGATCGATCGCTATTTACACATTCCATTGTTTGTCGAGGCAGCGGAAACATAAACACGGCACGTTTGTATAGTTTTGTTGTTGCTGTTTTGTTTGGGTTAAACGTAAGTAAGCAAAATAGTTTTTATTGTGAATGAATAAAGTTATAATTATTATGTATCTTATCTATATACATATATGTATAAAAATGAATCCCTATTTCCCTTGGTCATGCCATCACGCGTGAACGGCTGGACAGATATACCTAACTATTTTTTTGTTGTGTTTGTTATTGTCAGGAGAAGGTTCTTATGAAAGAAAAAAATTAAAAAATTGCGCGAAAAATTATAAAATTTAAGAATACTTATTTAAGAATACTTAACAACCATATTTAAATTTATATGGCTAACGCTGAGTAATAACTATTTATATATGTTTAAAACGTACCTAGTGACGAACCCGAGCGAAGCGAGGGTGAGCCGCTAGTTTTTTAATAATAATAATGAGAACTCGGACGTAATATCTTATTTGCACTACTATTGCTTCAAAAGATGGAAACTTACTTCCCGCATCTTACGTACGTATGTACAAATATTCATCCCACTCTCATTAAGATGAAAGATTAATTACAACGGTACAGCTGTAATAAGATCAATTAGAAGCAGATGTTATGCTCGATAAAACAGGATCTAGTTTAGAGTAGAACCTAGTATTTAGGTTAAACTTCTAGCTTGAGTCCTTATCAGGCTTAGCTAATTGTTATTATACGTTGAACTGTGGTCTCGATTCTAAAAATTCTACCCAGATCTTTTGGGTGTAAAACTCAAAAACCGATTTCAAAAAAAAAACCATTATAAAAATAATTGATTGGTTGGTAGTTTTTAATTACTATAGATACCTAATCAGATATTTTTGAAGTTGGTACCAGCTGATACCAATCCAAGTATACCAACTTTGAGGTATACCTTATCCAATAAAAAAGAATCATCGAAATCGGGCTACATTGTAAAAAGTTATGCGTGGTCAAACATTAAAAATATATACGTATCAAATTGTGAACATCCTACTTTTTTCGTCGGTTAAAAATTCAAAAATTTAATTTTATTATATATTTTTAATAAATATTTATTTGTATAGAGAAATTGATTTAACTATCTGACTTGGTTGAATAATGCAATGCTTTTGGCTTTTCATCGTATTCAAATGTTATTGTTATTTCTGCTTGGAAAGTTGCCCCGATCGGACATTGTATACGGTCTGAATTACGTATATGTCAAGATAAACGTTGTGTTTTAAATTTTCTTGTTTTATATATTTTGTATTATAATTTAAATTTATTTCTATATTGTTGGTTGTAGCCAAGTGGTAACGCGCTCGCTTGGGAATCCGAGTGAAACGGGTTCAAACCCGGGTCCTTACACTTCTGATATTTTCATGAGCGAATCATTTCCAATATGATTACCACTCGTCTTACGGTGAAGGAAAACATCGTTAGGAAACTTGCATCTCTGAGAGAACCTAGCATGTTTTCGAAAGATATGTGAAGTTTGCCAACCCGAACTTGACCTGTGACCCGACATGAGGCCCTTGCCCAGCAGTGGGTCAGTAAAAAAGGGCTAAGTATATTATATTATTCTGTTGGAAGAAATGAAAACAATAAAATAACTACAATATCATGATAAGTGCGCAGATTTATTTAGTGTAACATTTAAAACTACGAGTATTGTTCAATCGCATTTTTTTTAAATATTAATCACATATTTTTTAACTAAAGGTAAGTTGCTTGTTAGTTAAATATAACTAATTATAATAATAATGCTTTCTTTAACCAGCGATTTTATCCGCGTTTCTATTTGTTTCCATGAGGTGTTACCATGCGGGTTGCTCTGATAGCAGAGTGGACCGTGGACCAACCAGCAGTTGGGTTCTCGTGGTTGAGAGCCTAAGGGATCGTGCAACGGCCTGTTAACACGGGGAAGGTTACGTTGGTTTTTAATAAGTAAATCAGGCTTTTCTAGCTGGTGAGTCACGCTACGTATGCAGGTGGTAATTATTACCCATTTAGAAAACTTCATAAAAAATCGTCTGTCTGAAGGAGGAACGAACATACACACATAAACAATTAATACAAACTTTACTATACACAGACTATTTGGATTGTTTTATATTCACAACTATGACTTTTTCTTATTTATTTAGTTTATTAATAGTCGTAAAAACATAAAAAGAAAGCTAATAAGCACCTACATTTAAATACATATTTAAATTACATTTAAAATAAATGCATAATATGTACTTTTTATAATGTAAAATAATAATTTTATAAAAGCAAGTTGAAATAAAATATTATTTCTTCCGAATAAAACTAGAAATAAAATGTGATGTAGATAATATACGGACGCATTGACCCGGAAGCTTTGATAGTATTTCCGGATCAAACATTTATGTTATTGATACAATAAAAATGTATTACTTATACTAAATATATTTCAATAGCTTCATTCAGTATTCTCCTTATTTACTTCAATTCTTCAAGAACATTTTTTATTAATAAATATGTAAATATACATACCTACATAATATGTACGTTTTTCTGAAACCACATTAAATATAAATTAAAAATAATACATAACGATACAGAGGCCGAATAGTTTTTAAAATTTTTGTCTGTCTGTTACCTCATCACAGAAAAACCACTGGAGGGATTTTGATGAAATTTGGTATGATGATAGCTGGTTATCCGGGTCAACATAAAGGATCAAAACAATATAGAAAAAAAAAACAAAAACTGCAATGTAAGAGTACACTAATATGTAAAACCTAAGAATTTGTTTTTTGGTCATCTGAACGCGGGCGGAGCCACGGGCAATGCTAGTTTTATTATATGTATAGATAGATTGATGTTTGTAGTTTGTACCTATCCTCATATACCTCGAATGTTTCTGGTAGAGATCTCTTAAAAAGATAAGTCATCTTTTGTACATATGGTACCTGTTTTCTATTTTATGTATTATTTGGTACATAAATAAATTGAAATTAATAATAATTATTATTTTAATAAATATACAAATACATAAATACTAATGAAAATGCAGAAAATTGTGATCAAATAACCAATCAAGCTTTTTCTAGTTTCTTAATATTTTTCTTAGCTTTATTGGTGCTTACACTTGACTTTAAAGATTAAAGCAATTCAAGTTCGCTCTAACTCGTTCTGATATTTCAAAGCTTTATGCAAATGCAGTTAAGTACATCACTGTTGGTCAGAAGTTTAGTGGCACAGCGCTTATTTCTTCAGCCCGCCTTTCAATGTAGCTCATGCGTTAATACCGAGGAAATGTGGGAATGGGAAATACCTTTAACTTCACATGCACTTGGAAAATAACAGTTGAAATTTTTTATTAAACACGTTCCGTCTCTTATTACAAGGTAGAAAAGTGTTATATCATATCGCAAGTATGTTCTACATTATTGTTATAAATCAATAAGTTATTTTTATCAAGCTTTTAAAAGCGTCTAAGTGAAAGTTATATGATTTATTAGAATTTATAATGGTATTATAGTGGTTGTTGATGTTTATATTACTTACTAGCGATTTACCCTCGCTCCGCTCGGGCTCGTAGGTTTAAACGTTTAGTACAAATTTATCAGAAATGAGATATTTTCCCGCAGTAGAAAGTATACTATATGTTGACCCAGATAACCAGCTATCATCATACCAAATTTCATAAAAATCCCTCCAGTGGGTTTTCCGTGCGGTCACAGACAGACAAACACACAAAAAGTCTAAAAACTATAGATTTGGCCTCTGTATCGATAATAATGACTATATCAATAAGATTTTCCAAAAATATTTAATGTACAGATTCGACTCAGTTATAATTTTATTAGGTATCTGTATAGATTAAGCTTTAAACTTGCTCATGGTCATGTTATTCAATATTAAATTTAATCTTGTTGTTAATCGAAACGTTCATATGGTATTATTAAGTGACAAAAATGTATTGTAGCAACACAGTATTATTCAATTACAAATTTTTGAACATTCTATTTCGAACTGTGTAAAACATCGAATAAAAGTTCGTGAAACAAAAAAATTGACTGAAAAAGCTTGGCGAAAAGTTATTTCATATTGAGGTTGAAACCGATTCAGATTTTCGATAGACGTGACACAAAACCAATTTGCAGCCGTGAAACTGACCTCCCAAACTGAGACTCGATTTTGACCAAGTGTGGTGACAAAATGCTATATTGTCATATAACACTGCTTGTTTGATACAATAATTGCTTTAACGCAAAGCTTAATATTAAGATATCGAGGTAAAATAGATTAACTATTAACTAATTTCATGAATGTTAAAATTTCAAAATTTGGTTCATTTCTTAAAGACTTCGAAATAAAAATTGTCGTCGCTTCTTTTATGTTTAAATGGTAGGTATCCATTTCGTATAAAGCTCTTTCATGATGTCTATTGAACGATATTATATGATACTAGCGACTCACCTTCTCTTTCCTCGGGTTCGATCCTAGGTTGATTCCCCATACAAACTTTCATCCCCATTTTCACCCCCTCAAGGGATGATTTCCGGGATAACAAGTATCCTATGTCCTTTCCAGGGACTCAAACTATCTTCTTACTAAATTTCATTTAAATTGGTTGAATAGATCCTTAGATCACCCCCTACAACGTCAGAAACTCACAAACTCGCAAACTTTATCTCCTTATAATATTAGTAGGTATAGATTATAATATTTTGAACCTTGATGTAAGTCATATTTTGATCAATTCTAAGTGCTTAAAATAAAATACTTAATTTTTTTTATGTAAATGCTAGTTAATTTATTTTTGCATTTAATAAAAATTTAAAACTACTTTCTCCATAATGTTTTTATAAACAAGATTTATAAGTATAATTTTTACTAATATTATAAATGCGAAAGTTTATGAGTATGGATGTTTATTATTCTTTCATGCCAGAACAGCTGAACGGATTTGAATGGGATTTGGCACTAAGATAGGTTATAGTCTGGAATAACACACATGCTACTTTTTATCCCGGAAAAATGTACGGTTCTCGTGGGATAGGTATGGTTTTGTTTTCCTAGAGGCGAAGCCACTAGTATAAAATATACACAAAATTGCGTATAACATATATCTAATAAGTTTTAAAGAATTTAACAATAGCTATTCAGCATTTAAGTATCATTTTTATAACAAGTGCCAAGAAATACATTCTGCAGTTTAAGAGCGATAAGAAAATAGTGGATTGGCTCGAGTAATAGAATTATGTTTCACTTGCTATATATACAAGATGCCAGTACTGTTTAGTGTTAAAACTACTTTGTTTCTTTAAACGAATTAACTTCAAAACATGTACATTTATTATATATATTTTTCATTTTTTGTCATTGTCCCGAAATATAATCATACAAAATTAAAATGTAGGTAGTACTATGAATAGTATATATACTATATATACATTTTCTATAGTATACATATAGTTCACAATCTAATGGTATAATATAAAAGTAGTTATAATAATTATTTTTTTAGTTATATTTATTATTAAAAGCGGCCCTTTGCATTTATAATAAATATTACGAAAGCTCTCAGAAGGCTAGATTTTTCCGACTTAATTCGCAAAGATTATCATCGGTAGCATATTTCTGTAAAATATACATAAATTTTTTGCTTTGAATTTTCCTAGATTTATTATTTATATCAGTGAATACCGTATAAAAATCTGTACAGAAATTGATCTGAATAAACACAAATTCAGCGCGGCGGGACATAAAGGTACGTATACAATGGGTATAATATAGTGATTTTGAACCAAAAAAACTCATTTTTAGAATTTTCGACTATAATTTTTATTTAACAGAATATTTAAACTGCATTTTAATCTGTACAAAGCACTCTAGCGAATTGCTAAAGCTCTTTCGATGTGCGTGCACTCACATATTAATCAACGTTTTGCGAAGGTGCAGATTCGTGATATCCGCTCTGCTACCTTCATGTTTTTGATTGAAAGCCTTTCCAATCAAACTACTATTATTTATCACGTTTTTAAATATGATGTCCATTATGAAATAGCCAATATTTTAATATTTATTTATAAATTGCGAATACTAAGAGATTCTTTTTGAATATGTCGTTATGAATATGTTTATAAATAAAAAAAACATGTTTTTTGTAATTTATATAATACTAGCATTGCCCACGGCTCCGCCCGAGACCAAAAACCAAATTCTTAGGTTTTACATATTAGTATACTCTTACATTGCAGTTTTTGTACTTTTTCTCAGAAATGAGATATTTTTCCGCGGTAAAAAGTATCCTATATGTTGACCCGGATAACCAGCTATCACGATATGAAATTTCATCAAAATCTGTCCAATAGTTTTCTCGTGATGCAGTAGCAGACAGACAAAAATTCTAAAAAGTATAGATTTGGCCCCTTTATCGATAATAATGACTATTTCAATAAGATTTTCCAAAACATATTTAATGTGCAGATTCGACTTAGTTAGAATTTTATTATATGTATAGATGACCACTTTGGGCGGTGGCAGAAATATTTCCAAGGGGGTGCAGTTTCTTCATATTAAACTACATCTTTGAATGATTAACTTTTAATTTTTATTCATATCTTATTTATCTTCTTGTCTTTGAAAATATTCATATTATAAAATTACTCATATAATTTTATTTCTTTAACTTTTTCTACATATTTTCCTTCATGGTATATCTTAATATTATATAGACACCTAGAAATTGGTTTGTCTTAGAATAAATTGAACCATAAAAAATCCAATTATTGATTTCCAATTCTCCAACACTGAGATAATGTTTAATTTAATAACAGTGTCCATTAATAAAATCAATTATAGCGGAACTAAAATCCCCATCAAAATAAATATTCAAATTGTACAAGAAAAACACGAAAATTAAAGAAGGCAGTGTCGGATAGGCACATTACCAACGTCATGGGACATGCTACGTTTTTAATCCATGAAATACAACGGTCTATGGATCTAAATCCAGGAATGATCTATGATCTACTATGTAAAGCTGCTGATATAAGCTACTCTAATATAAGAGGCCGCTTTACAGAAGCACTGAGAACAATGCATGGCATTGTGTGTTTTGAAACTCGTCCGAGGTAGTACAATTAAATCAGAAGAGCCAGCAAAACTGGATTAAACGTATATTGTTCTAAAGCGATAAATTTTCTATTCTGGACGAATAAACACACGTGTACCGCACGAAGCATAGAAAAATAATAGAGGTGGCATTAATAATTTAAATATGTTCTAACGTTGGTGATATAACTTACATTGAAGATATCTGTGAATTATAAATAATAATAAATTAATTTAAGATCAAAACAATATTTCTAAAATTCAAGAAGATCTAGTCATCGAAAAATATGAGCTCTGAGATTTTAATTTAAACTCAACGTCAAGAAATTATATAAATACACAAGTGACTCACCCTTGATCTGCTCGGGTTCGCCCCTAGTGACTTAAAAAATGGAGGTGGGTGGTAGGAGGGTGAAAAATATTATACGACCCATTCTCATACCTACCAAATATACAAAGAATATTATTAAAATCAGTCGAGCCGTTTCCGAGGAGTGCGACCACAAACACCGTGGCATATATATTAGACTAGCAGCTCAACCTCGCTTCGCTCGGGTTCACCTCTAGGCAGACAAATACAAACCTATCCCACGGAACCGTACATTTTTCCGGGATAAAAAGACGCCTATGTGTTATTCCAGACTATAATCTATCTCTATGCCAAATTTCATCTAGATCCGTTCAGCTTCTGGCGTGAAAGAGTAACAAACATCCAGACATACTCACAAACTTTCAATTTATAATATTAATATGGATTAATATAATACAAATAACTACTACATAATAATACTATAATACTACTACATAATAACACAATAATATATAATATACTACATAATAATACATAATAATAATAATACTAACCAAATATGTACGTTTGATGCCATTTCTATGTTCAGTGTTTGTAGTAGTGGAGCGAGCTGCAAGCTTAGTGTTTATCCACGTATTGTTTTCACTTTTTCATTTACTTCTAAAGTTGTTAAATGTTATCGTATACGGGATTACAAAGAGCCGGTAAATAAATATTAATTTAAAAGAATAAATAAATTCATACAAAGGAAATACTTGTAATGTACTGTTTTTTATGATTTATTTAAGGGCTTTCTACGAGCATTTAACAACTTTTAACAATTAAAACTAACATCCGTAAATATTTGCAAAGTAAATAATTCCAATTGATATCACGTTCTACAGCTGGCAGTAGATTGAGAGTTAAACTGACGAGAATACAACTATTTGCGATCTTCCTTAATTATATATTCTACTTAAAGCGTAGCATTACTTAGAGTTATTAGATAATTTGCGGAATTTCCTCTGAAACTATAGATTACTAGCATTGCCCGCGGCTCCGCCCGCGTTCAGATAACCAAAAACCAAATTCTTAGGTTTTACATACTAGTATACTCTTACATTGCAGTTTTTGTATTTTTTCTCATAAATGAGATATTTTCCTGCGGTAAAAAGTATCCTATATGTTGACCCGGATAACCAGCTAACACCATACCAAATTTCATCAAAATCCCTCCAGTGGTTTTCTGTGATGCGGTAACAGACAGACAGATAGACAGGCAGGCAGACAAAAATTCTGAAAACTATAGATTCGGCCTCTGTATCGATAATAATGTTTATTTCAATAAGATTTTCCAAAAAATATTTAATGTACAGATTCGGCTTAGTTACAATTTTATTATATGTATAGATAATAAATAAACTTTTTCTTCTTTTGTTTTTGGAAAACTATTTGATTTTCAGCTATTTCTACCAATGTCAAGAGTTAATTAAATGAGATTATTCCAGTGCATTCATACACATTACATAAATATCAATACATGTGAAATGGAGGGTGTGAGTTGCGAAAAAAATAATGACAGAAAAGTACTCAGTATGTTACCATTTTCACATTTGTTTAGGTAATTTAAACAATATCTAAAGGATTTTCCAATATCTTCAATATTTATACAAATGTTTGATTTATTAATAATAATATATTTATTGTCTTTTATAGACATTTATTTAGCTTACTTTTAAAATACAATGCTTTTGATAATAGTATCTACCTATTAGTTATATTATTATATGTTTCATAAAATCTACACATATAATAAAACGGTAATTTAGCGAAATCGATGTGCGTGTTTCACGCAAAAAGTACTGAATCGATTTTAACTAAATTTAAGTAGTCATAACTTATTACCTGAGTTATAGGATAATTTTAACTCCAGGAAAATATTTCATTCCCACGGGAAAACAGAATAACTGATTCTATCGAGTCGTCCTTAGAAAATTACATGTCTAACGCTGGCTAAAGCTTAACAGATACATCAAAACAATGAACTAGGAAATTGTAGGTCTTATAAAGCCTATAGAAAAATCTGCAATAGCATAAGTCTTTCCTAAGGTATACTCGCAAATACTATTCATATCTATTTAATACGTACCTAGGGACGTATCCGTGCGAAGCGAGGGTAAATCACTAGTATTTTTTATAAAAAAAAATTAAATGTTTATACAAGTTACCATATGAAACCAGTCTTGTTTCTTTAAGTAGGTCATAGCTATTATTACATTGTTATTTCATGAGGGATGTTCAATTTAACTACAAGGAGTCACGTGATATTGTTAATTTTTAATGTTGCCATATCAAAGCATGGGACCGCCCCACCGGAGTATGAGAGTGATAGGAATAGAGAGTGCACTTGTGTCTGCGCGTACACTTGAGCACTATAATATCTCCTGCGCAGTTGGCTAATCTCATTGAGATTGGCCGCCGTAGCCGGAATCGGCTAGGAGGACATCATCATCATCATATCAAAGCATTTACTATGCACATACATAATTATGTAAAAACGTAAGATATTACTACAATTAATACAAAATAAAAAAGAATTAATAATTTGTTATTTATTATTATAGAAGCTAAATTAAACAGTATAAGGTTATAAATAAATATGTTGGGACATTAACACACAGCACCATCTAGTTCCATGGTAAGCTACGAGGCTTTATTTTATGGTAAACATATAGTTCATATACTACAAATATATAACTTTAAATACTTATATAAACACCCATGACTGGAGTACAAACATTCGTGCTCATCACAGAAATGAATGCCTCCAGTGGGACTCGAACGACGCGACCGCTGGCACAGCCAGTAAGGGTCACTACAAACTGAGCCAAACTGTTTGAAAATTTGTACTATAATATTTAAAACATATTTTAGATAGTTCTTTATTGAAGAAATGAGCTTAATTACTATCTAGTACCAAATATATGTTAAACTTTTATAATATTTATGGAGGACTCTTACTAAAATAGGTGCTGACTGAGATGAAAGAAAAAATAAGAAAATATACCATAAAAAATTAACGATTACATTATTTTTGTTTTACAATATTTAAACAAAATCACAGAAATCTACTAGTTAATATTTAAATAATCATTAAGGAGCACATGTAGGTACTTAACATATACAATATACATATATGTATATATATGTACATTATATACAAATAGGGACAACACCGGTTGAATCACAACAAAAGTCCATTAGCTCCACTCAACGTCGAACGGATTAATTAATTCATATATTTAACACCCGGGTCACCCTGGTCTCGACCCCAGTGGACATATATAGTGAGAAATACACGTTTACACGTGGCTTGTAATGAAAAATTTTCATATGCCTTAAATTAAAATGATCCATTTTCCTTTTAATTTTAAGCTTAATGACAATATTTCATAGTAAGCCATGTTTAAAATGGTAGATCTATTAGTAATAATATGTGTACGTACTTGTAGTAGCTTTGCTTTGCTTGCTGTAGTGCAGAATCGATTCTAGGGGCTTAGACAAGATATTCTCAGTCATCTGTACATAATATAAATAAAATTGAAGTGTCTGTTTGTAATGTAAAAATAGCAGCTTATCACTAAATGGATATGAAATCATATACGATTAGACATTTTAAGAAAAACACAATTTTTAACATTTTTATCTGTCTGTCTGTTTGTTCCGGCTAATCGCTAGCTGGACTGATTTTGACGGGACTTTCACAGGCATATAGCTGATGTTATAAGAAGTAATTTAGGCTACTTTAGAAAAATGCATTCGGTTCCCACTCAATAAATTAAAATGTACTAAAATGTTGGGACGCACTCGAGCGAATCGAGGGTATGTTGCTAGTCAATGATAAAAACTCATAAAAATGATATTTCTAAACGTTTTGTCACAAAAAAAATAATAATTAAAACATTTCACTATATTTCACTATATTTTTTGTTTTCTATTACCTAGCTATTTTAAATTTAGAAATCAACTTGTGTAAAGAGGTAGTACATGTTTAATAATAATACCTATATTTATTATTACGATATAACGACAACACGTGCAGTGTGCGTTATATATGAATTGGTTAACTTTACCACGTTTCTTCATACCATATACAGTACCTATAATTTTATTTTATCTTTTACTGTACAAAGTCTTACAAGGTAAATTTAATGCTTCTGTGCAAACCGGTCGTCTTGATTCAATTAAAAAGTGGTAGCGTGGGTTATTATAGTGTGATAAATTAGTAATTATTTCTAAAAACTATTAAAAACTCGCCTGTAATACCAAGTCTTTAAATGAAAATGTCGAAATTGCATTTTGTCACGAAAAGCCAGGAAACACGAGAAGTATGATACGCGACATTTTATGCTAATACACATTTTTATTTAAGCTTTCCCATTTACTTCTTAACAATGTTATTATTCCGTAGCAAACTAAATAAGTATTCATTTTATAGCTATGTAATATACTCGTGACTCACCCTCACTTCGCTCGGGTTCGTCCCTAGGTACGTTTTAATAGTTAGTATGGAATAGATATATATTAGTACGTATATGTTTATAATACATATATATAAGTACATATATGTATATAATTGTAGCCCTTACTTGAGAAATTCCCAATACAAACTTTCATCCCCCTTTTTACTCCTTAAGGGATGATTTCCGCCATAAAAACTATTCTATGTCCGCCCTAGGATCTCAAACTATCTTCATACCAAATTTAATCTAAATCGGTTAAACGAATTTTTAGTTTATCCATTAAAAACAAACTTACAATCTTTATATCTAGTAATAAAAGTTTCTCACAAAAGCTTTTGATGTACCTAAGGTTATATAAAAGAAAAAAAAATTAAAAACACAGACACGGTTTAAATCAAAAACTACGCAATAAAGAAAAGAGCTGTATTTAATCGAACAGTTAGTTACCTTTGAATCGTATATAATTCATTGAATTCGAAGATATAAAGGGATTTTTGCGATATAGTTTTAAAATACCTAGAATCACCTGAAGCATTCGTTTTGTTTATCGCAATAAATGATTTCCTGTGAAATGGCCTCTTCTCTTAAGAATTGAGTTTTGAAATACACAGCTTTTGCCAAGGTCTAGTTAAGACTAAGCGGACAACCGCTGTCCCTTGCTGTGATGCTGTAATATTGGCAAAAACAAATGTTGTAAACAAGTATAAAACAAACTTTTAAGTGAATTTTCTAAGTGAAAAATTATGTAAAATGTCTCTACAGCACATTATCGAACGTGTATCGAATTTTACGACACTACTAATATAAATGCGAAGGTTTGTATGTGTGTATATTCGTTTATCCCTGTTTGACTGGACCGATTTAGATGGAATTTAGTACTCAGATAGTCTATGACCTGGAATAACATACTATTATTAGGCACGAAGGGACGCATCTAAGGATAATAAGACTATTATTATAAAAAATCGTAAAATACCAAACTATTATTATTGCAAACGAAAAACCAATAAATTGAGGCACAAGCATTAAATATCAACATGTTTCCGTTATGGGGTACGAATGGCCGTTCACCCTTCAATAAGCTTGGGGGACCCCTTGCGTTGAGAGCTATAAAATATACATACTTCACTTCAATCTCAAGAACAGGCGGGAATCACGGAGCTGTACAAATTGTCATGTTTGTCATAATATGTAGAATCTCTTATAATTTGATATTTATATTTACTATATATCAAGCTACTAATATTTATTTTAGTTACTTTATATTGGTTTGCTTATAATATATTATATTTATTTCAACAATCACTAAGCATGGCACTCTTATAACGTGGACCGCAAGCAATATATGGGTTTTCTAGATAATTAATAGATTGATTGAAATAATACTGAATTATGTTTTAATTGGAAGTTTTTAATTCAAGTATTGAAGATAAAAATTATTTTGGTTAAGCTAAGTTGGTTTCGCCATTAGCATGAGGTTTCTTCTTTCTGAACTCGTCGTAGACTCATAACATTTAGTAAAAAAAATGTAATAATTTAATGCTAAATAAATTATTACAATTTGTCATGTAATATTTTAAACTTAAATTTAAAGAGTGAATGTAAAAGAATTTTCCATTCACTCTTCAAATCCAAGCTTCCAACTCCATCATCAGACCTTAGAAATCATCCAGCACCAAAGTCTTTGTCAAGACGAATCAAACGATCCCAAAGTCGATGGGCTTATCTTATTAGTTTAGGAGTTCCTATGGCACCCTTCCGACTCCATCATCAGACCAGCTCTACGGTACTTAAACCCAATCGAACGTCAGGATGTGCTTCTAATTTAGCTTCCAAGATTTGACCCAAACTTACTAACACGGCAAGTTAAATATAAGCTTGTAAAAATTTATTTCATTCCTTTCATCCATGAAACCATTTCCTAAGATTGATATTTCTATTTAAAGCAACCAAATTTGGTTATCTGCTTCAGCTTCTTAGCTAATCTGACTCCAAAACCAGTACAATTTTTGCCATAATCATATAACTAGAAGAGTTGGTATGGCAAAATATTTGATATTTGAAAAGGATGTACTAAAGCAAACCCTCAGTGAATAAAATAGTTTTTGCCATAGAGATCTATTGACGTTGGATCACAGGAAATGAAATAAACTATAGGATACAGCTTGTCCACGCATTCATCTCGTCCGATACAAATACCTATACACCTTTATAGCGACTATTTTCAAGAGTCACCTTCTGTGCATTTTGTGCCATTCAATTTGTTACCTCAAAGCGGCATTTTGCCACTCAAAAATTCAAAAATGCTTGAGCGTTTCATAAAATCGTTTCACTCGCACATTTATAGCGTTTCAGCTGGATTTCGACGCGTTTGTCACGCGGTTGAACATGTATGAAGCTTTACCTAATGCCTATATTTGCACTCATCCGTCATATTACACTTTACGAGGCGGAAACGTGAACTCAAATAAAAATATAAACATCATTGTCTATGTTTGGTAAAGAGTTGGCTCGTAAACATGCAATAAACGTCCCGTATTTCATTGTGGAAGGGTGGACTGCTCTATCGCAGCTAACAGTAAAGTCGCTTGTAAAAATTTTCAACCTAGCTTGTTTATTGTTTCCGTTTAATTCTGAAATTCTCATGTTTATGTATATAATTTTATGGTAGCGAAATAAAATGGTCTATGCAATGTTTTCATTATGTGTAGGAAAAGAAATAAATTTAAATTTGTCTTGTTGTTGAACTGTGAGCTTTATATTGTTAATTAATACTATTACACCTTATTATTTTATAAAATACAAATCTATTATCTATAAAAATTTTGATTATAGGAAATGGCATGATTATGTATGTAGGTATAGTTTAACTATCGTTTATTGTTCATAATAAGACAATATTTATAATGCATTTTAAGTTTTCAATTTAAATTAAAAACATTAAACAGAATTCATCTGATCACCGAGACGTGAACACTTTTGTACCCAATGCTTTTATGAAGCTCGTTGAAAACGCATTTCAAAATTAAATATTTACTTGTTGTGCAATTTTGTATGATGAATGAAAGAAAATCGTCCGTAAATGTAGTAATGATTTGATTTCTACTTAATTTAATTATTTTTTCTGATTTAAAATATATGTTATAATATGGCTTTATATGTTTTAATATAATTTGATAACGTTTTTATTACCAAAATTAATGAACAACTTGAGCAAGTTTTTGTCGGTTATTTTGTCTACCTACTAACATAGAATTAGTAATAATAATAATAAAAAGTATTTATTGCCATAAAAACAGTAAAAAAAGTTAACAGAATCAGTAAAGCTTAAAGTAACTTATGGCAAAGGGTAATAACTCAGCTAATGCTGCTAAGACCTAAATCTCAAGCAGCGCTCATTTTCAGTTACACCCAGCTCCCTAGGGTGTTGAGCGGGAGCAAGGCAAGAGGACTATTCCTCCAGTTAACCTCTACAGGAGTCAGAGAAAAAACGTAATGAAAACAAAAATAAAATTTAAAATTAAAAAAAGTGTATATATAAAATATAAATAATATTTAAATAAATATTATAAATTACATTACATTTTATATATTTTTTATTAAATTTATGCATTCAATAAATTATGTGATATAAAAGACAATGAACAAAAAATATCAGTTTATGAAAAAAAAAACAAAAAAAACCAACATACGAAGTAATATAATAAAGTTGTTTAGGAAAAGCATAGATTTTCATTACATTACTACAATTTCCGTGTATATTTTATAATTTTCCAAAATATATTTTTTTATCCTAATTTTATATATTATCCTTACTGTATATCCTTATATCCTTAATGTATTATATGTTTATTTGTCCTTTTTTCAAAGGAGTAGCGGGTTGATTTTTTTTTAAAAAGATAGTTTTGGGCCCGAGAGATATAGAATACTGTTTATCACGATACATTACATATTGGTTGTGTAATATTAGCCTGTTACAAAAGTTACTTGAGGATTATGTTAAATACGTGGTCTCTCAGGATTATTAGTAGGCTGGGGTAATAAACAAATTTCGCTCGGAGTGTTGCTGACCTGAGCGAGGACGGAGCGGTAGTTGCGAACAAACTGAAGTTTAAACTTTACACATATAAGCACTTAAGCAATTTAAAAGGCCATTAATCTTATGAATTTTGCTATGGTTACTTGACAATAACTTTGATATGATTGATGTTTTTATGTCATCAATAATAATTTATAAGATATAACGATATATTAAAAAATTTAATACTAACATTGAAATATTCTAGTTTTCGTGGTAGATTAATTATTTTAATTAAATAAAGCAATGCACTTTTAAAATTAAAAAAAAAATTAAATAATGCTTTTGAAATAGAAGAAGTATTGCATTAAACCTGACTGCATAAAAACTAACTAAAAAGATCAAAACAAGTTGATGAAGAAATATAGTACTGTGCAGTCAGAATATGTACAATGTACATACGTACATACATATTTATGTCTTCGATAAGTACCTCATAATTATATGACCGCGTTAATGAATGTTAAAATATTTTCTCCTATTTGGGTGAACTAGTGGAGAGTGAATACCCAATAAATTACATTTATTAGAGAATAGTCAGGCGTTTTAAGCCCTTTTAAACATAGTTTCTTTAATAACTAAAAAGATTTTAAAACCTTTCAATAAAATAAATAATATTTCATATAAAATTCGACGAGACGTTTGGCTCAGTTTGTAGTGACCCTACTTGCTGTGCCAGCGGTCGCGGGTTCGAGTCCCGCTGGGGGCATTCATTTGTGTTATGACGAATGTTTGTACTCCAGTCATGGGTGTTTATATTTATAATATGTATGTATTTAATGTTATATATGTGTAGTGTATCAACTATCTGGTATCCATAACACAAGTCTCATAGCTTATCATGGAACTAGATGGCGCTGTGTGTTAATGTCCCAACATATTTATTTATATGTATAATGTATCAACTATCTGGTATCCATAACACAAGCCTCGTAACTTACCATGGAACTAGATGGTGTTGTGTGTTATATACGGACATATTTATATATTAGATATAAATACTATAAAACGTATATTTCACAAGCCGAGCCAAGAGCTCAAATAACTAGTAATGAATATGTAATATTCTAAAGTAAGCGGTAAGCTATGACTTATACAACTCACTTACTGAAACGCGAATCCTACTTTTAAGTTTTACAACTAAATACAAAGTCGCTGTCACGCTGCATACTCCGAAATTGCACGCTCGCAAAAACTTTACAATCGTCGGTTGGCCTAATTATGAAGTTGGGACTCATCGTTACTATCCTGTTAGTAGTTCGTTAGTGAAACTTTGTTAGTAGTTGATTGTCACTGAAAGAGACAATAGCACTTTGAGTATGTAAATTGGCCTAAGGTGATTCCGAATACGTATCATTAAGGTTAGCTATCTAAGTAATGAAAGAATGTAATAGAGAGTAGTCTATACTTAATATTATAAAGAGGTAAAGTTTTTGAGTTTGTGACGTTGTATGGGGGTAATCTCTGGATCTACTGAACTAATTTAGAAGAAATTTGATGAAAAGATAGTTTGAGACCCTGGGAAGGACATAGGATACTTTTTATCCCGGAAATCATCCCTTAAAGGGATGAAAATGGGGATGACAGTTTGTATTGGGAAGCAATCTAGGGGGCAAATCCGAGCGAAGCGAGGGTGAGTCGCTAGTATTCTATAACCGCGATTGCTAACAGAAAAAAATATTTACAATTTTTAAAAAAAATCCGACCGTGTATAAAGGAAACTAAAAATAAGAGAACATTTATGTAGTAGGAAATGTACACACACGCAGCTATTGTAAAACATGTACATATATTTATGTATAGAAGTGTCTTTTTAGTTTTGGTCAGTTATACATTTTTAGGTTTAATTAACAATTTCTTATCCTAAATCGATTGATTGATGAAATGATTTGATTGATTCGGACGAATTTTTTTTTCAAGACACCCAAATTGGCGCCTATTTAAAGCCTTTGAACCTTGCGTTACCAAGACAAATCGAATGGCGTAAGGATAATCAAAACTAGTTCAGCCAATTAGTTATTACGAGGGAAATAGAATCGGACATACATACATACAAGTTAAAAACATAACCCTCCTTTGGACTTCGCCGTAGTCGGGTAAAATACGCATTCGGCATATAATTTAATTATGATAACATATAGTCAAAACATGTTTTTTTAATATACATATATAATTCTCTATTATGAATATCGAGAACAAGACAAACAATTAATTTCATTTTTGCGATCGGTAGTAGTAAGCAAATATTTTTTAACTTTCTGCTATATATCAAAACAATGAGCTTAAAATAACTTATTTTCCCCTCACAGTCATCAAATTTTAGATTCGCTCATGTGAATTTCACGAGGTAATATCATTTCATTACGATAAGGAGATATTCCCCGAACGTTTGCTTTATAAATTTTAATGTGATGATTATACATTAGCTGTCAGAATATACCATATAATGTAATGATATTATACAAAGAATCTTTATATACACACATAATAGGTACATATGTATATTTGGGTACATTTAGAATAACAGAGATCATAAGACAATTACGTGAAAATACTATTTTTATTATTTCTATGTAACTGTTAACTATCTTGTATCCATAACACAGGCCTCGTAGCTTACCATGGAAATAGATGGTATTGTCTTTTAATATTTAGTACAGATATTTTAGAAATGAGACATTTTCCGGCAGTAAAAAGTATCCTATATGTTGACCCGGATAACCAGCTATCATTATACCATCAAAATCTATCCAGTGGTTTTCCCGTGATGCGGTAGCAGACAAACAGACAGACAAAAAATCTAAAAACTATAGATACGGCCTCTGTATCGATAATAAGGTCTATTTCAATAAGATTTTCCAAAAAATATTTTATGTACAGATTCGGCTTAGCTACAATTTTAATAAATGTATAGAAATAGATAAGATATAAAAATACTGCTGATCGATATTGCTTTATTATTATGCTCACTAGGTACATCTAAATAGTACTTACATAATAAGGATTACTTTTTTAAATCAACTGAAGTATAATAGTAAAATTTATTATTAAATATTAAATATTCAATAAAATTAAATAAATACGCGTTTCAGCATTTTTCGAAATTTATCCTATAAGGGGGTAAAATAGGGGATGAAAGTTTGTATGAAACTACCTTTTTAGAGATTTTTTTGTAGTTTTAGCGCGAGCGAAGCCGCGGATTCTGCTAGTAGTATGTAAATACATAGCGACGAACCCGAGCGAAGTGAGGTTGAGTCGCTGTATAACATAGAGCCAAAGACTATTTTTTGAAGATTGAACGCGGGCGAATCCGCGGATTCTGCTAGTTTTAACATATACCACAAATACTTCAATTTACTTATATACCTATAAGGTTTATATATATAAATACAGTTACACGTAAGTTCGACAGCCTGCGTGGATTATTGAAAGTATTGCGATGTGTCCGGGAAATTCATTTCCGGTCACGTACCGAATTCCGTTAGCTTGACTTATGATACGATTGCATTTATTCACTGTCTATTATTGGATATTTGGTGAAATGCTGTCAGATAATAACAATATCAAAATTTATTAAGGCACTAGCGATTTAGCCTCGCTTCTCGATACGTGCGAAACACTAGCCTACGTATTACTCTAGGTGTACTAGATTTCATCCAAATCCATCCAGCCGTTTCAGTATGAAGGTAACAAAACATACACACACATATAAACTTTCAGCTTTACAATTGTAGTGCAATTTTAATTATTAAGTAGTGCAATAATTGCATCCTAAGTTGACAAAGTATATATAAGTTAATTGTATAAGTTTAGTATTGTATATGTAAAAGTTAATTATCTGATTACCGAGTAAATTGAGTTAGGTTATAGTTTTTATCCGATTGCGGCGAAAACCCAAGGAGGGTTATGTGTTTGACCTGACCTTTCGGGGTTTTTTTTTTATTTTCGTAGTGCAACATTCATACGATTGTCACTGTGTACGACATCAGAGCTAATATTCGTTGATAATATAGTAGATGTTAGAATAAGTAATCATTTTTGTGCACAATATTTCTTATAACTAGCGGTAAGCGGGCTGAGTGCAAAAAAGTGATGTGGTCTTACCAATGTTTTTTGCACTTGATATCTTTACGAATACTATACATACGTTCATAATTTACTTAATAAGCATATTTCAAAGTTTCTTGCAGTATAACACGAGAGAATTTCGGTGTTGGAAGCAACGTTTAACGAGTCTGCTCTATCTATTTCACTTTTTGAATAAGCTCGACTTAACTTTCAAGTTTTACTTTTTTTGGAGAAATATAATTAAAATCAAGTTAAGCGCATATAAAAGTCCTCAAGTTTCTAAACTTAGATATGCCAAGTTCTATTATATAAAAGTGCTGTAAGTTGTAATTTTTAACGACCGTAATATTTTGCTGCGATACTCAGAGATAACTTTGGTAATTAGGGGTTGCTCACCACATTCATTTATGTGAATTCAATACCAATATATTTATTTTTACCCTCTACTCGCTGATATATCTATACATATAATAAAATTCTGAGTTGAATCTGTACATTAAATATTTTTTTGGAAAATCTCATTGAAATAGACATTATTATCGATACAGAGGCCGAATCTATAGTTTTTAGAATTTATGTTTGTCTGTCTGTCTGTTTGTCTGTTACCGCAGCACGCAAAAACCACTGGAGGGATTTTAATGATGATCGCTGGTTGTCCGGGTCAACTTATAGGATACTTTTTATAGTGGGGAAATATCTCATCTCTGAGAAATCTATACTTAACGTTAAAACATAAGTAGTTGTTGAAATAAAAGTAAACATAAATAAACTATCGGCTCACCCTCGCTCCACTCGAGTTCGTTCCTAGTTACTTTTTAACGTTTAGTATAAAAAGATCTGGCTGAATGATAATTACTTCGTGAAATACTTTATAATTATAAAACACATCTTATTGACCCTTAACAGTTAAAGTGAATACGTCAAAAATATTAAAAACTACGAGTAGCATTGGCCGCGGCTCCGCCCGCGTTCAGATGACCAAAACACAAATTCTTGGGTTTTACACATTAGTATAGTCTTACATTGCAGTTTTTTGTATTTTTTCTCATAAATGAGATATTTTCCCAGGCTAAAAATATTTGCCTATATGTTGATCCGGATAACCAGCTATCACCATACCAAATTTCATCAAAATCCCTCCAGTGGTTTTTCTGTGACGCTGTAACAGACAGACAGACAGACAGGCAGACAAAAATTCTAAAAACTATAGATTCGGCCTCTATATCGATAATAATGTTTATTTCAATAAAATTTTCCAAAAAATATCTAATGTACAGATTCGGCTTAGTTACAATTTTATTATAAGTATAGATGTACAGGCTGCTGTCTTAGATTTAGGCAAATATTTGATATTTTTAATGTACAAGGAAACAAAAAAATTAAATCGTGCAAAAAGTAAGTTATTATTACGAGAAAAATTCAATTTAAAAAGTGTCAAGTTGTCAAACTTTTATATATACTTAAAAAATAAAGTACTCGATCGGCAAGATTTTGAACTTCCTGCGCATAAGCTGAAATAGCACTTTACCTTAATGTAAAAGACCATTAATACCCGCGAGGCGTTAATACTTTTGTCACTCTAAAAGTGTATTATTGGAGAGCGAAGAATCATTTTTTCCTCTTTAAATATGACAAGATTATTTTTTCCATTTCTTTATAAAACACTAGCATTGCCCGCGGCTCCGCCCGCGTTCAGATAACCAAAAACCAAATTCTTAGGTTTTACATATTAGTATACAATGCAGTATTTGTATTTTTTCTCAAAAATGAGATATTTTCCCGCAGTAAAAAGTATCCTATATGTTGACCCGGATAACCAGCTACCACCATATCGAATTTCATCAAAATCCCTCCAGTGGTTTTTGTGTGATGCGAAAAATTATAGATTCGTCCTCTGTATCGATAATAATGACTATTTCAATAAGATTTTCCAAAAAAATATTTAATGTACAGATTTGGCTTAGTTAGAATTTTATTATATGTATAGACTATAATAATGCTTTTTCAGAGTTACGCGAATATTTCGCATTTTAAATAATACTACCTTTAAGTTTTTTCCGCAATTTTTTTTTTAGATTTAAAATATTAAAATAATTTTTTTTAAATGCAGCTTAAGAAATTTCTGTTTCTGAGTAGATAAACACAGCATAGCCATCAATAGTGACTTTTTACTGTCTTGTCCAATCGTATCACAAAATTCACTGTTAGAACGCCAAACAACAACAAACAAGAATTTTTATAATGTACACAACATATTATTCTTTATTTTTATTGGCTCCGATACCATTTTATTACAGTCTGCATCGTAAGTTTTTCTTTAGAAGTCTTTAGATTTGCTATATTATATCAATAACTTAACCTCACATAGGCGGATAAAAATTGTAAAATATTATTACAAATACCTTTGTCTTTTTTTAAATAGTATATTTCTTATTGTATAATAAGTAACAAATATAATAAAATGTATAAATAGACGCATAGGTATAAAGTCTTTGAATTAAAAATAGATAAATTTTACTCTTGAGTTTTAGTGAAGAATTCGTAGCTTGAAACTTAGAATAAACTTTGAATGAAGTTGCTTCAACTTTCCACAAACATCGCACAGTGCAAACAAATATTCATTTATTCGTTGCAATCTTACACGTACTTGTATAGTACGAGAAATGCATCGTGGTCTAAAACTTTAAATAACAGTATATATGTATAGGATTTTCGATCTTATTGTTTTCAAAATAAATGCTACAATTCTATAAAAACATATTTTAAATCTTGTGCACGCTATCATAATCGCGATTGAAATTCCGTCCCCATCTATAAATTAAATATAAGAAAAGAAACTCTCAATCTGTCGTACATTTCGACCAATATTACATGACCTACGTCTCCCTCTGAGTAGTTTAATCATAGCTCTGGAAGAGACGCATTCGAAGGCAATTCATGGTTCTGATTAAAATAATCGGAAATATCTCAGTTCGTTGGGAAAGTTTGGTAACTGTTTGTTGTTCAGATACTCTCATCTAGTTATAATCTGATAATAAGCACTTTTGTGGTTTTCTTTTCTCTTTTTGATAAGTTTATCAGAAAATATATTACCCGTATTTATTTGTTTATCATTAAGTCAATAAATTTATTTCTTAGCCTTAAAAATGCAATACATGAAACTTCTTTTTTATGTTTTTTTTTTTATTTTGACTAATTTGGATAAAGCATTTGATTATGCAACCTTTACCGATAGGCATATATTATTATCATATATTATTATAGATAGGCATATATTATTAACAAAAACCGAGGATTTTGATATTTTTTTCCTCGCTTTGGTGAAATGCAGAAGATAGCAGCATCACCTTGTAGTGACGACTCATAATTTATACATTTTAAAAGAGTAAATGTTGACTTTTTCGATGGCTTTTCTCAGCAGAACTGTTTTGGCGCTGTTGGTAGCTTCCCCACAGACTGACGAAAAATTAAATTGTTAATACAAAAGTACTGAATATAAGATTAGATACAAGGAACATTGAAGTGTTATTATCTAACAAATATAACTTAGAGGTATAACTGAAATATTTGTAAGTAAAATTTGCAGTATACGTATGTATTTTCTTATGAGAGTGAATACCAAAAAGCATATATAAGCCCTTAAGTCTGACGTAAAGTTAATTTTATTCACTAAAAGATATTTGACAAATATAGGGTATAAATTGTTATTAGTAGGGTATTAGTAGGGTATTAATTTGTTCCCCCCCAACGTGCGTTCACCTTGTCGTGGTGGGGGGGCTCAGTAGTAGTAGCGAAGCTAAGAAACGCACAGGGAGGTTGCCCACTACGGTGGGCGGTGGGAGGTGGCCCTCTTCGGGGGGGCGGTGTACCTTGCGGGTTGCTCCTGGTACTTCTCTGATAGCAGAGTGAACCTTGGAGCAACCCCATGGTTGTGGTGGTCTGCTTTGGCAGACCTGCCGTCGGGGCGTCGTAGTTGAATGAGTAAGCGATCCTGCGACGCCCCATTATGACGGGGGAAGGTTTTGTTGGGTTTTAGTGGGTAGTACTGGCTGTATTACGCCGGTGAGTCCCACACGTCGTGCGTAAATGCATTTCCCAACGTTAAAAAAAAAAAAAAGGGTATTAATTTGTTATTAAAACAACACTTATAGATTTGAACTTAGAAGTAAAAATTCAGGAGTGGCATCAAAAGTTAACAAATCATGACAAAAAAGAATAAACCTTAATGCTTCAATAAACTGGAGTATTTAACAGAGAAAGCAAAAGGTTGTCAGAAAAATATAATTAGAATAACTCGTGACATTCACATCCTTACTAAGAATTTTCTTATCGGTTATTAATTATTTGCTTTTTAATTATTTGGTATACTCTAGTGAAAGTAAAATATGCTAATAAGGTACTAAGGTAATATTATATATATATAATAAGCTGAAAAGATTTTTGTTTAAATGCAAGTTTGTTTGTCAACGTCTTAATATATGTATATAAAAATATATTCACACGATCACTTTTAACGCACCGTTTTGCATTTTACTGCCTATTTATTGAGAAAGGTTTATAAGAGTCTGCACTTATATATAAAATATCTATACTAATATTATACCTATAAGAGTAAAGAGGTAAAGTTTGTGAGATTGTGAGTTTGTGACGTTGTAGGTTGTAGGTAATCTCTGGATCTACTGAACCGATTTAGATGAAATTTGGTAAGAACATAGTTTGAGACTCTGGGAAGGACATAGGATACGTTTATCCCGGAAATCATCCCTTAAGGGGGTGAAAATGGGGATGAAAGTTTGTATGGGGAATCAAACTGGGGACGAACCCAAGCGAAGCGAGGGTGATTCCGCTAGTATTATATATAAATAAACAGCGCGAATAAAACACTAGTATAATGAGAAACAGTATAAATGATATGGACGCAAGTTGCAATAAAATAAAACTATTTTTTCACGGACTTATTTTCGTTTTTGTTTCCCCACTAAACTATTTTCTTGAAATTTATATAGGACGGCTTACACTTGACATAGTTATCTCATAAAACCTATACTTGAACCTACTGTTGAAAAACTCCTCCTTTTTTAACAGTTGGTAGAAAATAATCCATAGCAGCGACACTGAAAATTGGAATTAATGAAGTTGTTCATTAAGCTTAAGTGGTATTACCGCTAATGTTGGAATGGAATAAAAAAGTAGACATCCAAAAGCTTATTACAGAATTAATTGATAATTTGGCAGATGCTTTTAGATTGGGTTAAATATAAACAAATGGACAAGTTAAAAATATTTTACGCTTATAATATACATATCTATATAAAAATTGTAAAGCTGTTTGTGGCTAAGCGCATATATTAAGACCGATTCAATCAATTTGGCTATTTTTTTTAATGTTAATCAACTCGTAGTTAAAATAAACACTTTAGGGTAAAAAATTGGTAAAGTTGTCTGGAAATTTTAAGAAAAAATCTTAAATATCTTAAAGACCCAAGAGTCGAATAAAAAAGCAAGATGTCTTAATTTTTTACACAATAAATCTATAGGAAAATGTCATTAAGGAATGTTTTTAGTTTTACTTCTAATATTTATTAAACTAAACAGATTATTTCTCAGGAACAATTTATATTCGAAGCAAATATGAATAAATAAACAAACGGAGTCGCAGGCAGAAGCTATGCTTTCCTAAGTCCAATATGTAATGCATTCATATATTTAAGTTTGAAATAAAACAGAGTAAAGTATTTCTATCAACATGGGGTCGTGTCATTCGCACAACCTTGCTAATTAGGTCACATCGGCAGAGTATTGGAACCTATATATGTATATACTTACATGTATATATGGGGGAACAACATGTCAAATATGTAGTTAGCATCACGTACAGTGTGAGTCAGCAAATGCTTTAATTGGTCAGGTAATTTTGAATTAAAGTTGTTAAAATCTATACATATAATAAAATTGTAACTAAGACGAGTCTGTACATTAAATATTTTTTGGAAAATCTCATTGAAATAAACATTATTATCGATACATAGGCGGAATAGTTTTTAGAATTTTAGTCTGTCTGTTTGTCTGTTACCGTATCACAGAAAAACCACTGGAGGGATTTTGATGAAATTTGGTATAGTGACATTGGGTTATCCGGGTCAACATATAGGATACTTTTTACCGCAAGAAAATGTTTCATTTCTGAGAAAAAATACAAAAACTGCAATGTAAGAGTATACTAATATGTAAAACCTAAGAATTTGGTTTTTGGTCATCTGAACGCGGGCGGAGCCGCGGACAATGCTAGTATATTATAATATTGGGGAATGGTGTAAGAATGGTGTTGAGTATTGTATATGTGATTTAATGTTCCAAATTGATACAATTACGATTATGAAACTTAATAACACCATTAGAGATGCTAATATTTTGTGTTTTACATTTGCTTTGCTATAAGCTTAAGCGAAGGTTTATGCTCCCTTATTGTAGTGATGTCTGTTAAATAAAAAGAATGTAAATTCTAGAATAGAAATATATCCACATTTAAAAAATATAACTGTCAAGATGAATTCTTCTCTTTCGAACTTTATTTTGTCAAGACGCCCTTATTCTCTAAGATACGAGTAGATACTAATAGTGGAAGGAAATAAAGCACAAGTGTAGTACATATCGATGAGATATGTGTTTGAATACGTACCATTTAATTTTCAGAACAATATGGCCGTTAAATTATGCGTATATCTCTTTTAAAAATAGCTTAGTAATCTCTAACTAGTGACTATAGCCCAATAACTAAAAATTACAAAGAAGCCGAGGTCTAAGAAATTTCCTATAACAAAAACGTTTCTCGTAAGTATAACTTACAAGGGAAATGCTCAGTTTCCGACACACTGGGCGGGCTCCATGCCACATTTCACCTAAAACACTTGTCCAAATTTTCCAGTATAATTTACCCATTTCCTTTACGAGGCCACGTCATTTGAAAATGTAATAGAATAATTCATAAAATCTACCAAAGACTGTTTGTATTGTTTTCATTTTCTTATGATGATATTACTAACTGCCGCTTATCTTCTACGAGTATCTTCTATGTAATATGTATGTTTATAAATAAAAAGAAATTGTTTGTTCTCTATGTGTTACTTAACCCACCGTTTTGTAAGTCGTGGGTTTACTGCATTCAGAGCTGATCTAGATTGTCTGCAGTCTGCAGTTTGCGACCATCTGTTGTTTTGTAACGTCGTGGATCTTTGGCGGATCCAGGTACGAATCTGTGTAAGGGTAGGGAGCTGAAGCGGGTTCCGGATCTGTAGCTGCAAATATATTAAGCAGCCTTGAGTTTAGTTTATACTTATAAATTAAAGAGTATTTACCTACACACAAGGCAAAAGATACTCTTATGCTATCAATAAAAAGATACTTAAATTATCCATTGCCGCGCTACATTTTTAAATAAAAATATTTTATCTGGTTTGGTTTCCTGCTAAATAATCTTTAAAATAAATATAGTTAAAGAGTTATAGATGTCAAGTGCAAGTTTTTAGGATTTATTGAGTATTGATTGTCATGAATATTGCAGTTAACTTTTATAGTGAAAAATTAAAAATATCAGACGAATTCTTAGAAAGATTTTGGCCTAATTATATATTTTTAATCCAAACTAGCATTGCACACGGCTCCGCCCGCGTTCAGATGACGAAAAACCAAATTCTTAGGTTTTACATGTTAGTATAACATTGCAGTTTTTGTATTTTTTTCTCAGAAAAGAGATATTTTCCCGGGATAAAAAGTATTCTATATGATGACCCGGATAACCAGCTATCATCATACTAAATTTCATCAAAATCCCTTCAGTGGTCTTTCTGTGATACGGTAACAGACAGACAGATAAAAAATCTAAAAACTATAGTTTAGGCCTCTCTATCGTTAATAATGTTTATTTCAATAAGATTTTCCAAAAAATATTTAATGTATAGATTCGGCTTTGTTACAATTTTATTATATGCATAGATATATTTTGTATGTTTTTCATTTATAAAAAAGTCATAGACTACACTGAAGTTATTAAATACGTTTTTATCTGTACCTAGTTCTTATTATAGTCTAAGGTCCGAAGTAAAGTCATCCTTCGTCATGTTTAATACAAAATGATTTTCATGAAGTAAGAAGGATGGATGAAGGATGAGGATATCTTCTTATATTTTCCTAATAATCTGAAACCTCCTAATAATAAATATACAAACTATTTCTTTGTATTAAATTTATTGTGATTAACATTTAATAAAATAGCATAATTATAATAGATATAAGTATCTCTTGAGCCAAAAACCAACGGAATAATTTAATAAAAAAAAATATAAATCTTAATTGGAAGGTTTTAATAGTTTTAACATAAAATTCTGCACGATAAATGCTACATTAGTTTAAAACTGTGTCGTAGCCATTAACACCCACCTTCTAGGTTAATATATTTGTTCCAAATTAAGGTTTTAGAAGCATAAATTAAGAACTCGTAGTTGCAACACAGTTTGATAGTGTATAAATACGTGTGCGTGTTATAAAAAAAAAATGTTATGTGTAAAATACTGCAGTTTTCATGTTGCCATTCAATCATATCCTATTCTATATAAGTAAAAATAAATGTTTGTATGTTTGTCCGCTATGCGTTCTAAATCATTGATACGATCGTAATGAAACTCTGGTGGATTATTGTGTATACATCTGCGTAGATTCCTGGCGAAAAAATGATTTTATCTTTGGACATTTGTCTTATATGCATTTCTGAACCATTCAAGCTTAGAGACACACCCGAGAAAAGCGAGGTTAAGTCGCTAGTATAAAATAATAAATAGACAAAAATATCCTTGTAATAAGTTGGTTTATTTTATTTTAACTGCAAAGAGCAACAATGCACTGTATAATACATCAATCACGTAAAAAGGGTATTTTAAAACTTCGACAAAGAGGATGGATAGTATAGACCTACTTACAACTTCGATATTTACGCTTTATTTTAAGTTTTACTTCGTTTTATAAAATATTTATATAAAATTTCTCCCCTCCTAAAGGTTGCAATGTGATTTTCGATAATCTTTAACCGTTCTCAATAAAGACTTTTCAAATGCAACTAGAAGTTCCATAGATTGATGCATTCAAACAGACAAAAACAAACAAATTCTTAAGCTCAATAGTATTAGAACGGATGTATATACAATACGCTACGTTTTAAAAAAAAAGAAAATATTTCTTAGCCTAAGTTAGGTTCATTATTCAAAGTCACTACAAAATGCAAAACACGAAATTTAAAAGCACTCGCAAGTCCAAATATTGATTTGGATTAAAGCTAATATTACCGAAAATATGAGAAAATCTAAGCCAAAAAAAAAGTAATAAATCAAAGAGATACGGTTTCCTAACATGCTGGAACCCAACAACATCGACTTGTCACGCTGGCTTGACATGAGTCATAGAGGCTGCCTTCCATTAGCGAGATTATCATAGACTCTTATACGCTGATAACTGAGACGCTCGTAAACAAAAGTGGCCATAACGTATTATTTGCTAAACTAGTTAGCATCTAACGACTTTCTTTACTTTTATTTATTTAGTACTTTATTGTGCAAACGAATTATGAAATGTACAATGGATGGACTTTATAGTAATTTTCTCTTAAAATATTATAATAATCGTATTATAAAGCAATTATGAGCTTACAAAGCTTAATAAGAAAAGTAAAACTGAAACAAAACTTTTTAAATTCTTTAAATTGAGTATTAATTATAGATACACTAGCAGAACCCGCGGCTTCGCTCGCGCTAAAAATCTAATACACGTATTGTTTTATTTATTATTTTTAAAGGTAAGGTAGGTAAGGTTATAGGATATAGGTTTCATACAAACTTTCATCCCCTAATTTACCCCCTTATGGGATGAATTTTGAAATTTGCTACAACACGTATTTATTTTATTGTATTGAAGATCATTAATACCAAGTTTTAAGTAATTCCGATCATAAATATTTTTTTGAGTTTAAAATTAAAAATATTATGTGTTTTCCCGTGGGAATCAGATAATCTTCCGCGGTAAAAAGTAGCCTAATTGTTACTCTCCAGTATCTCCATATACACTATTTCAATTATCTCCGTTCAAAAGATCACGCCAATCCGTCACTCCGTTTCGACGTGAAAGACGGACAAACAAACACACTTTCACATTTATAATATTAGGTTGGATTACTATAAGTGTATTAAAACGTATGTATAAGTAACAAAAGTATTAGTTATCTCATTTTTTCTGTTTCTTCCCTATGAGATTATTCTACACTTTAAGAATTCATAGAAACTTATTAAAGCAATATTAATAATTTCGAAGAAATTGTAAACATTTAAATAAAAAAAAACTAACAAAGTCATAGTCTTGTATTGAGTTTTATAGGATCTCATGGAAATTTTTATCACAAACTTAAAAATTCATAGAAAAGCAGTTCTATTTCCTTTCCTAATAAATACACCAAAATGTCCATAGAAAATGCTATAATCCAATTATCCAACTCTTGTTAAGGCCCGTCATGTTCTCGTATTACGAATAAAAACTGCAAGAATCACGATAAGTTTTTGTTCACTGAAACATTGCTTACAAAGCTCAAAGCGGCATAAAAATTAAGTCTCATGAGAATTCTTCATATAATGATATTTTGTGTTATTGTATGTGTGAAATGCTTTTTGTAACTCACTAAACTTAACTTTGATTTATTTAACCTTTTAAGTTTTAGTTCTAATAAATTCTTTTTAATAAAAATAATTAATGAAGTCAACATTTCTTTGCTTAAAAAATCAGCGAATCTCACTGAGACTAACCAACTGCAGTGTACAAGTGTATACGTGTACACAAGTGCACTCTCTATTCCTGTTAATCTCATACTCCGATGGGACGGCAATTCAACAGGACCAGTGAGAGATCAGGCGTAGAACCGACAGCTATACGTGCTCTCTGAGGCACAAGGGTGAAACACTGCCAACTTCCCAACTCCGGGCTGTTACTGAGACTTTCTAAACAGTAAGACTCAACAACTAAAATTATTTGGCCCGACCCGGGAATCGAACCAATTACCTCCGGATGTATAATCCGAGTAACCACCGTTATTTTTTTATAAGACATACTTAGATTTTATCTTTGTATTACATAATTCATAAAGCATATTTGAAAATAAGTTATATAAACAGACTGAAAGTACAAGCACTTGAGGTCTATGTACAACTTTTTTTATAATGTTACAAATGTTAGCGGTCTGTGAAGCCGAGTACTTAGGTTACACGCAATTTATCCCGAAGCCAGTTGTTTTTGCCTTTACTCTAATGTGGAAATAAACATGAGAGATAATTTAGCTCCATTCTAAATGATACTAATTGTTTGACCCTAGTCTTATATTTCTTTTCTCAAAACAAATGATACAAAGCTTCTCCACGAAGCTATTTGCGAACTAAAGTATTGCGGGTTCAATTCGCATACAGAAGTCAGAGTAACAATAAATAGCCTTTATTTTTACTTCTATACTATATCTATAGAGATAAATAAAATTGAAGTGCCTGTTTGTAATGTCGAAATAAAAACTTTTTACTAAATATAAATTATATATGATACTTATAAGAAAAACACAGTTTTTAACATTTTTGTCTGTCTGTCTGATTGTTCCGGCTAATCTCCGAAACAGCTGGACTGATTTTGACGAGACTTTCACTGGCAGATAGCTGTTATATATAGATTATAGAGTAACTTAGGCTACTTTTATATAAGGAAATGAATTAAGGTTCCGCTCAAAAAATTCAAACATGCTAGGGATGGAGTTAGTAGTATAAGCGGATGGTTACGATAAATATATTTGTGATCAGACTATTATTATTTTTAACACCTCCAGGTAAATTTCTAAGAAATTAATTAAAATTCTAAGAAATCTATTGTTAATTGACACGCCGGCGTGTCCGCGGTCGTGGAGGGATTAATGCAAAAGGTCGTATATGGTGTGTGCATCCTTCCTAATTATCTATGCTGAAACGGCTGGACGGATTTGGATGATATACTAGGGTCCTTACCCAAAGGGGAAAACGGGACCCTTATACTAAGTCTCCGTTGTCCGTCCGTCTGTCTGTCCGTCTGTCACCAGGCTGTATCTCATGGACCATGATAGTTAGTTGAAATTTTCACAGATGATATAACAACAAATACTAAGCACTTGACTGGTTTTTAGTATACATATAGATTATAGACTCTGACGTGGAATAACATTTAGGTCACTGTTGTACACCTAGCGACGCGACGTACCCAAGCCAAGCGAAGGTAAGTCACGGTATAATAATATGACAAGAAAAAAGAGTAGCACAGCTTGAAGAAGTAAGGTTGTTTTCTATGTAGAGTGTAATAAAAAACATACATATATTCTAATTCGGTTAAAAACATAACACTTTTATATAGTAAATCGTGTCGTATCTTAAAAAATTTATATAGAAATTGCTGTTTAAGAGTTTGAAAGAAATTTGAATAAAATTATAAATCAAAATGTTTATTTTTATTGCACTTTAATAATATTACGTTTTTTAATATAAGTTGTAGTTACGCGTAAAATTCAATCTGCTTTTCTATAGACAGCTTTATATAAACAGCTTTATATAGACTACTTTATTTAATAAGGCGTGTAATGACCGCGCATACGCTGCTCGATACTCGTAGATTGTGAGAGGTTTTGTGAATTGATTTTCCATTCAAGTTTCTATACGTTATTCAACAAAGCGATTTAGAGACTAATTACGGCTAAAATTCTTCTTATTTATTGTGAAGTAAAATAACTTAAATGATGAATTTTGTTATGTTTAAATAAATAGTACCATTTGTCTGTTTTTATAGTTTTATAATGTATTTTCAGTTTCAGACTACACAAGTCTATCAAGGTAGTACAATTTTTAACTAATTTCAAAAACATTACTTAAGATAGCTTTTTATTTCTTTCCATTACATGGATACATATATATGTACATAGCTTCTTTTTAATTCTCTTCTGAGATACATATATTATGTACTAATTAATGTTATGTTAATAAATAAATTCTACTAGCAATTTCAGATTTTAAAATGAATTTACGCAAATACGTGAATGAGGAAAACAGGTATATGTAACCAAAAAATATTAACTAATTTATCCTTATAACCTAAAATTATTTTCTTAAGAAACATAAGGAGCTCTATTGTTAAGTAGTAGAAAAGGGTTAAGGGCTCACATCGCATGAAAGTGCAAACGTTTCGTGTTCCAGTTCTAGCACTATCTCGACTTATAGCTTACTAGCATTGCCCGCGGCTCCGCTCGCGTTCAGATGACCAAAAAGCAAATTCTTAGGTTTTACATATTAGTATACTCTTACAATGCAGTTTTTGTATTTTTTCTCAGAAATGAGATATTTTCCCAAGGTAAAAAGTATCCTATATGTTGACCCGGATAACCAGCTATCACCATACCTCATAAAAAAACCCTCAAGTGGTTTTTCTGTGATGCGGTAACTGACAGACAGCCACAAAAAATTTAAAAACTGTAGATTTGGCCTCTGTACTGATAATAATATTTATTTTAATAAGATTTTCCAAAAAATATTTAATGTACAGATTCGGCTTAGTTATAATTTTATTATATGTATAGATATGGAATTAGTACAATGACTTTGTAGTGACTGTCACCGTAGTGAACTTTCTCTTTAAAATAGAAACATTTTTAAGACATTATAGCGAAATGAAGAAAATACTTATATTAAAGTTTAAGTTATCAATAAAATGTATACATTTTTAACACCCTCTGATATAACCTTTAAAACTCTTATAAAGGCGACGTAATAAGGGACATTTTTTTTAAATATTATTGCACTATCGCATAAATATTACCTAGTAGGGTTAAAAAGAGCATAAAAATATATAACTACTATATATAAAAATAAAAAAACTGTATCTAATATTGAAGTCAAATCCGACTATGTTAAAAATGTTACTATGGAAAGCCTCATAAAGCCAGAAAAAGTTTACCCTGCCACCCAACCACCGAATTCATGTTTAATATTACTATCTATACATAAATTTCTACCATTAAATCAAATAACTAAGTAACAAGTAACATAAAACCGAAATAAACAATGAGGAAGCTGTAGAACTTTCTATGAGCATTATAATATTATTTTGGGTAGTTTTCATTCTGTGACAAGAAAAACTGTGAATAAAGTTCGCAGGTAGCTCTAACTGTTGCAAATTGGTTTTGTGTTACGTCTATCGGAAAGCTAAATTGTTTCCAACCTCAATATGGAATAACTTTCCTGCATGCTTTTGAGTCACAGTGTTTTGTTTCCAAGTTTTTATTTGGAACGTTTCTATTAAATTATAACATTGCATTTTGATTTTAAATTCTCAGTTGTAAGAAATATATAAAAGCAAATAATACAATTCTAAATCTATTTTTATATAGCAATCCCCGTGGCTCCGTCCGCGTAGTTCGATTATGTATTATCTTTAAAAAATATTGCCACATTATAATAATATATGTATGTATACTCTGATAAATAAGCAAAGTTACTATAAAGTTTCATTAAAATCCGTTCAGCAGCTTTTGCGTGAAAGAGTAACATACATCTGTACATCCATACATCCTCACAAAATTTCGCATTTATATTATTAATTAGAATTTCAATATTATGAATTCATTCAATACCATTTTGTTTTATAAAATCACGAGAGAGACACATGTTATACTAACATTTTTTTATATTTTCCACATTCAAGTACACTTAAGTAGGAACTATGAATTCCATTCCCATATTTCCCTCGGTGTTAACGCACGAGTCGTTCTGAAAAGAGAAGTGAAGAAATACGCACTGTACCACTGAACTATTGACCTAGGCTTCGTTAATGTGCCTGAAAGATATATCCACATATAGCGCTATACGTGGGAGAAAGAAATTTTTATATGAAAGCGGAAATTATATTTTCTACTAGTTGGGGACTTCTGTTATGAAAGTTTTATATTATGTAAAAATGTATGTTAAAGCGTACAAAAATAGGTGAATTTAATTTAAAATAACGTTGTCACTCAGTTTACGAGTTTGATTCTGGAATACACTTTAGCATTAATCATATACTCGTAAATTAATCGTGCTACGTGACGTTTTATAGTTAATCTTCACGTCCAGGTCAAAACATGTCTTTTATATCTACTACTGGTTATTTTATTGTGATATTGTTTCTTGAAAAATGTACTGTACGTACAAAGCAATCGTTTTGTAATTCCCTAATTATATATATATGTGTGTGTGTGTGTGTGTGCGTGCGTGCGTGCGTGCGTGCGTGCGTGCGTGCGTGCGTGCGTGCGTGCGTGCGTGCGTGCGTGCGTGCGTGCGTGCGTGCGTGCGTGCGTGCGTGCGTGCGTGCGTGCGTGCGTGCGTGCGTGCGTGCCTGCGTGCGTGCGTGCGTGCGTGCGTGCGTGTGTGTTAGTGTGTGTGTGTAGATGTCTACGATTCTTTACAAACTTATTATCTTACTTCTAGAAATAACCTGAACGATACTTCTACCATTTAAATTTTATTACAAATTGGAACTCATCAGCATCATTTTCTATCAGAAATGGCTCTTTAGAATTTGTAATAAAATCCAAAATTATGATCTACATTTTTTTAAATTTCATTTTCATCAATTTTTCTTGCAAAGCTAGATCGTCTCCGAGTTCAATATTCAAATCAAATTTCATCACTACCATATCTAGAATTTGCCAATCCATAGTGCATTAGGAAATATGTATTACCATAAAACCTAATCCAATCTGTTGGAACTATTCGATTTTAAGATCAAAAGTTTAATTTAACCAAGCAATATCGCTTGCATAAAGCTGCAGTTTGTGAAAATGAGTCTTAATAACGTATGGATTATATATTATTATTTTAATACAGAGTAGCTAGCGGTCGCAGTAATATTATTTATTATTATATTTTTCATCTGATCCAACAGATTGTTGTCATATCCAAATCTGTGGGTTAAGAGATACTTTGAGAATACAAATGTCTTGATATAACACTTTTAATATTTCCCGAATTCACCATTCGAAAAAATTTTACAGGCAACTATTACAATTTTTTTCCTAAAAACCTCATTTTGACTATCATAATAGCAATAAGTATAACCGTTCTCAAGCACCTAATACACTTACTAACGAACAGCAGCATTTCATATTTATATAGATATTATTTTTCATATCAAAGAAATCTTATGGATAAATCATTAATCATAAAAGCTTGGTTACTCAAGTCATATTCAGGTTATTCACTGAATGAAACAAAGAGATTTTGTATTAATAACCAACTGATAAGCTTACTGTCAAGAACACCACTTCGTTTAATAATACCATAATTCTACATTCAGGGTTCTTTAGTGAATTAAACTTCAACGTAATGTTTATAGTCACATCACATTGCAAGGTTTATGAGACAAAATCAGTCGTGATATGAATTGTAAAAATTCTCGTCTTTACATAAACACTTAATTATATAATACTAGCAAAGCCCCATCACTTCGCTCGAGTTCGTCCCTAGTGTTGAACAATGACAAATCTATTCCAAGGGAACCGCACATTTTTCCAGGATAAAAAGTGCCTATGTGCTATTCCAGACTATAATCTATGTTTGTGCCAAATTTCATCCAGATCCGTTCAGCCATTCTTGCGTGATTGAGTAACAAACATTCATCTAAACTTTACGATTGAGAAAGTATGTCTAGTAATACTTTCTTAGATTTACGCGAATATTTGACATTTTAAATAAAACTATCTTTTCGGATTTTGTCGCGGATTTATTTGCATTTTTGTTTCCCGACGTTTCGAATGCTTTACAGCATCCATGGTCACGGGAGAGACTGAGGTGTTACATGTCTTGGAGGTATAGTTATTACAAACAGCCTACCCACAATTAACAAAATGAAAATTGCACCAATTACATTACAATATTTTTTAACTTTAAACATTTTTATAATTTTAATTGAATATGGAAAATTATTTATTTAATTTTTGCTTTTATTTTTATAATTATTACAATTTTAAAATATTAATTAGTAATCTATATTTAGTGTTGCCATTATTATATTTATAACCATAAAGAAAAATATAAATTATAGTATTAATTATTTAAGTCATATAATTGTTCTATGTGTAATTTAAAAAGTTAAAATTAATTAAGGATAATAATTTTAATTTAGTTTGCTATTATTTAAAAAACAACTTACTAAGCAACACTATTAATATATACTTTTACAAATGAAAAATGAAAAATATTAATCTGATAAGCTGTCATTTTGATCTACACAGTATGAACTTACTACATCTGCCTGTCTGTTATGTTTATATTTATTATTTGATTTTATTATATTATTTATCCCGTGACCATGGATGCTGTAAAGCATTCGAAACGTCGGGAAACAAAAATGCAAATAAATCCGCGACAAAATCCGAAAAGATAGCTTTATTTAATATGTCTAGTAATTTAAGATGGATTTTTAGTATCGTTTGTCCCTGAACAGAAAGGATTCCCACGGGTTAGCGGGTAAAATTTACACAAGTTTAAGTCAAAATGGAGAAAAAAATATGAAGGTTTGCAATATAAATTGCCACATTTTTTTTAATAGTTGCAAAGTTTATACCTCGAAATCTAGGAAGTCCTGCAAAGGAGACGATGTAAACAAAATATATGGTTAATTTTGGAATCTACAGCGATGATAACATGAATAATGGGTAACAAAAAACCTGCGTGACGGGTGAAAACTAAAGTTTGCTCGATAGAGTGCAAAATAAAGGGTGCCCATATTTTACCACTTAAAGCAATTTGTCTTGTCCATCATTTGTCTAGCTATTTGCTGAGACCTCATCTGCCGGTGACAGGAATGGGGGAGGCAAAAACAGCTACTTGCTTGTCTGTCGTATGATTTATTACAGAATGCTGGTCGTGATGATAAAATTATTGAGGATATTCTCAATTAATTAACTTCTTTCTTCTTAAGATTCATTATGGTGTTTTTTCTATAATTTAACAATAATTACATATATTTTATCTTAAATCATTATAACACTTGATAATCCTTGATAATATGGGAAAGTGTTGCTTTGTTCTTCTTTCAGGCAGCAATTAAGGTAAGCTTTGTAAAGACAGGCGGAGATTCTGGTATCCTTTATTATCTTCAGTCAAATTAGTACTTCAGAGTACATCAAAGTGCTTATTGATTTATTAAAAACCCTTCTGATTGTTTACATGATGAGGTCAGTAATATACATACATAAATAGAATTAACATATTACCTGCTTCTGGTAGCTTAGTATGACCGCTAGCGAGCGCTAGCAATAAATAAAATAATTTTAAATATTATTTGTGAAAGAAGATAAATTAAATTGAATTGTCTGTTTGTAATATTAAAATAACAACTTTTAACTAAATGCCTTTGAAATTATATACGGTACTTATAAGAAAAACACAATTTTTAAAATTTTTGTCTGTACGTCTGTGTGTGTGTTTGTTCCGGCTAATCTTCGAAACAACTGGACTGGTCTTTACTGGCTGATAGCTGATGTTATCAGGAGTAACTAAGGCTACTTTTATTTTAGGAAAAAGAATTAGAAAATTAAAACGTACTTACTGGCGCAAACGAGCAAAGCGAGGGTAAGTCGCTACTTTGCGAATATAATAACAAATATTTCTAATAATTATAATTACGGCTAATGTGAAGTTATAACGCATATATTTATATTTATAGTCTTCAATCTTCAAACGCGGAGGGATCTAATCAAGAGAGTATGGTTGAAAAAATCACCCAAAATCATCTTCAAAGAGCAAAACATATAGCTATACAATAAGACCAATAGTGTAGAGTATATTTTAAACAAGCCCGCCATTGCCTCTTGGACTTTTCTAAATCCTGTGTCCAAAACTTCTAAAACTTCTATCTCCTATCCCTAGAGAACCAATCTTTTCGTGAAAAAAAGTTCTATAAAAAGCAATTTTCCTTCTATCCTTTATAATTGACATGGCTCAATAGTTATATCTTTACGTGCACTTCCGTCCCACGAAATTGTCAAAGGCACAATTTCCTCACAGAAATTTAATAAAACTCGTCAGTCAAGATTTGCCAGGAGAATATGTGGTGCTTGCGTTCTAAGAACTTTGGAGATTGCCCCTTGGGCGGTTAACAATAAAGCAACCAAGGTGCAGTAATTAACCGCCACATCCTCTAACTCAGGCTAACGCTTCATTTAAGGTATTACGGTAAGACAGCTTTGGAAAACGTACAATGTATGAAAGTTATAATACCATTGCGCACGTCTCCGCATACAAAATCTTCATAATTTTCCTTGTTTTTGTCTTTGAAGGGTAGTAAGTAAACAAGTTAGACAACTGCATTAATATATTTGAGATAATTGTTTGGCTAAATATGATCTCTATAGAAGTATAATATAACTGAAAATAATTCTGCTATTTTAGAAAAATAAATGAATAAATATTAAATATATCTATAAATAATACATTATTATGTTGAGACATTAATACACAGCAAAATCTAGTTCCACGATAAGCTATGAGGCTTGTGTTATGGATACCAGATTGTTCATATATAACTTTAAATACGTACATATTATAAATATTATTTCTACTATCTCCGATTTAAGCATTATATAAATCAGAAATAGTAGAAAATGAAAAATACAACAATATATATAATTAAATTGTAACTAAGCCGAATTTGTATATTAAAATACATTTTATGGAAAATCTTATTGTAATAAACATTTTTATCGATACAGAGGCCGAATCTATAGTTTTAAGAATTTTTGGTGAAATTTGGTATGGTGATAGTTCGTTATCCGGGTCAACATACAGGATACTTTTCACCGCGGGAAAATATCTCATGTCTGAGAAAAAATACAAAAACTGCAATGTAAGAATATACTAATATGTAAAACCTAAAAATTTGGTTTTTGGTCATCTGAACGCGGGTGGAGCCGCGGGCAATGCTAGTTAAATATAAATCCGAAAGTTTGTATGTGTATGCAATATTATATGCATAAATTGTTAATTATAGTTACTCCTACTTTCATGCTGAAACGGTTGGGCAGGTTAGGATTAAATTTAGTTCACAAGTAAACTATGATCGTTAGCTATATATATACTAATATAATAGAGAGGTAAAATTTGTGAGTCTGTGAGTTTGTAAGGTTGTAGGGGGTAATCTCTGGATCTACTGAACCGATTGAGATGAAATTTAGTAAGAAGATAGTTTTAGACCCTGGAAAGGACATAGGATACTTATTATCCTAGAAATCATCCCTTAAGGCGTGAAAATAGGGATGAAATTTTGTATTGGGAAATAAGCTAGTGAGTCGCTTGTGATAAATAAAAAAAAGGTTTTTAGAAAAAATATATCTTGAAACTTGAACTTTTTATTCATTAAATCTATGTATATTAGTATGTATACGTCATATTATATACATACATAATTGCCATATAATATATACATATACATATATATTTTATTCAGTTTAATTAAACCGAATCCCACCAATACTACCCAATTAATTGATTGGGTAATAATATTTACTTTTACAATACACATAGTTCATTTTATTAACTTGTTCGAAAAAAACATCTAAGAGAGTTTTTACTTTCAAAATGACATAAAAAAAATGAAATACTTATAATGTCTCAAATAAATATTTAACACAAAAAAAAAGTAAAAAAAAGAGCATTACAAAAAAACTATTAAAAATTTAGCTAAAATATAAACCATTTTAACCGCAAAATAAATGAAAGCGTATTATTAACATGCAAAATCATTGAAACAAAAGTGGTACTGACTGTCATAGGTAAGTGACAGTCGGACTGACAGACGCTAACCCTGAACGAGCGGAGTGCTTTTACTTTGCGAAGCCGCTAAATTATTTAGCTGGCGGTATATTTTTTCTTTGTTTCTCACCTTTACAGCATTAGTGCGTTGAAACATTCATTTTTCTTCTATGTTATACTAGAAACCCTCCCTAGACTAATTTTCCTTGAAAATTCACTTTATGTAGCAAAACTGACAAAAAAATCTATGTATTTAGTTTTTTTTTAAGTTTTAGTGATCAAATCCCATGAATCCCTTGCAGAATGACTGCAAAATAAATAAACTAGCAAATAAACTTTTCATTTATAATTTAAATAAATGAGTCATAAGTCCATATCTTGTTTAGTATTTTAACTTAAGTTCGCGCGTCCGTAACTGCCATATCCCATGGGAAATGCTTAATGTACATTAATAAATAACTTTGAATCCCTTTCCGGTCTTAAAAGTAACTTGTATGTTTTGTGAAAGAAGAATAGATTTATATTTATTTCTAATAAATAAATGGCTAAATCGAATATGTTATTAAAGTAGTTTTCTTTTTACACATTACCTGCTTATTCCATAATAATATTCCATATTCAATTATAAAACTAATTAAATTATAAAAATGTTTAAAGTTATAAAATATTGTAAGGTACTTGGTGCAATTTTTCATTTTGTTATGTGTGGGTAGGCTGTCTGTAACAACTATACCTTCGAGACATCTAACAGTCTCTCCCGTGACCATGATTGCTGTAAATCATTCGAAGCGTCGGGAACCAAAAATCAAAATAAATCCGCAAAATAATCCGAAAAGATAGTTTTAGTTCAAAAAAATAATAATTATAGATAAATGTCCATACATACATATTTCTTTATTTGTTATTAAGAACATAGCATGCATACATGCATTAGTTTTAATAAAATATATGTAAGTAAAAGTAAGGAAAAAAAATTGGAATTAAAATCATACATCAAACAAAACAACTTCAATGAGAAAATAAGCATAATTTTAGTTCGAAGTGACATAGTAGGTCGTCGTTGCAACTTCCACAGTTCAACTTCACAGTAGTTTTCGAATTAAGACTGAACTAAACTTTACTCGCATCATAAGTTAGATTTTTCACCAGAATGTTGATTGCATAAATATTTTATCGCATATTAAGTACTTTTATTTTATATGACACATTCCTTAATATATTTTAATAAAATAAGTCTAATAATAATGTCCGTATGATAATAATATTGTATTGTAGAATATCATTTTATGTAAACTCCCAAGGATTACTTTTTAACGACTTACCTAATTCGCTAGTAAGACCGTGAGTAAAAACTGGTTTGATATAATTAAAAAAATAAACTAAAACACGTACAAAAATTGATAACATATTACAAAGGCTATAAAAACCCAGTTTTATTTAAAAAAATCCCGTTTATCTTTTTTTATAATGGCGTAGCTATGTGTCTATCTCAAATCCTACTTAACCATGATGAAATTAAAATTGTATGAAATAGACGAAAAATCGACTTAATTCTCTAAAACATACATTAAGATTTTTTTTAACAAATAATACAATAATATTTAACGCTTCAAACTAATTAATAAGAAACTTAAATGTCGTACAATGATTTGAAATATTAAACTGCCAATCATTTTGACTTATACACAGCTATTCTATTATGGGTTCTATTTGGTGATTAAAATTTCATTTCATTTGACTTTAATAAACATAAAGGAGCATTTTATTGGCAGTTTGACAGACAACTGTCTCATAAACTCCCCCTGCGTTTTACAGTGCCTTGAATAATTCATTTAAAACCGGGGCGTTAACGAATTGGCCCAAGTTCCTAGTATAGGGAAGTTAAAGTTGCTTTCATTAAGACTGTTATTGGAGATATATTATGAATTGGTTTATCCGAGAACATATTTTCCTGATCCATAGTGTTTTATGGACTTATGTAAGCTTACACTTACCAGTATATACGATTTTTGTTAACAAAAAAGACTGTAAGTCTTCGTACTAGAAAGAGCTAAGGGGCTACCTAAGTAGGGTCCCCAAAAAACTCATTAATTTTAATTGAGATTTCAATTTCAAAGAATTACATACATATACTAACTTACTAAGATCCATGAAAGTTAAATTTCAAATATTTACTGCCAAGGGGATGTTTTGTAGCCTTAAAGTGTAAAAGGTCGTAACGCACCGTTGCACTTTTACTTTTAATAAGTATGGGACCCTCTTTTAATATAGAACGTACCCGAGGGACCACCCCTAGACTTTTGCTAACAGGGGATTCTTTAGCCATAAGGTTTTTATGACCGTGATTTCTCTTTTCAGGGATTTCTTAAAAAATCTGATCTCGTCTTTATATTTGACTAATATACAAAATTTTTATTCAATAAATGTTTTCTTAAAATAACTTAACACATATTAAAATTGTCAATAGCCAATCTTTTTATAAGTTAGATTCAGGAATTTCAATTTTTTTTAAGAGTAATCTTTTACTTATAAGCAAATTTATTCTTAATTTTTGATTTATTTTTCGATAATATATCAAATACCGTCAAAAAAAATTATTTAATTTTTAGATTTTTGAGTATCGATATATCGGAAACTAAGCGAGATGTCGAAAAATTTTATTCTTACTTTTCGGCATATCTCGTTGAGATCCATGCGAATCCGTCTTCAAATCGTGGCGCCGTAAGAGCCGTAGACGTGCCTTTGTTTTTTTTTATTTAACCTAAATATTTAATTTATAAAAACCTAAATCTGAAGACCAAAAAAATATTTACGTACGCTCAGCATAATGGGTGACTAACGGCTAGTACATATATACATACACAAAGTGGTTTTATTAGAATATTGAGAAGTAGGATTGATAAATTAAATTAAGGTCATGCAAAATACACTAAGGAATGAAGACACGAAGCATAGCGAAGATGAGTGGAAGAAGAAGAATGAGAAGAAGATGAGTGCGTCGTTGCAAATAGCCCAAACAAATATCCTATCATATTCAAGTGATGCACATTTTAAATATTATACTTTTGATGGAGTAAATAAATGAGTGTGCCATTCAATAATATTTTTATTTTTATTCCCAACGCCTACGGATATCATTGAAAAGTTTATTACACTTTTTCGTTTCGACGAGAAACGCTTCCAATTCCAAGTTTTAATGAGTAAATAACGAACATCGCTATTTGAAGATTTTTTTTTATTTGGAGTGTTACTTTATATATTTGTGTAATATATGATTAGGGATTATTAAAAAATATATATTCTACATAATAACTTTGTTGGTGATGGTACTTAGAGGTTTTAGGTTTAACTAGTTACTATTAAAGTTTTTTTTTTCAATATGATTACCACTTATCTTACGGTGAAGGAAAACATCATGTCTGATAGAATCTAGTAAATTTTCGAAAGACATGTGAAGTCCAACTCGCTCTTGCCACCGTAGTGGAATATGGCCTGATCCCCTGAATTGTGTAAATCTATACATAAATAGACAAAGACAAAACAGTTGTTTTTTTCCACCATTTTCTTCCCTCTTTGTCAACGGAATTTCTTTTTTTTTTGTGTAGTAGCTTCTGACGAGCTTCAGTGTTATCAATATTTTTTCTTGGCATCAGTTTTTTTATACAGATAGGTAAATTCTACTCATAGGTATAATTATTATATTTTCCTCAAAATTTCAAAATTATTCATGGTTGAATTTCGACCATTTGGAGTTGGTAATTATTCCTTGAACCAGTGAACACTAGAGTAAAAAAAAAGAGTAAAAACTAGTAATAATTTTAAAAAATGTATCCTAACAAAATTATAAAATATGCAAAGCACACCCATTATATATCGTATACGGCAACAATAAAAAATGTAGAATGCATTTATTTATTTAGAATATGTTTTTTATAAGAAAGAAAATGTAAATTTTGTGTTCCGTATAAGGAAATCCTTGACTAGTTTGAAATTCAGTCTAGACTGGATCCAGACGTTAATATGCAGCTACAAAGGACAGACGCTATCGAGAGTCATCGATGTTATTGAATAACCTTAATCATATTATATCTGAGCCGAGTCACACAAAGGAATACCAACAGAGCTGAATATTACTATACTTACCGTACCTGCGTTCAGACCCAATTTAATAAGTTTATGTCGTACTGTAATGTTGTATTTTTATATATTGAGCGTTTTAATAGAAAATAATATATTTAATTAATTTGTAATGATTTACGTATAAGGCATTTTGTTATGTGACCGTGGCCGATAGGAATGTGTTCTAAAAAAAAGCGCGCGCATATTCGTTTGTTTTCCCGCCCTTTTGCACAGAGATATCGACGGGGTACTACCCTGTGCCTGTAGTGACTACTGACTAGTAACGAATTGTTTGTAATACTGAAAATTATGGTTATAAATTATGTGACTCACTGACGATTATAAAAGCACTGAAGCATGAAGAATATAAGCAAGGAACATCTCGAAGTTTTATTAGTGATCCTACGGTACCAATATACTTAATAGGTAATTAATTCTTTATGAAGATTGAATTTTGTAATCTTTTTGCATATATTAGACAAAAATAACTTAAAAATAGCTTAATTTAAAGACAAGAAATGTATCAGCAGTTAAAATAATTGTGGTTATAGCTTATCGTTTGCGTGTTTTCCGGAAAAAATCAACGGAACACTTTTTAATCAAATGGTATATCTGTTTATATCTTCTTTCTCTCTCTCTCTCTCTCTCTCTCTCTATCTCTCTCTCTCTCCCTCTCTCTCTCTCTATCTCTCCCTCTCTCTCTCTGTCTCTCTCTCTCAGGCACATAATATAAAAATACAGCCATTATTTGATTTATTAATAAAAGACTAAATAATATATTCATAAAATTCGAAAGGGGCATGAATAATTCAGTAAAATTGTATAGCAATGTTTATTGAAAGCCACAGTTCAATGGGTACACCGTTTACCTGTTATTAAGCGCCCAGTCGAGATTCCATCAAGATCCATCCATTGTTTGCCCTCAATGGGTCTCGTTAAGGTCAGAGTGGGCAGTTTACGCGACTTCTCCTTTGTTGCTAAACGAGTTGATCGATCTCACTACAATGAACCAATTTCAATACAAGTTTACTAAAACTATTTACTTTGATTAAATATATATTTACTTTCACCTAGTTACGGGCTTCATGTTTAATTTGTATTTTATAAACAAACATCCTATATCAAAGACTCTATTAATCAAAGATTATTTGGATCATTTTTTTAGCGCGAGAATTAAATTTAGAAGACACTAAAATTTACAATTCATTATACATATGTCTACTTTTACCTATCACATGGAATCATATTAAATTTTATTTATACATAGAATAATAAAAGAAAATAAGGATTTTAGCTAGGTTTTTTGCTTACATTAATTCGTAATAGACTTTTCACATACAGACAAACATAATGCCAGTAAAAAACTCTTGCCTAATTTTCTTGCCTAAGGTATTTCTGACATTCAATTCTACTTATAATTCAAAATTATACGCTCAACCCCTATTAAGAAACGCTGATCGAGATTAATTGCTATTTATTAAAAGCTATAAACTTTAGATAATAAATAGGATGTAATGGCATAAACGACTTAATATCATAACATAAATCGCCCAACAATTAATTTAATGGGACGTCAATCAAGACTATACGATATGTAATTAGTCCGGTCTAGTTTGCATCGTAAACGAGGCAAGGATATTATTAATTAGCTACCATCCAACTTTCGCATATGTCGTACATACTTTATGTATCAGTTGCTTGAAGTTGTATTCCACTAAGAATGAAAATCCACTTATAGTGAGTAAATATGTATCAATATAAATTGGCAAAGACAAAACGGCTCAGTACCTTTTTCGCTGCTGTTTATCAATCGATTTTTTTTTTTTCATTTTTTGTTTAGTAGCATAGACAACTTTTACTCTTGTCAATAAAAAAAATATTAGACACAGTGTTAGAGTTTTTATATATACCTAGATATGTAAATTCTATTCATACATGTTTTCTTTAAATTTTCAATAATGATTATTATTGAATTCCGACCACTGTGCGTTCGAGTATTATTGATTAGGTTAATTTTTATAGCAATCATTCTTTTTATTTTTCCAGAATATAATTATAACACCTATTGTTACATTAAAAAAATTAAATGCTGTTTTCGTAATAGGTGTTTAAAATTAAGTTTTTAGAGTTTTTTTAGCCACAAAAATTGGTAATTTTAGAAAAAGTTGAATGTACTTTTTAATTAAAGGATTTTTGTATGCAATTAAGAAAATAAATTAATAAACCTAATAGATCTTTTTAACACTTTTGAGTTGAGATTTTGAAGTGCATGAATTTTTTCCTCCAAATTTTATTTAATTTGATTTTTTTTTCTTTTTATAAAATTGACCACAAGTATAGATTAGTATATTATTGTACTAGCGGCTCACCCTCGCTTCGCTCGGGTTCGTCGCTAGGTACGTTTTAAATAGATATAAAAAGAAAAAATCTTTCTTTCTCACATTTTAATTATATGTTTTAATACTTACCTATTCCGGACTAAGAGAAATCCAAAAATTAAAATATCATAAAAATTGGAACGCGGTCGAACGGGATAAAAAGTATCCTATGTCCTTCTCCTGGCTCTAAACTACCTCCCTGCCAATTTTCAGCTAAATCGGTTCAGCCGTTCTTGAGTTATAAGCGAAGTAACTAACACGACTTTCTTTTATATATATAGATTAGCTCTCGGGCTAGTAAAAGAAGGAATATTCATTGCTTAGCTATTGCGTGGATGACAACCTTTAGACCTTAGTATATTTATGCGACGTGATTATAGGGATAATTTATTTCCTTATCAGTGATACATGATCTGTAATTTCTCTTTTGACATATTTGATTCTAACTTTTACATGACTCATATTACTTAATTATAATATATTTCCTACAAAATAACATAATTGTGGCATTTAACGTGTAAATAAATTCACGCTAGATGTATTGACAGACAGACACGATATAAAAATTCCCCATTTTTTCTACATTATTAAACTGTTGTATTATGTTAGGAACGTGTACGGTATAAGAAAGAATTCATATCCACTTTACCTAAAGAGTAACAAATATTTGTTATATATCTCTCTATCACTTACTTGAAAGTTCAAAAAAATAGTCATTTTTAGGTATTTTTAGAACTGGTTATTTAATTTAATATTATATATGAACATACGATAAAAGCTTTACTAAAGCTGTATCTCCAAAACTTTTGTAATACTTCATTGAATTAAATAAAGTAGAAATATTAGAGCTTAATTATATGTACATATATGTTAGAAACTAATCAAAACTTTATCTATTTGTATATGAAATTTATAAATAAAATAAATATGAAATTTATTTTGTCCTAAAAACATTGAAGTGCCTTGGGCGGGCCTTTCAAGTCAGTAATTAACACATTAGGTACCACGTGACGGCGCATAAATATTATATGTGGGTAATATTCAATTAACTCGTGTAATTATTCGTGCTATACGGCTTTTAAAATAATTTTATTGGCACTAGTTTAATAAATAAAATATCTAAAATAAATTAATATATTTATTATTAGACATTTTTTTTGGAAAATCTTACTGAAATAAACATTATTATCGATACAGAGGCAGAATCTATAGTTTTTAAAAAATTTGTCTGTCTGTTACCACATCACAGAAAAACCACTGGAGGTTTTATGATGAAATTTGGTATGGTGACAGCTGGTTATCCGGGTCAACATATAGGATACTTTTTACCGCGGGAAAATATCTCATTTCTAAGAAAAATACAAAAACTGTAATGTAAGAGTATACTAATATATGTATAACCTAAGAATTTGGTTTTCGGTCATCTGAAGGCGGGCGAAGCCGCAGGCAATGCTAGTATAATAATAATATTTATTTTGCTCTTCTCTTCTCAACGACGTCAAAATAATACATTTTAAGATGTGTTTTTTTTCAACTATCGACATGTTAATATATTCGGTTTATTTTCTTATATTTAAAAGCTTTGAAATTTTTTTTTAATAATTTTAAATTCTGCTAATTAAATTTTTTAATTTATTTTCCACTTTCAACTTTTGTATATTATATAACAATATGAAAACTCGAAATCGTTATTACTAAATACATTATTTAAAGTAAATTTTGCATACTATTTTTATATGGCTGTAAACAAAATACAAAAAAAAAACCTTTTGAATTCTCACTTTAAATGAATAGACTGCGAGTATGTAGAGATTGCTTTCCAAACTCATACAACATCGCTGAAATCGCAATTTTAGTTTGTATAAACATTTGTTTGTAGCGCTTTGAATAAGATAGAGCCATTGATTTCGTTTCGTTTTATACAATACTAACGACCCGTCTTTGCTTCTTCGCCAGAACGGCTGAACGGATTTGGATGAAATTTGGCACAAAGATTAATATAGTCTGGGATAACACATAGGCTACTTTTTATCCCGGAAAAATGTACGGTTCCCGTGGGATAGGTTTGTTTTATTTTCCTAGAGGAGAACCCGAACGAAGCGAGGGTGAGCCGCTAGTATATACATAAAAAGATATTGCGTTAAATGCTCGTAGAACAATACGTCTCTATGTCGCAAATCGACCTTTGATAAATATATGATGAAAATTTATTTACTAGGTTATTTATTTGAACGTGATTAATTACTCCTTTTGTTATTTTATTGCATTCAGTGCACATATTAACATAGTAATATTGAAAATGACGTTGTAAATATTTTTGTAATGAACCCCTATTTACAATTTATTTATTTTAAAAATATTTTCCTATAATATCCATATCCTTACTCTAACCTTCGTAATTATCATATTAAAAAGCCATATATTCAAATCAATTAGGCCATTTCTCATGTTATATGGGAAAATAAAGAAATTTCAAACTATTTTATTATAATATTACTTTGTATTCAGCCTTTTTTAATGTCCCACTGCTGGGCTTGGGCCTCCATTCACTACGAGGGGGATCAGGCCATAGTCCACCACGCTGGCTAAGTGCCGTATATATCTTTCGAAAACTTGCTAGGTTCTGTCGGACATGCAGGTTTTCTCACGATGTTTTCCTTCACCGTAAGACCGTTTAACGTAAGATAATCACGTTGGAAATGATTCGCATATGAAAATATCAGTGGTTTCTCGAGCGAGGTGTTACCGCTGCCTTACAAATTTATTAATGACTGGTAATACATGTAATGTTATATAATAAGAAAATTTAGCTAAAACCAATAAATAGGCATATTGCCTTTCATAATCATAACACGAATATAAAACCTGTATCAGACAGGTAAATTCGATATACACTAAAGTTATTAGCAAAACAAAGGTTCATGAATAAGGTATAAATAAGCCTTTTTGTCGTGGGGTTTGATTCATAATGAACGGTAATTAAACAGCCTGTACAATACACCGTCCAAGACGTTTTTGCTATAATAATGTGGTATACGTCTAGACGCCCGCCCATTTGAAGATTTTGATCGGGATTTTTGCATAATACTTTAGACATAATATATTGTTATGTTTTTCTGTATGTTTTTCTTTAAAAAGGCTACACTTCACAATATGTAATGTAACTATTTAATCGAAGACTATATAGTGTACGTATTACTACAAAACGGCGTAATTCATCTTTTCTACAGCTTATGTTAGGTAAATCAAAAGGTACCAAGGAAACCTGAAACTACTTAATTTAGACCAGACAGCCCACGGGCTCGGGGCCACACGTGGTTCGGGGCCTGGCCGTGGATGTACTGTAGTGCGATTGCAAGTGACCCTACATCGTCCCATTAACGCGAAGAGGTTCACAGTGAGAGTTAGTAAATGAAAACTCACAGTACCATACCCTATGACGGTTGGCAGAGTCCCATGAAAGGCTAGAAAAAAAAATCTGTATATAGTATAATCCATTTTACAAAACAAATTGATTTTACCATAATATTAAATTACTTTTTACTCATATTTACTAAAACGTTTAGTTATAGACTTAATATATATGGTATTTGCTATATATGAAAAATTATAATTGTTTTGAACAACATAATAACCGAAATCTATAGTACATTAAAATGTGCATACTTAATTTTTTCTGAGCAGTCTCCTGTTAATCTATTTTATAAGGTGAAAAAAATGAAATAGCAGCGAAACTAAAATAGGAAGCCGCTCCATTATTATGCAAATTGCTAGTATAAGCCGGAATTCAATTTCTGAAAATTATTACTTACCGCTTTTAATAGTCACCGCGTTATGTTCGGTAATAATATGACGTTATCCATATTTTATACAAAGATTAAAGCTAATTTAATAATAAATAGCTTAAACGTGTTAATAGTATGGTAGTAGATCGCGTATACCAGTAGCATGTACCATGTACTTATTGAGGTCAGGTTAGGTTAGATTCTTGCTAACCTAACAAAACCTATGGCTAAAAAAAAAATTTGGTCAGAAAAAAAAAGGTATTTTATTAATTTTGGATGTTAGTATACCTCCTTATTGATTTGATTCTCCGATTCTTGCGCGTGTGAGACTAGAAGGCAACGGAAAAGACCAGGCGAAATATATTTTTATCAATATGAATTATACACGTCCTGTGTTATATCAGTGACATTCTTATAGAATATGCATTATAATCACACAAAGTTTGGCAGTTATAAATAATGGTTAGAGAAAAAAATATAAAGGGCTCTACCAAAAAGTTTCTTATGGGTCACTCTTAATATATTACTTTTACAAATCTTTGTCAGAGAATCTGCTATAATAAAAAATATTTCGTAACAAAAATTATAACGAAAACCTGTTATGGTCACAAAGATATAGGTTTTTTAAGAGAACATACAACTTATAGTAACTAGATTATAAAATTAAATGAACACGGATAGAAAAAAACTAAAAAGCATTACATGGACGGTGCCCGCAAAAAAAAAATAAAGTCAAAAATAGTAGCGTGGTTTGCTGTTTACGCTACTATTCTCGATTTTGCATATATCTATATCGTTTACTTTCTTTAAAGAGAAAGGGTAGATTCATACATGTATTAGTTAAGTTAATATACAATTTTTGGGAATAAAATATGAATAATTAATAATACTATATATACTCTTTTGTAATTTTTAAAGTTTAGTTTTCATGCCCTTGAAAAAATTATAGTATAATAATACCTGATTTATTTTTTTCTTTATTATAATAAAATCCCTTAACTATCTTTATTTATTAACATTTATTTGCTTTAAATCAGTATAAAAATATTATTTTGTTTGCCTTCAAGTTTAGGTCTATGACATTTTGTCTATATTATTCCTTAGTCTGAGTAAATTAATTACTTGTGTTGTCATATGAATGAGCCTTTACTCTATACATCTATACATATGATAAACTTGTAACTAAGCCAAATCTGTACATTAAATATTTTCTGATAAATCTTATTGAAATAGACATTATTATCGATACAGACAAAGAATCTATAGTTTTAAATAATAGAAAGTATTATGTGAATCTATAGTTTTTAGAATTTTTGTCTGTCTGTCTGTCTGTTACCGCATCACAGAAAAACCACTGCAGGGATTTTGATGAAATTTTATACGGTGAGAGCTGGTTATCCGGGTCAACATATAGAATACTTTTTATTGCGGGAAAATATCTCATTTCTGAGGAAAAATACGAAAACCTCAATGTAAGAGTATACTAATACGAGTATGTAAAACTTAAGAATTTGGTTTTTGGTCATCTGAACGCGGGCGGAGCCGCAGGCAATGCTAGTATACCAATAAGGAGCATTTCGTTTTTTACAACAACAATATTACAGTAGTCTGTACTAAAGCATTTGCATTTTGGCTTCTTTTATTGGCACGCTCTCTACTTATAAAGTTTAGTCGGAAGTTCCTTGTTGTATTAAACATATTATAAAAACTGTTTTTTTTATGAAATGGAGTTGAAACGAGAAAAAAGTGGTGGGAACATACGTGTGTATAATTTACCTTGTAAAAATATTTTTTTTAATCATCTTTTGTGAGATGAAATGACGTCATCTATTAAGACGTCGGAAGGGAAATTGGAATGAAAAAAAGAGTTAAAAAATAAAGTAAGCGTGTTAATTTTCTAACCCAAAAATTTCAACGGACCTTGAATAATGGAGCTTTGAATAATTACATAGTACTTTCATTGCTTAACCATATAAACTTTCATCCCCATTTACAGCCTTTTAAGTGACGATTTCCGGGATAAAAACTATCCTATTTTCTTTCCAGTGTCTCAAACTATCTTCTTACAAAATTTCATCTAAATCGGTTCAGTAGTTTTGGAGCCTATTCAGTACAAACAAACAAATACAAAAACAAATCTTTCCTCTTTATAATATTAGTATACATTGATAAATCGATATGTTGACGAAGACTTAAGGCTTCTGCCTTATAAGATAAAGTATCTAGTACAAAAAGCAAATATTTATTATTTATTTTTATATTAGTTTATGAAACAAATATGAAATCTAAATGAGAAAAATAATTTGTAATATTAAAATAAATGACTAATATAATATTTGTTATTTATTATCAAACATACTCTTTATTAAACTTGTCTGAAGAGGCTACTTATTCAATCATAACTTGGCCTAAATATAAAGAATCTATGATTTTATTTAATTCTTATAATATACAAATCTTCTTCAAGCACACCTTTGACAAAATCTTTGATTTGGGTGTTTAATTAAAAGAAAACGTTTGTTAAATCTAACTGAATTTTTAATGAACTAACTTAATATTTACGTTAAAGGCAAGCAAAAATATTAACTTATCTTCGAAAAATCTCTATTTCATGGTCATTAGCAGGTGTAATTTCTTCTATATTTGTATTTTGCTATCATACAAAGAAATATCAGTTTTCACAAGACGAATAGAGCACCTATTAGTCTTATGCAAATATGACCTAGAATGTTTGAAATAATAGGTACCTAAACATACCGTAATGGAAGACATAATATTTCAACCCAATTACTAGCACGAACTCCTTTAAGAAATGATATATTGTACGTAGAAATATTTTACAGAACCTTTAAGAATGACTGTAAACCAAGACAAATTATTTCATTCAAAATATTAATGTAAAGCTCGCGACTTTAACAAATAAACAATAGAAATATTTTTATTGGTCCTATATATGGAAAATAAAGATGGGTTCACATGGTAATACACATATGTATGTATGTATATTAAAATAATAAAAACAGTGAAACTTCCTCATTTCAGTCAATCGGTTCATTCGGTTTGCTTCCCAAGTCAAGTTCAAGTCAAGTTTTGTTAAGGTATTTATGTATGTTTATTAAATCAGTGTACGTTTTTGGTAGTATGAACTACCTATAAACGGTTCTATGTACAATGTAAACGCTATTTTTATTAGATAAACTGCAAAAAAAAAAGTTCTAAGTAAACCCAGTCTTTCTTTATCAATCTTTCTTCTTTCTTATCAATTAAGATTTTGATTTCCGATAAAATTAAGAAATTCCATATATTGTTTGAAGATCAAAGTTTCTGGTCATTGCTAGCGATCCAGATTCCGCAGGAAACAAAACAATTAGTCGGAAGTAACAGAAGTTGTGACCTTAACATGAAAGTAAACATTTCTGACAAAGCAACAAAAGAGATCACTAGAAGCTTTATAATTCTCAATATCCTTGGAAAACTGATTTTTATAAAACATCACAAACATAGTATGAAAATTGGAAATTGTAATTTTGCTTGAAATCATAAACAAGTACATTTATTAATAGTGTAATCTATAAGCACAGCCTAGGGGACGGTTTGAGGGCGCGTGTGCTTACATAATAACTAGCAAATTGTAAGGATCTTCCGTTTCATTTTAAAATATTTTGTGAAGATCCGATCTGATTCGAATGTAATAAATTAAACAATACTAAAAAAGTAGTAATATACTAAAAAATAAAAGGGGGCCTACATATATGTATATATTTATTAACATTGTTAATTCTTGATGCTGTCTATTGACTGTTGTAAGATTTTTTATCTATTTATTGGATGGAGTAGAAAAACAATATTTTAGAGAAATTTAAGAAACACAATATATGTACATATTATAATGTATGTAGAGAATTATTCTTATCTGCGAATTTTTACAACGAAAATATTTTCTATAGCAGATTAACTTAAATAGTACTTCTGTTTCGAAAAGCTTAAAATGAAAGAGCTTATATATTTATGAAAATAATTAAAAGTTTAAAATCGATATTTAATCAAGCAGAACAACACTCAATGTCCGAAAAGTTATAAAATTTATCCACTCTTACTAATCGATGCTTAGGGGAGATGAATGGAAAGTTAGTTTAAAGAGGGCTGATTTGGAACATTAAAGTCATCTAAGAAATTACAAATTGTAAAGGAAATTTTAGAAATTTGGTTAATGACTTAACTTTCAAGTACTAATTTATCGTTGCTATTTGTTATGGTATCAGCTGTGTACATAAGGCACACTAATTTGTTAGAAATAAGCGAATGGAAAGCACGCAGGCACACAAGCTTATATGTACATTTATTTGAAAAATTGTATTTGAGATACAGCTTTTTAGTACTTGATGTAGGATAAATTATAATGGCACTTTATTCTACAGCTAATTGGTCTAAATTAAAAACTTATTAGATTATTTCATTTCATACCAAATAAAGTTACTATAAAAATCAGTTCCGTAATACTTGACCGACTTTAAAGGAAACATCTGCAACACTTATAACGATTAAAGTCTCGTAATACAATTATTGGACACGTGACAGTTTTTACTTACAGTGTCCTGAAAATAATCGTATTATTGATATTTTAATGAATGGACATCTGGTTTTTTCATATTTAAAAGAACCAGTCTGTTAAAACGCTCTGCCTTATTAATTATTCACATTGTACGTTGTAAATTTAAGAATATTTCATACTAGCGACTCACCCTCGCTTCGCTCGGGTTCGTCCCTAGGTTGATTCTACATACAAACTTTCCAAGATAAAAAGATGATTGAATGATTGATTGATTCCCGGGATTGATTTCCGGGGTAAAAAGTTATATAAAAGCTATGTTCTTCTCAGGGTTTCAAACTATCTTCTTACCAAATTTTATCTAAATCGGTTCAGTAGATCCAGAGATTACGGAGGTACAACATCACAAACTCACAATTCACAAACTCACAAAGTTTATCTCTTTATAATATTAGTATAGATTTAAAAACAAATATTTTGAAATAAAAAGGTTCACTTCGAAATTAATTAAAACGTTGTTATTCCACCTCATGTACACGATTTCATTTAAAAATTCCAAACCTTATTAACGTCATAGATGAAAAACCAATAGCTGAGTTATTTGAAATCATTGAAAAATAAAATCGGAATAAAAAGATAAATTACGATACACACATTTACCCCAATACTTCAAATGGTTCCTGTGAATTTATAACATGCTTACCTACTATAACTTCTTACTACCACTTTACTCGGTTGCTAGTCTCTTTGTGTACTTGACCTAATAGCTTCGAGCCGTTTGAACTTGAAGGAGAAACAAATTTATACACACATACTAGCATTGGCCGCGGCTCCGCCCGCGTTCAGATGATCAAAAACCAAATTCTTAGGTTTTACACATTAGTATATTCTTACATTGCAGTTTTTGTATGTTTTCTCAAAAATGAGATATTTTCCCGCGGTAAAAAATATTCTATATGTTGACCCGGATAACCAGCTATCACCATACCAAATTTCATCAAAATCCCTCCAGTGGTTTTTCTGCGATGCGGTAACAGACAGACAGACAGACAGACAAAAATTCTAAAAACTATAGATTCGGGCTCTGTATCGATAATAATGTTTATTTCAATAAGATTTTCCAAAAAAATAGTTAATGTACAGATTCGGCTTAGTTAGAATTTTATTATATGTATAGATGTAGGTACACACAAACTGTAGCCCGATTATGAATATTACTGCAACGTTAAGTACCTAATTAAAGCTGTTAGAGTTTGAGCGAAGCGACAGTAATGGGATCTAGTGTATATTCTGAAGTTATTATAATAATTAATTCATGAAACACTTAATTAGGTCATACTACATTGAATCACCCGCTCGATTCCCTAAAGAGTGTGTATATTGATTATTCTCGGCACTTAGGCAAGATAGACAACACAAGTACTATTGTAATAGTACAATTGTTCACGAATGGAAATGTAAAAAAACTATAAATAAATAAGTAAAATAAATAAATATGTTGGGAAATTAACACACAGCACCATCTAGTTCCATGGTAAGCTATGAGGCTTGTGTTATTGAAACCAGATAGTTGATACACTACATATATATATATATATATATATATATATATATATATATATATATATATATATATAACTTTACATACATATTATAAATATTATTATATAAATATAACTATTGTCATTCTGATACTATTTTTGTACCCATTCGTGAGTGATTATAGAATGTCACTCACCTTCTTAATAAGGACAAGGGTTAAGGGCCGTTTGTCGATTTTGGTTAAATTTCATTACAACTAAGCATCAGGCTTATATTATTATATTGGAATGTGGGTAAAGGTAATAATTTTGATAAATTAACATTTTAATTATCTTACCTATTATAATATTATCATATGTTACTTTCTTAGATTTACGCGAATATTTGATATTTTAAATGAAACTATATTTTCGGTCTTTTTCACGGATTTATTATTTCGAAGGTCAGGGGAGAAACTAAGGCTTTAGACGTCTCAAAGCCATTATATCGTTGTTACAGACATTGCCTACCAACAAAATTACAAACGAATTTAAAAATATAAAAATGTCACCAAAGACACTTTAAAATATTTGTCAGTTTTAATTTTAAACATTTTTTATGTTTTTTCTTTAATTATTTATGATTATGATGCATACATACAATAAATTATATGTAGTCGATGACAGTCGATTAGTGAAACTTTTTGCCAACGGCAGTAGTTAATTCAATAGTTTTAATTTGCTAACTGGAAATCTTATTAACAAATGTTTGGCTTTTTTGAATCTTAACCGCCCTTTGGAATTTTCGTGTCGTAGTGTTGTAGTTATATTGATATTTATTTGCATTTTGGCTAGCTAAGTTGGCTCGTCCACAGACGAGACGGTTTTTACGTTTTAGGTTTAATTCCTTAGGGGTTATTGACTTATGCAAAGGAATTACGAAAAAATAAAGACGTAAATAATGATTATTTCTGTTATAGCATTAGTATTAAATTTAACGTTAATTTTAAAACTAATGCGTGATTTAATAACCTAACAGAAATAAAAAACAAAAAAATCAAAAAAAAAATTGATTCTTAACGTGATATGTTTTCTTTACTATCGTTAATATATGAGCACTAAAAAATCTAAATCTAATCTATTCTATACAAAATATTGTTGCCGCAAAAAATATACGTAGCCGTACAATAATGTACAAAACAGTTATAGATAAAGATAATAAAATTGTCTGTTATACTGGACGTTTATTTAAAGCCAATGCCAACCTGTTTTGCCATCTGTTAAGCACAGATAATCGCTAACATCGTATATTGTCTCTAAGAACAATCGTGTATTTATCGAGCTTGTTTGTTGGACAATCGCGACTAAATTCATTATTCTATACATTTTCTATGCTCAGCATTAGAGAAATACCTTTCTAAACTCCCCTCAACAAAGCTTGTAATAGCTTAAACCTATTATAGGTAATGGTTTTAATAAATTTTCTATAATAAAGCACATTTTGTTTAAGTCCATATCAAAATAAGGCGATTGCAATCTATGGCCGCATTTCGATTGCAAATTTTTCATACGTAGGTATCTATAGTATTTTAAATACTTATTTTATAGTTAGCTGGAAAATCTCTAAAAAGGAATATTCCTTATATTACAAACCTTAATTAATAAAACTAACTTTGTTTGTATGTCTGTGTCTGTCTTTCCTGTTCATGATGGCCTCCTGACCGATTTCGGCCCCACAGCGGCTAATGTCAATGATACTAGTTAACAGCACAGAAGATATGATAATGCATACGCACGCACAGACACAAGTTCACTCTCTATATCTGTTACTTTCGATGTTAGTGAGAGATCGGGCGCAGAACCCACGGCTTTTAGTGCTCTGCGAGGCATTGAGTTCAGACGCCGGCAACTTCGCTACTACGGGCTGGTACTGAGATTTTCTAAATAGAAAATATTAGTGATGAGAAACCCGGAATCTGAACCCGCTTCTCTCGGTTTCCCAAGTGGTATATATATATAAATATATATAATAAGCAAACAATAACTTGGAACCTTGACATTTTTATCGTTTAACTTTTTAACTAATACATAGTATACCTATTACCTACCCACTTATAAATATTTTGCCTGATATAAATATTACCGAAGTAATAATAAAAGAACACATATCTAAGTAAACCATAAATACAACTTGGCCCGTGTCTCTTGAATTTTGCAAGAGCCGTGACTGACCTTTTTCCCACATAATACATCCCTTACTGTTGGGTAAGAGGAAAACATATTTCAAGTCGACCATTAGCACGTTTCGTCTAAAAATTGTTGAGTGTCTGTAGTTCTCTGGAAAAGAGCAAAATACTTCCGTTAGTGCTAAAATGTTACATATGTAATATTAATTTTTATATTCACCTACCTACTACCTATCTCATCTGACTAAGCCCGTACCGAAAAATATTCCACGTATTACTAACATATTATGATCACAAAATCTCTTTAATATAAAACTAGCGACTTAACCTAGCCTCGAGTGGGTTCATAGGTGGCTTTTACCTTTGACTTAATGCAAAAACTTCGACACTACATTATATATGTAGATAATATACATTTCTACGTATTCATCTTTTTGCTAAAGATCTTAGGTTGATCTTTACCTTTTGCAATATTTTATTACTAATCTATTTGTTACTCCAAGTCATGGACTATCTGGGTTCAAAATTTCGTCCAAATACGTCCAGTCGTTAAAGCGTAAGGGAGTAAAAACATACACACAAAGAAATAAACTTTCGCACTTATAGTAGTAGTGTGATTAAACAGCATACACAACAGAACCCCTTTGTCCTCTTTCTTTGCAAAAAAAAACAATATCAATTCATTAACTATAACAATTCATTACTCAACTTATTTTGCTTTCGCATTAAAATGTTTGTAAGGATATTTTAATATGGAAACAATTTAGCTGCCATTTAACAGTACACAAAAATTGGAGATCAAATCATATCAAAATATATATTAATCAAACGGACTTTTACAAAAACTTTTGAATCGTCAATTTTACATTTAAAAAAATCTATGTCAGTATGTAAGTCCGTAAGGAATCTACCACCAGCTTGGAAGGCAGTTTTGCTGAGTTGCTTTTTTAATCACCATTTTAGATTATTAACCCTAGATTATAAACCCTATAACGTATGTACAAGGGATATATTGTAAGTAATTTATTTTACGTTGCATTTAATGAATTGATTAAAACTAGAAGATATATCTTAATCTGTCTGCAACATGCCAGACGCAACGAAACTTATAATTAATGATACTCATGGATAGCTAAAGCTAAAGTAAACTTTAGATACGAGTGAGATGAGAACACTTTATTAGATTTTTATATATTGTACTATAAATATAAAAAAAATATAAGTCTCTACTTGTACAAAAATGATATTTGATAGAAAGTGAATCTATTTTTTTTCACATTTCGTCATTTTTAGCGCAAGGAGGTGGTTTCTGTTTTTTTTTAAAACTACCCACACAAACCCGACGATGTGCGCAGTTTTTGACACTTGACAGGTGAAGGGATAAACTGAGGCATTTTAAATGGACTTTTTACAGATAAGAATTGCATAGTTTTAGGTCTATATAGTAAGATAATCATTTCATGCCACCTTTTTTCGCTTTTAAAATAGAGAATAATATAATTACATACATTTTCGATAGTAATAAAACTTTTTGTTTTAAAGACACAACTGACGGTCTCTACTCTGCACGGTCAGAATACTTTCCATAAAGGAATTAGTATTGCTACAGTTTTTTTTAAGTTTTCTATTACCACATACTTACTTACTAATTTTTGCCCCCAGGTTTAAAAATCAATGAAGATTGAGAAGAAAAAAGAAATTTGAAGCTTAAGACTCCTGGTACGTAAACGCAATAAGACATATAAGTGACTTTAATTTCCGATTCCAGAACTCTAACTTTTAATAATACTTTTCTTTCCATTTTCAGACGAGTAAAGCAGTAGAAAGAAAGGAGTATGACATAAAAATATTTTCGAAGACACATTATTTATCAGTGTTTATTTTGTATCGCAATGTAAACTAATATTTATATGAATACATGGAAAAATTTCATAAATATGAACCTAATTTCAATATGTTTAATTTTATGTACAAAATATTATTATTCTAAGCTTTTCACATACAGGGCTCTATGAGTAAAAAAAAAAAAGAACCGTACAGACTAGCACACTTCTGTACATTCTAATAAAAAACTGTGATTCAGTTTCGTAAACAAATGGTTCACTTAACTATTACATTGTTTCATAGTTTTAGTTATTATAGTTTAACAGTGATAGACTTTATAGCGGACTTAAGATAACAAAATCTTTACATATAACAAAATTGTAACTAAGCCAATCTGTACATTAGATATTTTTTGGAAAATCCTATTGAAATATACATTATTATATAATATTATTTTTATAAATTAAAGCCTTCCTAGCTAATCCTTCTTTCTATTCATCATAAACCATATGAAAATTCATAGTACTTACTATGTACATAGTAATACCGGATATAAGCTCAAATTTCTTCTATAATAATATGTAGTGATAATTAATTGTTAGCTGCGACCATCGTCTCGGTCACTATTGCTTAGTGCATTTGAACTCTTAGAAATTTTCTACGGAACCTTAAAAGCTGGATAGTGTACGTGCACTCACATATAATGAACGGTTTGAAAAGGTGAGGATTTGCGATATCCGCTCGCCTGCTTACATTCATGTTTTTAAAACTTCAAATCAACTCTCTACTTTTATTTAAGTCTGATTTTCGAAACTTTATGATTAAAAAGCTTTTTTATTATACGTATTTATTTATTTATATGTCTACGTATTTTCGTATTTGTATCGCAACGATAATATAATATGTCATCTATACTAATAATATAAAAAGGTAAAGTTTGTGACGTTGTAAGGGGTTATTTCCGGATCTACTGAATCGATTTACTCGTAGATGAAATTTGGTATGAAGATAGTTTGAGACCCTAGAAAGGACATAGGATACTTTTTATCTCGGAAATCATCCCTTAAAGGGGTGAAAATGGGGATGAAAGTTTGTATTAGAAAGCAAGCTAGGGATGTACCCGAGCGAAGCGAGGTTGAGTCGCTAGTTTTTTATATATGAACGGTACGGGAAAGTAAGCTTAAGTAGCCGAACAATTTATAAGACTTTTCCATTCAAAATATTAGCATCTCATAGTGCTTTTTATCTATCAAAGAAGAACAACTTGCGAAAAAGCTATTTTTATCGTACTCCGATAGTTGATGACCGTTCGGTCCAGTATAGAAGGTCTTGTCTTACGAGGGTCAGTGATTGATGATAAGCATGACAACACACTCTACTGTCTCTGTTAACGATTTTATAGTACAAAAATATCTTTGTAATGTAACAATGTATTTATTTGTCAACTTAGATATAAGAAATTATATCTAATTTTCTGTTATTTCATCAATATTTATATATATATATACGTTATATAAAATTTAGCATTTTGAAATAGTTGTAAGTAAATTATAAATCAAAGTATCCAAAATGTCTCTTCCAAACTTTTCTTTTATATATATTTACAGGTAATGACTAAAGAGTGGAAAATAGGTAAATTTGATTAGGTATGTATAGTGAATGAAAACTACCAATCAGTTATTTTTTACTTTTTAGTGCTTTTGTTTGAAGTCGGTCTTTATTCTTTTGTTAAAACGTTTTTATCATGAAATTTAGCACACGGAGGTTTCGGGGGCGATAAATCGATCTAGATTAGTCTTATGTCTGAGAAAACGCGTGTTTTCGTGTTTTCATGTAGTTTTCTTTCACCGCAAAATATGGTCGGTAATTTACACGCTCGGGCATAAGCATCGTTGTCAAGCGGCCAAGGCGCAATGTCAACAATCACAGGTGTCCAGGTTCCCTTCAGGAATCTCGGTCGCATACAACGTTTTTACTTTTTTTTTAATATTATTCAAATTTTTAGTTTAAAAAAAAAAAGAAAATTGTACTTTAGGCGAAAAATTCCGAGCGAAGCTCGGTAGCCCAGGTACTTTTTATTATACAAACAAAATTTCGATAGGTATTGTTTTATTCAAAATTCTATCAAGTGATTATTTCGAACCCTAAAGTTACTTATTTAGACAAAATCCATTATATTATGAAAAATGGGAAGCAATCTCATTATTTTGTATTAAAAGTTTCATTCGATGTATATATTAAGTCGCAGTACCAGATCTTTCCATTTAATTTCCGGACTAAATTCCCAAATAACAAACAACAAAAGAGAATATTGAAGTATCGACAAGTACTGAACGGATTTCTCGAAATATGTTATTTCAACGCTCTGAATAAGATGGATAATTTATAACTAAACTATAATAATGATATCTTTATTAAATTAAATACAAGAGGGTTACAAGACATTTTCTTAAAAACAATTAGTACTATCTTTGTTTAACGTCTAAACTAGGCCGAGTCTGTTTTTCAGACGCTAGCCTCTTCCGATCAGTTAAATATTTGTATAGTTGTCTTACAGTTGTCGACAACTACACATTAAAGAGATTTTATTAAATAATATATTTTTTGAGTAAAATATACTTTTAAAAGCTGGGCAGGAGATTCCTTGAAATGCGATGAAAATCACTTTAAATGGAGTTGTAATCATGTAGAAAATTATTCATCAGAAGGGTTAGGGTTTGAACCCGCTTTACCTTGTTTTCCAAGCGAGAGCAATATCACTGGGCGAACACTGCTTTTACTGTAATAATATATTTATAGATTGTTAATCTGTAAACAATGATTTTAAAAGATTATTGAAAAGGTCAAAGACAGCCCTGTATTAAGTCCCTCGTCTAATATTTTATAAAATGTGAAGGGAACATGAATTATGACTCAGCATCTAACTTCAAAGTTACGTCTCAAGTTGTAAAGTAATGAACCATTAAGTATAAGGTTTATGAAAACTCTCGTAAATTAATAATATTAATAACAAGATGAACAACAGTCTCGTGCTATATTTATTATCAAAAGAATTAATTTTTTATATGCGAAACTTAATATAACAAAAATAAAGTACAGTAAAATACGTTAGTATAATAATAAAAATATGTAATGTTTGGACATTTTAAGCAGAGCATTTTAGTAAATTCTATCCACACCACCTCGATGTCCAGCGTTCCACAACAGTGTGATTTTTAAGGCATTTTCTGCCCCGCACAACCACTCTGTGGCTATCGCTGGCGGTCTTTCCGAACTGCTACGACTTAGCCACCTTCAAGAAGAGAGCGTATTCTTTCCTTAAAGGCCGGCAACGCATCTGCAAGCCCTGCGGTGTCGCAAATGTCCATGGGCGGCGGTGATCACTTTCCATCAGGTAAGCCTCCTGCCCGTTTGCCCCCTTAGTCCCATAAAAAAAAGCTAGTCTGAATTTGGCAGAAGGATAAAAGCTTCTTTTTATAATGCAAAACACAACCAGTCTTTTAGCTTAATAAGTACACATTTTAACCGTTTCCCTGTCCCATGAGTCATATAATATGAACATTTCGATTGTTTAACTATTGTGTCTATTTTGCGGATAGGTAATCTATATGGTAGACATGTGCAATTATTACTAATGTATATAAAATACTTATTTAAAATCTTATATTTATTGTCATTCTCTATAATCTATACATATAATAAAAGCGGCACTAATAGCTGTCTGTGTATGGAAGGTATTTGAGAAAAACTATTATTGGGGTCTTTATTAACGTAATAGAACTCAAAACTATAATATTTAGAATTTTTGTCTGTTTGTCTGTGCGTTTGTGCCCGCTAATCTCAGAAACGGCCTAAGCGATTTGGGTGCGGTTTTCACTAATGTATTGTTCATAAATAAAAAAGTTATGTAAATTTAAAGAATCTTCTAGGGACGAACCCGAGCGTAACAAGGGTTAGTCGCTAGTTATATAATATATGTAAATGAACAAAAATATTTTATTATCATTTTCGAATACCTATATACTAAACATTATAAAATATTTAAATAAAATTTTTGTTCTCTAAATAAGACAACGACTTATATTATTCTCAATACGATTTTAGATTCTGTTTAAAAATCATTAAATTCTAAATCAGAATATCGAAAGTATTTCCAAACGGGTAAACAGGAGTTTGCAACTTCAGATGGGTCTTCCGGACCTAAGCAACACAATTGTGAGATAACCTAGAAGTGGGAGTTTGAGTCAGATTGTTGTTTACTGAGAATGTCTGAAAATAACTTTTGTATTTCAATATACATAAGAACTTTTATACATACGAATTTAAGTAAAGTTTTGTGTAAATTGACTGAAATTTATAGGTATATATAACGACTAGCATTGCCCGCGGCTCCGCCCGCGTTCAGATGACCAAAAACCAAATTCTTAGGTTTTATAAATTAGTATACTCTTACAATGCAGTTTTTGTATTTTTTCTTAGAAATGAGATATTTTTCCGCGATAAAAAGTATCCTATACGTTAGCCCGGATAACCAGCTATGATCATACCAAATTTCATCAAAATCCCTCCAGTGGTTTTTTTCCGTGATGCGGTTATAGACAGACAGACAGACAGACAGACAAACAAAAGTTCGTAAGTATCGATAATAATGACTACTTCAGTAAGATTTTCTTAAAAATATTTAATGTACAGATTCAACTTAGTTAGAATTTTATTATATGTATAGATTGTTGAAAATGTCGGACAAAAATCATACTAATCGGAAGCTTTTTGGCGTGATCCGCGTAAACCAATAAACTTATATTAAAAAAATGTATCATAATATATTATACCTTCCTTAAAAAGATCTATTAAACTTTAACGTGGCTATATGTACGCATCCAAGCGAAGGAAGTGTATGTTACTGGTATACTTTATTATAATGATGTAACGTACAATTTGGCACAGTAACTCTGATGACTTGGTTTAAGTCTTCTAGGTGTCGTAGAAATCTTTGGGGGAGACCTATTTAGCAGTAGATGTTTTCGGCTGAAATAATGATAATAATAAGCCTTCATTGAGCACTAACGATATTTTATACTATATATTATTTTATTGATACTATGTATTTGATAAATATCATGTATGATTACTTTTTTTTACCACGATTTTCTGATTCTGTAGAGTCACAAGTTTTAGTTAGTAATAACTAACTTCTTAACAGTTTTATTATTATAAAATCCAAGATTAGTGTTATTATTTATATGTAAAATTTTCTCTCAACTCTGTATTTTTTTTTTGATATTGTGTTGTTATTATTAAGTAAGATTAATCAATCTTTAACTTGACTTTGTATTTAATTTGACTTATTTCGACTCCTTTGATTTATTAATTACTTGATTAATTTGGCATGTAGGTACTGTTTAGTTATTATTTGATCAACTTTTAATTTGCCTTATATTATTTGACTTTTTCTTAACATTATTTAAATTAATTATAATAGCTGACAGTTGTAGACTATTTATGAATCATTATTATTGAATTTAATTGAAATTTATTAATTATATATACTTTTGATTATGCAATTATAGCGAATGTTATGTACACTTGAAAAGACATACATATCTGATTAATTAATTTATTGTCTTCTAAATGTATATAAATGTTAATATATATGTTATTAGTGTGCTTTTATAAATAATTAAATAAAAATAAACCATAGGGTCTCTGGCAATGCAGTCAAAACTAAAGAGAGTTAGATTTTTTTTTGACGACGCGTTTGGCTCAGTCTGTAGTGACCCTACTTGCGGTGCCAGCGGTCGCTGGTTGGAGTCTCGCTGGGGGCATTCATTTGTGTGATGAGCACGAATGTTTGTACTCCAGTCATGAGTGTTTATATTTATAATATGTATGTATTTAAAGTTATATATGTGTAGTGTATCAACTATCTGGTATCCATACCACAAGCCTCGTAGCTTACCATGGAACCAGAGGGTGATGTGTGTCAATGTCCCAACATATTTATCTATTATTTATTTATTTATTTATAAAACAGTAAAATTATCAACGCTATCGTTTTCGTTTTAACTAAAACAAACTCGTACATCTTCGGCCCGACAATGCAGATGCAACGAAAGAGGATACATATCTTAGATATCTTGATTTATGAATCTTAAATCATGTTACATTTTATTGCATTTTCATCTCGCTATACTATTACAAAAATGTTATTTAGATTTATGTGAATGTACATAAAATATTTGCTTTGTGTTTATATTCTCTTCATTTTTATCCCAAATGTATTTTTTATATATATAAAATTATTATTCCAATAACGTTATGAACACTTTTCTTCATCTTTTTAAAGGAATAGTTAGCATTGCATTCATCATCATTAATTGTTGTACATTGTACGATCTAATCTAATTATTTCAACCCTTTCACAATTTTTCTTGAGAAATACATTTACATATATGTACATACTAGCGGCTCACCCTCGCTTCGCTCGGGTTCGTCGCTAGGTACGTTTTAAATAGATATAAAAAGAAAAAATCTTTCTTTCTCACATTTTAATTATATGTTTTAATACTTACCTATTCCGGACTAAGAGAAATCCAAAAATTAAAATATCATAAAAATTGGAACGCGGTCGAACGGGATAAAAAGTATCCTATGTCCTTCTCCTGGCTCTAAACTACCTCCCTGCCAATTTTCAGCTAAATCGGTTCAGCAGCGTTCTTGAGTTAAAGTAACATTTACATATATGTACATATATAGAAAAAATCTTTTTATGGTATGTATTCAGCCCTTTTTTAATATCCCACTGCTGGGCACGGGCCTCCCTTCAATACGAGGGGCATCAGGCCGTAGTCCACCATGCTGGCCAATTGCAGGTTGGCGGACTTCACATGTCTTTCGAAAACTTGGTGGGTTCTCTCAGACATGCAGGTTTCCTCACGATGTTTTCCTTCACCGTTAAGACAAGTGTTAATCATGTTGGAAATGATTCGCACATGAAAATATCAGAGGTGCGAGACCCGGGATTTGAACTCGCTTCACTCGGTTTCCCAAGCGAGCGCGTTACTACTGGGCTACCACTGCCTTTTTTTTATGGTGTATACGAGTATAAATATGTCAAGACACTGACTCTAACGGCGGTGGTGTTTTGCAATATACCTCGTTAAACTATTTCATGTACAATACATATTTTCTGGCCTATTAATAGTCTATGAAAAAGAAAGGGAGTTTTGTATAAAGGAAGGAAAAATCAACAAATCCAGTTTTACATTTATAATTTTTAATTTATAGTAAGGACTAGCGACTTACCCTCGCTTCACTCGGGTGCGTCCTTAGTTACGTATTATTTTTTTTGAGCGGAACCCTATTTTTTTTTCTATAATAAAAATAGCATATATTAACTCTTATAACTCCTTATAACACCAGCTAGCTGCCTGTCAATGTCTCTTCAAAATCAGTCAAGCCGTTTCGGAGTATAGCCGGAACAAATAGATAGACGAAAATTTTAAAAATTCTGATTTTTTTCTAAGTACTGTATATAATTTTAGATGCATTTAGTAAAAAAAAATTGACATTACAAACAAACACTTCAATTTTATTTATCTGTACAGATAAAGGATTCCTCTAGTTTAAGATACTAATAGATATGCTTTTTTGGCATACTAAAAAGCTCTAACTAGTCAATGCAGCCTTAGTACTTTTTTCTTACATTTTACATTTATTTGAATTCTTAATCTCAAGAAATGCCACTTTTTACGCTGAAAAATTAGATAAACTCCAAAGTAGTAAGTCTTAAAAGGCTTCAAGAAACTAGATTTATTGGTTCAATCATCTCTGCATTCTTAAAGAAATCTACTTCATGAAAGATCAATTATGAAATGGAAGTTAAATAAATAGTACTTATTTGGAAATGATAAGTTAATTTGAAATTCTAGCATTTTTTATATCGACTAAATTAAGCTATTTATCAAATATCTGAAGGTAAACTTATGTTACGCGCCGCTAGTTTATTCGAAGAGATCAAGTACGCCTTCATACAACCTCTGTGGTGTTCGTCTACCCAGGTGCCAGGCAGGCAGGAAAAGTATGACGAGATAGACATATTGATTGACGTTTGAGCGGGGCGTATGATTATCTGTGGTGTTTATAAATTTTATTAATTACTGTCAATATAACGATTTTAACAGGAAAAGTGTTTCATTGTTTCACACTTATTTAGTTCATTACAGATATTTAAAATGTATTCTAATTTGATAAGACGTTAAGAAAATATAAGAAAAGTGATTTTGATTTATACTTAATATTATAAAGAGGTAGAATATGTTTGTTTGCATGCGCTAATCTCAGGAACTACTAATCTGATTTGAAAATTGCATTAAATAGACCCCTTATTGAACGCTATAGATTATATATCACATAATGTATAGTCTATCTATTCTATACTAACCGTTAAAACGTACGTTTTTAATAAATTGAATTGACTAGATTTTTTTAATTGATTTAGTATTTTAAGAATCTTTTTATGTCATTATTCATTCGAACTATAATGTTATGATTGAAATGTTGTAAATCCATACTAATATTATGAATGTGAAAGTGTGTTTGTTTGTTTGTTTGTTTGTTTGTTTGTTTGTTTGTTGGTTTGTCCTTCTTTCACGTCGAAACGGAGAGACGGATTGGCGCGTGATTTTTTTGTCTGGAGATATTTGGAGGGCTGGAGAGTGACATAGGCTACATTTTACAGCGGGAGATTATCTAATTCCCACGGAAAAACACGTTATAATACAATCCAAAAAAAGATTTATGATCAGAATTAATTGAAACTTGATATTATTGCTCTTTAATAAAATAAAATAAATTAAATACGTATTTTAGCATTTTTCGAAATTCATCCCATAAGAGGGTAAAATAGGGGATAAGAGTTTGTGTGAAACCTACCTTTTTAGATATTTTTTTGTAGTTTTAGCGCGAGTGAAGCCGCGGGCTCTGCTAGTTATAAATAAATCTTGAAAACATTGTTAGGACAGTAACTGTATACAAATATGTACTATAATAATCAAATCCATGGTGTTCAGTGTAGGCAATATTGTAAGACTAAAACCATTACTTTACAATAGTATTGTCTACGAGTATAAACGTAAATAATAACTTGATTACCCGCATCTCTCTTCGCGCTGTGCTGTAATTAAAATAGTTACTCGAGAATAGTCTAGATACTTAATAGTGAAATATTTCTCACTAGGTTTTGCCCTCGGTTTTACATTTTAATTCCAACAAAGTTTTTTAAAGCTATTTCCCATTATTCAATCTATATCCTTACCACACTCCATCGAAATCTATTTACCGGTTTAAGCACGAAAAGGTAACAGACAGACAGACGATATATATATATATATATATGTATCGTCTCTCTCTCTCTCTCATTATATATATATATATATATATATAAATATATATATATATATATATATATATAGAGAGAGAGAGAGAGAGAGAGAGAGATTAATTATATAATTTTTAATTTTACTTGTATTTTGTTACTGGTAGTTGATATCAGCGAGATCTCGTTAAGCTGGTCATGATAGCGTTCGTGTACTGAATAAACCATGAGTTGTTTTCAATTAAGCGTAAAAGCCTTCCGTCATAAAAGCGGGACCGGACAATTGATGTGTGTACGTGTGAAATTCTTTTATTATGCTTTGTAAATGTATTTATTATGTTAATAATTTATTTGTATGAATCTTAAAATTAATGAAAAATTTTCGAATGTTAATATTAATAATAATTTCGTATCATAGATAAAAATATTTTGTATTGATTTATCAAATAAATAATCATCGCCGAAGTTTGTCTTCAAAATAGTAAAACTTCTTTAGAATCGTCGTGATTTGAAACTCGATGAAACGGAAATGAAACGGAAATGCGACATTAAAAAGCGATAAACACATAAATATATAGGATTAAGTCGGCGAGAGAACGAGATAGAATACATTGCCATGTTGCCATGGTAACCATTGTTACTGTATATTTATGTCAGATAAAATGTAAAATAGCTTTTAAGCTTTTTTTTTTAGACCGGCATACCCACTAAAACCCAACTTTCCCCTCCCTGCCGCCATGTGGGACGTGGGACGCCACGGGATCGCTTTCGCATACAACCGCGACGCCCCGAAAGCTTTTAAGTTTGGTAAAACCTTATAATTATTATCCTACTTCTGATACTCTATATTTATCTCATTCTCTTGAAGATTTCTTTTATAAGGTTTCATTTTTAGCATGTGTGAATACACACACACGCACTTTTTTTAATCTCTAGAACTTCCTTTTTTCAGGGAATGGGAATAAGTACTAAGTAGAGAAGTCTAAAATATTTTAGCCAATATTGAAATTTTACTTAATCAAAACTAAAAGCCTTTAGTCAATGAATTAAGTGTGTAATAGCGATAGTTAGATGTCTTATAAATTGTACACATATGACATATATATATTCATCTCAAATCTTTGCATAAATTTAACACACAAAGTGTGAAAAGGAGTTCGAATTTCTCGTTGAGACAGTAACAATCTAACTTGCATGTCACGAGAGCAGTTAAAGTGAAATGAATTCCGACTGCCAAGGATGAGGATTACGAAGTTTAAGAGCTACTGAACGAACTGTGAACCCTTGTTCATATAGTTGTCGAAATGTAGGATGAAGTTTGAAGCCCATATAGTACGAGAATCGACGCTAAATATCTACATACTTTAGATGACACGTTTGGCTCAGTTTGTAGTGACCCTACTTGCTGCGCCAGCGGTTGCGAGTTCGAGTCCCGCTGGGGGCATTCATTTGTGTGATAAGCACGAATGTTTGTTCTCCAGTCATGGGAGTTCATATTTATAATATGTATGTATTTAGAGTTATATATGTGTAATGTATCAACTATCTGGTATCCATAACGCAAGCCTCGTAGTTTACCTTGGAACTAGATGGTGCTGTGTGTTAAAGTCCAAACATATTTATTATTATTTTTATTACTTTAGTAATAATTAACCATTTTTTTTGTCCACCCCTTGGTTCAAAAACAACAAAGTTACAAATTCGTGATTACAGTACAAATTCATCTTCTACTAACAAACTCAAAGATTTGACCAAATAATTAAGTAACAAGGTAAAGTTTCTCTTAATAAAAGCTTATTAAAAATATTCTGTAATTTCTGCCTGTTAATTCTTTCTTCTTCTAAATTTGACTGAATTCAAATATTTACCTATCTATATAAAAAAATAACTGTTTCAATTTTTTTATTGATAACACTTACATATCTCTCCAATGGCTACTAAACAAAAAAATCAAAAAAGAAACAAAAAAAACACAAATAAACAAACAAACAAACAAACAAACAAACAAAAAAAACTAAAGAAAATAGGTTGGCGAACGGAGGAGAAAAATGTAATGAACGGTTTTGTCTTGGTCTATACATACGAGTATATAGATACATTAACGACGTGTCACGAACCTACGTGTTCTTGATCCAGTTATTCATGATCGCAATTACAAAGCATTTTTTTTCATCATTTATATATTGTTGTATAGGTATTAAATAGGTATTTATTATGGTATAGGTATTTATACCTTTCTCTTGAATCACTCTATCTATTGCTGAAAACTGCATTAAAATCCGTTGCGTAATTAAAAGATCTAAGCTCACAAACCGCGGGAGCGACTTTGTTTTATACTATGTATCGATATACTTAATACATAAACTGTATCCTTAGTAATATTTATTGTACTCTAATTTTTCTAATTTAAATCTACTTTGCGTGTTTGCATTGGAATCGTAGTAAATTTTATTTTATAAAGGAATACAGAAATCCAATTTCTTTTCAGTCTTTTTCGATTTAAAATATTAGCTTCTGTCGTACAATGGATTAAAAATTAATAAGTTGTACGAAAGTAAGCTTAAGCGAGCTTAAAATAAATTAATTCTACAAATATAAAATTATAGGGTAAATAGAAATCCAGTTTTTAGCTTTTTAATTAATATTTGTTAATCATTGTAGTGAAAATGTATGTACATATCACACTAATATTATAAAGAGGTAAAGTCTGTGAATATGTGATGTTGTAGGGGGTAATCTCTGGATCTACTGAACCGATTTAGATAAAATTCGGTAAGATGATAGTTTGAGACCCTGGAAAGGATATATTGTACTTTTTATCCTGGAAATTATCCCTTAGGGGGGTTAAAATGGGGATGAATGTTTGTATTGGGAAGCAAGCTACAAGCTATATATATATGTATATATATATATATATATATATATATATATATATATATATATATATATATATATATATATATGTGTGTGTGTGTGTGTACGTATGTATGTATGTAATATGTATGCGTGTCTCACTGACACCATATGTGTATAATGCTGAAGGATAAAAGTTTGATGCCTGAGCTTAAATGAGCAGAAATAAATAAATGTGCCACTTGTGAGTTGTGGTCTTAATTTCGAGGTCGAAGAAAAAAATTGTTAATGCCAAAATTTCATCGATTTACTCCAAGCCGTTGATTAACAAACACTTTTACATTTATTATAACTATTATATGCCTAGTGGACAAAAGTAGTCCATAATCATTATTGAACCTTTAGAAATAATAATATTGAACCAATTTGTACTTACTACTAACCTATTTATATAAAAAAAACTGTTCTGATTTTTTTCATTAAAAAAACTTCAGCTCGTCAATAACTACTAAACAAAAGTAAAAGAAAATTGGTTGACAAACAGGGGAGAAAAAGGTACTGACTGAACTATTTTTTAGTTTGCCTATTTATTATAATATATAAATATAAATATCAGTAAAAATAATTACATTAAATAAATGTGATTACAAAGAGCTTGTTAGTGCGCGAAAGATCAGTTTGGATACAAGTATATAGATAACATTATTTAGCAGTATCCAGATAGTTGAAAAGCAGAGAAAGTGAAGTATTAGCATTATAGTATACCTACGTATAAATTAAAAACTTAAAAAACGCCTACACAAATTAATTGTCATTTAACGATTACACTGGCACGCGTGAAGCACTTAATCGAGTAATCATACACCAAAATGCCTTATATCATTTTGGAAAAGAGCTGATACTCTTACACTGTTGGAACGATATTAACCAAACATAGCTGAGAAACTGGCTTTCAAATGAAAAACCGGTTTGAAATCGGTCCATCCATTTGAGAGCTACGATATCACAGACAGACAAACACACAGAGACAGACAGACATCGACGTCAAACTTATATATAACACACGTCTTTTTGCGTCGGGGGTTAAAGAACAGCTCCAGCTAACACAACCTTACAATTTATCTACAATGTTACGCGACGCAGGATTACAATATAAATGTATTGCTTGGGAACTTTACCACATCTCGTAAATTCACACGTCCATCACAACGTTTACTTTCGGGCATCTCTGAACTGTTTGTAACTTTGTATACGTACATAGGAGCAAAGAATGTTACTTTACGTTATGTTTTAACGTTTAGTATAGATTTCTCAGAGATGAGATATATTCCCACGGTAAAAATTATCCTATATGTTGACACGGATAACAAGCTAACATCATATCAAATTTCATCAAAGTCTGACCGGTGGTTTTCTCGTGATGTTTCCAGACAAACAGACAGACAAAAATCCTAAAAGCTATAGATTTGGCCTCTGTATCGATAAGAATGATTATTTCAATAAAATTTCCAAAAAAATATTTATGTACAGATTTTAATTCAGAATATTATTATATGTATAGATTATATTATTCTGACATGGTAAAATTAGTCAAATTAATAAAAAAAATACAAATCGTGTAATTCATTTTTTATAATATTTTTTCATGGTTATGGTTAAATATAATAAATTCATCGCATTCATAGGTGCGGTAGTCGTAAACTTTTTACCACCCTACGATTATGTATTGCTTTCATTGCATCATTTACATTTTTTTCGTATTCCAAAATCTCGATAGGATTTTTTATTATTTCTACCACTGTACGCTAATCAGACTATAATAATACGAAGTATGTGTTTGTCTGTGTGTGTGCAAGTACACGTGTGCGTTACACGAAATGGGATAAAGTTTAGAACACAGACTATGAACTAGAATAACACACAGTCTACTTGTTAATCATGAAATTTACCAAAAGGCTACCTTTTGATCTGAGCCGATTATTTTCTAAAAGATACATATTTATGTACATACATATTATATTGTATGTAAGGAAAAACCTGTACATTTGTGTCAAGTCGCAAAAGGCATCTAGGGACGCATTCGAGCCATTCAAGGTTAAGTCACTATTAGTGATTAATAAAATTAGCGGAGTTAAACCAAGTGGAATCCCTAGCTGCCCTTAAACGTCAAATAATTAATCAATAGGTACCAATAATACTATCTTAGCCAATAAATTAAATTATACCACCAAATACAATTATTATGTAACTAAATATAAAAATTGGCTAAAATATTTAATTTTTAATACAAAATTGTCTTTTTATTTTGTTATTCCACTTATATCTGGTGATTGAAAAGTCACCCCATATAGCTTCAGTTAAACTGCAATAAACCCACGACGTCAACGAACCAGAGAAAAATTCAATAAGTGAAGTTGAATTTCTTGCAAGAAATATCAGGGTCCCGTGTCTCTATACTGACAACCTCTTAGGGGATATTTATAATGGTAGTTTCCATTACCCGAAGTGGCTGTCTGAGGGCTGATGCATGACGCACTCGTGAGAAAATATTAATAATACCGAGCTCTTTACTCGATAGCTGTAGCGTTCAAAATTATGTGGCCTAGTTATTGGAATTGTAAAGTACTCTTATGCTTACGAAAAATACAAAAATTTAGCTTTTAATACGTAGTTTTAATTTTTTTTATTTGTTCTCTGTTTCTGTACTTAAAATAAATAAAATAAAAATTATATCTTGTTGTAAGTTATTATTATATTGCTTATATTTTAGTAAGAGTATTTTATGATTTATTATAAAAATGCAAATTGGCTGATTAAAATTTATAGATCCTTACCTGTATATTAACACTTCCAGGTAAATTTCTAAGAAATTAGTTAATATTCTAAGAAATCTATTGTTAACTGACACGCTGGCGTATCCGCGGTTGTGGAGGGATTAAAATTCTACATCATACAAACCATTTGCTCTTAGGCATCATTGGAAAAAAATCGAACGCAGTCAAAAACTTACACATCATAACTGCAATGAAACTATACTCGTTTTTAATGATCTCAAATTATCTATGTGTTTTTAACTAGATTATTTTATTTATATCACCAAAAAAATCGTTTATAATTAATTTTATTTAAATAACATACACATCTACCTTAAGTATCAAGATTTCCTATGCAAATTTTTTCGCCCACTTAAGAGTTGATTGTATAAAAAATATGCCACACCTTTCTTTCTTATTAACATAAAAAAGAAAAATTTGTATAACAAAGAAATAACTATAAGCCCATTTTAGAAAAAAAATAACAAAGAAATAACAGTTACTAGCTGTGTAAAAGGTACTGATATGCCCTGGTTTGACCCTGTTTATACTGGTGGTATTCAAACTAACATACCTCAATTTATCTTACTCCCACAAAATAGATTCTACTCCCACAACAATTATTATGTACAAATAGCTCTATCAGATCGAAAAGTCCTTTTTTCATCATTGGGAAATGTATAAAGGGAGATGTGGAACTCGTCGGCTAGAAAAACTGCAGCGTCTGAAAGGAGCGTCGCAGGCTTACCAAGGCAGATCACAACAACCATCTGGCTGCTCCTATGGTTCACTCTACGCTATCAGAGAAATACCAGAAGCAACCCGTATGGTACACCACCCACCGTGGGCCATCTGCCAGTGTGCCTCTTGGCTTCACGTCAGGCTGGATTGCCGGAAACTAATAAGCTCCATATCACGATGAGGTAAACACACAGCGAGATGGAGAGAGAACAGTCCTGAGTGTGCGCACAATTCATCAAAATGTCATGTTCGTAACCAAATTAACGCTTTAAGTCCGAACATACGGACAAATAAAAATAAAGAAATAACTAAGATTATAATTTTATTTATGCGTATGATTTTATATATTATAAAATAGTTTAAATGTAAACAACAATAAATATCAATTTGATTTCGATTTCAGTTTAGTCTGTAAAATTCACATGCAATATGCTTTAATTAGCCATAATGAACCCGCCGCAGGCATGACTGAATTTAAATAAGTGAAATATCAGAGCCCATCTACATTTAAGTACCTACAATAATATTATTATGTAAAACTGCATCAAAAGCAAATATTGAACATTTTCATGTAAAAATATTATTTCTACTTGTATATCATTTGTACTTGACCAGTTTGTTGTATAACGAGTATAACAGGTGGTATTTATTAATAATATTTTCTCAAAAATTGTAAATTAATGACAAATACTATATAAAATTTTCTCCTTTTTTTATTTAAAGTAAGCGTTCTGTATGGAAAATATTTTTTTTATTTATCTATTTATTATTGAATTTGGAGTAGGGTTTAAATGTTTTGATCTAAAAGTAAATATCTGTATACCTTCAAAAGCTTAACGTTTTATACAGATTATCTTTTAAAATAAAAATCTTTATTGGACACGTTTTAAAGATTACAATTTATAAACGAAATTTAAAATTTATTTATAACGTTCATACAGTAAGTAAATTATGACGTTAGCTCAAAAAGTTCTTACGAGGTTTATTACAGTCTTACTTTCTATTACATTATACTTACTATTATTTACTAACATTGACGACACGCTTGGCTCAGTTTGTAGTGATCCTACTTGATGTGCCAGCGGTCGCGGGTTCGAGTCTCGCTGGAGGCATTCATTTGTGTGATGATTACGACGAATGCTTGTACTCCAGTCATGGGTACATATTTATAATATGTATGTATGCACTTATTTAAAGTTATATATGTATGTGTAGTCTATCAACTACCTGACATCCATAACCTAGGCCTCATAGCTTACCATGGAATAAGATGGTGTTGTGTGTTAATATCCTATCACATTTAATTTAATATTAACTATACATTAGTAAAGCTTTAAGATAAAGTAGTCTCAGGTGCTTCACTAGGTGTCTTTTTGCCCCTACATTTTATTGCTTTATTTCAAACCTTTTAGTCCGAGCCAATGAAGCAACTCAACGGACAGTGTTTCTCGTGTAGAAATAGCCTATAGCACTCTTTACATCTTAAAAATAATGCTGTAGCTTGAAGGTTCGAAAGAAACAAGTATTACGTCGATGGAGTGTAAAAATTTAAAAATTGTATTAAATGGCAAATTTATGCGTTATGTCATAGAATTATACCATGTTATTCCCATATATTTTTAGATGAGGGCTTCCCCATGATAAATACTATAAACCTTTCTATACACGCAGCATACAAAGCGAAGCCATATAACCCGTATATGATAAGGATACCCATCTAATAAAAGCCGCAAGGCATGTAAGGTACCTACTTTTGGTCAGTGGGTAAATAATAAATACCCAGAAGGGTTGCCTGTGATGGATGTAGCGTTTCCGTCGTCCGTCATATTGAAACCCACGAATTGTGACATAAATTCCATTTTTTTCCACTCGAGCTGTAATTTTGGCAACTAGGAAATATTTTTCTTTTTCTCTTGGCTAGGATTTACGGCTCAAAAATGTATAAAATTTTTATTTCATTTGACTGCGGTCATTTTAATAATTCAATTATTTATACTCTTAACTAGCGACTCACCCTCGCTTCGCTTGGGTTCGGTTGGTACGTTTTAATGGTTAGCATGAAATACAAATCTTAGAATTTCTCGGTTTTTCTGTACTATAATATGCATGTATTATACATATAAACCTTCCTCTTGAATCACTCATTAAAACTGAAAACTGCATTAAAATCCGTTGAGTAGTTTAAAAGATCTAAGCGAACAGACAGCGGAAGCGAGTTCATTTTATACTATGTAAAAATAAAATAATACCAGTTTTAATATTTTTAAATTTAATCGGTATAATGTTTTGAATAAAAAAAACGATTAAAAATGTATTGTATTCAAATATTTCTCATTGCAAGGTAGATTGAGATATCTTGGTAACGTTCACGTTGCACTACATTATTTGCAATGTAAATTGTGTTTGACTAAGACGTACGATATAATGGAGCTGTGGTACTAGGTATTGACTATTGGTTGCCTAATACATATTATGTATCAGGCTTAGAATAGTTACTTGAAAAAAAAAATGACGTCAGCCATATTTTATTGTTTACACTAAAATATTATTAGTGAAATTCTCTTTTTTATTATTCATTACTTTTCTACGTACATAGGAATAATACTAAAAAATATTAAGCATTTTCACAGATTAACACTATTTCGGGCTACTACAATTCTAACGAAAAATAGCGACGATATCAAATTTAAAGGTGTCTTAATTTAAACACAAACTTCTTGTCTAAAACAAAAATCTTATCTAAAAATAAAGAAAGCACATGTAAAGAACAACAGGCAAATCAATTAATTTTATTTTTAAATCCTTTTATGGACCTGGACCTTTTATGGACTGCTGCCTCCTGAGATGCAAAATGTTCTATCACATATATTTTAAAATGTTTTAACATTAACAAACGAAACCTTACCTTAAAAATGTAAAATAAGAAGAAAAGGCAAATAATATTACTCGATTAAATTATTGTTCTACTTATAAATAACAATATTTTAAAATAAAAAAATAGGTTTAAAAAAACTTTTTACGATTATTCTAGAGTCTAGACTATGTAATATCACACAAATTCTAGCAATTATACTTAAAAAACGAGCGGAAAAGCGAGCAGAATATAGTATCCAAATATTCTTCTAATCCTAATCGCTTTAATGATCATTAAAAATAAAAGTCAATAAATATACTGAGTATTACAACAGTAAATAATTAATTGTAGCTAATGTTATAAGTAGAGTCGAACAAAGCCGATTACACATTGGGAATGTTCAGTAATTTATTATGAATTTGTCATTTCAAATATTCTATAAATATGTTAAATTCTTATTATATTATTAAATATTTTCAATTTTTTTATATATATATATATATATATATATATATATATATATATATATATATATATATATATATATAATTATAATGAAATAGCAGTCTAGATTTTACATAAAACTACAATGCTTTTCGATCTATTTGCGGATTTATTTTGATTTTTGGTTGATGACGTTTCGAGTGCTTTACAGCGATCATGGTCGCGGGAGAGACTAAGGTTGTAGACGTTTTAAAGTCGTCGTCGGTTTAACTTAAAATGCCAAATATTCACGTAAATCTATGAAAGTATTAGCAGTCTAGAGTTAAAATTAGGTAATGTTATCGTACACTGCCTCGGAAAGCACATAAAGCCAATGCTCCTTGCCTTGATACCTTGATACCTTGAGCCTTGATACCTCTCCGGTCATGTTTCCATCCTAAATGAAGTTTAGTCGAGAAATATAAAGAACAAATCTGATTGCGTACTATGATACAACCAATAACTTCAATGAAGAAAAAGAAGATCAATGCTCTTAGTCTTTTTACACTTAACCAATAAGGATAAAAGTAAAATCATTTGAATATCGGAGACCATCTCTGGAACTATTGTACCGTGTATTCTTAGTACGCGTACTAAGAATTAATAATACAAAGCAACATTATCAAACTTAAACTAGTAGTAGAATTAGCGTAAACTAATTTTACAGAGTTTATGTATAAAAGTCTCGTGTGTCAATTTTTTATTTTCACTCACGAAACAATGATTATGTCTAAAGTTACACTAAAATAAGATTTTACCGTTACTTTCTCCTACTAGATTATTAAAAATATGAAGAAGAAATTGCCTTATTATATTCTATTTTCTAGTCTACTTTACAAATAATTGACTTTAATAAAGAGGTTGTACATAAAAATAGTAAATATGAATAAAACGTATAACGCAATGCTAAAAATTTCTAAAAAGAATATCATGTCTTTTTATTAAAGAAATACAAAAAATTCCTTCACTAAAAACTGTGTTCAAAGTTTCACATAACCTAACAATTTAAGAATTTCAACGAAGAAAATTCGCTCAGCAATGTACAATACGCCTAAAAATTTCTTTTATTACATTACAAGAAATTCCTGCGAAGGCCGCTTGGACTTTATGGCGTGCGGTTTCATCCATTATTGTAGAACCGAGTTATAAGTGGAGGCCCTGTGGGTCAAAGAGAACTTGATTCTATCACCTGCCGGTCGCTTTGACTCGAATATTGGCTGTGATATGCTGACATTACCCGAGATACGTTTATTGGAAAATGGAAAGGCATGAATCCGATAACGTAATACTGTCTATACTATTTGGCCGGCGTAGGGTAAATTTTTGTACATATATGTTTTATTAAAAGTCAAAGTTAAACTATATTCATGAAAAAAATTTTGAAGACTGATTGACTACATTTGTAGTAACATGTCTCGTTACTTATATAAGACCACAATTCACCTACAAATCGGCTCATAATGAGCAAAAATTGGAAATTAGCAGAAATACGCAAAAAAATCCTCCTTTGTCGACCTTGATCTTATAAAACGTAAAAATAATTATAAATACAAGAATAATACGTAGAATCATTATGAATATTGGGTATACTGGGCACGGACCAAAAGGATTTTAGAACGATTAACGATGAAATAATCAATAGCATGAAAAAAAGGATTACAAATTTTATGGGAAAACAATGCCTCTAAGCGTAATTTTATTTGATTTATCAAAATAAAAATGCCATTTAAAATAAATTAGATACCGTGAGGAAGTAACGTAGCGCGTAGCACAACATTATTTATTTACCTACGTAAGACTGTTTTGGTACTGGGCTTATTCCCCCTTTAACAAACTCAGCCCAAATCTTATTCTTTTAAGTATAAACCAATAAGACAAAAGTATAAACCAATTTTAGATCGTATTCGATACCACGGACGTGATATCTTTAATAAAACTCATCGGATTAAGCATCCTCACTAATATTATTAGAAAAGAGAAATTGAATTATTTGATTAGTCCCACTTTTACGTAAACGTGGTTCATAGAGAAGTTTTAAGAACAAACACTTTTTTCTGTTTCAGTATGCGATATTATTGGCGAAAAATTAAAATATTAAAAAAAATGTGCACGCAATTTTATTCGAACTATATCTGCCATTTATTTTGCATCCTAATTTCTGTTCTAAATTGATGTATTTCCGCTTTTAGTATATTTTTTATAATTTTAGTTAGTACAGATAGATTTAGTGCCTTGTGATTCCTCTCTCATATTATGCATCGTAACTTGATCAGGACAGTAAGGTAAAAACTGAGGTAACAAAAATCTATACCTATACTATCTATACTAATATTATAAATATGAAAGTTTGTGAGTATGAATGTATGGATGTTTGTTACTCTTTCACGCCAGAACGCCTGAACGGATCTGGATAAATATATAAAATTCAAAGTCCTTACTGACTGACTGATACATATGTTATAGAAATTTGAAGTTTGTTCTACGTTAAGTGTAGGTATCCACTAAGTAAGGGATGTTTTGAAATTTCACCCCTAAAAGGGCAAAATGGGGGGGGGGGGGGTTCAAAACCATCCCCCAACAGAGTCCAACAGGGCTTCGAAAATCTTACACGGCATGTTAGATAGGCGCATGGTGCGAGCGGCAAGGGGACGCAGTGCATGCGAGAAAGAGGCGGTTTTTCTGTATTAATTACTTATAACATAAAGCCAAAGATTTTTTTTGTAGTTTTAACCTCGAGTGAAACCGCGGTTTGTGCTAGTCCCATATATGGGAATTGATTTCGTTACATTGAGGCTAAATATGCTTTGCCGAGTAATAAATACCTCACTTTAACAGATAACTATCATCCTTAAAGAGAAGTGTGATAGCCCTTATATTTACGGGAACGTATGTAATTAACATTTAGGCAAATAGGTTACAACATAATTGTCAATAATATGTAGGTGCAATGAATATACTAAAACTTTATACAAAAAAATTATGGAAAAGTTTCTATATCTGAAATCTATACATATAATAAAATTCGGAGTCCAATCTGTACATTAAATATTTTTTTGGAAAATCTTATTGAAGTAGTCATTATTATCGACACAGAGGCCGAATCTATTGTTTTTAGATATTTGTCTATCTGTCTGTTTGTTTGTTTTTCTGTCTGTCTGGGAACGCATACTTTTTACGCGTACTCTAGGACGTAACTAGGACAAACCCGAGGCGGAGCGTTAATGAGTCGCTAGTCTCACACATTATTTAACATAGAAAATTAATTGACTTTTAATACAAATGGATCCTCTGTACATCAACTAATATAATATTTATTAACTTAATACTAAAAGAACCAAATTTATATCATTTTTGTGCAAGTCTATCATTGTTATTGCTCAGTGCTTATCTTCATATTATTTTTCAAACAACTTCACGTAAAACATGATAATGTGAGTATATAGTATAATATGTACATACTTAATGTCTGCGCAGTCCAGAAGTAACATAAGGTTGGTTTAAATATGAATTAATTTCCATATAAATAACCTACTCAAGAAAAATAGCCCATTTTCTTTTTTAATATCGTTGTTATTCCATATGCGTCATGGTCACTGCTCCATATGTCATACGAAACGGGGTATTTAGACGAAGTAATTACCTTAATGGAACACATTTACTTTCACAGTAACATTTATCTTGTTTGTTCATAAGTTCGATTCTCATGTAGAGTAAATTGTTATATTAACAGTACAATATTCATTAAGACTTTATTAAAAGGATGTAGTGACATTAGTATGTTCTTAAAATGTAATTTCAATTTAATAAACATAGTTGACTATACAAAACAAGACCAGAATTTATGAATCATTTCAAATCTTTAAATCAAAAAGAATGAGAATGATTCAACATTGTAACTATCCTGGGAAAAAAAAACTTAGATGTGTTTATGTTACAGTCAAAACTATATTTTAGTCAAACGTAGTTTTGACTGTAACATATACACAATACAGTAAACACCAAGAAGAGCTGTTATAATTTATTATTTTTGTTAGTATAATGTCTAAAATATATACTGTCATAATGTTCATCCATTAAATATCCATTATATATAATATAATCTTTATAAATCTTTTCCATAAAAGGACGTTTATAACGTTCTAATTATATTAAGAGACCTTGAGACATTTAACGAGGTATCAAATATGACGCGCGTAATGTGAGTGAGCAAATTCAATGAAAGTAATATATTCGTAATTTTATTAGAATATTATTTATTATATATCTTATTTTTGTGACCTTAAGTTCAATTTGGCTTGGTAAATTAATTTTACGTTATAAATGAAATTTTATACTCATTTAAAATTTATGTAACTAAAAATTAAAATAAAATAGAATGTTTCACTCAGCCGCCATATTGAAGTACAATATCTTTCATATCAACTAAGACCGCTTAGATTAGATAGCAGTACCTACTTATTACCGGCTCCAGATTAATCTCATGAAATCGAACCCATTATTTCTGACGTAGAATCCAGTGCTAATCAGCCCCGTACAAACAAAATCCATCGACGAGTTCACCAATAAATAAATATAAAACACAAAAAGTAGCTTTCCTTATCAACCTATTGTACAATTATTTCTTTACTAAAGAGGGTTAAAAGAACAATTTATTAAAATCATGATTACGATCTTCATTATGCTACGCTTGCTTCATAGAATACCAGAGGAAATAAGGGTAGCAATTTTTTCTAGAGAATCTTTTGGAAAGAAAACTGCCTCGAATTATAATGGCCTGATTAAAAGAGATCACGTTTTATATTGGTTGTTTTAGTCCATATGAAAGTGTGAAGTTTCAGACATCTGTGAAATGTTAATAATACAGTTATAGTAGCATCGTACATATCAAGTACTAGCAGAAGCCGTGGTTTTGCTCGCGCTAAAACGACAAAAAACTTTTTGGCTTTATGCTATTAGTAATAATGTATGGAAGTCTGCCCGATTTCTTGACATTTATGATTACTGCTCCACCCCTTGGGTAGTAGCATGATGATATATAGCTTATAGCCTTCCTCAATAAACGGGCTATCTAATGCAAAATTTTTCAAATCAGATTAGTAGTTTCTGAGATTAGCGCGTTCAAATAAACAAAGAAACAAACAAAGACAGCCTCTTTATAGCATTAGTATAGATTTATAGGAGACTTTTTATAAGGAAATGTAAAGCTTGTTTATATTTTTATTTCATGTTTTCCTTTATTAGAATAATTTTATGATTTATGTCAGTATTATATTAATGGTGAAAATTTAATAATTATATTGACTTACAAAAATTTCTTCTATACATTATTATAATAATATTATTATATATATATTGTAACTAAGCCGAATCTGTACATTAAATATTTTTTGGGAAATCTTGTTTAAATAAACATTATTATCAATACAGAGACCGAATCTATAGTTTTTAGAATTTTTGAAAAACCACTAGAGGGATTTTAATGAAATTTGGTATGTTAATAGCTTGTTATCCGGATCAACCTATAGGATACTTTTTACCGCGGGAAAATATCTCATTTTTGAGAAAAAATACAAAAATTGCAATGTAAGAATTTGGTTTTTGGTCATCTGAACGCGGGCGAAGCCGCGGGAAATGCTAGTTCTAAAATAAAGAAAGAAGGAAGGGTTCACAAAGTTTGTATGAGGAACAATATTTTACAGAGGTCAAATTAAAACAATACAGCTCGGCGAAGCCGGGATAAGCTGCTAGGGCACTTAAAGAGGTGCTAGTTCAACTTTTATAATACACATATTAAAATTATTAATGTACCTTCTAGGAAACATTTTCATGCCAGCCTTTATAACCTAGTAATTTTCAAATGCAAAATAACTCCAGGAATCTGTTTTCGAGCAAGCGGAGAACTAAAAGTATATCTTTAATTTATTAACTAAAAGTATAACTTTGCCTTGTATGGGCTGGCACCGATTTCGAAAATATTTGATTAGGTATCTATTTAATAGGTAGACTTTAATTACTTAGCCAAAACTAACCGACTTCGAAAATATTTGATTAGGTATGTATAGTAAATGAAAACTACCAAACAGTTATTTTTTACTTTTTAGTGCTTTTGTTTGAAGTCGGTTTTTATTTTTTTGTTAATAAGTTTTTATTGAAGTTAAAACTTAACTATTAAAATAAGACTTAATAAGACTTTAATACAATATTATTATTTGACTAGCGACTTACCTACTTACTTCGCTTCGCTCAGGTGCGTCTGCGGATTTAGTTCTCCTACTTCTTTTTCTAAAAGGAATGTTGCCTAGGTTACTCCTTATAACATCAGCTATCTACCATTAAAAGTCCCATCAAAATCAATGCAGCTATTTCGGAAACTAACTGGAACAAACAGAAAGATAGACAAGCAAAAAATTTAAAAATAGATTTTTTCTTATTAGTATCGTATATACTTTCTGCGTACTTATACGCAGATAACAAATGTGTGCATTTGTATAAATCTTCTGTTCAAAGGTCTTAAAATATTCTAGTACTAGATAAAGTTTCTCAGCGACATTAAGTTTTATGTCAGTTAGTTCTATTTCAATATCTAATAACAAAAGTTGTATAATTTCAACTTCGACGATAAAATTGATTGTTATAGAAGATATGAAAGCTAGATAATAAGTGGTAAATAACTTTGCAAGTAAGAGTGAGTTGTAAAATTTGTAATCGACTGAAGATAATTTTGGTAACTCCACCAAGTTAAATCGTACTAAATTTGCTGGTTTACGTGCTAAGCTATCGATAATTTCAAATCCTACTGCTTGTGAAATCAAAAACTTGTTTAATTTGTTAATACTTTTTATTTAATAAGAAATCCTTTCCCCTTTTCTCCATTAAAATCTTATCTTATAATATTAAATGAGCAATTTTTATATATATATAAATTTATTTCGTGTATCTCGTAAACGACTTGAATTGAAAGCTCGATTTGAATCTAATTTTGTATTTAGACAAACAAGGCTTTTTAAATTTAACTTCAACGATGTATTTTCTGAACAATTTTTGTCTTTTTATGACTCTTAAAATGATTAATATAAATTAGGCAAAAATTGTATAGAGTTTTATTTATTAATTTATTGTATTATTATTTCAAGTGTAATATTGGTAAAAAAAACTGTGTGATTAAATTTTCGACATAAATAATAATTATAATGCTTGATTCGCTGCAGTATTTAATTAAACACTAGTCTCAACCGCACCAAACACCAGGCACTCCTTTGGTTTCAACGGAAATATATAATGTGTATTATTATAAGTTACGAAACGATTACGATACGACATCTTACAAGATTAGATAAGGTTTATTTTTAAGTATTTACCATTTACACGACGTTTCTACAAAATTAAATTATATTATTTTATGGAATAATTATTTTCTTTCACTGTTCATTATTTTTTTTAAATATAACATATTTTGTTAATTAGTACCTTAGTTTTTGTTTAAAAGAAACAACTTATCATATAATGAGTTTACTAATAAAGTGATCAAAAATAGGGAAACTATATTATAATATTATTTTAAAAGAAATATAAAAGAACAGGAAAATTGCAAACATTTTAAACTAAATTTCATGTATATTAAATACCTACTAGTATAATATAATAAAAATTCATATGTATGATGTTTAGAGTTTAGACAAGCCTAAAAAGAGGAAATTTTGTTAGAAATTATTTGTATATGTCTATAAACAAATAATTTCTAAAAGAATGCTTCAATCAATTAATTAAAAGTATACGTGACATGTTACCTACATATACATATATATATCTACTATAAATGTTATAGCGTTAAAAACATCCCGTCTCGTCCCGTGTCAACGAAAACGGCGTCGAGTAATTACAAACGCCGCATTGTTGAGCATTATCACGTCATGGTGTTTTCATTAGTCGTGTAAACAATTTTAATCGTCCCCAATACAGACACACCCTAATGCAGACCCTCGCCCGTCCATTGTTTTAATTATTATTTGAAATATTTCAAATCATGTACGGTTTTAATTTTCTACATGTTTGTTTTGTGCCGTTTATCCATCTTTTATGGCAGATGGCTCTAAGGTGTTTTATACTTGTCAGTAATATTTTTAGATTATTATAAACTAGCCTCTTGCACACAACAGTTATTGTGAGTATACTTTAGAAGATAGACATGCTACTACTGTGAACTTTTCTGTAGGCCTTTTTAAGATCTAAAATATTCTTATACATTGTTTTCTTGCATATTTCTATCTATCTCTTCAAGTTTAGTCAGCAATAGCGATATAAATGACAACGTGACATAACCATTTGTTTTCTCGTTGAAATAAGAGATTTTCTTGTAAAGTATCGAAAACATTTGACCCAAGTAATACTTTAGTATAGTACAATTATCACTACCTACACAAAATTTTGTTAAAATCCGTTCAGTAGGTACTTTTTGCGTGAAACGCGCAAACGCGTTTTTTTTTAATATTTCATGTAGATACTTACGTAGGTACAGATTTCGTTTTGTTACAAAATTACAATAATTATATGTATAGATGCAAAAGTAATGGAAATGCGAAAGCGAAAGGATGAATCGGAGCGAAGCGATGGTAAGTAAGGAGATAAACATTATAAATATAAGAAAAGTTTGTTTTTGTACTCTTCACGCCTTAACTAATCGTCATGATACATTTGGCAAATTTATATTATCGATAATGATATGAAATTCTATTTCTTTTTATTATATATGTAATACTTGTATAATTTATAATTTAATTATTTATTAAAGAATATAATATATTAATATACGTTCACTCAAATAAGGACGCAGAAAGTGTAGTTGAGACTTGACTAAAGCGAGTACGGGTCGTAAGTAATAACGTAAACTAAGGTTCCACCCGCTCTTTGTTCAGATTTAACTACAGTTCGTGCTTCCTGTAACATCTTTTTGCAACAAACTAATGTTGGTATATTTGTACCTCCGTCAGCCATTACATGTACCGTGATAAAATGTGCCTATTTTTTCCTTCTGCATAAAGTTTATCACCACAGGTTTTTATATACAAATCTATTATTATATTTAATATTGATATAATAACTAAACATGAATTTTAAAAGCAAAGTTTATTCAGTAACATTTTAACGTTTAGCTCAGAGACATATTTTTCCGCAGTAAAGAGTATCCTATATGTTGACCGGATAACCAGCTATCATCATAACAAAATTCATCAAAATCCCTTCAGTGGTTTTTCCATGATGCAGTCACAGACAGACAGACAAAAAATCTAAAAAACTATAGATTCGGCCTGTGTCTTGATAATAATGTATATTTCAATAAGATTTTCAAAAAAATATATTGTAAAATTTATTGTACAGATTCGGCTTAGTTTCAATTTTATTGTATGTATAGATTTTGACAATTTTTGACTGTTATTTTGACAATATTATATAAAAATGAAGAATAATAATAATTTAAACTTTTTTAAGTTGCTTTCAAGTAAAAAATCATAACATTCATTGAAACTTTATTTTAATTAATATCTACTCTACCACTTTCAATATACTAAGAGTCAAATTTAAATAAGAAATCTCATACTACTTTATAATCCATGCCACAGAGTAATTATAACTTGCAATTCTCGTAAGGTATTTAACCAAAGCCACTGAATATCTAATCCGGGTGGTTCATTTTGTTTAACAGATCTATTAATTAAGCTGTAACCTCGATTTACGAGCTATTTGCATTAGTTCGATTTTGGATTGCGGTAGTGAATATTCTCTTCCTACATATTATATACCTGTGTATTATTCAAAATAGACATCGTACTCAGCTAAATTTTATTAAAATCGTATAAGACTAGTTTTAATCCGCGTCTTTACTCGCGGGGCTCGTCGATTAAAAACCTCTATATGTTAATCCATTCATTTAAATCCGTTGAACAATCACTTACAATATATTTGTTTTTATAATAGAAACTAGCGACTCATTCTCGCTTCGCTCGTGTTCGTTACGTTTTAATTTTTTGAGCGGAACCCTAATTCTTTTTCTAAAATAAAAGTAGCCTATGTTACTCCCAATAATATCAGCTATCTTTCAGTGAAAGTCCCGTCAAAACCAGTCCAGCCGTTTCAGAGATTATCCGGAACAAACAGACAGCCAGTCAAACAGACGGACAGACAGACAGACAAAAATTTAAAAATTGTGTTTTTCTTATAAATACCGTATATAATTTCGATGAGTAAAGGTAAATTCAGATTTTTATTTTCTTATAGATAAGATTCATTTTATTTTCTACTGTTCATCTTAGCTTGTATTCATCGTATGGTATTGTGAAGAGGTTTTATGTAGGGAATGGACTCGATAACTATTGCATTATTGTATTGTTAAGTCCAGACCTGTCTGTGAGACAGACGCAACCCAACTCAGACACAAAATTCTTCTATTAAGGATTCCGTGCATCTGATGCACCCACTCGTTACTTCCATACACGTATGTAGGTACACTCATATTAGTCGTACTATAATCGCACGTAGACAAATATATAGAACTAATCTGTTCATGAATAGCAGATTTAAGTTAAAGCGGGTCACTACCCATCGCGTCCATTATTAAGCTTAATAAGTAATAGCGAAAAGAGCAGAGAGTGATGCTCTCTCTTTGTAATCTTTTAAAATATATTTATTATTCATAGTAATAAATTTATAGTAATTTATACGTGTAAATATAATTTACGTTTGTAGAAAAAATATTGTTTAGACCGTTGCAAAATACTAACTATTAGGTATTTCTCTTGCTTTCTCTCAATGAGACATTTAGTAGTTCTTGGGATATGAAATTACTTGCGAAATAAAAACTTTTTAACAAAAAATAAAAACCGACTTCCAGGCACTAAAATGTAAAAAATAACTAAACGGAGATTCATTTAGAACAGATACCTAATCAGATATTTTAGAAGTCGGTGCCAGCCGATGCAAAGCAAATCAAATATATTTTGATACGTAAAATACATATTTACCTATTAGATATTATACCTTAAAATATTGTAGGCTAAATTTTATTTTGCTACAAAAAGCTACCTACGTCTCTCTCCAATGTCCAATCTATCTCTATAGTTCATCAAAATTGGTTCAGTACTTAAGGCGTGTAAACGTAACAAACAAACAGACAGAATCGCTTTAGCATTCACAACATTAGTTTGGATATAAAATCCTAGACAAAACCAGATAGGGTTTCTAGTTATTACTAACAACCTTACCTGGTTTTATATACTTATAATATTTATCGAGACTTAGCAGCAGAAAATAAATTAGTTGCTGAAACTGAAGCATCGATAACTTGTTAACGAGACTAATTTGCAATTTCAAAGTGAATTTCTAATCTCTTCAACTACTACTTAGAATTTAAATAGTTTACTTTAATATTCTTTTCAATATATTAATACTCTTTATCTATTAAAAAGAAAAGAAAAACAGACAATAAGAAAAATATTTTACTAAAGATATAATAAATGAAAATTTTGGTAGCGATACGATCGTTTAATAATATTTACAAAATCATAGGATTGCTAAACAATAATAAATCTACATATTATGTAAGTATGTATATTGTAATTACCAATCAAATCGTTTACTTTTAGATTTAATTCGACTTTTGTCTGTTTGTATGCGAAAAACAAGTTCAATGGAATTTAATACCCCTAAAGCAGAAATAAAATAAAGAATACTTTATTTTAATTTTCAGCTAACTTTGTTACATACCTCTGCATTAATAAAACGGAAATGTATCAAATATAACTTAATAAATGTTACTTTACAAATGATAACACATAAATCAATGTGAGGATTACAAATAAAGCAGAGTCAATGTTAGCGTAATGAGAGCCTGGGGCTCGAAATGTGAACTAAAGTCTAACCTAAGCCAGGGGTCGTCAAGTTTGTTCCGCGTGCCTAGATTTATAATATAACGATAGTTTTGTGTTTTGATAAAGATATTAAATGGTTATATTTAAAAAAAAACACCCAAAAGGTTTTCTGTGTAAAACGTACACCCCTAATATCATAAACGTGAAAGTTTGTGAAGATGTATGAATGAACCAATGTTTCTTACTCTTTCACACAAAAAGTACTGAACAAATTTTGATGGAAATTTACAATTATATAGCTTATACATAAGAATAAAACAGGCGATTATTTATAAAGATATAGAAATACGTGATTGTGCTCCGCGGGCGGAGTCTTGTAAAGATGCTAGTATATAATACAAAGAACAAATGCATTATCGCAAAGATAATATTGACTATGTCGGCCAATTATTTTTTAACAAGAAAGGCACAGGTCCCATTAGGGGTGGAATTTTATTTGAGTATGAAACCTTGAACAAAAGTGTTATATGTTTTCATTGGGAAAAAGAATTATTATGAATTGATCATAATAATAATTGGCAAATATTTTGCTTTATATATACACCGGGCAAAATTTTTATTTATTATTATCATACGAAAACTAAGACGAAAATCAAAGAGATAGCTTTCAACAGGCGAACGTTATTTTACACGCATACGGGTAAGGACAGCCTTCCCTTGCATCTTTCTTACAAAAACCTGTACTATTGAAAAAAATGACTTGCGTGAAACAAAGTAAAACTAACAAAAACACTTTCAATTTTAATATTATGTTTGTATAATAATTTCTGTAAGTAGCACTTTTGAATTTTCAGGCAAATCAGGCCAAATTTAGTATATATTATTATTACTTACAATTCAAAATAGCATCCCGAACTCGCTTCACTCCTTAAGATGTACTGGAGTGTAGTTAGAAACTCTTTGGTGGTCTTTGAATCTTTTAGTTACTTTATACAACATATGTAAATACTTTAGTTATCTTTACTTTCTAACTATAAAAAGCTACACCGACTTAAAATCGATTTATTAGTAATAACAATATATTAATTATTTTAACCGTACAGCATTTATATGATACCACAATTCTTTCCAAATACATCAAGCGATACCGATAAAAAATATATGATAACTATCTAACGGAGTGATGAATAATAGAATAATGAAAATGGTTTTTTGCGAAGATATTGCGTTACTTACACCCAAATTGATAATGATAGTACTTAGTTTAAAATGGAGGGCCATTTTGAAACTAATCAAAACGTAGCCTTTGAATCTATTATTCACATTTATATAATAAAAAAGAATAAACCAACAAACATAATTACGTACTTAGATTTTTAAATGAGTCAGGATAGTAAGTAATAAATAATATTGTTCTTCTAAACATTTTAAATGTAGTAACAATAAAAATTTCTACGTTCTCTGAGGGTATTGTCCCTTTCTAAATCTAATTTGAATACCCCTGACCTAAAGCTAAGCTAACAGAGGTATCAAATAACTTGCAAATTAAACAGTAGGTTCGTTTAGGATTTTAGTTCCAGGGCAATACAAATTCAAACAACTATTTATATCACAACTAGCATTGCCCGCGGCTGCGCCCGCGTTCAGATGACCAAAAAGAAGAGAATTTGAACGAGAGCTAATTACAGAGCTGTTACTGAGGCTTACTTATACAGAAAGACTCAATGACTAAACATGGCCCGACCCGGGACTCGAACCCAGGACCACCGGGTGTGCAGCCGTACATGCTAGCCACTATACCATCGAGGCAGTCAAATACTTATATATATATATATTTATATATATATATATATAGTATCCAGCAATATTAATTATAATGAAATGTAGAACAGCATGAAGTAAAAAATTGCAGTTTGTCACGACAGGCCGAGAATAACAAAAAAATTATACTAATGAGGTGCAAGGATATTCATAATAAATATTAATTGCAATTTATAACAAATATAATGGAATAAAACAAATATAACAAAAAAATCGATTCTAAAATAGTGTATTCTTAAAAATATCGATATCAATCTTTACATTTTGATAATCGTTTAGTTAATATATATATACAATAAGTAAGCATAATTCAGTTTAAATTATACAAGTTATAAGTAGCTAACCTATTTATTTTATGTATCTTCTTAAAGTTCTTTAAAAGTAAAAATTGCCACTCTTTGTTGCATTGAAACTTTTTTGTATCAAGCCAACAGGCGAACTTACCATAAGTCTTTTCTGCGAATCATAGACCTAAAATTCTTTTTTTTCTTTATTCTTGACAGCAAGTATTCTTATGGAACTGTAGGAGGTAATGGCACATCATCTCAATACAAAGTTCATTTACATGTTTTTAAAATACTTCCAGCGAGTAAGTGTGGTGAATTTTGTACAAACTAGGTGATTTTTTATGTATCCCTTATCTGTACGAGTAATTAAGGAGGTAGTAGAAGGCGCGCTTATGAAGAAAACGCAATCAGTCAACGTCTGCACATTGTGGAGTTTCTTTGATCTTGTTAAGAACGACGATCGTTTTACAGGAGTCATGTCATAGCAGCACTCTTCAATATGGAGAATACCTTTAACAATATCAAAACCTTTGCTACAAGAACTTTACACTCCCAGGGCATACCGCCTCCACCAACGGAACCCACTTCAGTGGAGTCAGATCTCTATCGGGCGACGCATGATCCCACAATAGACTCTCACTAATTATCATTCCTAAAAAGGTAATCGAACAAAATATGAATTATTGCTCTTATTGAATTAGGAAGTTTTACCCAAATGTCAATGGGTAACTGAGTTAAATAATTTATAACGAGCTAAGACCTCGATTCTGGCTCCAATTAAAGTTTTAATGAATGTATTTGTTAACTTTAAATATAGTTTGGCCGTTTCATGTAAAATGACCACTGACCGCAACGAGAAAGTTTAAATTTCCATTTCATATTGCTATTTAAAAAAATGTTTTATTAAGTATAGATATAAAATTTTTGCTTAAAAGAGCTTTATTTTTTATTTTTGCATTAGATGGCACGTTTTTTTAGGCTATATATAGTCATATTTTTTTTAACCTTGGGAAATGTATTTACGCACGAGATGTGGGACTCACCGGCAAAGGCAGTACTACCCATTTAAACCTTCCCCCGTCTTAATGGGGCATCGCAGGATCGCTTACGCATTCAACTACGACGCCCCGACGGCAGGTCTGCCGAAGCAGACCACAACGACCATGGGGTTGCTCCAAGGTCCACTCTGCTATCAGAGAAGTACCAGGAGCAACCCGCATGGTACACCGCCCACCGAAGAGGGCCACCTCCCTGTGCCTTTCTTGGCTTTTTGCCCGGCTAGATTGCCGAGCACTACTGAGCCCCCCCACCACGACAAGGTGAATGCACGTAGGGGGAAGGGGTGAGGTGGGTGGCTATCATGCTACTACGAGCGGAGCAGTAATATAATATATAGTCTATCTAATCCATGTTAACCTTTAAAGCGACACAGGGCGAACCCGAGCGAAGCGAGGTTGAGCCGCTGGCAATTACATATATACCTAATAGTATGTTTATTTATTTGAAATACACAAAAATATAATATACATTATATTTACCATGACAATTATCTCCATTTCTTACATAGAATCCATAGGCTTGTCATGCATGCTTGAATTTAATTAGATTGCCAAATACGTCTCAGAAATAATTACAATTTGTCCCCACTATATAACTTTCGTATAGCTATTATATATATATGGCGGAGGCGAGCAATACAACCCTATTCTAAATTATTCCAAATCGTAATAGATTCCCGTTTCTACAATCTAAACCTACCAAGGTAATTTTCTCATACAATACATTCTTTAGAATATTCTGAAAAACCTTTTGTATTCTCCTCGTATTACGTTTCTAACCAATTAAAATCTTTTCTTATTATTGTTAGATTAATCGGGCTGAATAAATATCTATATAGTATTATTTACATAGGACCTAGGTTTTATGCTTACCTAACCACTAGATTCTAGGGTAGATTAGTGAATGTTACATTATACTGTCAAATTATGATGAATGGAAAATTTGAACCAATATACTATTTTGTTTAAATATTTTTAAAGCATGTCTTAAAGAGGTCCACAGAGTAAAAATTTGTGCTAAAAATAATATTTTTTACCCAAGCTAACAATTTAAACCTTGATATTGGTAAGAAAACCGGGTTAGATCGTAATATACCTAACCAAGAAACAAATATAAGTTATTGTAAATCATTATATTTATGAATAAAATTTCTATTTTCTTAATACGATTGTAGCTTAAATTGGCTGAAACAAAAGGAAAGGAAAGGAAGGGATACGAAAAGTTTATTGTTTTTATATGTTAGAATATGCTTCAACATTATTATTTTATTTACTAAAGACTAACAAAATAAATATTTATTATTCTTGGTGACCACTTTGCATTTTTTCATGTATAGGTTCGTTAAAGTTACATAAAGCAGCTCACCTAATTACACTTCTGGAAAGGTGCGTATATATATTTTTATATGTTATTTTTATATTATTATAATCTAAATCTTCACACGTGATGAGTCAGAATAATCTGACTGACTTATATGCTACGACCTCAGGATTAAAGAATTATCTATATAATTCGGATTCCACCAAAATAAATAGTTAAGTGCAATATAGTAGAGGATTTGCTGTTTATGCTAATATTGTCGATTATGCCATACAGATTATTTAATTTCTTCAAACAATAAAGTAAATTTTATATTAGGTAAATTAATGTACAATTTTGGTGTATTGTTTGGCTTCATGTTTAGTTCTATGACATTCAGTCTATATTATTGCTTAGTATGAGTCTACGATAATCTTTATATATATAATTCTTCTGTGAGTGTGTATGTCACTGAACTTCTCTCAAACAACTGGACCAATTTTGGAGAAATTTTTTGTGTGTGTTCAAGGGGATCTGGGAATGGTTTAGATTCTCAATTTGAATAATAATTTTCATCAAAAAAATTATTAAAAAAAGTTTGAAATTTTCAAATTAAAGACGTGTAGACAGGACAACGTCTGTCGGGTCCGCTAGTAATAAAATATACTATTTATCTAGTATCTACTACTAAAGTTATATTATTACTTTCAATTTAGCGGGTGATTAGGGCTTAATTGTATTGAATAAATTCGTAATTCAACTTAAAATTAATTAAAGTCCAAGTAGTATCAATCACGAGAGTATTATTAGAGGTACAAGGTAATTAACTTTGATACCGTAATCAGAGAACACATCTTTTAATTACTTATAATCGCCTCAAACTTTCCTTATCAAGTTCTGATTACCCTTCAAATGAAGTAAAACGAGTCCGAGTCGCTATCATTGGGGTTCACATCTCCGGAGCGTCATTAGTTAATGTTGCGGGCAGTTCAGAAATTTCATCTCGGCAGAGATCAGACGACTCCTTCTTGATCTTATCTAAGCTTCATTACCGTTCCACGATATCGCCCTTTGACGTACGTACTACTCTATTAAGGTTTAGAAGAATTAAATATTAGAACTTTGGATTTTTTTGCAATTATTTGTATATATAATGTATAAAAGTGAAAATTTAGTTGATAATAAAATTGGTTGATAAAGACGTAATAATTATTATAAAAAAAAACAATAGTAGAAAGGCCTTACTTGTTTGATCTAATTCAAAAATACTAATCGTAAGTAAATCCGAGCTTGAGTTTTAAATTACAAATGTACATTACTGGCAAGAAAATATTTCAGAACATTTGGTTACAAGAAGGCGGGGCGCCGTAGGGTCGAATCCCCTCTGAATAGAAATAGTTTTGAACCGAGGAATTACAATCGGCTTCGGGTCACGGGAATGAATTTTGATTTTACTTTTTCAGGAAAATAGAGCAGGATTATTGTACTCTTCATACCTATGCAAACACGTTTTCCACTGAATATTTATAAGGGCTACCTGCCTTACCCATCCTCTTTAGGATATGATAACTCGTAGCAATATACGCCAGATCAAGAAAGGCTTTGAAAGACATTGTTATAAAGATTCGTAGATTTAATTTGGCACTATTTTACAGTGGTCATCCTAGCGTTTTTTAAACCTTATTTTTTATCATCTAAATCTTTATACAAATGTATGTAAAGAATAATTTATATATCAATGTTACTGCTTATTGTACAAAGATAATATTTAAATTATACGTATAGTATTACATTTGTTCATTCTATAAAATTTTTGCTTATTTATAGGCTCGGTATTTTTGTAGATAGGGACTGTCTGTAATAACTATTTAATGACCTTTGAGACGTTTAAAACCTTATCTCTCCTGTTATCATGATTGTAGTAAAGCATTCGGAACGGATTTCGGGAACCGAAAATCTTGATACGAAAACCAAAAATCAAAATAAATCCACGAAAAAATCTGAAAAGGTAGTTTTATTTAAAATATCGAATATTCGGGTAAATCTAAGAAAGTCTTAGTCTTGGTTTATTTTAATATATAAAATTGCATGTTCTCAAATATCAAAAGAATTGATATAAAAAGAAGGATTTTTGCTAGCACGAACTATGATTGGTAGCCAATATTGGATTAAGTATACAACACTTAAATTTAACGAGATAGAAGTATAAGTTTTATTGAAATAATAATGAAATTTAATTTATGTGTTGAATAGTTGGCTCGTAAGCGAGTAATAAAAGTCCTGGATATCATTATGGGAATAACTACATACTACATGGCTGAAAAGAGTTTCGCAATTTATTATAGATACATATCTATAAAATAAAACTATAGATATAGAGATTAGTTTTAGCCCGCGGATCCGCTCGAATTTCATATTATATTACAAAAAGACATTTACTAACTTAAAAATGTTCATATAATAATATTATTAATTTATATTAATAATATTTTTGTGATATCGGTCCGATGTCCGGGCACAGTTGACCTACTATTTATACAATACAAAATACATATTCTCCTTACTCAAATACGAGTACCTACTGTTCATGGCATAGAAGTTGATGCACTGTAGCGCCTTTTAGTAACGAATTACAGACCAATTGTTGGCATAAAAATCTTCTCCGCAAGTAACGTAAAATGTTTCACATCATGTTTTTGCATCGAAATATTTATAAATGTTAATAATTACTGTTTGCTATATTATAGTAAGTTCTGGTTCTCAAGAAGGTTCTCTATAATCAGTTACAAATTCTGCCCGTGACCACGGCTAGTGCTACCCGGCCAACAGGTAGTCGTCGGGAACAAGGTATTTTGCCACTTACAAGTGTAATATTTCATAATATTTCAAGTAGATTTTTATATTGTATTTGTAAGTACACGTTGTTTTTCGAAATTAAATTATTATTCATAGAGATAACTAATTACCAGAATAGAGTCCAATGGTTTGTTTACACTAACAGCTATCTAAAGATATTGTTGTGATCATTAATTGTTTACTTTTCCCAAAGTTTAGCATTTGTTCTAACAATGCATTAACGATGTTTGTATAATAATTAAGAATAACTTAAATACTCCTCCACCCGATTGTAACAGGCAGTCCTGATCGGCAGTCCTGATCGACAGTCTAGTTAAGCTCTTTTCGTTTTAAGTGTCTATAATAATAAATATTATTAAATAATTCGTGACACTGCGTGGTTGTTATTTTCAAGGCCCCTTCTGACCACCGAACATTACATTTTTGGTGTCAGAAGTGGGATTCTAAGGCACTTTTGAAATATTAGAGTTCCTTTGTCCTGACAAAATAAAGAATAGTTTGGTCAGACAGTCTCCGGATCATCTACATACAAATACGTACTGGAGCAGCACGGTTTTCAGTCTTCGATGTGTGTACTCGTACATACATACTGAAATACAACGTGAAGGGACCGGAAATCAACCAGGCGAGGCACTTAACCCTCGACGATTGTACGTCAACAAAGGACACAGTGAGTCTCAAGAATCAACGAGGTTCAAGCATGAGGAGCTGAGGGACCGTGGTTCATCGCTGGAAATACATCAGTACCGCCAGTAGCAGCCAGTTCTTCAGTGGCATTCACGCTATCACCTCGACGACGCTACGAGATCGAGAAGGACTCCGCAATACAACGAGTAACGAGAAGCGTTCCAAGTGAGTCGCATTTGTTATTGTATTGTGTATATTATTATATTTTTTGTATAAGGGTATATAAGTTGAGTAAGGCAAAGAATTTGTAGGACATAACCAAAAGAAGTTATAGGTAATTGGTATTTGAATTAAATAGGAATCAAAATGAATTCAGAGGATAAATTCTCAGGTGGATTTATAGATATTAGTCTTGCAGAAAGAATGATAAACAAATATGATGGCGATAAATCAAATTTACACGTATTTATAGATAATTGTAATAATGCATTTGCACTCCTAAACCCCGTTTATAAAATTGCATTTATATCAGTAGTACTTTCAAAAATAGAAGGTAATATTCGGTCAACGTTATTAAATAGATCTTTTACTTCGTGGGAAAATTTAAAACAGCATTTATTAGAAAATTATAGTGAAAAAAGAACGTTTGCACAATGGCAGTTAGAGTTAAATTCATGTAGACAAGGTAATAATGAATCAATTACTAAATATTCAAGTAGAGTAGAAAACTGTTACATTAAATTAATTAAATCATTAGACCCAAAATTAACAAAAGAAGCTCGAGAAGCCAATGTAGAGTTATTAAAAAATCAAGCATTAAATATCTTTATAAGTGGTCTTCTACCACAACTTCACATTTTACTGAAGTCTCAAAAACCTTTAACTTTTGAAGATGCAGTTTCAATTGCGATTTCTGAAGAACAAGAAATTAAATCCAGACAAGAAATGAATGTTAGACAAAATTATAATCCAGGAATAAAAAGGTGTACGAACTGTAATAAGTTAGGCCATTTAGCTCACCACTGTAGAAATCAACCTATGATTAGACAAATGCATACTAATCACACAAATAATCACACGAATAATCACATACCTTCTTGTTTTAATTGTAAAAAAAAAGGGCATATCGCCAAAGACTGCTGGAATAATCAGAATAATCGTTATAATCGTCCAAGCAATAGTTGGAACCATAATAATAATAATAATAGGCAAACGAATAATAGAAGCAACGAAAATAAGCCTTTAAACACCAACGGTCCAAGGCCAGCGGCCAACCCGAGGACCACAAATTAGATTCAGGCCGAATAAGATTGATTGATACGCGTATTTCGTCATATGTAAAATTAGATTCCTTAAGTATATTAGAAAACGAAAATAAATTCCTAATTGATACAGGGGCAGAAGTCACGTTGATAAAATTAAAGTCATTAGTAGAGCGAACATTGATATACGAAGATAGAAAAATTAAATTAAAGGGAATTGACAAAGACGCTAGTCCAACTGATACAATCGGATGTGTCCATTTGACATTTGATATAGGAGAAAAAGAGTTAATCATACACTTCACGTGGTTCCCGATAACTTTCCTATTCAATGCAATGGAGTTATAGGTAGCGATTTTTTGTCAAAGACAGGCTCGATAATTGATTATAAAGATAATAAAATCAGAATATGTGATATAGAAATGGATACTGAGCATGAAGAAATTAAATATGTAAATGAAGATTTAGAAAGTAATGTTTTCGGAAGCGATTGTGAAGTATATCCACAAATATTAAAAAATGAAAGAAATATTGGAAATAAAGTATGTAAGGAAAATTGTGAAGTTCAGCCACAAGTATTAAAAAATGATATGTGTTATGAAAATAATAGACGTGAAAGTATTAGTGAAGTTCATCCACAAGACTTTAGTAATGAAAATAATCATGAAAATAATTTATTTGTCATAGAACCAAGATGTGAAAAAGTGATTTCTATTTCAATAGAGAACCCTAATTTGAAAGAGGGACTAATACTAGATAAAATTAAGATATCAGATGGTGTGTATTTATGTCCAAGCATTGTAAAAGTTGAGAATAATAAGGCATTAACAGTATGTTTGAATACGACAGATAAGGAAGTGAAAATAAATAAATTGTTTGTTCAATTAGAACCGTTAGCTAATGAGTTAATTAGTATAAACAAAGTTAATGATAATGAAGATAATAAACAAGGGACGAATGAGATAATTAATATAAATAAAATTAAGAATGATGAAGCATACGAAGGAAGTCGTTTAGATAAGTTAAAAAAAACTTTACGTACGGATCACTTGAATAAGGAGGAAAAAGAATCTTTAATAGAATTATGTCAAGAGTATAATCACATATTTTATTTAGAAGGAGATAGGTTAACGTCAACAAATACAGTTATGCATGAAATACCTACTAATAGTAACATTCCTGTCAATACAAAGTCATATAGGTATCCAGAAGCACTTAAAGAAGAAGTTAATGAACAAATAAGTAAATTGTTAAAAGATGGAATTATTCATCCATCGAATAGTCCTTGGAATTCACCTGTATGGGTGGTCCCAAAAAAAATGGACGCATCGGGAAAAAAGAAGTGGCGGCTTGTCATAGATTTTAGAAAGTTGAATGAAATAAGTATTGGAGATGTGTATCCACTACCTCAAATAAATGACATACTCGATCAGTTAGGTCATAGTAAATATTTCACAACCTTAGATTTAGCGTCAGGCTTTCATCAAATAAAAATGAGCCCAAAAGATCAATCAAAAACAGCTTTTAGTGTACCATTAGGACATTATGAATATACCAGAATGCCTTTTGGTTTGAAAAATGCACCAGCAACATTCCAAAGATTGATGAATAATGTTTTAGTAGGTTTACAAGGAATTAAATGTTTTGTATATCTTGACGATATTGTTATTTACGGTAGTTCGTTACAAGATCACAATATGAAATTAAAAGAAGTTTTTGATAGATTATCACAACATAGTTTAAAACTCCAACCGGATAAATGTGAATTTTTGAAAACGGAAGTTATGTATTTGGGTCATTTAATTACTCAAGATGGTGTTAAACCTGATCCGAAGAAAATAGAAGCTGTAAAAAATTATCCAGTACCAAGAAATCCAAAGGATATTAAAGCTTTCTTAGGACTAACCGGTTATTATCGAAGATTTATTCAAAATTTTAGTAAACTCAGTCAACCATTGACTAAACTTTTGAAGAAGGACGAACCTTTTATTTGGACAAGCTTACAACAAGAGTCATTTGAGACATTAAAAATAAAATTATGCGAGGAACCTATTCTACAATACCCAAATTTCTCTGAAATTTTTAATTTAACTACTGATGCTAGTAATTACGCAATAGGAAGCGTTTTATCTCAAGGCTCAAAGTCGGAAGATTTGCCTATAGCTTATGCTAGTAGAATCTTGAATAAAAGTGAAATTAATTATTCGACTACTGAAAAGGAATTGTTGGCAATCGTATGGTCTGTAAAACATTTTAGACCATACCTGTATGGACGGAAATTTAGAATAATAACAGATCACAAACCTTTAACTTGGCTAATGAATGTTAAAGATCCTGGATCTAGATTAGTTAGATGGAGACTTCTATTAGAGGAATATGATTATGAAATATATTATAAACAAGGTAAGTTGAATCAAAATGCCGATGCTTTAAGTAGAATAAAACCAGAAAACACAGAATCAGAAGAAGTTATTAAAATTCACAGTGTTACAAAAAATGGGGAAAGTTATTCATCATTTTTAAAAGAAATGGAAAGAAAACCTATTCTATATAACAAACTCAACGAACATAACGATAAGCTTCCAAATAACGGAAATAGTATTGTATTTACATCAACTGATTTAGAAATTGAGAATGATAAGAAGTTGTTAGAATACGAAACTTATATAAAGGAATTAAAATCAAAGAAACCAGTTCAATATGAAGTTTTAAGTATACAAAATAATGGAAGTAAAGTATATTTTACCTTCCCAAAGCTGAACTATTGGGATAATGTAACATATGAAGACATATTTGAATGTTTTAAGAATCTAAAACATGCATTAGTACAAGAAAAAGTTAAAGAAATTAATTTAACTAGTTTTTGTAATTTTCATCTTAAATGGCATAAAGTTAGAACCATAATTAGGTATATATTTAAAGATACGGAAATATCAATCAACATTTTTCATGGGAGAGTTCAAATGATAAAAAGGGAGGATATACCATCTATTTTAGAAGAAAATCATTCCAATGTTATGTCAGGGCATACAGGCTTTCATAAAACTTATAAGAAAATTAAAGCCAACTATCAATGGGACACAATGAAAAAAGATATTAAAGATTTTATTAAGAAATGTGAATCTTGTCAAAAGAATAAAATAAATAGGAAAAAATATATAAAGCCTATGGAAATTACCTCAACTTCTACAAACGCATTTCAAAAAATAGCTCTAGACATTGTAGGTCCATTACCCTTATCAGAAGACGGAAATAAATACATTTTAACATTGCAGGATGACTTGACAAAATACACTCAGGCATATCCATTGCCTAAACATGATTCTGAAACGATTGCAGATTGTTTTGTTCGTAATTTTATATGTAAATTTGGAATACCAGAGATATTATTAACTGATCAAGGGGCAGATTTTACTTCTAATTTAATAAAAGAAATTGCGAAATTATTTAAAATAAAAAAAATAAATACTAGTGCGTATCATCCACAATCCAATGGAGCATTAGAACGTAGTCACTCGACATTAGCAGATTATCTAAAACATTACGTTAATGAAGATCAAACTAATTGGGACAAATGGGTAGATTTTGCTATGTTTTCATATAATACAAGCGTTCATACCTCAACCCAGTTTACACCATTTGAGTTAATATTCGGTTTCCAAGCAAACTTACCTAGTTCAATTATTAAAGAACCTGAATTTAAATATTTTTACGATACATATTTAGACGAACTTATATTAAAACTACGAAAGTCAAGAGAAATAGCTAGAAATAAATTGATATATTCAAAAGTAAAGTAAGTAAATATAATAAGCAAATTTATGATAAGAAATGTAAAAATGTAGAATTTAAAGTAGGAGATAGAGTATATTTAAGTAACGAGGCAGTTAAGATAGGAAAATCACGGAAGTTATCGCCGTATTGGTTAGGACCTTATAAAGTAATTGAAGTTAATTCATCAACCAATGTAACGATTAAAGTTAAGAATAAAAAGTTAAAAGTTCATTCCAATAGATTGAAACATGCATTTGTTTCAGAATGAACCTGGTTCGTGCTATAATATTCCTGATATGGATAAAGTACGTAACAACTAGTGATAGTTCTTTTAGTATTAGTATAATAGATAAAGGTGGCATCTATTTTGAAAATTTAGGAAAAGTTAATTATTTTGACAGCGAATGGAATTTAGTAACATACCTTAATATAGCTGATATTCATAGGAAAATAAATTTGGTTCAAAATACGTATATTAAGACTAAAGATCTTTGCAATCATGAATCATTTAATAAGTATTCTTTGTGTCAAACTTCACTCATTATTTTAGAACAACTAATTCCCCAAATGTCTATGCAAGAGAATGTTCTAAAAGAAATAACTGGATTTCATAATTATAGAGTAAAACGGTCTTATATGGACGGAGTTGGTAATATTTTTAAAGTTTTATTCGGAACTTTAGATGCAGAAGATGCTAAGAAATACAATGAGGCAATAGAAAATTTAGATAACAATGAACATGAAGTTTTACAATTATTAAAATCGCAATCGAATGTAGTAAAATCAACTATTTCTAATTTTAATAGTACGATAACTGATTTGTATACAAATGAAAAAATATTTAATAAAAATTTAAACTTGCTATCTAACTATACAAAAGATATTGGAGATAAAATATTTAGTATTAAAATGAAACAAGATGTTGATGAACATATGTCATTATTGACTTTACTAACTACTGAAATTGAAAATGAAATTTCTATGATTATTAATGCAATTTTATTTACTAAAAATAATGCAGTTCATCCTGTTATAATAACGCCAGAACAATATGGTATTGAATTAAGAAAGACAGTATCTTATTTACCACCTCAGACTAAGTATCCTCTAGATATTAATGAAAAGAACGTACCAGAATTATTGTCATTAGTAAACTTAGTGTCATATATTTCAAACGATAAACTCGTATTTATAATTAAAACTCCTTTGATTACTCAAGCTAGTTACGATTTGTATAATGTTTTACCTGTACCAATTAAAAGTAGAGACGAAACTTTTATATTTGTTTTACCTAACTTTAAGTATTTTTTGATGTCGAATAATAAAATTCATTATACCAATTTACAAAATTTAGATACATGTAAGAAACTTCAAGATAATGTAAGATTTATATGCAAATTAGCAACACCATTATATTCTGTTCATACTAGTAAAACATGTGAAACAGAACTTATGTATAGTAATTCAAAATTACCAAAAGAATGTGACACTAGAGTTGGTTACATAACCACTGAGCAATGGTATAAATTATATAGTGATAATAATTGGATATTTGTAACGCCTAAAAAGGTAATTGCTACATTGAATTGTAAAAATAAAGAACCAATAGATATTGAATTGATTAATACAGGTATATTGAAAATTTCAGATAGTTGTAAGTTATACACAACAAATATTGTATTGCAGACACAAACTTTAGGTTTTGAAAGTCATTTTAATTCCATCTTACCACCAATTGATATTGTATTAGATGATTGTTGTAAAAATATAAAAAGTAAAAATATAACGAATATAAATTTTGTACCAATTAAAATACATGAAAAATTAGATTTAGAAAGTCTAGACTTAGCAAGTCATAAAATCGATAAAATTAATGATATTATTGATAAAATAGGAAATCAGTCAATTTATAATAAGGTTATGAATAATGCTTACTTTGCGTACATAATGTTTTCAATTTTAAAAATGATTTTTATATATATTATTTATAGACTAGTTAAATATTTATGGAAAAGACATTTCTTCTGTAATAGAAATGATAGAATATTAGCATTAGAAGATACCAAATCATGTTGTGCTCGAATCACTAACTGTATTACATTGAAAGTTAATAATTCTGATAACAGGGATATAGAGTTAGAAGAAATACCTTCTACGTCAACCACACCAGATATACCATTAAGACGTAGCGCTAGAATCGCTCAATTAAAGATAAATTAAATAAATGAATTATGTACTGAATATTTTGCAAGGCATATCTTTCTATGTTTAAGTTTTATTTAAGAAATTGTTGAAAAATGTTTAAAATAAACTTTGTTTATTTTCTTAAAGGGGGAGGATTGTAATATTTCATAATATTTCAAGTAGATTTTTATATTGTATTTGTAAGTACACGTTGTTTTTCGAAATTAAATTATTATTCATAGAGATAACTAATTACCAGAATAGAGTCCAATGGTTTGTTTACACTAACAGCTATCTAAAGATATTGTTGTGATCATTAATTGTTTACTTTTCCCAAAGTTTAGCATTTGTTCTAACAATGCATTAACGATGTTTGTATAATAATTAAGAATAACTTAAATACTCCTCCACCCGATTGTAACAGGCAGTCCTGATCGGCAGTCCTGATCGACAGTCTAGTTAAGCTCTTTTCGTTTTAAGTGTCTATAATAATAAATATTATTAAATAATTCGTGACACTGCGTGGTTGTTATTTTCAAGGCCCCTTCTGACCACCGAACATTACACAAGTATATACGCGCTTATTCCCGTAGTGTTGTTTGTTGTACATAAATTATATTTTGATATTAAAGATAGTAAGTAGTATCCGAAATAGTAAGAAATCCTATCAAGATTTTGGAATATGAGAAAAAACGTAAATCATACATGAATGAATGGAATACATAATCATAGGACCATAAAAAATTTTACGACTGCCGCAGCTATGAGTACGATGAATCCATTTTATTAAACCATCAACAAGAAAAGTTGTAAAAAAATTCTAGTATGGGACCGATTCCAATAACGTACGCCAAATATTATTAAAAGCTCATGAAATTATAAAACATCTACTTATTTAGAACTTTTGCTATTGTATTTGATATTTGTATTAACAAACATAACTCAGAGAGTTAGAATAATATTGTATTTGTGCATTCTGTGTTCTATATCCATTCTTCAGTCCTATAGTGTGAATGGTAATTTCTTAAATTATTAATGTATAGTTTGTGACATTAAATATTTATTTAGTCGAATGTCAATTAATTTATACATACATATAAACATATAATAAAATTCTAAGTCGAATCTGTACATTCAATATTTTTTTGGAAAATCTTATTGATATAGTCATTATTATCGATACAAAGGCCAAATCTATAGTTTTTAGAATTTTTGTCTGTCTGTCTGTCCGCATCACAGAAAAATCACTGGAGGGGTTTTGATGAAATTTGGTATGGTTATCTGGGTCAACATATAGGATACTTTTTACTGCGGGAAAATATCTAATGTCTAAGAAATCTATGTATACTAAATGTTTAAATGTAGGTAAGTCGCTGGTTAATAAATAAATAAATGGTTAATAAATAAAAATGGTGTAGTGGCTAGCATGTACGGCTGCACACCCGGAGGTCCTGGGTTCGAGTCCCGGGTCGGGCCAAGTTTAGTTATTGAGTCTTCCTGTATAGTAAGTCTCAGTAACAGCCCGGAGTTGGGAAGTTGGCGGTGTTTCACCCCCGTGCCTCGGAGAGCACGTAAAGCCGTCGGTCCTGCGCCTTAACTCTCACCGGTCGTGTCGAGTGGTCGTCCCACCGGAGTATGAGAGTGATAGGAATAGAGAGTGCACTTGTGTCTGCGCGTACATTTGTGCACTATAATATCTCCTGCGCAGTTGGCTAATCTCATTGAGATTGGCCGCCGTGGCCGGAATCGGCTAGGAGAACATCATCATCATCATCATCATCATCATCATCATCATCATCATATTTTTATCGTAAAATACTTAATTTCTGCTTTACTTTCAAGTTCTTCAGACATTCTTCAAATATTTTATGAATTCTGATACTAATTTGGAGGACATTTTTAGAAATATCATTATATACGTACCAGTGGCGAAGGGTGAAATTTTAGCAGAGGTAAGCCGTTCCAAAATTATACCATTTTTATATACGTATTAATGCAAAAAGAAATTGGATATATATATCCAAGAACATTTATACATTAAAAAAATTAAATGTATGTAAAATTATAGCAAAATAATTTTAAGGTAAGACGTCTTGTATGGACCCTTCGTCACTGATACGTACACATGTGTGTAATGCTGTAGCAAACAACAAATTAACGAAATAAATAAACTTACACTGCTAATTTGTTTCGCAAGAGTTTCTGTAACCGAAATCCCTTGGAAATTTATCTACGGATGCCGGAAGGTAAACATCCTGGTGTATCTTGACGCACCCTCTCAAGTACTCTGAGAATACTCCCCTGGTTTTTATGTTTCCGCAGGCGATTTTATTCGCACAAATGTAGGGTTGCTCATATTTTTATTACATACGACGTAAAAATCAAGATCGAATGGATAGGATACCTTAAATGTTTGAGGGTTCCATCATGTCTTTTCTTTTGTGCATGAGTTAATAATTTGAAAGTGAAAATTGAAAGGAGTATAATGTTGATTCTGATTTTAAATATTTTTTATCTACTAATGACTGGTATGATTAAAGATGAAATAAAAGCAGACATTTTGTTAATTACCTTGAAGTTTAATCATAAATGTTTTTATAATTTTCAGTAGGTAATTAAACAAAAGACAAATTGTTACGAATTATAAAATTGCATTTAAAAGAGAAAATAAGCCTTGTTCTTTTATTATTAAGCCATTTTTGGTTAAAACTGGCTCAAATATTCGATTTTCTGTGAAGTTTAAGTAAAGTATAAATACCATTAAGGTTAAAACAAATAAATGTTTTATGAATTTTTAGAAATTTTTAATGTACGCTAAAATAGCTCTTAGCGTCTTAAGTACTTGGCGGACATTTTAATGCTTGTGACTTCCATAAAACTAGAAAAAAAGAGACAAGTAATATTTAAGAGTACAATATTTTTTGTTATATTCCTCGGGTGGGGACAGGAGAGCACTTACAGCTTGTTGGTTTGAACAATGACAAATATTTGTTTTTATTTTATGTAATTTTTATCTTAGGACTTATTTATTCTTTCAGGACATCGTATCTTAAACTGAATACAAAATAAAATAATTTAGAAAAATAAAATAAAGTATTATAATGGTGCAAAATCATATTATCATTGTAATAATATTTGTATTTTAAACTACCCACTCGCTATGATTTTGCCAGAGCCGAATTTAAGGCCCCCCAAAGTAGAAATTTTCTAAGCATTGTTTAGTTATGACTATAATTTCATAAGTTATCATCGAAAGGAAGCCAATTTCTTTACAACATAATTAAAAGCCGCTACACTTTTACTTATCTAAATAGCTTCGAAGCATACTTCTAAATTAGGCTCGAGGCCTACATTTTGAGCCAAAACAGGTATTAATATCAAGTTTAAATAGAAAGTTCTACTTCTCTACTCTCTGAAATCTCTTTTTTCCCCGGTATTAAAATTCAGCCAAACCTATTCAATCCAATACTTCACCCACCATTAAAGAAAATCTCGTTAAAATCGACGAAAGCTTTTGAACCTACTGGGAAGTTTTTCATTCTAACCAGATTATCTATTATTAATCCTTCAATTTTTTTATCATCATTATGGATTATAACATTTAAGCAAAACAGTAAAATGTATGGACTGTTATATTATAAATCTGCCATTTTTTTAAATTGAATAATAATAAGAAGATATTAAAATGATAAAATGCTTTACAATCATAATATTTTCATTAACATTATATTTCTTTTTTAAAGGGGTAAAATAAGTCAATATAATCTAATTTAAGGTTAAAAAACATTTTTTTAATCATTTAAAAGATCACTTGTAATGAGATTACAATTACAACTTAATATTAGACATAAACATATACAGTAGTGACCGAAAAACATATAAGTAAATTAATAAGAAACAGATTCTAAATATATCTTTTTTTATTTATGTTATTATAATTTCGTGCAAAAATCGTTAAAAGTTTAAGGCTTAATTTATTATATCTCTTGCACCAGACCTTCTCATCTTGAATACGGTAATTGGCTATTCTGATAAAGAAATACCAAATATTAGCTTTAATAAATTGATTTTTTGTTGATACCTTCAAATTTACTCATTTATTTATTTACTTATTTAAATATTTTGTTTTAAAAAGAAAATGTTCACTGAAACATTTAGCACATTGAATAAATTTTCCTGATAAGTTTATATTATAAAGAAATACCTACTTTTTTTCAAAATATATAATTATATATTATTGGATTAGCAATTACCGACGCTTCTATCACGGTAATGTTACATATTACCGTGCTTCTACATCATCATCATCTGCTGTACATCTTATACATATAATAAAATTGTAACTAAGCCGAATCTGTACATGAAATATTTTTTGGTAAATCTTATTGAAATAAACATTATTATCGATACAGAGGCCGAATCTATAGTTTTTAGAATTTTTGTCTGTCTGTCTGTTACCGCATCACAGAAGAACCACTGGAGGAATTTTGATGAAATTTGGTATGGTGATAGCTGGTTATCCGGGTCAATATATAGGATACTTTTTACCGCGATAAAATCTCTCATTTCTGAGTAAAAATACAAAAACTGCAATGTAAAGAAGAAATGGTAAACTAATCTGTAAAACCTAAGAATTTGGTTTTTGGTCATCTGAACGCGGGCGAAGCCGCGGGCAATGCTAGTAGTATATTTAAAACAAAGTCGCTCCCGTTGTTTGTACGCTTAGATCTTTTAAACTACGCAACGGATTTTATTTTAGTTTTCAGCAATATATAGAGTGATTTAAGAGAAAGGTTTATATGTATAATACATGCATATTATATTCATAATAATCGTTAAAACATATTTTGGGAGGAACCCGAGCGAAGCAAGGGTTCGTCGCTAGTATTTAATAAAGCATTGTACGAGTATAAGCAAAAGCTCTAAAAGTTTTTCTTTGTACGAGTATAAGCAAAAGCTCTAAAAGTTTTTCTTTGTACGAGTATAAGCAAAAGCTCTAAAAATTATTGTTTTTTTTATAATTAGATAGCTAACGCTGGCTAATAACTACTTATATCTATTTAAAACGTACCTCGCTTAGTGAAGAGGGTAAGTCGCTAATTAATAATAATAAAAGATGAATGTCAGGACTTAAATTAAAGCTCAACTAAGAAACTACGAATTAGCTTGTACGAGGAAAATGCCGAAAATGTACAAACGCAGCAAAAACTCCGCAGTTGTCGGTCGGCCTAATTATGAAGTTGCATCGCATCGTTACTATCTAGTTAGAGTTCGTTAGTGTAACTCGTTTAGTTATTCGTTAACCGTCAGTGAAAATGAAATACAAGTGTGATTTAAAGAACTTTTATAATGAGTATTTACTGTTTTTAATATAGCTTAATAATTGAATAGAAATATCCTTTCTGAAGTAATATTAGAGTAGAAAATTGCTTTAGTGTCCTAGTGGAGCAATGAAAAAGGCAACTCAGTTCAATATTGGATAAAATTCTTATAATTAGAGGTCAACTATAATATGAGTTTTATTTACTAATCCTAGAAGAAGTGTTAAAAAAGTTTTTAATACTACTTCGCCTTGTCATGGTTTGAGTTTTTAAAAAAAATAAGAATTTTTGATTGCCGCCTTTGTCTAGTGGCATACTTGCTAGCGTGCAGATCCAGAGGACCTGAATTGAGACCCCGGGTTGAGTCAACTGTATTTGTTGGGTTTTTCTATTAAAAACTTCTTAATAACAGCCCGAAGCTGGGAAGACTGTTGAGTTTTACTCAGTGTGCATATTAAGTATTAGAGCATGTAAAGCCGTCGGTTCTGCGCCTGATCTCTCAACAGTCCTGTGGAATTATAGTCCCATCAGAGTTAAAGAGTGAGTTGAGAGTTGAGGGCAAAAAGTATCCACAGTGTTGGTTGAAAGCTGACTTTTTATTAGAGGTAAACAATTATAATGAGCCTAGACAAAAGCTTATATGATATACAGCTTCACACCATGAACTAACAACTTAATATAACACTTGCTTTATGTGTAAGTGCGTAGAACAAAGTGTTGAAGCTGTAGTAAAATGAAACTTAGAAATATTTTTAATATTTATCATTCTACATATATTAGCATTTAAAGGGACTGAAATATCAAATTATAAAAATGGAGTCCCACTTTAATTTTATCATATAAAAACAAAAACAAACCTATCCCACGGGAACCCTACATTTTTGCGGCAGAAAAAGTATCGTATGTATTATTGTTAAAGGTCTTTATTTAGTTTATTTTCAGTAAATTCCTAATAAAGTTTTATTAAAATCCATTCATTAGTTTTCGCGTGAAATAGTAACAAACATCCATACATCTATTCATCCAATCGATACATCCTCACAACCTTTCACATAGTAGGATTTTTAAGTATAGACAAAACTAATTTTACCTGTAGTTTCACTCGCATAGTTGGTACGTCTGCCACAAAACCTATATGTTAATCCAGATTACTTCTTTTACTTATGTTTCCGAATGCTGAAAATTACCATGGCATGTATCCTATATGGATGGAAAATAAAATGCGTGACTTTCTATAAAGTGCACCGGTTTTATCACTTTATAAAAATGGTATTACTTACGATATGTACCTAAATTGCTTCATCAAAGTCTGTTACGACCGATTTAAGCCTGAGATAACCGCGTATTTGTTTGAATAATGATTTATGATTCGCATTAAGAACCGTTCAAGTGCAACGTCGAATAGAGAACGCAAATTAAACTTTACCATTATTTGTTTTCATGAGATCCTTATTCATATCATAATAAAGTCTAAACTAGAATGATAATGATTTTCTCGTATTCCAGTTATCTTGGTGTATACTGCCGCAAGCTGACCGCACTAGCAGAGATAGTTGTTATTAATCTATATTCCGCACTGAAAGTAAACAATAAGGGAGCTATTCTGCATAGTTCAGGAAATGTATTGCTCTTTGGGCTGCGAAATGGCTTTCAAAATAATACATCGCAATTTTTCTTATATTTTTTTTTATACCACGACGGTGGCAATCAAGCATACGGCCTGTTGGTAAGCGCTTACCAACAGGCCTTTTTTTTAGCCTATGGACACCTGCAACACCAGGGGCATCACATATATTAATAAAATGGTGTATTACTTTTTACTTAATTTAGGATTACCATAGTTATATGTATGTGTCGATTTCCCTATACCCCATCTATCTAGTTATAGCTTGAGCTAATCATTTTTAACAGACTTCCAAAAAGGAGGAGGTTCTGAATTCGTCGAAATCTTTTTTATGTATGTTCACAGATTACTCGAGAGCGCCTGGACCGATTTGGAAAATTATTTTTTTGTATTCAAAGGATATACTTCCCACTTTCCCATTTGAATTTTATCGAAATCAGTCGAGCGCTTATTAAGAAATCATATTTTTTTTATCAAAAACAAAAATAAATTATAGTACGGTCATTTAGCGTGTTTCAATTTGTGACAAGTTATTAAAAAATTAGGTTTAAGTACCTAAGTAGTGTAGCAATAAACTTATAGTAAATGCGAAAGTTTGCTACTCCTCACACCGAAACGGCTGAACGAATTTATTAAACGGTTTTATTTAGCTTCTCCTGTTTGTTCGGGGTTTTAGTTATTGAAATTTTACCCCTTTCCTGTTGACAGATTGATCTGATAATATTTGGTACACACTTTTAATTTCTGATGACAATACAATTCAATATCTTTAGTATCATTGTAAATCCAAGATGGCCGCCGCTACAAAATGGCGGATTACATATTTGTTCACAACCCCCTCAATATGGGCATCAAAAATAATAGGGCTTTATTAGTAAAATATAATACACTATGAAAAAAAACCCAAATCCAATATGGCCGCTAACAAAATCGTAACGTAACCTGAGTAAATATGTAACGTACCATAATTTTATTTTTAATTCTGATCAATGCCCTAGATTGATAAGGACAGTAGTGTGATGACTGGACCTACCTAATTATTTTTTAGCTATTAGTATATTATAAGATACATAAATCAGATATATAAATCGACGTGTGTGTGTTCCCTATGGACTCCTAAACGGTTAGAGTGATTTTAATGAAGCTTTCAGGCAATCTCCAAATTAGCCCAGCGGGTGATCCTGTGAAGTTTGGTGCGATCGTAATATTGAACGCGGGTGACGCCGTGGATACTGCTAGTTAATAATTATAAAAGATAGAATAAAATCTGATTACTCGGTTCACTAAGTGGTGTTATTGGCTGTAATTCAAGAATGGGGGTGGAATACAAATGGAGGCAAGCCATTGAAACCGCGGTTGATATCCAGGCAATATCGTTAAACAGAAATAACCTCTTTAAAGCGAATTATCCGCATTTTACGGTAAACGGATAAAAGGCTTTCAAGCTGTCGACTGCTTTTACTATACCAATACTCTTTGAAACAATCTTACGTTAGAGTAAATAAAGTTTTATAATGATTTTGAAATGGGTTTCCATTAAATTTTCAGTAATAAAATTATTTTTACCTCTATTGGTACTAAGAATAATATATGCATATATTATATTCTTATTTCCTATTTACTAACAAAATAAAAACTTTTTAACAAAAAAATAAAAACCGACTTCAAAGAAAAGCACTAAAAAATAAAAAATAACTGATTGGTAGTTTTCATTTACTATACATACCTAATCAAATATTTTCGAAGTCGGTGTGCTTTGCTTTGTATGGGCTGGCACCGATTTCGAAAATATTTGATTACGTATGTATTTAATAGGTAGGCTTTAATTACTTAGCCAAAGCACACCGACTTCGAAAATATTTGATTAGGTATGTATAGTAAATGAAAACTACCAATCAGTTATTTTTTATTTTTTAGTGCTTTTCTTTGAAGTCGGTTTTTATTTTTTTGTTAAAAAGTTTTTATTTTTCCCTTTTTAGTGTAGACAGTAGTAGCATAGTAAGGATTCTAACGTGTTAGGCTTGTCAAATCAAACAAAATAAGCCCAAACTCAAAGTATCTACTATTAGCCGTTGAAGAGTTCCACCTATCCACCTTCTGGCCTTGCCATCAGATCAGGTCAACAACACCGAACCACTGTACTATCAACGGAAATAGAAATACTTGCAAAGTTTCAAGTCAATATGACAATTATAAGTAGGTTAAATTCATCATTAGTTGTTTTTCCACCCTTAGGGGTGGTATTTTTTTTTGAAATTTAAATGGGACCAATCTGGAAGTATACCCTTTCAAACAAAACAAAAATTGTCCAAATCGGTTAATAAATGACGGAGTTCTGAGGTAACAAACATAAAAAAAAAAAAAAAAAAAAACATACAGTCGAATTGAGAACCTCCTCCTTTTTGAAGTCGGTTGAAAAATTGTTTTCTTTCAATCTGCCTAATTTTCACTTGTAGTTAAAAGATTTGGTTGATGTTAATATAGTTTATCGTTGTACCATGTAAGTGATGTAAGGCGCAGAAGGCTCGTAGTTCTGTTCTGTAAATATATAGATCATTTACATCGTCAAGGAGTAAAGTATAGTGGTAAAGGATAAAAATCTCTAATGCCCCTAGGTCTTATTCATATCATATATACGAAACTGCATTTGTTACTTTAAAGGTTAAAGAAACAGGAAACAGAAAAAGATAATAGTTCATGGGTTGTAGAGTGACAGCTACATTTTATCGAACCATTCATTTAATAGTTCCCATGGGATATTATTATGTTGTAAAAAGGTACGGAAGAACGCATGGGTTGAAGTAAAGCCTTGAGCGAACTAACGCGGGTCAGTAGTAAAGAAAAGTTAAGAATAGAAATGGAATACCGCTTTTCTATGGTTTTTCTATAGTTGGTGTTACGCAACATATTAATGTTTACTAATTCCATGCAAATTCTTAAACATAAAAAATATGTTAATTAAAAAAAAAAATATAATTTAATTTCCAATAATTTGGCCAAATACTTAAATAAAAATAGTACACATAAAAAAATCTTTATTTATCTAGTACTAATACTCAAAAAAAATTAATGCTATGGTCTACTGAAAATTAAGTGTCTGATGGGAAAACCTTTCATAAACAAAGGTATGTTATGTGTTTACCAAACTATATGGATCCGCTCGTTAATCCCACTGTTGTTTACTTCCAATATGACTTTGACTAATAACTATCTCCAGCGTGCGGTCAGCTCGCGGCTACGGACCTTACCCTCTATAATAGGAAAATAAATCTACGGCACACAATAATAGCTTTTATTGTATACCGCATAAGAGTCATTGTTTAATATATTAAACTAGTACAGAAATTGCATCCTCACTTTGCCTGAAGGCCTTCTAATGCAAATAATAAATCTTTACTCGTACAAAAAAATGGTCTTCTTCTATCACGTAGAGAAATAGAATAAACATCTCATATTTTATATTTCATAAAATTATCTTTTAATTTAAAGTTTTACAGCCACATTTGTATTTTTACGTTGTGTTTTCTCTTGCATACCTATCTACTTAATTGGGGCAGTCGGGTTTGTTCCGTGTTCTTTTTAATTAATTTGCACCTCTAGCTATAAATTATAATTATTTTAATTCTCTATATTTTTATCAGATATAGGAATGTTCCTCAGTATATAATATATATGAATCTACAATATATGTATATATAATGTTTATGTGAAATAAAATGAAATTTATTCAAATATACTTATTTTAAGCTTCTTGAATCATCAGTTTAATTTAAAGAGCATCAATGGAGTCCGCCCGTGAGGAAGCTACCACCGGATCGTAAAGCAGTTCTGCTGAAAAAAGCCGGCGAGAATCACAACAGGTCTTTTAAATATAGAAAAACTTAATTTTACACAATTTTGCATGAATCTTCTTTTCATGTTAACCATAACCCACCTGCGTGAGGTAAGCACTGTAAAAAGATTTCCTTTACTCATTTATATCATTCTTCTTCAATCAGTTTATTCATATTATTCTCACAGATTTTTCCCACATTTTTCCAAAATATATGGATCCGCCCAATCTCATGTATATCTTTTCAATAGACTCTTCTTTTTTTCGCGTCATGATGATCACATTAATTTGCAGAAAATTATCCAAAAATTATCAATAAATTAATATGAAGAATAGAAAATGTAAATTTTGTGAAATTGTACCAATGTTAAGAAAAATGGAAAAAGGAACTTCTGAGCGAACATAGTTCTTTTTTATTCTGATATATTTCCTATGTTTCTTTCTCAATGTTTCAAAATGAAAACAATCAAGAATTCGAAAAGAATATTTAAAAGAAAAACGTTAAAAAAAACGTTAGAAAACTGTATATTACTTTAAATTTTATTTTATTACAGGACTTATTAGGTCTTACCTATAGTTGTATACCCATAAAATATCAACTTATACTTTATGGGTATACAACTATAGGTAAGACCTAATAAGTCCTGTAATAAAATAAAATTTAAAGTAATATACAGTTTTCTATTTTTATTTTTGTTAAAAGTTTTACTATTTTATGAAAGAAGTTATATTTTTTACCATAACAAAGATGTAACAATATTTTATTAAAGCTAGCAATTATAACTTTCATTTATGTACATATCTCTTCTCGCAAACGGCAAGTAATTATATTCTAAATACGAAAGCGTATGGAGCTTTAACGGGAGAGCTTTCAGTTTCAAGAACCCTCAAAAGATGCAGTGAAGAAAATATACTATAATTTTTTATATTAAATGTTAATTAAAATAGACAAAATGATTTAGAATGCAAATGATGTCACATTTATTCAATAAACACTACTTTATATACTACAAGGACTTACTCTCGTGAGTCTCTAGGTATGTTCTAAGTACATAAAAATAGTTATTGTGAGTGTACTTGAAGAAATACGAAAAGATTCGCCCTTGCTTCGTTCGGGTTCGGCCTTAGGTACATTTTAACGTTTAGTATGGAATAGATAAACTATATATTATATGATCAATAAACGGGCTATTTAATGCAAAAATTATTTTTAAATTGGATTAGTAGTTACTAAGATTAGCGCGTTTAAACAATACAAACAAACTCTGCCCCCTCATAAAATTAGTATAAATTAAAATGATGATTTTTTTTTTTTAATTTTGTCACGTAGCACTCACGACAGGTACGGTACATTCATATGTATTCCTCTTTTCATGGATGTCAGATAACTTTTAATACTCTTTTAATACATTAATTATATAATTATTATTAGCATTATAAGCAACAAATAATAAAAACATAACAAATCGGCCAAGCATGGTTTAAGTCTTATAAACGACAGTTACTACTACATAATGTGCTTATTATCGTTATTTACCAACAAAATAGAACTTCGGATAATGGTTAAACCCCCAGCGTTTAAGTCACATTTGACTAGCTTTAATTATATAACTGCTAGCAGAACCCACGGCTTCGCTCGCACTAAAACTCATCCCCTATTTTACCCAGTTATTTGATGAATTTCGAAAAATGCTAAAACACGTATTTATTTAGTTGTATTGAAGAGCATTAATACCAATTTTCAAGTTATTCTGATAATAAATATTTTTGTTGCAATGTTTTGAAATTTATCCCATAAGGAGGTAAAATAGGGGATGAAAGTTTGTATGAAACTACTTATTTAGAGATTTTGTTGTAGTTTTAGAGCGAGCGAAGCTGCGGGTTTTGCTAGTTATTAATATATACGTATGTATGTTTATTATTATTTATGGCAGCAAGCATTGCCTGCGACTCCGTCCGCGTTCAGATTATTTTTAACAATTTCCACTGACTATCGAACTGCCCACGTTCAAGTACAAAACCAGAAAAAAATGCTATGTAATAAAAATATCCGAATGGTTGAATACAATAAAAACCGTTTTGTCTCTTCATTAAGAAAGTTAATCGTCTAAAGAGGGAAAAAACAAATATTTTACCGTGATAGGAGTGTTCACGCCATATCTTCGGTCGTTCATCAATCATAATTTATTACCCCATTATTATTGTTGCCATGAATAATCGTCGAATGTACGAAACAACTACCTAGGATGCGTCTACAGTGACGCTGCAAATATGACGTCTATAAATAAAGTTGAAGTGACTATCTGTAGTTTGAAAACAGTCGTTCATCTGTAAAGTAATTATTCCCATCGAATTTATATGGGACCATCCTTGATTGGCGAATCATTTCCAAAATGATTATAATTTGTTTTACGGCAAAGGAAAATATAGTGAATAAACCTGCATGTCTAAAAGAACCCACCCAGTTTTCGAAAGTTTTGAGGTCCGCTAACCCCTATTGAGTCAGAGTGGTGAACTATGACCTGATCCCCCTCGTACTGAAGGAAGTTCCGTGCCCAGCAGTGGGCATGTGACATAACGTGATGAAGTATGAAAAACGAGTGTTACTATAAAAAGGTTACATGTACTTATAATTTCAGACGCAGCTAGGCACAAAGACAGGATATATTTGTACCAATGTAAAAGCGAGGCATATAAAACGTAATAATATAGCCGGACTATTTGTCTATTTCCTATTTAAGTAATATTTTTGATAAATTTTTAATTATATTTTTGATTCCTTAAAAATTACAAAATTATAAATCAAGACCTGCATACATACAGCTACTTTAATAGACATAATTATATATTATACACGTTTTATTATTAATTATTATTGGATATAATTTCTATTGATTACTTCTACGCTTTATTAACGAATTTTATCGAATAGCAATTTATTTTTAACTTTTTTCTCTCGATTGAAATATTTTAATAATTTGGACGATTACCAAATTGGCATTCGACCTCTGCTATAGAATGAAGTTGTATTACTCAAATGTACTGCAAATCTTTAATATAGTAGTCCAATTACTTATAGAAAAAAGTGACGTAAAGTCTGGTCTGGTTAAAATATAAAGACAAAAGGACTAAGTCAAACCATTAACTTCATTTAAAACAGTAATTCCTCGTAAATATTAAATGAAAAATTCAATATCGTTTCACCTGTAACCTTCGCAAGCTACACTTTGGATAATAAAAGCTTTTAATATAATTAACAAAGTAATTAATGATCGTCAAAATAAGTAAAAGTAATATTGTAACAGATTATTATATTAATTTTTTCATATACACTTCAAAAATATTGCGAAAAATATCCAAAATCTTTCCATTTGATTTTTTTTTTGATTCTAACACTAAAACCCTAAAACTGCTTAGTTATATACAATACACATTCTAGATTGCTCTCAGTATTTCTCGATGTACTTAATATTACACTTCCAATTCACGATATTTACAAAAAATTGAGATAAATGATGATTAAAACTAAGCCATTGTGCACACACCCCGATCTTTAGGCCCTACGTCCCTTCCGTAGTGCAAGTAAAGGAAATTGGATTTTTCTTTATTCAACGTAACTTGATATTGTGTGAATTATGGAAATGGCTACGCTAAATTGTTGATTTATATCCGTGATATATGTGATTGGTTACCAGAATGGGGTTCCTGGTAACCAATCATCTTTTCATTCAACGCTTTTGTTATAACGAAAATGTTAATGCGTACTTCCACACCTTTTCATCTTTCGGGTTTATTGCCGAAAACTCTATTGGAGTTAACTAGACAGTAAAATTGTTCTTTATCATAATGTAACCACCATTGAATTTATATTCATAATCTAATATTACAAATGTGAAAGTGTGTTTGTTTGTTTGTCTGTCCTTCTTTCACGTCGAAACAGAGTGACGAATTATTGTGATATTTTGTTTGGCGGTAGCCGGTAGTTGGAGGGCTGGAAATAGGCTAACTTTACAACGGGAGATTATCTCATTCCCACGGACAAACGCGTTATAATACAACCCACAACAACTCATCATACCTATGTATACAATATAATATAGTCTATACGTACCTAGGAAGGAACCCGAGCGAAGCGAGGGTGAGTCACTAGTAGAATATAAATCTGAAAATTATATGGGACAAAAATTATAATATTATCATTCCATAATATGACGATTTTTTTGTTCAACAATTGCAGAATGACATTTTGTCAAAACCCTCATATTAGTTAAAGGGTTTATTAATTTAAATCAGAAATATGACCTGACTCAGAATATCAAAACATTGAAAATTTAAATGAAAATGTAATATACATTTTCATTTAAATTTTCAATGTTTTAACAAAAATATTTTATATATCATGTAATAAAATTGTAACTAAGCCGAATCTGTATATTAAATATTTTTTGGAAAATCTTATTGAAATTAATATACAGGGGCCGAATCTATAGTTTTTAGAATTTTTGTCTGTCTGTCTGTTACCGCATCAGGGAAAAACCACTGGAGGGACTTTGATGAAATTTGGTATGGTGATAGCTGATTATCCGGGTCAACATATAGGATACTTTTTACTGCAAGAAAATATCTCATTTCTAAGAAAAAAAGCAAAAACTGCAATGTAATAGTATACTAATCTGTAAAACCTAACAATTTGGTTTTTAATCATCTGAACGCGGGCGGAGCCGCGGGCAAGGCTAGTACATTATAAAAGCCCGAAATATGTTACACAGTTAACATGTCAAGTATTGTTTTAGTCGTATGAACTTTGGTAACTGTAAGCAAGAAGCAGGTCACTACAATCGTGACACTAATGAGAATTTCTTTAATTACAACAAAATTGTATAACTGGCAACCAATGTAAACTTTTTATTTTTAATCGAGTTAGATCGCCTTTTTCTTATATAAAAGATTTTTTGTAAGGTACAGATTTCGATTGTATTCTTGAATAGATCTTGAAGGAAAATGACAATAGCAATTTCTTAAACAATAAGATGATTACGAAGCATATAGACAATGAGAAAAGGCAAAACCTAGACTAATCAATTCCAATTTTAATCAGTGTCTAGATAATCACTCCCAACGGACTTCTAGCGTGGTATTCTGTAATAAAGGCACTTTTCAAACTAAAACTAAGAGTAAAATGAGAAATAATCTATTTTTATGTAGGCCTACTTTATTTATAGATGCGATTTATTCAATTGGGATATCCATGCTACGTAACTAACGGTCCGGAATTCAATTTTTCAAACCTTAAGTAAGCTCCAAATAGCTTTCACTTTTTTATAGTTAAAAACTATAAAAAAATTATACCTACATGAATAAAATTACATAAAATAACCATTTTTTATTCCAAGTTTATGTATTCTGTTCATAGTACCTGTTTAATTTAAATAAGATTTAATTTAATATATTATAATTATAGGATTTAATGCCATTCTACTGTATTCTATCAGCATAACAGAGCGACGAAAGTCAGGTATGTAAAGCAATTAATTCTACGACGAATCTAGCATACATCTGGTTTATAGTCTCATTCCACGTACACACAGAATACTACTGTAACATTTTATATAATAATGAAACATAGTTGAAATTAATAGTTAAATTTTGTAAGGTACTGTGATTATACTAAAAATTAGTTAAAATATTATTTTAAAACTCAAAAATGGTATCAAACCTTGTTCATGAGAAGTATATTTTGTCGCAGGCTAGAACTAGACGTAAAAACAGGTGGCCTTCCAAACAGACGTTTTGTTGCTTTAAGTACACGAGAGTCACTTTTCACTTCTTCATATTATTTTTTTATTACCATTGTAATACCTATTGATTACTCGACACACCATCACCCCTTCACAAGGAACATTCTAGGCATAGAAAAATATTTTTTTTTAAGTAATGTCATTTTCTCCTGGAACATTTTCTGTCTCTTTTTCTTTCATAGCAATTTCTCATTAGCTGTTCTTGTCATGCATTGACAACTATCTTGACTCTTTACACTGTTAGTTACGCAACAATGTGTTAGAATCATAACTAGGCATTACCGAGTTACAAATTAAACTTACGAGTACTTTAACTGTATCCGCAGTCCCGACTGCACCCTCTAAATTTATATATTTAACCTCCATATTTCTGTATAAAATTACCCATATTTAAAATATGGCAGTAGTTTATTACTTTAAATTGCCATGGGCTAGGCGATATTACGCAGTCGTAAATCTAGTGTGGACAAGGAAACCTAGTCCGTAATAAGTGTTGTAAATTTTTATTCGCATTTGTTCTTGAAATTTTTATCAATTGTAGGATTAATAGTTAATTTTTACTTAAAAAGTTATAGCTTAATAGGAATAATTATTCTTTTAGGGGTGTTTTTTTTAATTTATACGTGACCTTTAATATGACTTATTCAGGAAATCGTTTCGTTATGAGCGAAGATATCGTATAACATACACAGAAAAATACAGTAGAATAGTGTTCGCTCAATGGTCGAAATTTAAACATTCATTATTTAAAATTAGAAGAAAACATATATGAATAGAATTTAACTATTCATATAAAAAAAAAAACAATTTTATTGCTAACTAAGCTTATTAATACTTACTTAATTATTTCATTTGATCTGTTTAGATGTCATTTTTGGTTTTCCATCTTTACATTTCCGTTTCAAAATGTTACAAAAGACCCTTGTGTTAACTGATAATAAGAATACTTCAAATATCTGGAATTCTACTCGAATATTAAGTGATATACCTACGTGACTACGGACAAACTCTTGCTTCCCTCGGGTGCATCCCTAGTTGTCTAACAGCATACTATTCTTACTTCAGTTTATAATCTCTGGACTAAATTTTATCAAAATCCGTCCAGTTGACGACATGAAACAATTAGCTATACGCATATGCGTGCGGAAGGAAGACTTATGACAACCCTCGTCATACGTCACCCCACCCACTACACGGAAAACGTTTTACTTGTACTAGCATTTTATTGGTTTCAATTTCACCGTTGCCTTACCATGGATAATAATACCACGGAAAAAATATGATAGAAGTGATTGAAGTTATTCATTAGTTATTTTAAGAGATCGAATACCTTGTGAATGTATATTTCATTTTCATATTCTACTAGCGGCTTACCCTCGCTTCGCTCGGGTTCGTCGCTGGGTACGTTTTAAATATATATAAATAGTTATTACCTAGCGTTAGCCATATAAATTTTAATATGATTGTTAAGTATTCTTAAATTTTATAATTTTCCGCCAATTTTTTAATTTTTTTCTTTCATAAGAACCTTCTCCTGACAATAACAAACACAACAAAAAAATAAAAAAAATAGTTAAATCGGTCCAGCCGTTCACGCGTGATGGCGTGACCAAGGGAAACAGGGATTCATTTTTATATATATATATATATATATATATATATATATATATATATATAGATTACCAACAAACATTAAAAGTCAATGAGTTTTACTTTATACATCAAAAAATGTTCAACAGTAAATCCATTTCTGTACAGAGTTTTTACTCGTTCAAATAATTTTCAAATATCCAAATGAAAATTAGGACTGCTTCATCATTCAAAGTTCTTAATCTTTTTTTTAACTAACGACTTTCCATCGCTTTGGGTGCGTCCCTACGTGTCAAATACTAGCCTATACGTTACTCCAGGTCATAGCCTATTTGTATACTAATTTTTATCCAAATCTTCCCATCTGTTTCAGTATGAAGAACAAACAAACAAACAAACAAACAAACAAACAAACAAACAAACAAACAAACAAACAAACAAACAAACAAACAAACAAACAAACAAACAAACGGACACAAATACAAACTTTCGCATTTATAATAGCAGTTCGATTAGGAAGCCACAAACAATACTAAAATTGGTCCCACAAAGTTATACGCCACTTCTATTAACTTTACCCTCTAAAGATAACTATAACTATCGAGCTCAACTCTATGTGTTATTAGTGCAGTTTGTTGAGTCCAAGATCCTGTCATGACTCATGGGTTCCTTTAATACGATAGTTGCTGGGATGAAATTGTTTCTCTGTAAGATATATGATGCTATCATGCGTAATCGTAATAGATTTAAACTAAGATTATCGTTCCCAAGAATTAAATTATCATATATATTATTCGAATAAACATGCTATAACATTTTTCTTAGTAAATCTATATAATATGTACTATGTTATTTATAAGAAATAAAAAGTAGGGTATGCACTTTGCAGTCTCAACTCACGTCAGTTATTTCCATTGTTGCCAGATTGAAGGGCAAGCTATTAAACACATTTTTTACATGTAGATTTCTCGATCAGACATATGATTGTTATTAACATATTATAGTACGAGTACTTTTGTCTAAGCTCAATAAAACAAAGTTTACTTTTATCTTTTCAGAAATGTTATATAATAGTTAGTTATATATCTATGCATAGTACAAACATATAATAATACTCTGAGTCGAATCTGTTCATTAAACATTTTTTGTAAAATCTTATTGAAATAATCATTATTATCGATACAGAAGCCGAATCTATAGTTTTTAAACATTTCTGTCTATCTGGGAACGCATCACTAAAAAAACCACTGAACAGATTTTTATTGGTATGATGATAGCTGGTTATCCGGGTTAACATATATAACGTAGTTCAAACATACCTCGCTAGTATATAAGAAGCTAAAAAGATCGCATCATATTTTTCGATCACAAGCAAGCTTACTATAAGTATAATATATTCTTTTCATAAAAACTAAAAGGCACAGCCAAAACTTTTGTTTCATATACAATCCAGTCTATTATACAGTCTTGAAACTCGAAGCTCCTCGTAACCGCATTATGTAAAATAGATACAGATTTGGGACTAGAGCCTGACAACGCTTCTCGCGTTCACCGACTGCGCTAACAACTGTCGCAACTGCGATCCTTTACAAAACTTGTCACTATCGAAACTTTAAGTTTAATTGGTAAGTTTCGATAAATTTCCTCTAGCCTAGTTATAAGAGTAATTAATAATATAAAACTTAAACCAGATCACAGGGAACGATTCAACTACACGGTTGTGGAACACATAGTTTTAATAAACAAAATGGTTAATGCTACTAATTTAATATTAAAGCTGACTTACATGACAGCATTTTACTATGACTAGCCATGTACGCAGGAGAAATTGTAGTGCACACTGCATAAGTATAAAATCCGGCGAGATTCAAATCGATACGAACAGTGAGAGATCAGGCGAGATATACATTATATTAAAAATGAACATCCTTCCGTTTAATCCCTTAAAGGTTTAGGGATTTCATAAGTATTTTTAGTTATCTTCACCAATCTTACTACTACCATTCATATATGATATACTAATCTTACTACTAATCGTGGACTCGTTATCAGATACATTTTTTGCAGGAACTATTACACTGAACAAGTGTGTGTACAAGCACAGGTGTATTTTCTATTCGGATTTTACCCATCAGAGTGCGATTCTGACATAAGCTGAGGCCGACGATTTTTATGTTCTATGGGACATGGAGTTGTTATTTCCTTTTCTTGAAATTTTATGTACCTATATTCTCAAAAAATATTTAGTTTGACGACATTTGACGTTGATATCGTGTAACATTATACCAAAAATCCGGGACCTGAATTGTTTAATTCCTCCTGTCTTAAAGTCATTCAAAAACAACCAATCATACACATCATTACATATACTTAGGTTTGTATTTTTATTAAAAATACTACAGACATTAAGACGATTGGATAAGTCTGAACATGATTTATCTGACCTAAAAATTTCAGAAGCGGAGCAGTCCACAGACTATCATTAGATATGAAACACAATGTAATTTTCTATCTATTTTTCTCTTAGATAACCGGGTCTAAAAGAAGAAAGACCTACATCGACATCGAGAAATATCGACAGGTACAAGTGGAAAATGTATAATAGCAGATTTGATACCGAGGATCACTGGAGTACATATATTATCTGCTCAGCGGTTTAGAATGATTTAAATGAAAAATTTAGCGTTACAAAAAACATATGTTTTAATTAACTTCATTGCTTTTTTATAATTTATGAATATGTGATTAGTTAATATTTTTATATTCACATTTTATCTTTACGCCCTTTCTCGTTACCCCTTGTAGACAGACGGACGTCGAAGATTCTAAGCCCCATTCTTCGTTCATCGACAATGTTTGAACAGTATTTTTATGGACCAGAATATAATTTTACATTTTTTTCAAATATTATACAAAAATATCATGACAAAAAGTATTATGTAGAAGCCATAAAAAAAAATTCGTGATTCAACGCACGTAGAGACAATAATCCAAATGGAGTGTTATCATACTCAGAGTGCAAGCGTAACTTTTTGAATAAAATCTATGATATTTCATTCCTTAAACTATAAATAGGTAGACGTTTTATCAGCAGAAAGGTTTCATTATAAGCTTAGGTACTAATAAATTATCTACTTATATATATCTTATAATAGGTTATCTACATATTCCTATGGATATCACACAATTTTAGCAAATGAAATTTTTTTGACACTCACTTATCCCAGACATGTATTGTCCTTTTTACGTTAAAATAATATTTTTTTAATATTTTGCTTTTATTCATCTAAAAATATAAAAGGTATGAATAGGTCTCAATTCCCCCGACACTTATGACAAGTCTTGAAGCGACTTATTGTGACAAGGGAAAGGATGGAATAAAAATCCTTCACGTCACATATGCTACATTAAACTACAGTCGTTATTTAGAAAATGGAAGCGTAACTGGCTAAGAAAAGACAAATGTAAAAATTTACTAAAAATATAGTAAGTAAAGAATATAGATTTTTGGAAGCCTTTTTTTAAATTAAAAATATTTTTTTTAAATTAAAAATTAACTAAGGTCTAAGGATTACGCTTAGTTATGTGTTGAAAAGTCATAATTAAATCGATAAACCCAACATCTGTCCGATTGTAATAAAATCAGTGCGATGGTATTTGTACGTCGTTTTTTAATATATCACACACCAGCTTCACTAAAGTGCTGTATTTTAATAATAAACAATACTTAAATACATCAACTGTTTCCCTTAAATTTATTTCAATGATTTTTTTTATTTTTATTTTATTTCATTCTTCTTTTTCCTTTCTTTTTTTATTTTATTTTATTCTTATTTTTCTTAACCTAAAAAAATACTTGTCCAAATATTAAATACCTACTTACTCGTATATTACAGTAGCAACCTTACCCTAACAAACATCCTATACAAACTCCGCCATCTTTTATTAGCAAATACCTATGTCATTATATGAATAGGCTGTCAAAAATTCAGACCTTTATTTCCAGTGGGTATTGATAAATCAGTCGGTACAAGTAAATTTATCACAACAATCATCTCGAAATGTTAAATACATAAATATGACATACACAAAAGTGATTTATTCGCAAAAACATCGAAATTCACTTACCGATCGTTTCGTTATTTCGTTCAAAAAGCAATTTCAGACTCATTTTATCTATAAAAATGACTGTCTTTAATTTATAATTTTGCAGAATTGTTAAAAACATAATCTATATTAAATTAGTATCGTGAATTTAAATTTTAATTAATGGATAATATTTAATATGATAGGTCTTGATAGTTTATTTATCTCCTTTCCACTTTAAATAATTCATTATATAATTCTTCTCTAACCCTTTAATTGTTTCAAATATAGCCAAAAATGCCGTAATAATTTTAGAGAGTAGGTAGCTATTTTTCAGTTTGTCTCAAGAAATTTTCGTTAAATACACAACTTCGCTACCGATTTGGGTCACAATAATAATATGTTGTTGACCTATGTTTAATAATCTAAATATTGTTTTTGTTTGCTAATAAATAACAAGTTAAGAAAAAAATCTACTTTACACAAAAAAAAAAGATTTTTTTACAGATTTTTGCGCTTATGTATATCTATTTTTATAAAATACTAGCGGCTCACCCTCGCTTCGCTCGGGTTCGTCACTAGGTACGTTTTAAATACATATAAATAGTTATTAGCCAGCGTTAGTCATATAAATTTTAATTTTGTGTGTTAATAATATTGACAAATATTAACATTAATATTTATATGATACTAACGTCACTCAATTGTTTTGCCTTCTCGGAACCTCCCCACTAACAGTTAAACTATATGTTATGGTATTAAAGTTCAAATTGACTTTTAAGTATTATTACGAATCTTTTGTATGGGAGTATAGAAAAGTGTTGTTTTTAGACTTTTTCAGGCAATTTTTTAAATTTTTCTCTCCGTAAGAACCATCCTCGTACTTCAAGGAATATTCTAAAAAAAGAATTAGCGACATCGGTTCAGCTGCTCTCGAGATTTACGCTTACCAATACATTCAGCGATTCATTTTTATATTATAGACTAGGTACTCACTCTGGCTTTGGGTTCATCTCTAGGTTGATTCCCCATACAAAATTTCATCCCTATTTTCACCCCCTTAAGGAATAACTTCCGGGATAAAAACTATTTTATGTTATTCCCAGGGTCTCTCAAACTATCTTCTTACTAAATTTCATCTAAATCAGGCCAGTAGTTTCGGAGCCTATTCAGTACAAACAGACAAACAAAAAATCAAATGTTTCCTGCTTATAATATAGACTATCGACTTATGGGAGCTTAACAGTAACCTATGTGTTGATCCTTGTCAATTGTCATAGTCTATCTGTGTACTTCATCCAAATCCGTTCAGCTGTTTCACCGTAAAAGAGGAACAAACATATACACGGAAAAATTAGTAGTCAAAAATATATTTATTATGTAAATATATTAATTTTCCAATAATCAATATAATAGAATATTAGGGGTTCGTTTTTCCTAGCTTCCGATGCTAGCGCCTGGACCGGAAATTGGCATCAATGCCCTTCTCACGATCACCATCCGGCGTACAATATAAAGTGATTGTTGTAAATGCTTTGAGCTGGTATGCATAGAAAATATATCAATATACTTACTTCTAAAGTTTTAATGTTAGACTGTTCTTCTTATTCTTGCTTTAAAAAAAATATATAGTGTAATGTTATTAAAGTATATTTACTACTTAAAAAATCATAAACTACTCAAGTTGCGCTAGTAGGTAGGCTTCCCTTAGTGAAAATGATGCATTTATATGATGCATTTGCTATATATACCTTTGGCCTATGGAATCGAGGTGTTTCTTAAAGACCTCATCTCGTCTTATTGCCTGTATTGTTGACAAGAGACCTGCTTCGTTTTTCGCCGCAATTCCACGAGAACATGACTTGTACAGTAATGAGTAAGGTAATAATTAGGTGCATTTTTTTTTGTATAATATTTTATAGTAATTTGCATGTACGAGTATGTCGTACATCTATAGATTATATAGCCGGAGAAATAAACAGTTCCCGTGGGAACTAATAGATCTCTAGGGTTTTAAGTTTTTTAATTTCTATTTTCTTTTTCTAATTTCTAATTCTAATACTGTTTACTTCTTGATGTATAAAGAATAACACCTTTAAGTAGATCAATAGCCGTAAAGAGAAAAGTTAGTTCAAAAGGAATCATATTTTTATTTCCTCTCCTAAGGATCATTAAGATAATGTGTAGGGGCGCCAGCTAATACAGCTAAGTGATTAACCTTACTTTAGAGATGGTAAACCTTGTTGCACGCGGCACTGGTTTTGAATAACTGCAAAAAAAGATGATTGTGTGTTATATTGTGTATACGTTGGGCGATGGAAATTTGACATTTGGCAATTTTATGTCGATTTTTTTAATGCAATAGGTTATTTCAAGTTACCATATTTTTAAGAAAACATTCTACTATTTACCTAATGGTGGAATAAGCAAGGAGTGATGTCAATAAATCAAAAAAATATTATTGCCTATAAAAAAACACATGTACATTTATCCAAAAACCCTATCTTCTCACATATATGTATGGTTTTTCACATTATACCACTGACTTTCTTAAGGCAAAGTTAAAATGCTCTATACCCCTGGCTTAGATTATTTTCTAAGTACAGCACGTACTGAGCTAAGTACATTTTCTTTCCTGACTGGAAAATTGATTGAAGTGTGAATTAACGGCGCACTCATATCACTATCGTTAATTTACTAATTGAATATTATCAGTTCAGTAAAATTTTATGATGTTCATAACTTTATACAAGAAAATCAAGAAAATTGCTGAAAATGTTGTAATTTGCAATTTTTTTACAGATTTTTGCGCTTCTGTACTGTTTTTACACTATTAGCGACTTATCCTCGCTTCGCTCAGATGCATCCCTGGCTGCCTTACTCCATGTCTATCTGTGCATTAATTTTCATCAAAATCGGTCCAGTCGTTTCAGAATAAGTAAACAAACAAACAAACACACAGATTGTATATTTCGCATTTATGTGGTACGATTAGATATAATTTACCGTATTTTAATTAATTTTCTTAGTTTTCACAGTAAAGTGGTTAAATTTACTGCAAAATTTGGTTTCGGTACCTTGAACCTTGAGAGGATTTTATGTAGTAATATATATCGTAAATAACGCGGTAGCGTGAATATTCATATATACATTTTAGCTTAAGTGCGTTCTCCCACTAAGCTTACGTCTTAAGGAGTTTTATAGCATATTTTATATAAAATGTTACAATATTTCTACCAACATTTCTAACAAAATCAAACCCAAAGTATTTTTAAAAGTTATACTTCTTTTGGAACGTTTGGAAAAAAATATGAGAGTAAAATTTTACTATGCGCGCGCACACCGACAGCGAAAAAGCGACGTGATGAAGTTAGCTGATAACTGTTTGTTGCCATGGTAACCATTGTTATTGTCTAACAAATGATATATAACTTTCTTTCCTTGAATGATATTCTATAAATATATGATTGTAATATGTCTAATATGCCTTTATTTAATTATTTTATTAATTTACTATTCCTTTTACAAACAGAGATTTGTGACATACGGGATAAAATATTTGGCTTTTTTTGTTCCGTTACGCCAAGAAGTATAACTCCTTACGTACATAAGCACACACACATACACACTTTTTTATTATACTTATTTCCACCAATATTCCAGGACTTTTAACATGATTGACACACTATACTTGGCTTATCGTGCCTAGCGCCTCGCTTTGCCTTACGAGTATATGCATTATTATCAATGCAATCTAAAATTATGTTATATAATAATATAATGCTTACAGCAAATAAAAAAATGTAACAAACATCTTTGATTGAGGAGTGAAAAGCGTTAGTAAAGTAAGTAGAGCGTAGATATACCTATTACCTTTTGAACTATATAACATATAGAATATTTTTTAATTTATTGAAAGTTAAAAACTACATGAGTTATAATATAAGCTTTTTAATTGACAAGCAAACGGACAGGGCAAAATACCATTTCCATAAAAAAGTAGCAAACTTTTTTATTTCTACAAAATGAATAAACAATGTATATAAATGTTCATATGTATGTCCTCTTGGCATTTCTAAATCATTGATCTGATTATGATGAAACTCTGGTTAGTTATCCTGTATACGCCTGCGAAGGTTCCTGGTGTAAAAGAAATAATTTTTCTTTGGAAGTTTGTCTTTATGCCATTCAAGCTTAAGGCTTAAAACCCGAGCGAAGCGAGAGTAAATAGCTAATCTATAATAATAATCAATTACCCAAAACATTTCAATATAACAAAACATGACAGTTAGCTAAAGCATTCAAATCGACATGAGATTTGCTATTTGTGGAAAGGGAATATCGCAAACAATATTAGAAGTTCCTCAATCACGTTCATACATCACGACTTCAGTGAAGTGAATCCATGCGGATAAGCGACGCTGCTACAAAGGTAAGTCACATCTAGTAAGCATTACTATTGATTCACGAAGCACACTCGATAAAAGCTTGTTTTGTTAAAATTTCATATGACATGGCTCTTTCTATTCCAATGGACCACCATACGATTATTTGCATATAAATTTGTACTATACAAATAAATTATTACTTACATTTCTTATTTCGTTACTTTAAAATTTTATACCTATTTAACGTAATTTATTCTGTAATGATAAGTGTTGTGTCTTTTTATTCGTATACTAGCGACTCACCCTCGTTTCGCTCAGGTTCGTCCCTGGGTACGTTTTGACGTTTAGTATGGAATAAATTTTTTTTCTAATTTTTTACATCAATTTTTCCTATGTTTTAATAGTTATTCTGCTATTTGGGATGAAGACAAATCCAACAAATTAAAAAACCATGAAAATCGGTCCAGCCGTTTTCGAGTTAAGTGTTTTAACAAACCCGACTTTGCTTCATATATATAGATTATTTTCGTTTATAACTTGAATTAAAATGTATTTTTGGATTTCATAGCTTAATTATTTGGTAAGGTACTATACAGCTATCTGGTAAAGCTATCTGACATCATGCTGTGACTCCAACGATCTAGTGCGGAGGGATTTTACCAAAATGAACTATGCGAGCAGGAACGACGACAAAAGCTAGTAATATTATAAATACGAAAATATACTCGATGGTTTGATTTTTCTTTAAGTCCGCAACAAAACAATAAATTGATGTAATTTTTGCATAAACGTAATTTATGAGGAGAGATAGGACAAACATAAGCTCCGTTTATCCCGCAGGCAAGTCATTAGTGTTTAGAATTAACATATCAAGCCTTATGACTTCTTGGAGTTCTTTGGTTAACTTAAGTGATCTCTTCAAATAAGATATAGCGCTGTGTGGAAAACTTTGTGTTACGGTATTTAAAACAAATTAATGTAGGTGAGACATGATCCATATTAACTTACCCTGTATATGTTGATAAGCCACTTAATTAATCCACTTTCATAATTAAATGATATTCAACTTGTTAAAATATAGTATAGACGGTCGATTGAAACCGATTATATATAATACTAGCGGCTCACCCTCGCTTCGCTCGGGTTCACCTCTAGGATAGCACAAACAGATCTATCCCACGGGAACCATTCATTTTTCCGGGATAAAAATAAGTAACCTGTTGTTTGACCTGCAATATAAGGTATCAGCATGCCAAATTTTACTAAATTTGGTGCATAAGTTGTTGTGTACTGAGCTGTATTAGTTACTATAATTTTTTAACTATCCCACGGGAACTCTTTAATTTTCCGGAATGAAAAGTATCAAATTTCATTTAAATAGGTTCAATAGTATCGGAGATTAGCCCCTACGAACAGACAAAGAAACAAAAAAATTGAAAAAATCTGGATTTGTTCTATTTCTCTCCTTACGGTATGTAAGAAGAGAACTGACTCGTTTTTTAGCAATTTTTTCTACCATCTATGTACAGACATTCGACCTCTACAGTTTTATTATTCATATATGTACCTATATTCAGATAGAATAATTCACATATAATAAAACAGAAACATATAATAATGAAAATAGTTATAGCGAGTGTACCTTAGGAGATAGACATATACTATGTAGAACTTTTCTATAGACCTTTTTAATACTTAGAATTTTCTTGTACAATGTTTTGATCTATCTCTTAAGGTTGAGCCAACGTTAGCCATATAAATTTCTAAGGACAATTCGATAGAACCAGTTATTGTATTTTCCCGTGGGAATGAATAATTTGCCTGTCGTAAAAAGTATTCTAAATGTTGATCTGAGCACTAAGTTTTATCACTATAGAAAATTAAGTTAAAATCGGTTGAGTACTTTTTGCGTGAAACGCGCACATCGATTTGACTAAGTTTTATTATAGGTATAGATAAGAATAAATATTGCGTGTGTAACTTAGAAGATAGACATACACTATTCACAACTTTTCTGTAGGACTTTTCAAGACCTACAATTTTTTAGTATATTGTTTTGATGTATGTCTTAAGGCTTAGCCAGAGGAAGGTTTCTAGGGAGGACTCGATAAAACCAGTTATTATATTTTCCAGTGGGAAAGAAAGATTTTCTTTAAGTAAAAGGTATCTAGGCAGTGGTATCCCAGTGGTAACGCGCTCGCTTGGGAAACCGAGTGAAGCAAGTTCAAATCCCGGGTCTAGCACCTCTGATATTGGTCAGCGTGGCGGACTATGGCCTGATCCACCTCGTACTGAAGGAAGGCTCGTGCGTGTGTTAAAAAGGGCTGAATACAACATATATACATACATACATACATACAAAAGGTATCCTAAATGTTGACTCGAGTAATAAGTTATGACTTCACTAAATTTCGTTGAAATTGGTACATTACTTTTCGCGTGAAACGCGCACACAAAAACAGACATACAGGCAAACAGACAAACAGACAATTTTTTTAATAACTATTGTTTTGGGGTCTATGTTGTGTGCATAATACGTTACAAATAAACAAAAACATCTATCCCACAGGAAAAGTACGTTTTTCCGGGATAAAAAGTTACCTATTTGTTATTCTGATGTATGAACTATATTATTGTAAAGTTTCATCAAAATCCAATCAGTGGTTTTTGTGTACTAAGCTGTATAAGTTACTATAGTTTTTTGACTCTCCCACGGAAACTCTTTAATTTTCCGGGATGAAAAGTAGTTGATTTGTTTTTGTTATGTATGAACTATATTATTGTAAAGTTTCATTAAAATCCAATCAGTAGTTTTCGTGTATTAAGATGTTAAAGTTGTTATAGTTTTTTAACTATATCACGGGAACCCTTTAATTTTCCAGGATGAAAAGTATCTAAGATGTTGCCAGGGGATATAAGGTACCACTATGCAAAATTTCATTTAAATAGGTTCAATAGATCCGGAGATTAGCCCGTACAAAGAGAAAAACAGATAAACAGCTCGCTCGGGTTCGTCCATACATACGAATATGTTGTATTATCTCTTTAACCATTTGTCCAAATTATATGCAGTAAAAGAGAAAAGTCTTTTATTTTAAGCATTTTAGACGATAAATTTACTTATTTTGATAAGAATTCATAATTGTTGATAATATGACCAATAAACATGACCTACCGATTTAAATGATTTTTTTTATATAAAAAACTACTTTTTGTGCCTTAAATATAAAAGTTAGACATATGCTGTCGCTGACTTTTTTGTAGGCATTATTAAGCTCTACAACTTTTCTCTAGAACATAATCATATATCTCTCATCGTTAAGGCAGCGTTCGTAAGAAACGTTTTCGTTCGACCGTTTTTTCTCCGACTTACTTTGCAAATCCGACTACCACGAAAAAGCCTTTTCATTTTTCGGGTTAATATATAGCCTATGACACTCAGAAAGAACGTGGCTTTCTATTGGTAAAAGAATTTTGAAAATCGGTTCAGTAGATCCAGAGATTACCCCCTACAACGTCACAAACTCACAAACTCACAAACTCACAAGATCACAAACTTTACCTCTTTATAATATTAGTATAGACTATACTATATGTTAATCCTATTATATTAAACCAGCAATTCTTGTATTTAATATATTAAATTTATATCGTGTACCTCGGCTCTAACGATTTATATTTAGGTAACATTAATCAATTAATATAGTAGGATCAAATTTTATATTTAGGTAACGTTTTACTTATAGTTGTCTTATCTGAAAACGCCGAGCGGAGCTCGGTAGCCTCAGTACTACTATTTTAATAAGCAAATATTATATCTATACTAATATTACTCGTATAAAGAGGCAGAGTTTGTATTTTTGAAAGCGCTAATCTCAAGAACTATATAGAGTCGCTTGTTATATGATAAAACGTAAATTTCTTAAATGTGTATACACACTCTTGCATACAAATGCATAAAAATGCTTTTTTATTTACATAAATATCTCCTTTTATGAAATCCTATACTATTTAAGCTCAATCTAATTAATTATTGGAATTAACATTACGCTGTTATTGACTAACGTCTTACTAAAAGTATTAAGATTATTATGAAGATATTAATATTCCTACTAAGATTTAATAATATTTATTAATAAATTATTAAGATTTATTAATAAAAATAGATCATATATCTAATTATACGACTATACAAAAGAAATATCATATTCGCAATAAATCGTATCGTAACAAATCCGAGATATTGATTCGGAAAACTCGATTGTGCGAGCTTCTCGCTTAGTGTAATTAATCTGATCCCTGATTTACTATCGACTCTACGGTTAATTAGATTGGCAGTAATTAATTGAAAGTGAAAAGGGATGAGTAAATTCTGTATGAAGTTCTTCATTAATTAGAGTAGCGTTTCGCTCGTTGTCTATGAACTTCTTAGAGAATCATCAGAGAAAGCTTTTCTATGTTTGTATTAGCTGTTACGTTTATAGTTCCGTAATAAAAATAGTACACAATTACATATATTATATCACTTATATATATATATATATATATATATATATATGTTAAGAAAAAAAATTGAGTTTTTTCAGAAAAACAGCTATATAGATTAACATTTACTTACTATACTTTTTTTTTAAATAAAACTAGATCCAAATCGTTAGAGCCGTTTCCGAGATACACGCAATTAATTACATATGTATACAAGAATTGCTAATTTAATATTATGATATTTTTTAATTTCTATCAATAAAAATAGAATTTTAAGACAAAGACCTTTATCATTTCGTATTTTAGTATATTCCATGCTCTACTTTTTCCTAAGTAGATCTAATATCGTATAGTCTAAATGGTCAATACCATTAGAAACTATTCTATAAAATATAAATCTATACATATAATAAAACTGTAAAGGTCAAATGTCTGTACATAGAAAAAAATGCTAAAACCTGAGTTAGGAGGATGTAAAAAGAGAAATAGAACAAATCCCGATTTTTTCAAAATTTCTGTTTCTCTGTCTGTCTGTTTGTCCATTTGTACGGGCTAATCTCCGAAACTGTTGAATCGATTTAAATGAAATTTTGCATTGTAGTACCCTTATATTCCCGGTCTACATTTTAAACACTTTTCATCCCGGAAAAATAAAAGTTCCCGTGGAATAGTTAAAAAACTATAGTCACTTATACAACTTAGTACACAAAAACTACTCATTGGATTTTAATGAAACTTTACAATAATATAGTTCATACAGCAGAATAACAAATAAGCTACTTTTATCCCGGAAAAATGTACGGTTCCCATGGGATAGATTTGTTTTTGTTTGTCTAGAGTATAATAATTGATATAAAATAAATATAAAATGTATAATAATAATAGGTTTTTAATTTCACGAACGTAGTCAAAATTTATTTTGAAAATCGTTAAATTAAATGGTAAAAAAATATTTTATAAGATATTTTTAACAATATTTAATATTATTAGCTAATCAGTTGCAAAAATAGATTTTAGAGATATTTTTAACAACCAAATTGTATGAAAACATCATTAATCTTACACCCTTCTATTCAAAACACTCGGCACCGTACGAATTCAAGCAATATGCATGTCGGTCCGTATTTTAGGGTTCCGCACACCTAAGATAAGAGCACATCAATCACACTTTACGTTGTAAACAGAGGAATAAGCTCAAAACAGAAATAATGTTAGAAGTGAGAAATGCACTGCTGAAAAGTGTAAATCTAGTAGAAAAGCTGCTTAAGTTGTTTATTTAAAACAATCTGTTATGTATAGTTTCCTACTCACACGGCACACAAAATTCTTTGTAAATTCTTGTATTGAAGTTGAAGTTTTTAAAATAGAGAAGTTGGAAATGTCAAATGTAATAATCGTAGTAATAAATTATATTTACTATTTCCTAATGCCTATTGAACTTACAGAAATGATAAAGAACTAAACTCTTATATAAAAGTTAGTAGGAAAATTATTCTTCTTTAATTTTTCAAATATTAACGTCGTTATTATTAATGAAACAAGACGGCAAAGAGAAAATCCAAACATAGTATGTAGAAATCAATAAAAATATCAATATGCACGCCTTTTTTTAATTTTTTTTTTTGTTAAATAAAACTTCAAATTTCATATAATTACCAATTTGTGTGTTTTTTGTAGTAATAATTATTATTTATGGTAACAAACGAAATACGTAATCGTTTTCAAGCCGTTCATTAGTACTATTCAAGCTATTAATTATTAAATTAAATTAAAAAAAAACTATTGATTACTTGATATCATTTCGTTTACTTATTCTAAGGAACTGAATGGGTGTGAGATGGGGGTTGCAGGCAATATTTCACGTCTAAGTTTATAATCATTGTTTGCTTTTCAAAAACGTTCATGGATGACGAGTGAGCTTTAATCGGTTAGAGGGTGAGTCTTAGACCGCATATAATAATTATTATTCCAAAGGGATGGAAATCAACTTACAATAAAGATATTGAAAGTTATTTTTTAAATATCCCCTAGTTTCGTCCACATTTAATTTAAAAAAGACAAGATAAACAAGTCCAATCATGTCACATTGAACTTAATTCTTGATATATACAATCCCCTTTTCCTTTTCCCGCGGCTCTGATCGCGTGGTCTGTTTATTTATAACTGTTTTGATCCTAAAAATCAGAGCGTGATGTCAAATAACCAATACCTATATATTTCTCAAGAATTTTGCTATCAAATACTAAAGAGATATTTCAAATCCAACTGGTAGTTCTAGAGATTAGCACGTTAAAACAAAAAAATGCATCCCTAATGAATACACTAAGCAATCATACACAAGACACATATTTGTTCTACGAATTAGCTTAAAGCAAGCGTGACTCCATACCAAAAAGTGTAGGTAAATGATACGGTAAAAGGTATGACGGTTATAACATTAGTATTATCAACTTTGCCGATAAATATTTTCTTCGTCATATCTACTTAGTTAATGGTTATTCACTGTATGTAAACATAACAATTTATCAGAGCAGTAACTTCTAATTTAATTTTATCCTAGAACATTTCCTGATTGTTCAAATGAAATAGCAATTATTAGATTGATGCAGCGGATGCAAACAATTCAAGCATTAATGCCATTCCGTACGTAAATATCCCGGATACCAGCCACAGCAGACTGATGGACTGAATACCGGCCCACATTGCCAGCAATGAATCCAACAAGATCCAAATCCAACTAAATGTAGTATATATTAAAGTAACCTAGGTATTCTTTTCTATTGTCTATCTTCTAGACCGACTATAAATGCAAAAGTTTATATGTATGTATATGTTTGTTATACCTTAAAAGCTAACATACAAAAAGTTATATATATATATATATATATATAACTATTTGTATGTTTTATAATATATATATTTTTTTTACTCATACTATTTTATTCTTAATAACATTTTTCATATTACGTATATCCTTTTAAAACATTATTGGCATTTTAAAATCTTAGCTTATTTAGCTTTAAGTCGTAATATTTTTGATATGAGTTGTTCTTTGTTAAAAATAAATAAAGGAAATGTGGTCAAATAAAAGATTCTCGCCAACTCTAAGTACGTTTTGTTCCATAAGTCAAAGGGTAGTTGAAAGCACAGCGATAAAGACTTTTAAGCTCTCTACAGTGCTTGTTCTACTTGAGTTCTTTAGTTCCTAAATTGTAAAATTATATCATAAAATATAAGTTTTTATAAAAATATTTTTATAACTTGTAATTATAATATGTTTTTTTAATTATTGTGTTGATAAATAAAAAAAAACATATTTTCTATACCTCACTAGAAGTTCAGACATAGATGATTATTACTTCAGTGATGCTAAAGGAGCTAATAGAAGAATTGGAATAATATGACCTTGAATTTCATTTCTTGAATACATGTCAAATTTGTATACAAAATATCTCAATACAATGACAATGCGAGAAACTGCAGATAGTAATAAGAACTTCATTGAAGTAAATATTTATTTTTTATTGTTCTATGTTTCTCAATTTGTGAAATTTTCCTTTTCAAAGGAATTGCATTAAAACTGCTTTATCCTTTTGGAAGACACAATGCCACGCACAAATTCAGGTACATATTTATAGGCAGAAATAGACTTCAAACTTATCACATTACATGGGCCAAAAATGAGACAATAGCATATGACATCAGAAACTTGCATTCAATATTCTATCCAAAAATATGTTATACTAGCATTGCCCGCGGTTCCGCCCGCGTTCAGGCGACCAAAAACCAAATTCTTAGGTTTTACATATTAGTATACTTTTACATTGCAGTTTTTGTATTTTACTCAGAAATGAGATATTTTCTCGCGGTAAAAAATATCCTATATGTTGACCCGGATAACCAGCTATCACCATACCAAGTTTCATCAAAATCCCTCCAGTGGTTTTTCTGTGATGCGGTAACAGACAGACAGACAGACAAAAATTGTAAAAGTATCGATAATAATGTTTATTTCAATAAGATTTTCCAAAAAATATTTAGTGTACAGATTCGGCTTAGTTACAATTTTATTATATGTATACATTATTTTATTATGTGTAGCTTTAGAATACTTCAAATTATCTTAAAACAATAATTCGCCCTTTTTGCTAAAACTTCGATTTCAGAAAATTATTGGATTGAACTATTATATAAGATTCAAGATAGAAAGCTAGAGAAATCGGCTCTTCTCGTTAAATATGCATTATTCTACTTAGATCTTTGCTTAGTCCTTTGATATAAATCACTAAAATGTAAATGACTGCAGGAAATAAATGTCGGAAATAAAATTTAAAATGAAGTCCAAATGCGTATAAAAACTTATTGAGGTTGTTTAATTTGCAACAAGTACATAGTACTTGTAAATTACTATTTTTTTTAAATCAGTGTAAATGTAATTATTAGTCCTTTACATATATCCTTTGAGGTGCAACCTTTACATTAAAACAATCACATAACAAAGATATCAAGTAACATACAGACAAAAACAAACATCACAATTAGTATCTATTTCTTCTTTTGGAATGAGCCAAAAATGGTTTTTTTGTCACGCTTCTGTCATTAAAGTATCAACATGATCTGTTGCACAGGGATGTTAAACACCGATTGACATACTCTTAGGATAGTTTTCATCCAAATCCGGAAAAACGAACTACAACGTAACGTATAGGTTAAATGATGAATTGGAACCGAATAAACCACGATAAAGACGGAACGTGTCTAATATAATTTTTCAATGGCTACTTGAAAAAAAAAAATTACTGACTTCTTTTCTTCGACTGACGTTACTTCTTCGTGATTGATTAATCACAAAAATTAAATTAAATAATAATTATGATTATTTTATACCCTGTCCGCTGTCACAGGGAATAATCACGCTTTCGTTTCTCGAACTTGTAACAAATAATTATATCGGCCATCCATAGTTTGAATACATAAAAAATCAAAATAGTTTTAATAGCTTCGTCCTAATTTCTATGACTATTGGTATTCAATATTTCGTGTATTACCAGACTTCTATAATGAAAGACATTCCTAATGATTGCATGTGGTTTTAGTGAGTCTCACAGTCCCCTGTCAAAAGAAAGATTTATACTATTACAATGTAAAAGAGTAACAAATACTCACTTACTAACCAATGAACTTACGCATTTATAATATTAATGTTAAACTATGTTTTCGTACCACTTCCCAGTTTTTAGTTTCCAGCATTTCGAATGTTTTACAGCTATCATAGTCACAGCAAAGACGGAAATTTAAAAAAAAACCGCGTAATTCTATTCTGTTTTCTTGTCAATGGCTTTAAAACGTGTTTCACTGCATAGTTTACTTCGCCAGTGTCACGTAGAATGGAGAATACAAATCCTCGAAAAAATATTAAAAAAAAAATAGTTTTAATAAAAATGTCCAATATTCGCGTAAATCTGAGAAAGTATTCATATTAGTATAATTCAACGTAGGTACATCTATTTTCCACTTTTAAATTTCAGTAGTCGAGACTTATTTAAATCTTTTAAATATTTAACCGTAGCTAAAATTTCACATTTGATCCTGCACCAGATGCTGCTTTCCACAATCTCGATTGTTCGCTAGGTAAAGGCTTCCTTGTTGTGACGGCTGTGAAATACTCTTATCTATAATATTATTATACGTTGAATTTCATTAAATACAAGAAATATAAAATATTTTTTCTATTTATTTTAGTGTTATTTCAATACGAGTATATAATTATTATTTTAATTCACAATTAAAAGTAATCATTTAAATTAATGTGTTTATTTTTTGAATTTCCTGATTTATATTTAATATACCTATGTATAATATTCCAACATTAAAATCGAATAATACATCAAAAGTCTACATAGATATTCGATTTTATAACGATTAGTTATATGCCGAATATTTTTTTATGTAATTTTATTAAAATAAAATATGATTATTTTAATTTAATAAATACTTATCAGTAGTAAGCAAATTGGACTGAGAATTGATATATCATTGGGACATTTCAACGAACACCACGGTGCTTTGTTTTACTAAATTGTGACAAACATCTGTACAACGTAATAAATTAAAATCTAGCCTAAAATGTACATATATAATGCATAGCTACACTATTCCTAAGCACGAGGATTTAATAAAATAAACGTGCAATAAAACTGTCATTTTTTCTTTTTTGATTACATATTTGGCTAATCAGTGCTTATTGAATGCCACTCTAGTTTTTATTTTATAAAAAAAATATTGTAAAAAAAATCAAAAACAACTAGTGCGATCTTCTGTTTTCTTTTCGAGAAATAAGCCTTTGTTAGATTTTATAACCTTATATTTATATTATTATAGGTATCTATCATCACACTACGAACTTTACGTTCAAAAAAATTACGCGGGAGAAATCGCAGTCAAAAGCTAGTCATATATAAAGGCAATATTTCTTTACAATAAGGATTAAATTGAGAATTTATAAACAAATACACAAGTATATTATAAAGCTTCTTTATTTAACGTCATATTTTGCAAAATAGACAAATATACATTTTGATCGTCATTTCACTTAAAAATTCAACATTTAACAATAATATATTACATAGTTACACACGCACTTTATATTTACTAACATAAACAAAAATTACAGATATTTTTTTAAAAAAACAATGGAAATTAAATTTACAGATTCAATAATATTCACATTAAATAATCATAATATAATACGTATGTTGAATGAAACTCCAAAATAAATTGTAACGCTTTACAAAGTTACAAATCTAATTATTGTCGTGGAGCCTTTTTCCCTTTTATAATTCATAAAGAGTTTATGCAATGTTCATACAAACATGAAATAAATTCAAATTTTTAATGGCTTCATTACACTTACATACGTCCACCTTCTTCACATCTTACGTCAGTTATTATTTTCAATTATAATTCAATTGAAATATGAGCTTGATTTAAATAATGATAGCATTAATAATGTCCTCCCTACCGAATCCGGCCACGACGGCCAATCTCATTGAAACTAGCCATCTGCGCAGGAGATACTATAGTGCACAAGTGTACGCGCAGACACAACGTGCACTCTCTATTCCTGTCACTCTCATACTCCAGTGGGAGGACTACTCGACTCGACGACTCGACTTTACGTGCTCTCCGAGGTACGGGTGTGAAACACCGCCAACTTCCCAACTCCATCCAGGTTGTTAGTGACACTTAGTAAGCAGAAAGACTCAATAACTAAACTCGGCCCAACCCAGGACTTGAACCCTGGACCTTCGAATATGCAGCCGTACATGCTAGCCACTACACTAGCGAGCAGGCAGGGGGGATATCATTAATATCATTACAGTGTATGAAATGATGACGTATTTTAATAATATATAAGAAAACACTTATACAGTTAACAAAATTTAATTATTGATTATTTTTCAATTAGAGTAATATAATACAGCTTAATTAACATGATCTTGCTTTGAATTGAATTGGCTAACTTCTTAAATCGTTATGTACTCAGTAAAAGATTTTTCTATAAAACTGAAAAAAATAAATGAATCTAGGCATTGTCAATTTTTTGTTGACAACGTTTTCGTTACAGGTAAATAAAAAAGATATAGGTACGTTGCGAATGATATAAACCGTTCAGTACCTGTTTTTCCTGTTTGTCAATCGATTTATTGTTTAGTATGACGAGCTTAGTGTTATATAATTTTTTGATGAAATCAAAAAAATAATAATGCCATTACGAAAAAAAATTGGAAACAGATTTTTTTATATGGATAGGTAAACTCTATTCATATACGTTTTCCTCAAAATTTCAATAATGACTATGGTCGAGTTTAGACCACAGGGTGAACACTAGTTATAATAAAATGATTAAAACAAATAACCGTATTAATTTTTAATGTTAATTTTGTTTAATTTTGACTGAATACATACGTTTCGAAAAACTATATCATATGAAAATTTTCTATAATGTGTTTAATTTTTTATAATTTAAAGCAATTGTGTTATGAAATAACAGCTTTCAAATTAAAATATCGTCCATACGATTTCAATCCACATTGAAGAAAAGTAATGTCAGCATAAAAAAACGTAAGCAAATCAAATATTTGTATACTTCAATTAGCTTTTAATTTATTATTATTATGTAAACTTCAATAAACATAAAAAGACACTTTGCAGCTAATATAATAAAAATACATTTGAAAATACTTGTTAGTGTTCTATAATAAAAATAAATTAATAACTTACACGTCTAAATGATTCTTATTATAGTTAATTACAATTTTATGACTAGCTCTCATAAAGGAAATTAATCGCACCATATATTTTCTAATATTATTCTAACATCGTTATGGCACTAAAGTTGTCACTTCAAAATCCGCCAATCAAATACTGCGTGAATAAGTTGGCAAAGACACAAAGATTTTCATGTTATATTTTACATAACTTGCTATTAGTCTAAGATCCCGATCTATGTGATAGACCCAGTGCTGGATTTACACTAAGGGCACTCGGGGCTAGCGCCCAGGGGGGCAAATTTTCAAAGGCGGCAAAATTCAGTGGGTGAATTTTTTTTATCTTAATGTTATTGAAAATTCTTTTTGTACGAGTACATTTTTCGAAAAATTGAAAACAAATATAAATAAATGATATTTTTGCATTTTTCAAAAAATATATAATTAAAAGAAATTAAACTTTATCGAAACGTAATCCACTTTATGCAAAATTTCGATAATAGGGCTGTATTTTTTACAATGCCCAGGGGCAGCGATAAGGTTGAATCCGGCACTGGGTGGATCCCTCATTCTTTTTCCAGACGAAATATTATATTTTTTAAACCATAAAACAAACACGAGCCAGGGGGGTAGTAACCAAAAATTTGCTCCAGGCTCGTTCGGGATCTGCTACTATATATTTCTACTTATTTACTAAAAAAATAATACACTTTTTTCTATTCTCAAACATTAAAAAAATTGGTACTAAAGAACTGAATTTGAAGTTATCAATTTATTCACGCTTTGAATTTTCTAAGATATTACGGACTCTTGCTCTTACACTCCAAACGTCAACGTATTGGTCATATTACTTATTTATAAAAATATGCTTTTCCTTATATTTAATATTAACAATCATTACAACAAGCTTTTAGGTCTGGTGTCCACTAAGATGCTATTTACGTAACTCTGAAATGAAAAATAAAACCTTAAAGAGCAAAACCAATTACTATTTAAAGAGAGCCAAAGAAACAATATACAGTCAAATGGAATATACTATTATAATATAGCATATAATAGAAGGCCTTAGTGGACAATAGTCCTAACATAATAATTGGTAACTTTAACTAAACACATCCATCTAGTATTTCACGAAGCAATCTATATATGTATGTAATTGTGCATATTATTTTATTAGTAACAGAGTTTTATTAGGAACAAAAGTACAGTAGTGAAGACATTGACAACATTATTAATAAATGGAGAATTCCAGACACACTAGCGTGCAAACTTTGTTGAAAACATTTATTAATAACGCGTATGTTTAATAAGACTGATATTTTCTAAGAAAATATGTTTATTCTTCTATATAACATAATTTTTTTTTGTTTCTTTCTGTGAAAAGCCTTTACAATTTATAACAAAAGTAAAATAACGGGTTGCAATAATTAATTCAAAAATTATAATGAACGTATTAGTGAGTACCGGCACTATATAATAGATGTAAAAGGAAAAATGTTAATTTCTCTTGGAACAAGGCAAAAAGCTATCTTAATATCTTGTTTTTCGTTATTCTTTTGTTTCGGAAACGAGTACAAATTATTCTCTTGGTCCATTTACCTGGCACACATTGTTTGTTCCATGAATATATTACTATTCAGAGAAACGGTGCGCTTTATCACAAACTTTACTCCTTCTGGGCCATTTCTTGAGGAACTTTACGAAAATAGTATAAGTAATCGCGAAAATAATTCGGAAGCAAATAAACAATTTAAGGCGCTATCACAGGTTATATGATTTAGAGTTTTTTGTGTGTGTTTGAACAGTGTTTGAACAGTTAAACTAACTGAAATTTAAAAATACATAATATAATAAACATATGAAAATTGTCCAAGCAACCATGAAATTTTCGTTACCATCAAAAATACTATAACGTAAAGTATTAGACAGCATTAAATAGTAATAAATGATATTCTAAATATGTTTTCTAAAGCATTCGTCCAAACCCAAGCAAGTGTGGTAATACTGTTACTTTTATCAGTCTCAGCGTCGCTCGCATTGAATTACTCCATACAAATGGTCCATTTACATAGTCATTGTATCACTACACGTAGTCCCTTCTTCCCGAACCACAGTCGATGCTATTCCTGTCACTCACCACTGACACCTCTGACTCATCTTTTTTCCTTTTGCACGTTTTGCAAAGTTTTGAGATCTGTAGAAGAAATTATGAATGAAATATTTATAATCTATAAATATATATTGAAGATTTCTTGTAAATAATAAAATAATAGGGTCGCGGATTTTGGCAATGATCATTAAGAAATAGATCATTAAGAATATACTATATAAATAAAAACGGTCAAAACTATCATTTCCCCTGTATGAAAATGGAACATACGATCTTGTATATATTTTCAGCCAGACAAGATTAGTGTAACAATTTAATTCCCAAAAGTTATAATAATATCTTTTTTTCAAATGGCTTCAATTATAGTAATGTGTAAATGTGTGAAGTCATAATTAATGTGACGAATTAATTAATTTATCAAAAATTATAAAAGTCTTATATGAAAACTTTTATTTATTAGGGTTCGGTACCTCAAAAGGTAAAAAAGGAACCCTTATAAGATCAGTCTCTTGTCCGTCTTTCCGTCTGTCTGTCCGTGTGTCACCACCGATTTTCTCAGGAACGGGTGAACCTAGCAAGTTGCAATTTATACCAGATACTGATGTCTGTAGTCCCTATTAGATGTATAAAAATCAAGCTCCTGCCGGAGTCACCACGATAAAAACATATAAATATAAATAAATAAAATAAATATTTTGGGACATTACACACGGCACCATCTAGTTCCATGGTAGCTACGAGGCCTGTGTTATGGATATCAGATAGTTGATACACTACACATATATAACTTTAAATACATACATATTATAAATATAAACACCCATGACTGGAGTACAAACATTCGTCATCAAAAAAATGAATGCCCCCAGCGGGACTCGAACCCGCGACCGCTGGCACAGCAAGTAGGGTCACTACAAACTGAGCCAAACGTGTCGTCAAACACATATGGGCTTTAGATTATCGCGAAAACTTGTAAGTACCAAAATTTATCTTAATTTTCAATTTTTTTTTATTTTTCGGAATTTTCTCTTTAATCCTTGTGCTGTAAGACCTTGCTTTTAATCAAAATTGAAAATTCTAGGTCAACTAGAAGTACCCTATAGGTTTTGGGCCGAAAACCTATATAGCAGTTCCTGTTGACATAGAATCACGAAATTTGGCAAAAAGCAAGGTCTTACAGCACAAATAAAGGAAAAATTCCAAAAAATAAAAAGTTGAAAATTAAAGTTAAACAGATTTCCTACAAATTTGTACGTAACCCTCGGTGGGCGAGTCCGACTCGCACTTGTCCGGATTTTTTTGTTAAGTTAAAACAATATTTAATTAAACATTTAATAAGAAAGAAATATTACTCATAACTATATTCTCATTTAATATTAGAATTTGTAGATGTTAAAGACAAATCTTTTTCGTGTGACCGGAAAGAGAAATTATTTGTAGAGAAATAAATTAAAATAGCAATTAATTTACAGTTTAGATTTTTTTATTACTTTAACTTACCTTAACAAAAGAACGGACGGGTTGTTGTAAAACAAATATGCCGAAAATTACGACCCCTTGCAAAGCGTTGATTAGGTCAAATATGGACCACACAGATACTGCAGATGTACCAGTTCCGGCTGCCCATGACACCACTTCTAGGACCCAAGATAGGCCCATTATGATGGACAGAAGACAGCATGTCCGAAATCTAAATAAATTGAATATCAATTAATAGATATATTATTTATTTATTTTAGTTCTATAATTCTATATTATACCATTTGTATTACAAATGTGAGTTTTTGAAATTGTTTCGATATTCCGATAAATCGTGAAACTTGACACAAAAATACCATGTCCTGGACATAAAATACTTTTTATACCAGCAAAAATAAAATGGAAGTGGAAAATATGTAAGAAATGTAAGAAAGAAAAGTTCATTAAAATAGGTTCAGCCGTTTTCGCATTATTATATAAATGGACTAAATATGTATAGGTATAGTAAATATATAATAAAATATTTTTGTATCGTCAGTTAAATCTTCTCAAATAATTATTTAACAAAATGGAAAAAACCGTCCATTAGCAACAAGACATTTTAATCAAATAAGCTTAGGCCTAACGTTTATAAGAACAAAGAAAAATGAATTTATATTATAATTCCTTTCAGATTAGGCAATAATTTAAAAGTCTACTAAATGAATAAAGTTAAATCATAAAAATAATATTACCTAGCAACATTTAAGTTAATTTTAATACATCTGATGGTACTTTAATTTAAGTTTTTTTTTTAATTAAAATAAAAAGGTCACTTTTAAATTAATTATAGTATTTTTAGTTATTTAATATGAAATACAATAATAATATTTTTTATAATAATAATCGCTTTACTTAGAACTTTTATTTTTCTAATAAAATATGATATGTACATACGAGTTTTTTTTGAAGAAAGCCTCTTTTGAGGGATACTAAAAATATCAAAATATTAAAAAAATCCAAAATATTTTTTTTAACCGTCCGATTTGGCGTGGAATACCCCCATATGCTTTATTCCAAAGAGTTATTTCATAATATTTCTTAAAATAATGCCCATTTGTAAATGTTAAATAATCTAAATTTTAAGAGGCTAAATGAAAACAAAACTAAAAATAAAAAAAATGGTTCTAAGCAAAAAATTTTGTCGTCCCAAAATACTCATAACCTTTTTGTAAAATATAACGTAATATTATTTATACTTAAGAATAATAAAAAAATATTTTAAAATTTAATCTTTTCAGACCATAAGGATTTGAAGCCATTTCACTCGGTTTTCCGAGCGAACGCACTATCATTGGGCTATCACTGCCTTAAAAGAAAATTACTTACTAATAAAAAAACTTACATTTTCTTATATTTCTTCAATCTTTGAGTGAAGGTTATTTGCGTATCCCGCTGTGGGGATGAGTTCCGTTCTTGCACTGGTACTGGCTGCCCTAAAACTGTGCCGAGTCTGACCCAGTCATCTGATGTACTGAAGTCTGAATGTGCTATATCTAATGCTGTATATAAAAAAACAACATATAGAAGTTAGTTCTTTCATGTTATGCTATATTTGCAGGAATTATTTTTTTTATCTAAGGTCCCATATAGTACCTAGATGTTTAGATATAGTAACTCGTCACGCGTGAACTTAGCCAAAATTAATATCAACGAGAAAAAACAATAAGAGGATAATCATAATATCTAGAATCTCGGTAAACTGTATTGCAAACGCATCTCTAAGCCATAAAGAAAAAAAACCATATTGCACCTTGAACATATATTATCATGCGTTAGATGTCTATCACTTAGATTAAAATAAGGTCAATGAATTGTAAATTAATTATGTTGATAAAAGAAAACTAATTAATTATTTAAGAAATATTATTAAATATAGGTATGTATATGTTTGAACTTTCACTTGGAAGTTTTATTATCTATACTAATATTATTAAGAGGAAAGATTTTTTTGTTTGTTTGCTTGTACCGAATAAGCTCTGACACTACTAAACCGATTTATACGAAATTTGGTAAAAAGATAGTTTGAGACACTGGGAAGGACATAGAATAGTTTTTATTCAGGAAATCACTCCTAAAGGTGGTGAAAATAGGGATGAAAGCTAATTAGTTACAAAAATATAAAAAAATAAATAAATGTACTTACGTGTAACATCCTTAAACTTATCATAATGCTTTGCAAAAGCTCGTGAAGTAAACAAAAATATGACAAGATTACTAAACAAGATGACCGCCACAGGCCCATAAAAATAGGGTAACGCCGCCTGGTCCGCTAAAAGAAAGAAAATTTAATTAGCTTTTGAAGCCAAAGAAAACATTTAACTTGCTTATATATTTTAAGAAATATAAAAATTCTTTATACATCCTTTAAAGATTTACAACAAAAAATAATTTAGTTTCTCATACTATTTTCTTATGATATATTTGAAAATTTAGAAACACCATTTAACAACACAATAAACTATTCAAGAGGTCAATCCAATGAGCCTAAATATGATATCTCTGCAGTATTTTGGTAAAGAGTTAAGTATCTTGCAAATTGCAGGTGACACTGCAGCGACAGTCTAAGGTTACCATATCGTTAAAATGTCATTGAAGAAACGGGAGATCAAGTTTCGTATCGATTAGATCTGTAGAAGTTGCTCATATTCTTTTACCGTCTAGAAAAGAGCTGATAGTCTGCTAACGGCTGAACGAATTTTCTTGATTTATAACTAAGAACACTCTCGAACAAGTCAACTTAAACAAAACAAACTTTATTAAAATCGGTTCATCTCTTTGGGCGCTACGAAGCCACAGACAGACACACAGATACACTTACGTAAAACCCTCAAACCCTCTTTTTGCATCGGGGGTTAAAAATAATGTCTTCTATCTGTAACTTCTATGTACTTTTCTATACTTACTTTTAAACCAACAGCCTTTAACTCCAAAGTTAGGTTTTAAATATGTACTAGGTACAGCTGGTGACAAATCCATTGTAATTGTTACTACAAGCAAAATAATTGGTAATAGAATTGCGTATGCGCAGTACCACGCAAATCTTCGCCTCATACTTCTTCTGCTGACTGATGAATGTATGTATCTTCTAGAATAAAATAGGCATTTTAATTTAAACAAATTTTAGCTACGGTATTTGTTAAGACAAAGGTTAATTAAAAATTTCAAGTGCGAATCAGACAAGTGCGAGCCTGACTCGCACACCAAGGGTTCCGTCAAGGGTTCCGTAGCAGGACACATTAAAACAAGTTTATAATTGCAATATGTTTTTTGCGATGTAACTACAAAGTTACGTTTACAGATTTTTCCCTTTACTTGTGATATATTTCAACATATGTATATGTAGATATTTTCAACTTGATACCTCCACGGGTCCTTAAGATAAAGTGTCTTAACAGACTGACAAACGGACAACGAAGTTATCCTCTAAGAGTTCATTTTTCCTTTTGAAGTGCGGAACCCTAAAACGGTATATAATATTTGAATAAAAAGTAATACATATACGAACTCTTACCGTACGTTTAAATAAGTATCGAAGCACATAACATTTAACCAGAAGAAACAGGATACAAAGGAAAACTGGATTAAATAAGCTGAAATAAAAATAAATAGTTTTATACACATATTTGACACAGTATTAACAGTAGTCACCGATAAAAACACCTTCAAAAATAAGTCCGCCTAACATCGAATTTGTAAATAATTTTTTCCTAGTACGATTATAAGGTACTGATTTATTTAACATTTATTTTAACTGACTTCAAAAATAGGAGCACATGATTGAGGTATTTTTTCATGTTAGATACTTCATTTTTCGCCATTCATGAAATGATTCACATAATCCTTAATTTAACGAATAGGTAACACCTGAAGGGTAATTAAAAAATTTTACTCCCAATGGCAGAGTAATTAATTTAAACTTACCCATTATGTTACAAGCAGTAGATGGAAACGCATGTCCAGCTAATTGAGTGGCAGCTAAGCAGCTGAACGCTATAGCGAGGCAAATCGAATGACATGCCAACGCCTTGCCATGTGTGTCCCTCAACTCAGTAATAAATAAGTAAACACATGCCGTAGCCAGAAGGAACGGCACTGATATTATCAAACCTAAAATAAATAATAATGATAGACTTAGTTATATACACTCAGGTTTATTAAAATCCGAAAATAGTACATATAATTACTTATTTCATAATAGCTATTTACTTTTCAGCATTTTTCACAATTGTTACTCTACAATAAGTAAATATAATTGTAGTCAAATTTTATTTACTGACCGACTTCCAAAGATATTTTGTGTGTGTTTTTGTCATATCTTCCTGAAGTGTGAATTAATTTTTACATTTTTCTCCACGGTATGATTATAAGGGTTTTTCATATAAATTTGAAACAAGTTCCACCTTTGAGTTTGGAATTATTACTATATATTTCTGTAACAATCTCACAAAAATAATAATCTTAAAATAATCTTACCTGTAGCATAGGCAATAAGAGTAGCAGAAGTTTTGATTTCCTCTATTGGCGACGAAAAACATACTAAAGGTAATGTAACCCCGGCTGGATAAGACTCATTCCAAAATGTTTCCATACAAAAGTCTCTAGTACCAAGTAGGGGTGGATCGCTAAATGGCACGAATAGGGAGCCGTTGAATAAAAGATAAAATTCATCTTTACTGTATTTGTCTGGTTCTAATTTGTATCTGCAGAAAAGAGGATATATAAATATACTAACGACTTACCCTCGCTTCCTACATTTTTATTATATATTAATAATAAGAAAATAAGTTTATTTTGTGGTCGAACTTGTGAAGCCGAAAATATTCTGTATCCCAAGAAATATTCAAAGTATTTCTGTAAAATTTTCCTTAAAAGTATTTTGTAAGCTCTATTATCACAGTTTCTTTAGAAAACTACAATACTTTAAAAGTTAGAGGGGGAGACCGAATATTTACAACTATAGTAACATAATTCGGCAACTATTGCTTGAATAAAAAGACACTTAAAAATATCTATCATGATGGAATCGTAAAGGTTCAGTTTTTGCCTTTAAAACCTGAACATGACCGCCATTGTTAAAAAATATAACTTTAAATTTAACTTTTGTTTCCAACAAAGAGTATAATCTGGAGAACTTGATAGGACAAGTTTAGCAGTTGGTTTCAGCTTAACAAAAAATTTCCTACACAAATTGCAAAGAAACTTGGACGTTAGTGGTTGTTTTAAAGAAAATTATGGACATGTTTAAGTAGTTTTTAACGTGCAATTACCTGTCGTATGTGCAGGGATTCCCCACGATTGTCTCGAATAGATTGCTATCGTAACTCCAAATGTGCGTTTGGTTAGCTTTATGGAATATCGGTTGGAAAGTGAGTGTGGACCGAGAGCATACACTTTTAAATTTACCATCTTCAAAAGTCACAGATAGATTTTGCCCGCTTGCACAGCATTTTGGTACTACTGGCAACTGTTTCTTCACTTCCTCGTCCTGTGAAAAACATCGCAAGATAAAATAATTTTGAAGGCTGCGTTAAATAAACATCATAAATTGGGTCAACCGCATAAAAGACAATTTACAATAAGGACAAGTTAATTTGGATGTCGTTTCAACAATGATATATAGTACGGATCATATGACAAGTGCCTAATCAAAATTCAAGACGAGTATTCGAACTTTTGATGTATTCATGAAAGAAATTTGACTGAGGTTAACTGACGCAATATTCTCCTTTAAAATTGGTCACGTAAACGTCGATTATCATATTTAAATTGTGGATTTAAAACTTTTATATTAGCTCTAATTGATCATTTGATTCGTTATCATTGGCAAATAAATATGTTAATAATCTAAGAACTTCTTCATTCTATTCCAACTACAATCCATACTGATATTATTAATGTGAAAGTAACTCTGTTTGTTTGTATGTTTTTTACTACTACTAAACGGCTTCGATTTAGAAGAAAATCGGAATAGAGATAGTTTGATACCCTAAGATTTTGTAATGACATAGATCAGTTTTTACCCTGGAAATCACCCCTTAATGGGGTGGAAAAAGGAAGGAAATGGGGAGGGGGGGGGGCAGTGAGGGATATAAAACTCATCATACCTATGTGTGTTTATATATATATATATATACTATCTATTATATACTACCTGTCAAAAGGGACCGTACCTGGGGACGAACCTAAGCGAAGCGAGGGTGAGTCGCTAGTAAAAATGTATACACGTTTTATACAATTTATACAATTTCATTCACTGTTCTTATTTGTTAGTTGTTCATTTTGGATTAAATGATACAACGAAGAACTTGATATAAACCACTAATTAAGTATCTCTAAAATTAAATTGAAGCTTATTTCATATTTAAGCAACAAATATTTTGTTTAATAATTTCTACTAAATATTAAAACTAAGTTCTATTCTTATTTTTATGCTTAGGGTTTTTTTATTCTCTTAGAAAATCATAGTATTTATTGTTTATTTGTCTACCCTAGTTACCTTATTTCTAAATAATAAAATCCTAAAGATATTTTTTATTACCTCTTATTCCAGTATTCTATGAAAAATTGAGGAATATAAACGTATTAAATTGACATAATAATATAATAATTAACCAATTAGCCACGCGCAATGTAGGGTTCCCTAGTTGCCCATCATAATAATGGGGAATAAGAAGAGGGGTTTTGTTGTTTCATAGAATGAACATTTAACGTTATAACGGCTCATAATAACAAGTATATTTTATAAGTTACACGGACGGACATGGCGAATCCATAAGGGTTCCTCGTTGACTACGGAACCTTAAAAACGCACAACAATTTTAATAGCTAAATCATAATGAATTTCAATGGAAAGTGGAAAAAATTGGATTGTCAAAAAAATATACTAACTTCAGATCTATGTAAATAATACTGATATCATAAAAAATTTCCTTATTACTAGTTCCCGGCACGTTCCTAATAAGAGCCATGATGCGTACGTACTTATGTTTGAATAAATATCAAGGTTAATATAATTTACCTCCCTATTTAAATAAAGATGTCCTTATAAAAATATGCTATACATATAAAATAATAAATTATTTAGTTATATTATATTATATTCAGCCCTTTTTGACGTCTGTATGCTGGGTACGGGCCTCCGTTCAATACGAGAGGGATCAAACTATATTCCACTACGCTGGCCAAGTGCTGGTTGGCGGACTTCATAAGTCTTTATAAAACATTTTGTTTAGTTATAGAAGTAATTATTTTTAATTAAAAAATAATTATTAAATTCAATAGAAAAAATAACATTTAAAATAACGAGGTAGGTATTAAGAATAAACAAACGTAAAGTTAGCAAAAGTCAACAGACGCAAACACCGGTTGAGAAATACGTCCCTCGCCAAGTTCGAAACTTGCCGGCTTTCGGAAACAGAACAATTTATTTTATACGGGTTTATACGAGTTTTTCCTTTCTAAAAATATTCACTGCGGGAACAGGAGGTCGTGACGTCACTGTCAACTAGCGGTACAATTGCGACAGGGAAACCTGTAAATATTTACATTTCCCTCGAAACTTTCAACGTTGCTCAATTACCGATATTTTCGGATTCGCACTATAACAGAAATTTGCTCATTTATTCAGAAGTCCGATGTAAATTTTTTATACACGCTGTCTGCCTAACTGAATAAGTGGAGTCACAGCCGTCGAAGAAACTTCGCATTGATAGCAATCAGACTGGCATTATATTTTAAAAATAGAGATAGCTTTATACTTTATACGTACAAGCTTTTTCCAGCGACATTAATATTGAGTATATTTATATATATTTCATAGCTACTAGACATGCTTCCTTTTATATGACGCCTTATAGAAGAGCGACGTTCGTTAAAATCGACCGATTGAAATAAAAACACTGTAAGTTTTAGTGTAGGCTATATACTTATATAATAAAAAAAGTCCTATTATAACTCGCCGAATGGTTCCTGAGTGAATAAGCATGTACAAATAAAATGTTCTCCTGACCGTTTTCGGCCACAGCGACCAATCTCATCGAGACTAGCCACGACCTGTGAAAGTTAAGGCGCAGGACCAACGGCTTTACGTGCTCTCTGGGGCATGGGGGTGAAACATCACGAACTTTTCAACTCCGCGCTGTTACTGAAAATTTCTTGAGAGAAATACTCAATAACTGAACTTCGCCCGACGCAGGACTCGAGCCCAGGACCTCCGGAACTGCGGCCGCACATGCTAGACTAGACCACCGAGGCAGTTATAGTTGTACAAATAGATGTATCTGTATTTTTGTTTTTGTAAAAGAAGCAACATTAACAATCTGTAGTTTTATTATATTATTTTTAAATAATCTGATTTATACCGTTTTACTTAATATTCTCAGATTGAGAAGCAAGCTACATTTAAAACTTGAGCCTATTTCAAGAAAGGGAAAAGGCGAGTGTATTTATTTAATATGTTTATCACTTTTATCGATTTATCTTACAGAACTCTTAATTAACTGATCAGATAATACTACATTATTCGTCCGATGGCAAATTAATCGTAAAGTCAATCAACTGTTCTGAGTTACAATAAAGTTTTTTCCGATATGTGACTATTTGGCTGTGCTTTTCGAAAGTGTATCGTTAATGTCCAAATGTAAAAACATAAGAAGAATAAAGAATAGCACTAAATTTAAAGAAAATATGTTAAATAATGGGTATTCCTTCTCTTTATCCATATGATCTGTACGTTCATTAACACTGGCTTAAGCAACAGTCGGGATATGTTATTTTATATTTTGTCTACAAACATATACATAAACTAACTAATTAACTAACTTATATTTCTACAGTGAGTCTTGGTATCGATTTAGGCAAATGATTTAATTTACCTTGCAAATATCAATTTTCTTAAGACTAACGTTGATAACACCAGTCGCTATAGATAAATTATCTTGGCATGTCGGTAAGTGAGGAATACATATAGTACATCAAGTTTTTTACTACTTTTGAAAAGTTATAAAAATACTACACATTTAAAAACCCTCGCTAGGCTACCGATTCTATGATCCGGAAATGATGCACAAAATATATGTATATAGAAAATAACATGTACTTAGAACTTTCTAATAATAATAATTAAAAATAATAATGTATAAAGCTAGAGACTTTGTTTGTTTGTTTGTGCTATCTGTGGATGGATCTAAATGCTAATGAAAAATTCATTTTGCACAAATCACGATACGACCTACGAGGAGAGAGTCTACAAAATTAAACACAAAACGCTAGCTAGTTATTAGTATTTAATTTACTTTTTTATTTCATTTGAATGGCATGTCCTAATGGTACTCGAACAAATAAATGTATAACGGAGTGGACTGTATTTACTTAAATCACTACACCAAGTGTTCGTCGCAATAGCAACAATTTATTCTCCACTTGCCTTTATTTCGAGCGACTTGTGTTTTGTTTGCTCCATTACTAGCAAGAATAACGCTTTAATATTGCAATAATACGTTTTAACCAAAAAGTTTCCCTCAAAAATTATTTTTTTAAATTAATATTACTAACAAAATTATTAAATTAATATTATTAAAAAAAACCAAGCTTTTATATCATATAATAAAACCTTTCAAAAATCAATTCGAAGCTGGAGCAAGGAAACAGATAAGACAATTATTGCAATTTAAAAAAACCTTGATCTCATCGTGCTCAGATTCACGTGTCTTTTTCATTGGTTTCAATAAAGGAATATGTTTTGATTGAAGCAATTATTCTGAATTTATATATTTGAACTTGAGTTTGGAGACAATAATAACCAACTCGTATCATTCTCAATTATAAAAAAATCTAATAATAATTGTCTGACATTTCTAGTATTTTGCTTTTAAAGAGCAAGAGAAAATTATCATGAAACAAAAATTAATAATTCGAACATAAGTTCAAATAGTGTTATAAATATGCTAGTGTTAAAAATGGCTGCAAAAAATTAACTAATTTTTAGTATATAATATACTATATTTAATTTTACTTTAATTCTTCGCTTCTTCTACGCTTCAATGAAAAAAAAGAAACAAATATTTTTTAATGACCACAAACTTTATTGTACCTATTATCAAATTCAAAGAGATCTGTTTGTATGGATGGTGTATAGATAACATAATTTGGTTTAATTCATACATTTAAACATTTCAGGCTTCATTCAATTCAATCTAAACTAATATTATAAAAAGGCAGAGTTTGTTTGTTTGAACGCGCTAATCTCATGAACACTTACCCAATTTAAATAATATTTTTTTATATATCATCATGCTACTACCCAAAGGAGCGGAGCAGTACTATAGTATATAGTCTATCTATTCCATATCAACCGTTAATAAATATAAAACACCTTTTTCAAATATTATAACTCAACATACTCGTAATATGTTAAAGTAATTGTAAAGGATTCGCATTAAAGAAAGATTTTCTCTTTTTAGGAATAGGAAAGGGTGAGAAATCTATTTAAAATCTTTAATCTACTTTATGGTGAAAAGCTTATTCTGATAGAATTTCTCTGTTGCATTATAACTATTTCTGTATACTTATTCAAATATTACGTTTGTGTGTAGGTATAAATATAACAAATATATTTAAAAAAATGAATAAATCTATACAAATAAATAAAATTGAAATGTCTGTTTGTGATATCAAAATAACATTTTTTTACTAAACGCATATGTAAGTATATATGCATAAAAAACAATAAAAAATATATTATACCTATAAAAAACAATTTTTAAAATATTTGTCTCTGTCTGTTTGTTCTAGCTAGTTTCAGAAACGGCTGGGCTGATTTCGACGGGATTTTCACTGGTAGATAGCTGATGTAATAAGGAGTAACTAAAGCTACTTTTATTTAAGAAAAAGAATTAGTGTTCCGCGCAAAATATTTAAAATAAAATAAAAACGCAACTAAGAATAGTAGGTAGACATTCCGTTTAGTTAAACTCTTTTTTTAAATTAAATAAGAATATACTGATAGACATATAAGCCAGAATAAATCTTTAAAAGTAACAAATCATTGCAATGAAGCTATAAGAAAAATCACTTCTCTTAACCCGATTTATAAATTAAAGCAGGGATTGCTAGTCTTAAGATTCAAGAATGATTCATTCGCAGCATCCGTATCCGCAATGTAGATTTGTCTGTCTTCGCTTCTCTTTAGGTACGTTATCAGAACACCACTGGCTTAGCGGTGTTGATAATTGAGTGCTCCTCCGAGTATAATTTGTTCATTCCCTCCCACCTAACTTAATGAACAAGCCAAAATGAGTAATTTAGGGAATTCTAATAAATAACTGGAGTTTAAGATAGATTATGTTTGCTACTAACCTTATTTGTAACTTAAACCTGTGATTGATGTAGTTGTTGTAATCAAAGAGAACATAATTTACCAATGAGGTTTTAATTATAAAACATTTTAATTATAGTAGAATTAATAAAATAAAACTCTATTTTAATATTTTTTTAATGAAATAATTAAAAAAAGTGATAAGTAGGTGATAAAAATTTTGCGATTCGGTTCTTGCAATAAGTAACCAGTGACGTTTCTGAATTTCGATCGAAACTCTAGTGGCTCCCAATCTAATCCACCGGAGTGAATCTTCTATACCGTGTATTGCTTAATCCAAAATTCTTATATTTATTATATATAAATATATTTATTCGTTTGTATTGCAGTATTTATGTTACATATTATGTTAAGCCCTACCCTATTTTAGTTTTTTACATTTCGTAACAATGCTATGTAGAAGTAACTACTAATTAAGGTTAGGGCCGTTTGTGTGTCACATTTGTTTAATTTCTAATCTTTTAGTTCTTTCTTGTAACGTAATTCTTTACGTAGTATAATAGAGCATATACTCGTATAAATAAATATAGTATTATATAGTAAATATGAACTATAATTAAAATATATTTTTCACACAAACATATAAAATAATATTTATCGCCTCTTTTAAAAACAAACTAAGTCAGTTACATTAATATTATGAAAGCTAGTAGCGTTATTCTCACACCAGATACATGAATTTTCTAACATCTTCGATCTTAAATTAAATGCAGATGTGCATTAATTATAATCATTCCCGTGGCTTACTTTTACTTTTTCTACAATAATAATATGCTAAGTCTTTTAAATTATGGCGTGCTCTAAAAATCCATATCCATACTAATATTAGAAATGTGAATGTTTGTGAATGGATGTTTGTTACTCTCACGCCAGAACGGCTGAACCGATCTGGATAAAATTTGGCACAGAGATAGTTTATAGTCTGGTATAGCATATAGGAAAAATGTACCAAAAAAATCTACAGTTCCCGTGGGATAAATTTGTTTTTGTCTGGGAACGAACCCGAATCGAAGCGATGGTGAGTCGCTAGTATGTTAAAAGTCGTTACTGGAAACGTAATTGTAGTTTATTGTAAAGTATTTGTGTTTTTTTTTTATTTTGTACTATTTGTTTCTACCATCACAGTACATCTTTTTGTTACTGATACTGCTTTAGAAAGGATTTTTAATGGAGGTAGGTAGGTTTCATTATACATTTGTACACAAAAGGTGAAAATACTATTAAGACTACACTGAGCAGACGTCCGTCTCTATGAAGTCCGTCCTTAAACCTTAAAAGGCTATAACCTTTTAATGTTTATAGCTAGCCACCCACATTTTTTCAGAAAACATGCTACTAAAGTAATAAACAGCAAATAATAAAAAAAATTGATCTTTGTATAAAAATCTTCTCCATACAAATTAAAGTTACTTGTTTTTTTAGCTTTACTCCTATCGTAAAAATAGTACTGATTACATATAAGCGTCAATCTTGGCATAGGTAATTATAATGAGAACTCTAAAGTAAGACAGTAAGTGATAAAAATTAGTGAAGCGTACCTAAGTAGGACTCGCGCTAACAATTTCAACTACGACTCCACGCCTTAGTTGTGTAAAACCAATATGTTAACAGAGATATTCAGTAATTGCTACAAAAGAGGATAAACTAACACAAATACATTTGTATATATGTACCTACTAACATAGATTGTTTTGATGGAAGTTTGAGCCTCGATATTGGCTATGTCACCCCCGTAAAATAAACATTTTATTCTACAATAAATAAAACTTTCTTAGGATCATACATCATATTTGACATTTTAAAAATACTATCTTTTCACATGTTTTCGGTCTCTCCGGTGACTATGATTGTTGTAAAGCATTTGAGACCTCGGGCGCCAAAATCATAATAAATCCAAGAAAAAAACCGAAAAGATACTTTTATTTAATCTTTACATATAATAAAATTCTAACTCAGTCGAATCTGTACATTAAATATTTTTTTGGAAAACATAGTTTTTACAATTTATGTCTCTGTCTGGGAACGCATCACGAGAAAACCACTGGACAGATTTTGATGAAATTTGGTATGATGATAGCTAGTTATCCGGGTACTTTAGGATACTTTTTAGTTTTTACTATGGAAAAATATCTCATCTCTGAGAATTCAATAATACTATCGGTTAAAACGTACCAAGGACGAACCCGAGCAGAGCCAGTCATTAATGTACTATAAATAAAATTAACAAGGATAAATCATATATTCGACTTAATGTTACGGAGTAACCTTGAAGGGTGCAGGTATTTGGATGAAGAGTCACTCAGCTCATGAGTAAGTAATAATAGAATTTCGAGAACGCAGATCACCTTTCAGATACTTTGATGTAAGTGGCATAACAAGAGGTAAACAATGTTAGAAGACGCCGTCTTAACATAAACACATATATTCAATATGACTGATTATTTTGTGTAAAACTTTAACTTGATAATAATAACGTTGTCTAGCATTGCCCGCGGCTCCGCCCACGTTCAGATGACCAAAAACCAAATTCTTAGGTTTTACGTATTAGTAAACTCTTACAATGCAGTTTTTGTATTTTTTCTCAGAAATGAGATATTTTCTTGCGGTAAAAAGTATCCTATATGTTGACTGGATAACCAGCTCTAGCGATTTTTCTGTGATGCGGTAACAGACAGACAGACAGACAAAAATTCTAAAAACTATAGATTCGGCCTCTGTATCGATAATAATGTCTCTTTCAATAAGATTTTCCAAAAAATATTTAATGTACAGATTCGGCTTAGTTACAATTTTATTATAGGTATGTATAGATAGATAGCTTAAGAGAATCATTACATGAAAATTAAATAAATTATATTTATATAATTAATAATTTGAGATTTCGGAACATATTTGTTGTAAATATTTTTTAATTTAATACGAGCTAGCGTTAGATTTACTCCCCTAATATTTAAATGATCATCCCTTCAATTTTCAATTTAAAACTAAAACTACATAGAACACAATGGCGGCTCACTACATTTTTCTCTTCTCTAAAAAAGTTTAATTATTTATTATTAATATCCCACTCTATAGTAAATTAGTCCCAGAACTCGCAAGCAATAAATAAGTTAGCAGTATCTTAAAGTGGATAGATTAAACTACGAATTATTCATGAGAAGTTTTATCAACCCAATGTTTGTTAGGTGAGCTTGGTCATTGTGACAGTGTAAATAGAACAAAACGACACAACAAAACGAAAGCATATGAATTAAATATTGCTGTAGTCTTTTGGAATTTGTATAACATAAAATAGCTTTCCCATACAAATATTGTCTGTTTTTATTTACAGCAGGAAACTTTGTACAAAAAGCATACACTTGGTTATTAAGAATTTGAAAGTACGGATATAATTACATTTAACTAAGCTTAGACTTGTCACTGGTCTGTACCATTACGGGCGACTTTTTAATTGACTAACCAGACATTGGGAATTTCGCCACGTATTTCAAGAAAGTATTTTAATGGGACGTTTTGTAGAAATGCAGTGGAAGAGAAGATAAGGCAAATTAATTTCTTTTATTTCTGCTTATCTGACGTCGCTATCTTGCCTCCCTAATATATACCGCTTAGCATTTCTGCTCTAGACAGCCGCGTTTGTACTTAACGATATTTATTTCGGCACTTTGGCCAGTATCTGCAAAGAGAATACTCATATTAACACAACTCTATCTCTTGGGAGTAAATTCGGTGAGTTCAGGCCTCAGGGCAATCTCTTTAAGTGGCCTCCATAGAGACTGCCTTATCGGACTTTATTAGTTATTTATTCGGAAATAGAACCCAAGGTTTGGATGTCCTTATGTGAATTGTATTATTTTTCTCTCGACTCAATGCGACAGCTGACATTTTTGGGTCAGGTACTTCGTGTATGTATGCGAGAATACAATTATCGGACTTCGATAAGTTATACAAATTAAATTACATTCGCATCTATTAAAATAATGAATATAAATCATTCGATATGAAATGAATAACTATGTGGTGTCCGATACAAAATTATTAATGCTTCACATTATTATCTATGGTACTTCAATCGATCAACATAAGTACCTAGAAAATTATGGCAGCATAGTTATAAAAGATGACGGTCATTCGTTTAGGAATATAACTGATTGGAATATGACAACTCTATTTTCATACCTGTGACATCTGTCAGAGTTATTGCTTCAATACTCGATCTCATTAAACGATCTAAAGCACTCCACTTGAATATCAAAATAAACAAGTTAATCAGATATTTCAAAAAGACGAGGCCCTTCACAAAGAAAATATCTTCAGTATAATTACGTTTTGTGTGTAGGTACTTATACACTTATACAATGTTAACTACATTAAATAAAATACCGGCCGAATATATTACACTCTCCTTTTTGGAAGTCGGTTAAAAATATAAGTGCATATATACGTTCACCATTGTCTTCACAACCACTCATTCATATCCACGTTCTTTAATGGGTTTTAAATTTGTAACAATACAATCTTCCGTGTTCCCAATCCGAGCGTACGGCGGTCGTAAAGCGGCACCCATAAAACGTGTATTTAAAAGCGTGTATTGGCTTATCTCGGGACATGACGAGATATCGAGGTGGCCGGTAGCCCGACGGTGACAGTCAAAGATAACAAGCGCCTACGCACTAAATCTACTAGGTTTATAAATCACGTAGCGACAATCCAGAAATACATCTAATTGAATGCATTGGTATTTTCTTAAAAATATATGATAATATGACAGTGAATGGCCGTTATTTTAAAAATGAATCAATATTAGCTTTGTATAGATGCGCCCACGCATGTCAGTGAGGTTTATATGGCGAGGTGTCGCATCTGTATGCGTTATGGTAATATGTTGCATTGTACCCTAAACTAATGTTGAGGATTTAATAAATAAACGTAACACATTTATATCGACGTTTTATAGAGTTTACTTCATCGCTCTCAAAACTTGTTTATGTAACCACAGTATTCAAACACTATAAAATAATGTACCGCAATTGCGAACAGCTGTTACTTAGAATAAATAAATTCATTTATATGTGAACTAAATTTAATATTTGTAACTATTATATGTACTATGGGAACATCAGAAGTGAAAAAATTTCATTTGCTTATAAAATAGGCATTGTGCATATTGTAAGAAAAGTTGTGCTTCTAATATATAAAAAGTATTCAGTAAATCCACAAGTATGTATCATAAGTACTAATATATCTTATAGTTAGTTACTCCAGTTTTATCAAGAGTATTTTTTTAAGTATTTACCTAATACGCCAGAACCTAGGCAATGTCCTGATTGCGGTTTAGATAATACAATACTCACTTTTATACACTGAAAAAAAAGATTTTCTACAATACTACAAGAACGTTTGGTAAAAAAAAGAACTGTTGTATCTACGAAAAACGGGTTCAGATAAACAAAAATATCGTATCATGAAATAAGTGACTTGTAAACATTGTCATACGATTCTAGTTAAATATGATATTGTAACAATTACTTTTAAATCGTTTTAATTAACCACGAAACGTAAATAATACAAATAGTTTTGTAAAAATTATGATGCATCTGTAACGGTAAAAATATAAATTGTAATCTGTATTCTGTACTTGACAAATAGACAAAATGCGGTACAAGGTCAAGGTAGCGGCACGAGCGCTAACGGTTCCTGCGCAGAAGTCGAAAATAAGGTATCTCAGGGGGGGTGAAAGAGACGCGTGCGGGCGTGCGTAAGCGCTTATTAGTTAATATTGCGTCATATAACATATTCAATAAAAGAGTTGGGCCGGGTGGTGATTTATTGATTGCGGTCATAATAATGGAGGAAGATATAAAAGCACTGTTGGAGGCGTGTCATTTGGAAGGCTACGTGGAGTTATTTGCAAGTAAGTAAAGTATGTTTTTCTAATTTAACTATCAATTTAATAAAACCCTTATTCAAGTATTCCGGTGATCGTTGAAACTTGTAGCTAACCTTTTATAATCTAAAGTAGGTAGGTCTAGGTACAATATTGTAGTGTACATTGATATTTAATTGTCGCCTGTCGGTCACCAAAATAATGAAGTAAATATTAGGTACCTATTTAATTATGTTACGATACGTATGATACGTAGGTAGGTATACTAAACACTAAAACTAGGACTAGGAATACTAAGTAAAATATTTGTTTATCATTTTTAACAAATATTTCACACAACCCAGATTCAAAAGTAGGTATGTGTCAGGCCACGTGCAATTTAGGGTTCCGTATTTTCTCGTCACAGTATGCGATATTGGCTACTTGTTTTACTAAATTAAGATTAGGTATCGTCTAAGTAATTTCGTTCAAGTAGATACCTAATACATTTTATAAGTTTCAAAAAATTGCGCTTTAAAACTTATTATTACGCACAGCAAAATATTAACTAAGTGTATTATACTGTTGTTTGCAACTAAATATTTTTTCTAAAAAAGATATGAATCGTTTTTTTACAGAAAACAAAATTAACATTGATTGTCTACATCTGCTTGATGTACAGATGATTAAAGAATTATTTCCAGTCATAGGTGACAGGGCAATATTTACAAAAAATTTAGAAAATTGGGTGAAATTGGCACAATCACAACAGACAGATAAAGAAAACCTTCTTGTAAGTAAATCAAATTATATTGCATTATTAGTCTGTATGTATCTGTAATTATCTAATAAGTGTAACCCATTTCAAATATTGCCTGTAGGCCTTTAGCTTAGAATTGTGTAATTAGATAAGTTTTAAATACATAATGTGTTTTTGAAAAGTTTATAAATACAAAAGGCCATTATTTGTAACCTAAATATTAGTATATGAGTTGGAGTTAATCAAATTGCGGACCACCTCCATAGACAAGTGGCTGGACTTGGTATGAGGTCCCAGGTTCAATTCCTATAATACTAATGCTTAGCTACTTGATATCCAGACCAATGTATATATTATTCAGTTATTATAAGCCACGAAAAGGTATGTATTTTTTTAATAAAATGTTACTTACGAAGTATTAATGTTTATAGATTGCATTAATTTTAAATGATAAAATGACTTCAAAGATTATTCACATGTTTAATTTGATGGTTTCAGAGTAAAGTTAATCTTATTGTGTTAAGTTTTTTTTCTCCTGTGTTAGTAACTTAATTAAGTGACGAAATGTCACTTAAATTAAATTATTATTAATTTAAAAAATATATTTTATTTAGCTGGATTTGGATACTACTAGAGAAGTCAATATAGATGTCTTATCAGATAAACACCGTGATCCATTTAGTAGCATTTCTAATATAGAAATGTTTCAACTTGACAATGAAAATAAAACATGTGAGAGCATAGTGTTGACTTCATCACCTATTGCATCAACAAGCAAAGATGACAGCCTGTGGGATCTACAGAATAGTTGTACAATTGAGTCTACAGTAAATCACAGGACAGAAGTCTTCCAAAGCAAGGTGGGTAAGGTCGCTTGAGGTACAAATAGTAGTTTTTTTTATGGGACAAAGGGGGCAAACGGGCAAGTGGCTCACCTGATGGAAAGTGATCACCTCTACTCATGGACATCTGCAACACTGCAGGGCTTGCAGATGCGTTGCCGGCCTTTCAGGAAAGAGAGGGAGAAGGGATGGGGAGTGGGCCACCCCGACTCTCACTAACTGGACTCAACAGCATAGCTGCTACTTCACGCCGATCTCCTGTGAGAGAGTGGTAATATACGGGGCGTGCCGGCCTGTTCGGCTGCTACCCGAAGGTAACAAGCATGGCACTACCACTTTAACTATTATTAATTTAATTATTATTAATTTTTTACTAAAAATACAAACTCTGTTCCAGAAACTATTGGATATCCTTCAATCTAGTGTAGATGGTAGACTCTTACTAAGTTTGCATCAAGAAGATGGGTTGCTGAACAGTAGCTCACGCAGGAAGCTATGCAATATTATAATTAAATATTTACTTGGAGACGACCCAAAAATGGCAACAATTCCTAGTGCAATTTTATGTGACATGGCTTTCCAAATCAAGGAAATTTTTAAAAAAGAAAACATTAGCACATACTTCATACCCTACATTAATAATAAAAAATTAAATATTAAAAGATGTGCTAAAGGAAAATTATATGATTGTCTTCATAATAGAAAGCGTGAATATCGTTTAGCTCAGAAGAAGTTAAGTAGTAGCTTCACATCAACAGATGCTGCATCAAATGAAGGTGGTAAAAGAGTTGAAACATGTAGGTGGCACTTACCAAGTTATTGCAAATTTATTTGATATTCAGATTGTAAAAGATCTTGATGATTGATTGACTCGATTGATTGAGGTCAGATTTTAAAAGAATGAGAGTGGAAGACCAAATTCGTAACTGTGCCATGTAGCGAAAAATGATGGGAGTTTGATTTTTGCTAAAATCAAAACCATATTTTTTTTTAATCACTACATAAAACATGTTTTGATAAAAGACTTTTGTCTTTTATCAAAACATGTTTTATGTAGTTAAATCATAATCATGTATATGTTAAATCATAGTTACGGATTTCGACTTCCACTCCCATTTTAAAAACTTATCCTGTCTTAGTATTTTATTGTGGATAATCCTTCTCAAAGCTCTAAGCCCTAATAAGGAGCTACTTATATGGTTAAATAAAATATTCTTCTGTATTTTCAGTGGATGTGTCAGATGATGTAGCTTGGATAAAAAGTTCAACTGAACCATGGAAAATACTGGAATTAAAATGGAAAAATACTATAAATTTTAGGCAAGAGGAAGCCAAAAAGTTAACTATTTCCCAATACATGGCACTGTATCCTGGTTTAAAAAAGCCACGACGGTAAAATATTGTATATCACTGTGAGATGTCCATTATGATTATAAGATTAAATTAACTATATTAGCTAAGTTTTTATACTTGTTAAACAGCTGACAGCAGCCAACTAGCGCCACCAATTGATTTAATTTTATACGAAATCAAACCAATTCTTTCAAAAGCTAAAACAGTAATACACTCTTAAAATACTTCAAAAATCTTTTAGTTTTAAAAGGAGTTTTTGTCACAAGTAGTAATTTTTAATATTAGCTGATTTGAAAAAAAACTAGTGAACTGAATAGCCCCATAAAGTGATTTTTACTAAGTTTAGAGAAATATGATTACGTTGTAATTGAGATAATGCAAAACCTCTGATTTTGATGTTATTATTTTCTTTTTGTTTATGTTATTATCTTCTAATAAATGATTTGAAAAACTAAAAATTTTTTTTTTTAATTCACAATAACTACAGCCTACTTTCACAATAGAATACAGTCCCCATTACAAGAACTACACTGCAATCATTGCATTTATGTACTGCAATCATAACAATGCATTTACTGTATAGATAACTTTTTAAATAGTACTTCAAACAAGAAAAATAAAGTGTACATTACTAAAGGCTTGTAAGCACTAGTAAATGACTTGTATACGCATCCCTAATATCTGGTATTTTTAACAATATATGTAGTAATACGTAATAATAAAATCGTAAGATAAACATTCCGAATCGTGTAGCTATTACAATACGTTTCTTCATATTTACATTTGAAATTTAACGAGAATGGTCTGGTAATATTAACAAAGAGTTTTGTCGTCACATATACAACGAAACAGTATTGTACGAGAAACCAGATTCTGGTTATCTTTACGAGAATGTTTTTTCAGTGTACAAGATATCGTCTAAAATTACATTATTTTATCAATATTACATTGTTTTATAAATAACGGTAATATATATTATGTTACATTATAAATGTACTGTTATGAATTATTTTTATTATGACAAAAACAAAACAAATCTATTCCTCGGGAACCGTACATTTTTCTGGGATAAAAAGTAGCCTATGTATTATTCCAGACTATTATCTATCTCTGTGCTAAATTTCATCCAGATCCGTTCAGCCGTGATTGAGTAATAATCCAAACAAACATCCAAACATGTAAACTTTTAAATTTATATTATTAGTAAGATTAATAAAATAATGACCTACCTACTATAGAAAAAACAAAATTATACGGATGACATATCACAATAAAGTGTTATGACATGAACAAAAGCTAAAAAACATACATATATATGTAAAAGCACCGTGGTTTTAATAACAAAACAACAAGTTTGATATCAATTATTAGGTTTGAATACTTTTAGTGATTTATGATTTTCATTCCGATCTGGTTGTGACAAAGCATGACGTCGAGAACGCTACTCGGGTACTATTTACATGTCAGGCCCAAAATTAAGGACGGTATGAGCTTTATTCTCTAAATTTATTTTGAATAAAATATTTTTTTTTGGTTACCTACATTTTGAATGTTTTGCAACAAACATGACCACAGATGAGACTAAAAGGTTTTTGACATCGCAAAAATTCTAGTTATTACAATTAGTGCCTACTCAAAACTTAGTTATATAATTTGGAAGAAAATAATGTGATACCGGTAACATAACATATTAAAAAAAATACCAAAATAGAGTTCGTATTGTACAATTTGAAATATTTAATTTGTGTTGTTATTATTGTATCTTTTAGAATAGAATTTTGTAATTTCTAAAATAGTTTTATGTTATTTAAAAATATATTCGCGTAAGTCTAATAAAATATTACCTCTCTCTCTCTCTTGTGAAGGATGTAACATAAAATGTAACAACTTTTTTCAGGGCAACGCTTTTAAAATGATTACAAAAATATATGAATGGGTTGTACGAGCTCGTCAAATGGGTAACACATCCTACGGTTATTTGTTAGCGTGGAGGCGTGAGACAATTTTTTGTGCGCGTTAAGAGACGGCCTACCAAGTATAGCATAACGTAAAGTAAGAAAAATATGATGCTTTATCTTGCTCATTAGAATACCACTGTATTTGATATGTACAAAATTTAAAATGTAATTGTTAATTAAATATTATTTATTATATATTGTTTATTATATATCTAAATATGGCGCCATTATTATTATATACAATTTTATAGAGATGGGTCGACTATAAGTTTTGCCGACTAGCCGACTGGTTGGTTGGGAAAAACCGACTAATCGGCCGACTAGTCCGTTCCTACTTTTTTGGCACACCCTAATATATATATATTTTAGTGTGTTTGTGTGTGTTGTGATTACTATATTTTTAAATTGTATGCTAAAAAATAAATAAAAAGAAGATACGTTCAATGTTTTGTATTCAAAAAATATTGAAATACATAAACATAGTAATGTTTGAATTTATTTGTAAGATATATAAAATTTGTTGATCGTCATCGTCGTACAAATGGAGCTCTATTACAGCGCCCACGGAGACCGGTACGTTGCGCCATACCGTTGGACTAGACCACTTCCTTACACTTTAGTATTTAATTATTTTGTGTAAATCAATTATTAATAGCCGATAGATAGAAATAATTGACAAAGCTAGAAATAATTTACATTAAACGTGTACTTTGAATCTAAATTACGACATTTATTCGCCAATATTGTAGCTGTAAAAGTCTGTTTATGTTATTAAAGCTTTAAAACACTATATTCTCGTAATAAACTCAGATTACTATAAAAGTTTATAAAATTAATTAAGCCCTGCAAATAAATATTAAGTCGATTAAAAATAAGTAATCAATTAACATTTAAGTTTAACAAGAAGTTAACACATATGAGCATCTTACTAGTTTGGATGGATGGATGATTGTTACTCAATCACGCCAGACCAGCTGAACGGATCTGGATGAAATTTGGCACAGTGATAGATTATGGCCTATATGAAATAGCACATAGGCTACTTTTATCCTGGAAAAATGTACTGCTCCCGTGGGATAGATTTGTTTTTGTTTTTAAGTAGAGACGAACCCGGGCGAAGACAGGGTGAGCCGTTAGTTTTCGTATAAATTCAAGCCTGTATCAGCTTATAAGAGCCCTTTATCTTTTCAGTGATAAAAATAATCTATTTGAATCTCGGAAGTAAGACGTCCACATTGAGCAAATAGATATTTTTTGATTAAGTTATCAACAGATGGACATAAACATTTCAGTATATTGTTAATAAGCATTCGATATAATCTTGACAGAAAATAGATAGATACTCGAGTTCTGTCTAAAAAATCGATAATTCTACATATATGTAATTTCGTAAACAAATGCAGGCGTCTTGAATTCGTGACGGTTCCGTGTATTTGAACAATAAGACTCGTTTGCATTATTTGAATAGCATCTTATAACAGTTGCTTCATAAATCCATCCTAAACTTTAACCCGTAGTAGGCGGAATGGAGAATTCAATAACATTGTGATTGTCGGAGAGATTGCTTCGTGCATACCAGTGGTTCTCAAACTTTTGTTCGACAGAAAATAATCAACGAAATTTAACAAATGAATTTGTTAAGTTTGCTAAAATTACAAAGATATAGCTAATTAGAAATCGAACAAATAATTATAATAACTTCAAGCCGCAGTTTATCTGTATCTAAATTTCACCCATCCAGCTCAGATTATATAACTAAGATGCAACAGCTCCTAACTGAAATAATATTTCAGATTATTTTCGATATTGTTATAACTAAATTGTATTAGGATATCCCTTGAGTTGCATTAAGAAATTGCTTAAATATGTTGGGACACATATGTTGAATATGTTGGGACATTAACACACAGCACCATCTTGTTCCATGGTAAGTTACGAGGCTTGTGTTATGGATACTAGATAGTTGATATACTATACATACATATCTTCAAATACATACATATCATAACTATAAACACCCATGACTGGAGTACAAACATCCGTGCTCATCACACAAATGAATGCTCCCAGCGGCCTCGAACCCATGACCATTGGCGGAGCAAGTCTAGGGTCACTACAAACTGAGCCAAACGTGTCGTCAATTGCTTACACAAAAACTTTGGGAAACACTGGAGAATATTATCACGACTTTCATTTATCAGGCACTTCTGTTGCATTTCCTTAACCTGATATACTTTGACCAATCGTAAATAAGGCAGCTTAAGTTATGAAACCTATAATTGTAATTTATGTACTGAAACTGTTTCCTTATGACAGAGAAGTTTATTTATTTATTTCAGTTTATGATCAATTAGGTAACTGGCTTTTAAAATATATGATTACGACTACTGCTTCAGAAAAGCAGAAAAGCAATCTTTCAATATAAATGAATGAAAGGTTTTTTCATTTATATTGAAAGCTTGGCCAATAGTACTTCGTAGTTGTGTAATAAAATGTATATACTAATATTAAAAGAATAACTTGAGAAAACGCCAGCAAATTGCTTTAACTGCTAAAAAGCATTCGAAACATCGGAAATCAAAAATTAAAATAAATCCGGGCAAAACGCTGAAAAGATAGTTTTATATACTAAAAAAAATTATTGTAAAATTTTCATATTTGTGAAAGTTATAACATCATGTGAAATTGTTTTCCTTAACTCTCGAGGCCCTGTGTTCGATTCCCGCGTAACGTAAAACCTTTATTCGACAGTACAGTTTTATATAAATAATGATAGTAAATAAAATACCGCTTTTACCGCTACTCGACTGTCTCTATACAAGAAATAAATCGACGGAAAACGTGTAGGTAGTGTCAATATTTGAACAAAAACGTATGCCGTATATGCAAGTGTAAGGTTGCATTTTTATATATTGAATGTTTAAGTTTCCGAGATTCAGATTATATTATACAAAAATATATTTGATTAATTTGTAATCATTTAGTTATGTGACCTTGGCAGATAGGAATGTATTTGAAAAAAGGGCGCGGATATTCATTTGTCTTCCCGGTACCACCCAGTAGTGACTAGTCACAAATTGTTTGTAATACTGAAAAATATGATTATAAATTACGTAACTCACTGACCATTATAAAAGTACTGAATATAAGAATATGTATAAGCAAGGAATATCTCGAAGTTTTATTAGGGACCCTACAGAAGCAATTTCATTTAAGTTGTAGTAGTAACCAGTAAAACTAGTGTCAATTAAAACAGCCTCCATAAACTAATTGTAATCTATTGAAATAAATTTTACATATCACAAATATATGTTTATCAGCCTATCTTCATCCCTCACACGCAATAACATTAATTTAAAAGCGAGGTGCCAAAGCGTTCATACTTAATGAAGGTTGCGTTCCTGTAATACTTTATCAAAGATATCAATAAATTTTCATCAAGATAAAATGAATTTGCCTCACGCGATCCCAGATCCATCCCGTCAAGATGCCGGTCGCGTGAAAGATAATGGAAGGTAAATATTTGCTGAAGCTGCCACAACGTAGAGACTCGTTTCCATTATGTAACGATATTAACGATCAAATAACGACATATTAATTATCTATTATATAACTTATTTAAGCACTGAATGTATTGGTTGGTAATATGGGTGTATGTATGTATGTGTATCATTTCACATAGGGATGTTTTTGTTTTATTTATTGATTAGCTTCACCAACATTTTTTTCCATTTAAATTCTAATATTTAATCGTAATTTCCTCATGACTCCCTTAGTATGGCTTTGAACTATCATATTTATACATATAATAAAATTGTAACTAAGCCGAATCTGTACATTAAATATTTTTTGGAAAATCTTATTGAAATAAACATTATTATCTATATAGAGGCCGGATCTATAGTTTTTAGATTTTTTGTCTGTCTGTCTGTCTATTACCGCATCACAGAAAAACCACTAGAGGGATTTTGATGAATTTTGGTATGGTGATAGCTGGTTATCCGGGTCAACATATAGGATACTTTTTACCGCTGGAAAATGTCTCATTTCTGAAAAAAAATATGAAAACTACGATGTAAGAGTATACTAATGTATAAAACCTAAGAATTTGATTTTTAGTCATCTGAACGCGGGCGGAGCCGCGGGTCTCCTATAACCTTACCCTTTTACGAGTGTCATCAAAACTGGTTAAATTATTTTTTAAATTAAGACTAATTATTGTATTTATAACACAACATTAACCATAAAAAAAAGGTATTTTCTTTAACAAACCCTAAGAATAATGTTGAACAATGGAAACAGATACTAGAGAAGGTCTTGTATAAACATAAGCCAACATAATAGAAGCGGACTAGAAGCAATACTCGACCAACCTGTCCCATTTCGTTTCATATCCCATCCGATGTTAGCATAACATTATCTCCTGATCTCCACCGAGTAGTTAAATCACTTTATTTGATATGTATCGAATAAGTAGAAAACATTTTGCATTCGCTAGACTTATGTGAATAAATTAAATATTTTAATTACTCAGCTCGTATTGCTTAAACTATTTTCAATCTTCGAGGACCGGTTACAATTAGATTTCTGTGTAAGGCACTTACGAGACAAAACCAGTACGTACATATATTTTTTATTTTGCATATTTTTCCTTAGTTATTAGTTTTTAAGTAACTTTTTTTAGTTATATTGTATCTTTAATTAGAAAAATTATTAATTAGGTGATAAATAATAATAAAATCTAACATTTACTCTTATTAATTTTCACATTATAGGGAGTTTGACAATTTAAAACTTTTTTATTTTAATTTTGGTCTAAAAGGTATTTATGATAATTTAAGATTTATTTATGTATTTGAATACAAAAGTTGGTGAGTAATTTGGTTGTATGTCTATGTAACACTAGCGACTCACACTCTCTTCGCTTCGGGCCCGTCCCTAGATAAAAACCAATCTATCCCATGGAAACCGTACATCTTTTAGGGATAAAAAGTATGTTATTTTTACTTTTCCATTATTATTCCAGACTTTAATCTATCTCTGTGTCAAATTTCATCCGTAACAAACATCTATCCATTCATCCTCATAAAATTTCACATCTATACATATCTATACTATAATAAAACAGTAGAGGTCGAATGTCTGTACATAGCAAAAAAAATGCTAAAAACCGAGTCAGGGGGATGTAAGAAGACAAATAGAACGAATCCAGATTTTTTTTTAATTTTTTGTTTCTCTGTCTGTTTGTCTGTTTGTACGGGCTAATCTCCGAATCTATTGGACCGATTTAAATGAAATTTAGGATGGTGGTAGCTTATATCCCCAGGCAACATCTTAGATACTTTTTATCCCGGAAAATTAAATCATTCCCGTGGGATAGTTAAAAACTATAATAACTTATACAGCTTAGTACACAACAACTTATGCACCTAATTTAGTAAAATTTAACATTCTGACACCTTATATTGCCAGTCAAACAACAGGTTACTTTTCATCCCGAAAAAATGAACGGTTCCCGTGGGAACTAATAGATCTTTATTAGTGTATTTCTAGAGGCGAACCCGAGCGAAGCGAGGGTGAGCCGCTAGTACCTAATAAAACTGTAACTAAGCCAAGTAAAGTAAGTAAAGTAACTAAATTTTTCTCAGAAATGAGACACAAAAACTGCAATCTAAGAGTATACTAATATGTAAAACCTAAGAAAACGTTTTTTGGTCATCTGAACGTGGGTGGAGCCGCGGGCAATGCTAGTTTATCATATAAGTATGGATTTTACCGTAAATATTGTATGTGACGTTTTATTAGGTAGATACGCTACCACTCCATATCGTTAACTATTATCATAGTCGAAGTATTACAAGTTCATAAAATACCTAATCAATGGATCGCAATACCCACAGGCTTTCTAGATTATTATCTAAATCCTTGTAAGTATAGAAACAAGTCTTGCAATTTTAAAGGCATTTTTGTGATTATATATCGTTATTCGCTTCGGTTACTTTGTATTTATAATAATCACTAGCTTGATTCCCCATACAAATTTTAATCCCCATTTTCACCCCTTTAAGGGATGATTTGTGGGATGAAAAGTATCCTAGTCCTTCCCAGGATCTCAAACTATCTTCTTACCAAATTTCATCTAAATCGGTTTAGTAGATCCAAAGATTACCCCGTACAACGTCACAAACTCACAAACTTTACCTCTTTATAATATTAGTTATAATAATCATGAATTAGAAATATGTTCAATCGCCCATAAATTAGGCGTCTCATAAATAAAAAAAAATCAATTTTCAGTATTTTTTTATAAAAAATATTGTTAAATGAAAATGTATTAAGTCATTTTTTTTTATATTTAATTAACATTACCCGTAATATTGTGATCCCAAAAATAACGTTTTGTGAATGGTGAAATAGAATTCATCTGTAACAAACTTTGCATCTAATTTCAAATAACAGATTTAATTAAAGCGTTCGGGAGATGCGAGTGTTCGAGTAATTTTGAATTAAAACGTTTAATCCGATAAAAACCAATACAATTTCTTTTTCCTCCTGAGACCTCAGCAATTAATTATAATATTTCCGTGTTAAATCGAAAGACTATTGGATTTCCTTTTAATACTAAAAATTAAATCTAAACTAATATAATAAACACAGAGAACTAATATAATAAGCACAGTGATGGGCCAGTGGAAACGCGCTTGCTTGAGAAACCAAGTGACGTGGGTTTAAATCCCGGGTACCCCCCGACATCCCGGCACCTCTGATATTTTTATGTGCGTATCATTTCAAGTCTGAGGGAACATAGCAAAATTTTCGAAAGATATGTGAAGTCCGCCAACCATTTAGCCAATATAGAGGAATAAAGCCTGATTCGTATTGAAGGGAGACCCGTGCCGAGCAGTGGGACGTTAAAAAGAGCTGAATGTAATATAATAAATGGGAAATGGTGTGTGTTTGTTTCTTTACACCGAAACTGAGCAAAATAATGTGTTTTTGTAATAATTTTAAACGTCATATACGCGAAATGTTATTTACGCTGACATGACTGGACGAATGGGATGAAAATTAAAATACAGATAGACGATGCCCTATTAGGTACATATGCTACACCCAAATATAGGTGGAAGTGCCTGAGCATCTAAGGAATTATCCAAGGGGTGCGGGGATAAGTCGCTAGTAATAAAAATAAATTGAATGAGGTTTGGAAGTAATAATATAAAATATTAGTGGCGTACCCTCGCTTCAATCGGGTGCGTTCCTAACTGCCTAACAGAAATATTTGTGATTTATCTCACTCCAGAATTTATTCCATCTATACACTAAAATGCATCCAAATCCTGGAAGGATTTTAATTTTGTCATTTTAGCATGAAAGAGCAACAAACATACACTTATAACAACAAACTCTCGCATTTTAATAGCAGCAATAATGTACGAAATATAGCAAAAACTAACAAAACTTTAATAATATGATTAATATTTGTATTTTTCTAATAATTGTTTTAAAATAAACTGGCATTTGATCTTTCTAATCGTTATAAGATTCTTCTGATCTTTAATAGATTAAGTACATATCAAAAATCAATCTACTTAAGCTTTTTTATACATCGATTAAGCCTAATGCAATGATTGGGAGCACATTAAATATATTTTTTAATCTTTATTGAACATTAATGTTGTGAAACGAACAAAAATCCTATAGAAATGGAATATTTCGTAATTTAATTTTAAATATATTAGCTTTGAATTTGTTACTCTGCCTTCTTGGCCTTTTGCCATTCTTTTTATTTTTAATTTCTTTCTTTACTATTTCAACTACTGCTGTTTTATATTTAGGAACTTACCCAAGCAAAGTAAGAGTAAATCACCAGTTAGACAATCTATACATATTATAAAATAAAATCCCCTGCAGCGTCTGTCCGATCACGATAAACAAAATAACTACTGAACGGATTTTCATACAGTTTTCACCAATAGATGGAGTGATTCATGAGAAAAGTTTAGGTGTATAATTCATTATGGTTTTATGTAAATTGGATAAAATATGACGATGATTGTTGAAAATGTTGGAAAAAATCATGCCGACTAGGAGCATTATTAGCAGGCGCCGCGTACACTAATAAAGTTATATGAAAACAATGTAATACAGAATTATTCCTGTTAAAAAGATCTTAATATTAAACCGTAGCAACACTATGTACACGCACCTAAGGAACGAAGCGAACGAGCGAAGCGAGGGTAAGACACTAGTAACTAATAAATATAAGTTACACCATTTTTATAAACTGCATGCCACTTCCACATCGCTAAATAATTATAGGAAACATAGTACGCTCATTATTGCTAATAGGCTTACGTTATCGTTTTGGGAGGCTTCTTAACATATAACAATCTTATCTTAGTTATTAGAGATATCTTATTTCTCTCAAAGCCGCACAAGATACTCTTATAAGTAATCTTTGAAGGATCTCGAAGCGAGATGTACGATTTTACTTAAGTGGATACCTACTTATTTTACTTAACTAAATGATACAGGTATTTCGATGTTTTGAATTAAGTGCGTTAATACAAAAACACTCTCGACCTTTTATATTTTATATTATAAACACACAGCAATAATACATTTTTGAGCAGATACTTTTATGTATATGGATTTTAGTATGGATCTCCATATTGGAGCCTTAACGTTTATCCCCCAATTACTTAAGAGAAATACAAAGACAACCGTTTCGCTCTATATACTATAAAGTAAATTTGTGTCGTTGTTATAATTTGAATAAAAAAAGACTATCTCGTTGGTTAAATGGCTAATATATACGACTGTGGCTTGCGAATCACAAGGCTTTGAGTTCTAATTTCAGGTCACATTAAAAGAGTTTTTGAATACTGTCTAATAAATCTTAGTAACATTCCAAAGTTGTGAATTCATCATTAGTTACCATGCCATTAAGAGCAAAAATCAAAGTATTGCATCTGATTTCTCACTGATTATGTAAGATTGCGCCTTTAGTTAAAGAAATTTAATGTACTCAGTCCGTGAAGCTACCAAAGAGATTTTACTGCATTTCTTCTAAGTAGACCTTACGAAAGACTCAACAGTTCCTTCTTTATATGTCTAATGACAGTATTTTTAATACAATATTAGATCTATCCCGTATACGAATCAATCTAAATTAATTTCATACATTTCCGTCAACATTGTGAGAATGAGCGATTAGAGAGTACATCGATGTTTATATCCCCTGTTATGCAATACAGTACCACCTGCTATATAGTTTCAGTCAAATAGACTGCCGTAGCCAAAATCACTTACAAGGATAGGATTGTTTGAATTAGTGATGATATATTATTCTTAATACACTTTATACAAACACTTACACACTTTACACTTTATATAAACACTTTTATACATTAAGTTCAATCGTTTACTTTATACAGATATAATTATACGTGAATGATAAGTATTTCTTAGTAACCCTGATATATAAAAGTTAAAATCACTTAAAACCTCTTAATAACAATAGAATCGAATTATTATTCACCTTGACCTTGTCGGGAAGTTTGTTTGTTTTTAGTTGTTGGTAGTTCAACGGTCATAATAGCTTTTTAAGACTTCTTTGACATTTCTATGATTTTAGTTAACCTTTGCTTATGTAAATTATAATTATCTATAGTTAACGATATTTTAATGTCAAGTATTCGCGTAAATCTAAGAAAGTATCACATGCACATACATATTATGTATAAAATTATTATATTTATATTACATAACTCAAATATTTTTAACCTTTTTGATTTGTCATTGAACTCTTTACAAACATTTTTATAATGCATTTTTATGAGTTGCTAATACAGAGAAGAAAAATACCGTGGAACCTGCACGTTTTAAATAACCTAACTAGTTTTTGAAAGACGTGTGAAGTCTATCACATCATTGGACAGCGTGGCAACCTGATCCCTACACTTTGAGGGTAAGTGCCTTTGGAGCAGTGGGACCATAGAAAGGGCTGATTTTTTTTTATATATTATACGAAAGAACATACAACTCAGTAGGTATATTTCTTATAGCACAATACATTAAAAACGTTTGATATGATTAATATTTCTTAGATTTACGCGAATGTTTGACATTTTAAATAAAACAATGTTTTTGATCGCCGATTTATTTTAATTTTTGTTTGCCGACGATTCGAATGCTTTACAGCAATCATGGTCACGGGAGAGACTAAGGTTATAGACGTCTCAAACACATGTACTTGTTACAGACAGTGCCTACGCACTATTTTACAAAAAATATAAATTAATATTTTAACTTCTTTTAAATTACATATAAAACAATAATATTGCTTAGATAATTTTTTTTTTTATTTTTTATATATTCTTTATGGTTATACATAATTTAATAATAGCAACACTAAATAATGGGTCTAAGGGAAAGTTCTGTCGTTTTTTTCCTAAAAGAAAGAACAATTTTTTTTTTCACTTTTTATTAAAAAATCATCCAAAATATAATGTCCTTTATTAGTTACAAATGTCTGCCAGCGATCTGGCAGCTTATCTAACCCACTGAAAAAGAATTCCTCTTTTTTGGAGACGAAGTATTATTTCACTGCTAGTTGGACACCATCATAATTTATATATTTATTTCCATCAATAAAGTATTACAGCGATTTAAACAGATGACAGTCGGATGGTCCAATATCTGGAGAATATGCTGGCTGATGTAAAGTTTCTCAACCCAACTCTGCAATTTTTTGTATGGTTTTTCTTGCCATGCGTGGTCTAGCGTTGTCGTGGTGATGAATCACCCCCTTTCTGTTGGCCAAACATGAACGTTTACGTTGAATTTCTTTATTTAAAACATCAAGTTGCGGACAGTAACGATCAGCATCGACCGTTTCATTCACTTTCAGCAAGTCATATTGCACTATACCCTTGCGGTCCCACCAACAACACAACATAACCTTCTTCGGATGCACGCCAGCTTTGGATGTGGACGGTGGTGTCTCCACTTTATAAACATATTATACTCTTTTTCTAACCACGTATTTATAAACTATCCAGTTTTCATCCCCAGTCACCAAGTAGTCCAAAAACGGCCCCCTTTTGTGACAAGCAAGATTTGAAGAACATATCGAAATTCTGTCCATAAAATTTTTTCGCTTAATTCGTGTGGCACCCAAACAGAGAGTTTAAAAACGAAACCAAGCGTTTCAATGTGATCTAAAGCAGTAGTCTGGTGAATTCAAAGCTTGTAGCCTACTTTTGTGGAAGTTAACGTGGGATTTGTCTTGATCATACTGCGTAGCACTTCGTCATTGACATCTGATGGCCTTCCTGAACTGGGTTGATCTTTCAAAGAAAAATCACCTGAACGAAATTTCCCAAACCACTTTTGGTATATTCAAGCTATTACTGCGTCCTCTCCAAACACGTCACACCAGGTTTTTTGCCTTCATCCCATTATTCCCTTTTTGGAAGTCTTATAACATACAATGTCATAAATGCAATTTTTCTTCACTTATATAGTAACAGTTTTAAAAGTTTTAAAAAAACTGACTTAAATTTGAAAAAATGTTTATAAATCATCAATCATATACTAATCTAACTATTTAAACCAGTTTCAGTCGGATCAGAATTCTTGGTAAGGATCGGCAACGCATAAAAGTGCACGTGTTCAAAAACGACAGAACTTTCCCTTATACCTATTAATATTAATAATTAATTGATAAAGTTTTTTAAAAATTGTAATATTCATAATAATAACAGCTAAAATTAAATAAATAATATTACTATATTTTATTATAATACTTATTAAATTTTTTTAAATGTTTAGAGATAAAAATCAACAAATATTGTAAGGTACTTTAGTGCTATTTTTTGAATTTCTAAAACCATTTTTGAAAAATAGTGGATAGGCAATGTCTGTAACAAGTATATTATGTGTTTCAGACGTCTATAACCTAAGTCTCTCCCGAGATCATGATTGCTGTAAAGCATTCGAAACGTCGGAAAACAAAAATCAAAATAAATCCGCGAAATAATCCGATAAGATAGTCTTATTTAAAATGTTTGATAAAATTGTTAAAAATTGCAATGATATAATCGAATGTCATTTTTTTTAGTAACATCTTTCAGTAAAGTAGAAAGAAAAGATGAATACAAACTAAATATCGATTATAACCTAAATTGTAAAGATTTTGTTTCTTAAGAACCTGCCAATTAATAAAACTAATAAATGTTCCAGATATCAATTTCGTAACTTACGTGTAACTGAATAAACAGAGCCAGAGGCAATCGTCTAATTAGATTATATTGATTAGGCATTCCGTATCTACGCCTTAATGTAATTAAGTTATATAATTTTCTACTGTTTGCTTCAGAAATGTTATTCCATATCACATATGGGTCTATTGAAAGATAATATGATATTTTCATTAATTAATTATTACTAACGTTCCGAACTAGCTTCGTTATAGTCCAAGGTACAACCTGTCTTTTAATAGCTTATTTTAGTTAAGTAAAACATCTTCTCGTACTAACGTTGTCACTATACTCTGTCTATGTATATATTTAAAAATCAATTGCAGTTCGTTAGTCTCACTAAAAACGGCTAGACCGATATGAATAATTCTTTTTTTTATTTCGTTCGGGGTGTGTCAGGGGTGGTTTAAGTATAAAAATCCAATCAGTAGTTTTTGTGTACTAAGCTGTATAAGTTACTATAGATGTTTACTAGTAATTAATATGTTAAAAATTTCGTTCAGTTCATTTGGCAGATTCATTTTCAATATACTCTAAGGTCGTGGCAGACACGAGATCTGTGGATTTTTTATGTAAATATAATGGATATTAAAACAGAGCACTATCTAGTTCTACGGTAAGCTACGATGCTTGTCTTATGGATACCAGATAGTTGATACACATATTATATAACTTTAAATACACACATATTATAAATATAAACATCCATGACTGGAGTACAAACATTCGTGCTCAACAAACAAATGAATGCCCCAGCGGGATTCGAAGCCGCGACCGCTGGCACAGCAAGTAGGGTCACTACAAACTAAGCGAAACGTGTGGCCGTCTTAGAATTTTTTAAACTTTATAATATGACAATCGAAAAACCCATAAAATTCTACAGTGTTAACATTGTTGAGAGAGAGACGAAAGATAAGACCCGTGGTTTGATTATAGAAGATAATAAAACTATAAGATCATGTAATAAGATACCATCTTTAATCATATAGGTTTATGGAAGAAAATAGACAAATATGTATCTTTTATAAAATACAAAATCTTATTAAAATAAGTAGGTAATATATTTTTTGATCTCGAAATTGGATAAGCAATGCGGGATGAGGATTAAAAAATAACACTATATACAAGTATACGAATCAGTGCAAGTAAAGCGTGGAATAGGCTAAAATTGTAAAAAATGCTAGTGACAGTTTCCATGGTGAACCTTTACCATAAGTCATAAGATGTCCTTATAAGCAACATAACTCTTCAATTCTACTAAGGTAGTTATAGCATTCCATAAAACAAAATGTTAACGTATATGACATACGCCAGATTAAATAAAATTTACTTTACACAAATTTTTCCCGCAGCTGCATTCGCGTGATTTAAGTATGTGAAATATAATTCATCGGTATCTAGGGTACGTTTTGAGGAAAAAAATTATTCAAAATTTCAATCCGTTTAGCCATTACACACATTTTTTTTCACATTTACTTCATATATTAATGTGAATGTTTAAAATAAAATTTGATTAACTTCAATAGCCTAATTTATGCTAGTTTATTTAGATTTTTATTGATTCAGAAGTCTCTTGCATAAAGACTGCTTTGACCTAGTTCCGCTTATCCTAATTATAGGTGTTTAACCAACTATTAAATAAAATTCAATCCTATGATTTTTCTTATATTAAAATATCCAATTTTCAATTTAGCTTAATCTGAATAGAACCAAATGGAAGTTCGAAAATAAAATGGAATTGAAAAGATTGAAATAAATAGAAATAGAAATCGTTTAAAAGTAAACAGAAAACATTCGCCCGATACTTGTGACTGTGATTAAATAACTTAAATAAATATAATTCGGGGAAGTTTTAGTAATATAAACTTATATAGATACCTTAATATAATTGAATTCCAGTTAGTAATGTCAAAATAAAAGCGTTTTACTAAATGCATATGAAATTATATGCGATACGTAAAAAAAACATATTTTTAATATTTTCTGTCTGTTTGTTCCAGCTAATCTCCGAAACGGCTGGACTGATTTTGACGGGATTTTCACTCGCAGATAGCTGATGTTATAAGGAGTAAGGTAGGCTATTTTTATTATAGAAAAAAATTAGGGTCCCGCTCAAAAAAATAAAATGTACCTACCGAGATATACACCCGAGCGATGCGACGGTAAGTTGCTAGTTTAAAAATAAATATTAAAATAACACTAAGATATCCATGCATTATAAGCTCGCATTATTTAAACCTTACCTACCTTGTCGTTTTTACGTAACATTGACGTTTATATAAATACTAATTACTTGTCCTAGCTTTGCCCGGAAACTTTTTTATTTTACACTTTTCGAGCTTTTTTACAAAATAATCGCCAAATCTTCAATCTCATATGACATATAATAAACCTTAATATATATATATATATTTCATCTTATTTAAAGGTTTTTTTTTAAATAACCTATGAACTGAACGTTCAAAGTAATCCCATTGTAAATTTTTATCAGATTTAAAACCCCATTGTAAATTTAGTTTAGGTATAAAACCAACCAATCCCCATACATACAGACTAATTTACTTTCAAATTTACAATTTACCAAACATTAATGCATACCAAACGTTCGTTTTAGATTAATTCCTACATACTAAATTGTACGTGTAAATCGCGAATCGAGTATATTTGTTGAAATAGTTTCACACTGCACACATTGGCTCGTGAAATAAAACAGATCAAAGTTGCTTAATGGCCACCGATGTGGATATATTTAAGTGTACTAATAGAGCAAATAGAAAGAATTAGCGGTTTACCCAGAGTACGCCCGACTACATTTAACACCCAAAAAATTTGCTTACCGTACATTTTAAACTCTTCCAGAGTTGGATTATAAAAAATACGCTGTCCAAAAGTTGATCCTCTAAGTGGAACGTTGACCTTTATAGTATATATATTCAAAAATCAAATTTTCATTTAATTTAATTAAAGCAGCTTTATAGGTTTAGATTTATGTTATAACTAGCAGAACCCGCGGCTTCGCTCGTGCTTTAACTACAAAAAAAAGCACTCTAAAAAGGTAGGTTACACATACAAACTTTCACCCCATATTTTACCCCCTTTTAAGATGAAATTCAAAATTATTAATATTGAAAAACATAAAATAATATTAAAAAGCATAAATCTAAAGCTATAAAGCTGCTTTAATTAAATGAAATGAAAATTTGATTTTTGAATATATATACTATAAAGGTCAACGTTCAACTTAGAGGGTCAACTTTTGGACAGCGTATTTTTTATAATCCAACTCTGGAAGAGTTTAAAATGTACGGTAAGCAAATTTTTTGGGCGTTAAATATAGTCGGGCGTACTCGGGTCATTTTGAAAAATGCTAAAACACGTAATATTTAATTGTATTGAATTGCATTAATACCAAGTTTCAAGTAATTCTGATCATAAATATTTTTAGGGTTGAATTATAACGTGTTCTGCCGTGGGAATGCGATAATCTCCCGCGGTAAAAAGTAGCCTGTCACTCTCCAGCCCTCCAACTCTCCATCCAAATCTCCACACAAGAAATACGCCAATATTTGACTCCATTTCGACGTCAAAGAAGGACAAACAAACAAACAAACAAACAAACAAACAAACAAACAAACAAACAAACAAACAAACAAACAAACAAACAAACAAACACACTTTCATATTTATAATATTAGTATGGATAGATACAAATTATTGTCTCAGTGGATAATTATTCATTATATCCATAACAAAATACTAACTTACCAACATATACAAATATTTAACAACTATTTAAAATGTATGTTCGTGTTTAAAATTAGTTAAAGCTTTAAACAAATTTCTATGAAACAAAATATTAATTCAATAACAGCATTGTATATGAAGCATTAAGTATGTAGGCTGTATTTTATTTACTAAAACAATAAATTCTAATCGCAATATAAAAAGAGAAATCCCCATTTAAAAAATACGCAAAACACTTGTACAGAGCCATGACCCGATTATAACAAAGCTGCACTACACGTCACGATAACAAGAAACAAACAAAAAAAGAAAAACAAATATTTTAGAAACGTTGAAGTTTAAAACGTATTACGTAACAAGGTCTGAACGAACAAACAGACGCTCCATTAGCTCTAATTGTGTTAGCTAGGGCTGTTTACTCGCACTTTCTGCTATACATCATTGCTTCAGTAAAATACATTAGGGATGTACCTTCAAGACATGAGAAATTGTTGCTTTTGTGTTCTCAAAAATGCGGAATGGACTAAAACAAATAACTTTAATTGACAAGTTGTATTTTTTGGAAAATAAATGTACTAAAAAATTGTTTATATATAGTTCATTTTTAAAAATCGAAAGTGCATACTATAAGACTTCCACAATACCATTCAGACAAAGAGAGACAATAGCATTCCCAAGGAGGCTTGACGTAAGGCAAGCGGCCGGTCGTAAAACTTTTGCCAAATCCTATCAGCAGTACAGAAGATGTACTGCGCCGACCCCAAGTGGGCAGGAAGAAGAAGATAGTTCATTTTTTAGCTATATAAGATATGGAGTTAAAATATTGGTCACACCGTTAAATAAAGTTTTAAATATTTGTGTAATTATAAAACCGACCGAACTTCATTCGGTGTTACTTTCTTAGATTTACGCGAATATTTGACATTTTAAATAAAACTATCTTTTCGGATTTTGTCGCGGATTTATTTGGATTTTTGTTTCCCGACGTTTCGAATGCTTTACAGCATCCATGGTCACGGGAGTAACCCAGATAACACCTTGAGTCATACTGTGTATCGAAAGAAGACCCATACTGATAGGTACTTGAATGGTGAATCTCACCACCACCCTTCACAGTTAGCTACCGTGGGAAAATCTTTGTTTCAGAGGGCACGCGGGATCTGTGACGAGCAACACCTGGCCGGAGAGCTGCAACATGTCAAGCAAGTTCTGCGAGACAACAAGCTGCAAGTGCCGCGCCTACGTCACAGGGACCGAGTGAAACCAGCCACAGTCGAGCGCGTCCCTGCAGTCCTACCTTACATGAGAGGCGTCACTGACAAGATTGGCTACATTCTAAAGCGAGCTTCAATTAAAACTTACTTCAAGCCGCCAAAGAAAATTAGTCAGTTTCTACCACCTGTCAAGTGCCACATCCCTCTACAAGATGCAGGAGTTTACAAGCTTGATTGTGATTGTGGGCTCTCTTACATTGGACAAACAAAGAGATCCATTAGAACCCGGGTCAAAGAACACATAGCTGTTGTGAAGCACCGTCGCAATACAACATCTGCTGTCTGCAAACATAGTCAGAACCGCCCAAGCCATTACATTCGCTTCGATAGACCTCAAATCCTGGCGAAAGAAAACCGATATCGCCCTAGAATGATTCGAGAAGCCATAGAAATTAAAAAACATCCTAATTTCAATAGGGAAGATGGCTGGGTACTACCATCGTCATGGGATCCTGTTATTGATATAATAAAATCAAATAATAAATATAAACATAACAGACAGACAGATGTAGTAAGTTCATACTGTGTAGATCAAAATGACAGCTTATCAGATTAATATTTTTCATTTTTCATTTGTAAAAGTATATATTAATAGTGTTGCTTAGTAAGTTGTTTTTAAATAATAGCAAACTAAATTAAAATTATTATCCTTAATTAATTTTAACTTTTTAAATTACACATAGAACAATTATATGGCTTAAATAATTAATACTATATTTTATATTTTTCTTTATGGTTATAAATATAATAATGGCAACACTAAATATAGATTACTAATTAATATTTAAAATTGTAATAATTATAAAAATAATAGCAAAAATTAAATAAATAATTTTCCATATTCAATTATAATTAAAATTATAAAAATGTTTAAATTTAAAAAATATTGTAATGTAATTAGTGCAATTTTCATTTTGTTAATTGTGGGTAGGCTGTCTGTAACAACTATACATTCAAGACATGTAACACCTCAGTCTCTCCCGTGACCATGGATGCTGTAAAGCATTCGAAACGTCGGGAAACAAAAATCCAAATAAATCCGCGACAAAATCCGAAAAGATAGTTTTATTTAAAATTCACTCGGTGTTTATATATTTTTTTTTTTTTTTTGTAAAGTCGTGTTTTTTCCGAAAAAGTTGCGTTTTTCCAGAAAAGACAACAATACAGATAAACTTAAAACGCAAAACCTTATCTAAATACAAAATTTGATCCAAATCATTAGAACCGTTTCCGAGATACACGAAATTTTATAAATAAATACACAAGAATAGCTTACTTAATATTATAGGATTAATTTGATAACTTTTTTCAGGCAATGTCAAAATTGTATATAGGCATTAGACAAGAAACTTTGATTTAGAGTCTATTCGCGGCTGAGTCATTAAATAATATATATTTTGTTCATAAACAAAAGAGCATAAATTGAACGTGCTTTAGCTGTCATGAAAAGTAGGATGCATTGCCATTTAAACATCCGCGTCATGATCCGAAATGATTTATTCATGACGCATAGACACCAATCACGCAGATGACATCAACTACTGGTATCAAAATGTATGCAAATAGTCAAATACTAAAACTGGGCAATTTAAAAAAAATTGTTTAGTAATATGACTATAGCCTACAATGTTTAATTTTTAAATTTGCATTATAAAGCCTTTTTAAATTTTTAAACTATTGCGTCCGTGCCTCCTTAATAGCGGCATATACTACATAGGCTCGATTAATATATGATATACTATTGAGGCACCCTCACTTTGTTCAGGTTCGTCCCTAATAGACGGAAGCAAACCTTTGTCCCTCTAGGCCTTCATCTGTCTCCATATAGAAAACCAAACAATGAAATTTCCTGTATGAGTTTTACTATAACGCAAGTCTCTGTGCGAATGTAATATTTCCCATAGTATATCACTCTACAGTCTTTCAATTTTCATCATACAAAAAAACACAAATCAGTGTGAAAAAAAACAAACAAACACACTCTCATATCTGTTATAAAAGTATGAATAGTAAAAATACCATAAATATCTCGTTTCATATTATAATAAAAAAGCTAGCGACTATGAAAGTTTAACAACTTATTTTTTAAAATATTCATGTCAAATGAGGAGAAAAATAGCGACACGTATATAACATTTTCACGTAATATGCCGAGAATAAGGAAATCGTGCATAAGCGATAATCAATACTCGAATATATTTTAAACTTCGATACCGTGATAAAATGTGTTACGAGGAAACTAAAATTTATTTATTTATATAATATTTGTTTTAACGAAATGTATTTTTGATAACAACGCAGGCAAAAATTACATTATGTGTAATTTCTTTAGCAATTTTATAGTTTTAAACTAGCATCTTTTCGTCGCTTCGCTCGGGTTCTTCCCTGGGTACTTTAGCGGTTAGTATAGAGTTGAATATATACTATAGGTATATGTACATAGATAGTTATAGAAAAGTAGGTAAGTACTTTAAAATATATATATATCCCTTACTTAAATTTTTTTATTAATTCCCCGTACAAATTTCACCTCTCTTTTCACCGCCTTAAGGGATGTTTTCCAGGATAAAGAATATCCCATGTCATTTCCAAATGTCATCAAAATTGTTTCGACGAATTAAGCGTGAAAAGCAAATAGACAGACGGACGGACGACAGTTACTTTCGCATTTATAATATTAATAGTATGGATTAAAACCTAGATAACGATACTAACTATTAATGTACCTATATTCTATAGCAATAAACTTGTAATTAATTGTATGCAGCGAACAGAATAGAATTTAGAACCATTTGGAAATTCCTTCACACTCAAATAATTACTTGTAGATGTATTCACGCAAACTTTATCAGTTTATATGCGTCAATCTCCATATTAGGGTGGTGAATATGTAAATAATATAATAATGCATTTTATATTATACATCATACAACTATAAAATTTACATTAAACATTGTAGCTGTAGAAAATTTAAATATTTTACAATGCATAATTTAAAAAAAAAAGTACTTTAATAATATTTCTTACTTATAATACCCACGCAAATTCCTCAAAAACAATTTTGCATTTTAAGATTCTGAAAAATAAACACGAACTATTTGCAGAAAAATAATGTCTTAAGCATAAAATATTTTTCGTTGCAAATAACGTCATAATGCTCACGTCTTAAAACGTTTTGAAATGTCAAAGTAATAAAACCCACATGTGGTTCCTTTTAACAAAAAGCAAAAATATCTTTTCAAAGTACAAAATAAAAGGAAGTATTTGAGGAAAACGATGACAGAAAGAAATAAGTTTTTGCTTCAAAACGCAGGACACGCAAAAGTTTACGTAAAAACTAACGATTTCTAGTCCGAATGATAGCCCCTGTTTTATATCAGACATAAAAGTTTTGTTGCACATCTGCTTTTTGTCTGTAACAAAACTTTGATAACTTAACTAAGTACAGGCAGACATTTTCTAATGTTAAGAAAGTAATTTTATTTATTTTACGATCCGATTTCGAAGTTTCTACGATTAATAAAACTGAAAACGACAAAAACATGGTATTTATTAATTTATTTATTAACAGAAAAAATATTTTTGAAGAAAATATTATTTCTAGAATATTATAAGATCTTTTTTGTAAATTAATATTTTATACTAATCTTTATTGTTTAACGTTGTAACTTTAACGTGTTTACTTATGTGTTTGACGTTGTAAAACAGTTGTAAGAGACAGATTTTAATATATTTTTTTTAAATAATCTCTTAATTCATCTCAAAAGGTCATGGGTGTCGTACTCACACACGTAAAATAAATATAGCATACCTACTACTTGTAGTTCTATGTTAGAATGCCAAAATTAATTCTAATTTATGAAATATAAATCGGTGTATTTTATAATCAAAATAAAATCGAATCAGCAACCTAGGAAAATGTTAATTATAATATATTATTATTTAATATATAAAATTATTACTTAATAAAAAGATTAATGAACGTTTTATTTAAAATTTTGAAGAACTTTTCAATTTTTCCCTAACTAATAATTTTAAAAAACTTATGTTTATAAATGCCTACTTAAGTATGTATATTGTATACCTATGGATTAGAAAATTCATGCAATTTGCATCTTCAAGTCAACACCTACACTGCGCGTCGATACTAGCATTCAAAACAACTGCCCAACCCATAATCTTTGTCCGCTTGTCACTGTGATTGTCATATGTCAGAAAATAGATGTAAGGAACTACATACGTTCGTAATTAGATTTCCGATTACGATTCAACTAGCGACTCACCCTAGCTTCGCTCGGGTTTGTCCCTAGGTACTTTTTAATGGTTAATATAATATACAAATCTTTGAATATCTCGGCGTTTCTGTACTATAATATGCATGTATTATACATATGACCCTTTCTCTTGAATCACTCTATCTATAGCAGAAAACTGCATTAAAATCCGTGGAGTAGTTTAAAAGATCTAAGCGAACAGACAGCGGAAGCGACTTCATTTTATACTATGTAAAGATGTATTATTATTTTATAATAATACCAATATCGATTTTCTGCATTTGTCGAATATTATACATAGTTTAATAATTATATCATCTGTTACCAAAAAAAAGTTTCTATGAAATTGTTTAGTATAAAAAAACAATATGATAGGAAATTTATCTTTATAAACTTGTAAAGTATCGGTGGTGTAGGTGGTGTAGTCAAGCCGCGGGTTCTGCTAGTAATATATACCTAATAATCAAAACGGTCCAAAAAATGAGTATTTAATACCTAGTAAAAATGAAAAATAAAATTGTTAGAATTACTTCAAGTGCAAGTTTTATGTGTAACTAAATATATAATTATATTTGCTTTCAGGATTTCCCCTCATTGTTAAAGTACGAAATAGGAAATGACTGGCAACCGTGAAGGCGTCATTAACCACTTAACGCTTAAACAAAGTACAACAATAGAACGGAGGTTGGGGGTTCGATGCCCGCATATGGTGAATGTTTATAATAATGCCTTTACAAATGCTCCAGGCCAAGTGTAAACAAAAGACGATGTTGGGAACCTCTACCTAGCAAGACTTGTTTTGGTGAAGCATACTGAGCACTAAAACCGTTATGTACGGGTATGATACGCTGTTGATACGTTCTAGTGGGCATAGTAGTCCGTGCCATGCTCGTTTCCGTGCCTGATACGTTCATAACACGGTCATGGTATGAGACGGTGTAGTGGGCAGACACATTCATATGTAACAATATTTCCTCGAATTCTGTTAACACAGCTATATACTCGTAAGTCTGAGTAATGTCCTCCGTCACACGGCACTCCCGCTTTAAAATAATAGATTCTTCCTAGTACTGGTTATTCGAATCGCACAAATTGTACAATCATATACCAATATATGATAAGAAGTATGACTTACACACATATTCTTTAAATTTACTATCTTATAATATTAAATGAGCTACCTTGTATACATACATATATACCTATTAATTTATTTCGTGCTCTAAAACGGATTTAATGATTTGAATCAAATGTTGTACTCAAATAAGAGTTTGTTTTTAAGATTAATTATATAGATATCTTTACTAAAAAACACGATTTTATAAAAAAAGCGCCGAACGAAGCTCGGTCGCCCAAGTACTGATTGGTACTGATATATGTATAATTTTAATGAGTAACACTGTATTAGAATAATAAACTAGAAAAATTAGTAATTAAAAATCATATCTAAAACGCGCTCTTTTTTAACTACCAGTTCAATATGAAAAATCTTTTTACATTTGATAGAGATAGGTCTTACGTCATGCAAGTATCCCTTAGGAGGTGTGGAATTATGTATATATAAATAAACTACGCGGAATAATTGCCAGTCAATTTTATATATTGACTTTCTGCATTAGATAAATATTCCACGTAAAGAACATTCTTATATTATGTGCAGAGATTTGTCTAAATTTATAAAACGAAAACTTTTGGCGTAACATTTTCCTTGTGGCTGTTTTCGTAACTAACAACTGCAGTTTACAATACTACTTATTCAACAGTAACTCTAATTACTTTTTTGTTTATGGATACTTATTTGAATTAAACCAAATAATGAATGTTAAAGTTTTGCGATTCCCCAATAGGAAATCCGATCACTGCTAATAAAAAAATGGCATTTGCTTTGTTATTTTTAATATATGCATACTGATTATAAGCTTCTCTTTAATTTCTAACACTTTTATTACTTTCATGCAAAAATGATGGAACTGAGAATTGAATTGTAGTTTTAATTAATATTAGTAAATATTTATTTACTCAATATCCGGTAAAATAAAAGACGCATTTGTATATATCTAATATACATATGAGTATATTACTTTTAATTTGTTCAACCTTTGAGCCCATTCGCCTAAAAGTCTTAGAAATAAGCACGAATTTTCAATTTTTCAAGGTAACATTTCCATATTTTTCCCTAAAAACCTTATTCGGACTACTACGGATATTTAAGTCCAGCCGTTCTCAAACTATGCGCTTAACAACAAACAGCATATTTACCTATACAGATATATTTTTGTCTAATAATATAAATATAAAATTACTGCTTACTGCTTGAATGATATTTTCTCAAGAAGCCATAAACACTTACTCTGTGTTTACATTTTATGTACTTAATAATATGTCTCTCATAAATACGGTAAGTAATTTTTAATTCGTACTTAACAAATGGTTACAAAAGTAACATGAGTTATATATAGGTACATAACGTATGTATATCATTAGAGCTACCTCATGCTACGCTGTACGCATCGTAATTATTAAAAATCTGATGCTTGGCCTGGATAATTAAAAATAAATGTACTCGTAACGTAATATATAGTTCTGTAATGGCAGTAAGCACTACCAAGTTCTTAAAGTCGTTAACACGAAAAACTGGGTTATTCTTTTACCACAATTGTTAACTGAACTAACTGATTAAAACTATTCATATATATAATATATGTATATATATATATATATATATATATATATATATATATATATATATATATATATATAACAGGTATATCTGTAGAGACTACCGTAGACTTTTAAAAAGACTTTAAAAAACATTCCTCCCCTTTGTTTCCTAATTTTGTATTTTAGGATAACCTTGAAATCCATATCGGTACATTATTTATTTAAACGTAATTATGATATAATCAACACTTGCCACTTGAAAAGTGACAAAGTCAAACAGCAAAAACATTTGATGCACACTATCTTTTGCCTTTACTTCAAGTATATTGGATATTTGAAGGTCCTGAACGAAGGCAGCCCTGTACTATGACATACGGGGAATACCCTCAACATTGGCCTCGTTGCACTTCATCTTTCTGGTGTCAATTATCATATGAAGTTAAATAAAATAAATGGTCCTTAGCGACATGACAAAGGAAAAAACAAAGGAAATGTTACGTGACAGACCGACATCAGTTATTATCATAGATATACTCGTATATATAGAGTGGACTGAGCATTTCTGTGCCAGCTGTCAGCTAAAAATGGCGGAAAAGCGTGACAGAAAAAAAAACTAATATACGGCCAGAAAGTAAGATCTATAATCTATATTAATTGAAATACGATTTATGAAGATAATATCTATCATAAGTAACCATTTCACATTCAATTAAATATTAATTTTTTTTACATTCCTTTTATAAAATTAATTGCAATAAAAGACAGGTATAGGCCGCACGTTCGCTTTCTCTCTTTCTAGAGAGTGATCAATTTCATGAGTATTGCTCAATCCATTCTCTAGGTTTATAGTTATTATTAAACTGAAGCTATGAATTGCAACGTTTGAAGTATTTAACCGACTTCAAAAAAAGTACTCAATTCCTATGTATGTTATGCGATATTTAAGATCGGTTTTCTTGATGAATTGGTTAAAAAGTGTTCCCATATAAAAATTTCAACAGATATTCTTCAACAAAAAAAATTTTGAAGTCGGTATGCCTTTTTAGTTAAAAAGTAATCATTAGTGATACTTATTGTTAATTGTCTCATTAAAATTTGTGTTAGTGGCATGAATAAAATTTATCAAGTAGTCAAGATGTCGACGGGATATCGACGTTTTTATATGCGTTTTTCTATAGTTTTATAAGCCAGAGCGACACTTTCACATAGGATGCTAAATCTTTCTATCCTAGTTAATATAATAATATTTAAATTTTAACGAGCATTCTTTCTTCAATGTTTTATTGTCATAATATCTTTTGAGGATATTTTTCAACATATAAAAGTCAAGAATGACCATAAAACATTGCTGAAAATTCAAATAAAACTATTTTTAAAATGGAATGTGATGTGATTTTTATAATGCAATAAAGTGTTTTTCATAGTGCTAAAAATATTGTATCTGTTACTCACGCATGAACTATCCACTAGTGAGTAATACTTTTTCTTTCGTTAACTAAAAATACAAATGGTTTTTATGTATTTATTGTTTTGTTTTTCAAAAATACTATTTTTGATACTTCTTTTAGCATTCATTTTTTTCTCCTAAAGATAATCTCTCAACGACCGCGGACACGCCGGCGTGTCGGTTAAAAATAGATTTCTTAGAATTTTAATTAATTTCTTAGAAATTTACCTGGAGGTGATATAATATTCTAAATTCCAACATAAAAAATATCGTATAAACACTGTACATAACGAAATATAATTTTAAAATTGTTTCTATAAATACAGCCTGCTAGGAGGTAAGTCTTAACTCAAGGTTTCTTACGAAACAATAAACGTTTAGTTATAAATTATCACATACATTGAGAAAAGGAAGTTTTGCTAGTGCGGCGGACTGAGCAATTTATAAGGCACACGATTCTAAGAACTGCTTGCAGGACATTTGCTGTACAGTTTACCGCTTAACAACCGCGACCCCCTTCAGAATTAAAGATGGAGAACATCACTATATTATGTTTATCCACATTTTAGTTGTATTTATATAACCGGCTTCGCACCGCGGATTCACCTTTGCGTGTATTACACCAAAACCCAAAAATATACCCCATTTTTATACAAATGTAGTTGATAGATTAAAAAGATACTTAGCAATCTATGTACATATGTATAATAAACAAAAAAATTATAGTAATAGTATAATAAAAATAAAACAAAACAGTTCAGTGCCTTTTTATCCTCTGTTTGTCGACCGATTTTCTGTTTCTTTTTATGTTTGTACCTATTAATGAATTTTGGTGTTATTAAAAAAATCTGGAAATAGTTTTTTTTTAAATATAGAAAGGTAAATAATGATTATGGTCAAATTTCCACCATTAGACGAATACTAATTAGGTATATAAAAAAAATCTTATGCTAATCGTATACATATGTATTATGTATGTATACCCCAATTTATTCTAAGCATCCATATAATATAAACACTTTAGTTATCATTTACTAAATGTACACATTTACTTTAAATATGCCAAAAACAAAATTTTAAAGAAAGTTAATAAAATTATAATATGTGTAGATAAATATAGATTTACTTCTCTTAAGGAAAAGGATCGACGTTGTCTACTAAGAATATAATAACAAACTTTTTTGATAAAAGGATGTTGTGTTAGAAAACACGAAACTAGTTTATTTCCTCCATAATCGCATAAATCCTATTAAAAGAACGCAACAACAAATGGGATTTTCTATTATGGAAAATGTATTATACATTTCATCCTTTAAGCTCTTTTTTAATCTGTTTACAAAATGGACTCCGCTGTTTTCTAGAAGTTATACATATGCCAAAAAATAAAAACTTAAGTTTTTTTATACCTAAGTCCTTGCACAAATGCAAAAAATATCTGTGACGTTTACGTCAGGACGCTATTCAAAGTTATTATTCCCTTACCATTCTTTACATGTGCTTTCTTTTAGACACTATTTGTACAATTGTACACGTCATTTTGTAAGTACATATGCTTATAAATATAATCAGAAATTATATATATCTGTAAAATTTTTAGAAATTAAAACAAATTTATGTAGAAAAATAATAAAAATTCTTACACTATTTTAAAATGATACATTATTCCTGAGTAGAGCAACCTAAATCACAATATCGTTACTTACAGGTATTAATATTTATTAAAAAAAAAACTAGCCCTGGATTCATGAAGTAAATCCTTAATGCATCAGTTATTTATTAAAAAAAAGTACCTATATAAAACTATCATCAAAACGTCATCGATTAGTACAGTATTAGGTCATCTGTGGAACTTAGTTTTATTTTGTATTTCATATTCGGTTAGCTATTTTTATCAGAAGAAATAGTAACGAACGTGGGGACTCAGTCGTACCTTTGACGCAAACGTATTGACGTGTTTGGGCTCACTTAAAGATAACCGCTGCGATTAACATTAAATTTAACTGCAAAAGAATGCGGCTTGCGGGGCGGAACTAAATGTATTACACGTACTAATACTATTTATAAATTATTTTGCTTATGTTTTAAAATATTTTTATATATGAAGAAAAAATAACTTTAACTTGATAGCCGACGTAACAGTATAGGGTAGTCTAACTAGCATTTTTAATTATTATGAAAATTATCGGTTTGTTCTGCTGAGAAAAGGACACAATAAAATGCAGAGCTAAATCTAAATATAATTGTACATTTATTACTAAAATCATCATATGTACGAGTACATATTATAACGTTGTATACCAAAACCATGATTTTTTTCATTTTAAACCAAATACTTTGTTTGTAAATGGAAAATATTCGAGTTCTGGGTCTTCCTTAACGCAATAGAACCCAAAACAATGATTTTTAGAATTTTTGTCTGTTCGTCGGTTTGTCTGTACGTTTGTGCGTACTAATCTCAGGAACGGCTTAACCGATTTGGGTGCAGTTTTCACTAATGTATTGTGGTAAGCTTCACTTAAAATTTATTGTTTGTTTTATTTCAATCGGTTCAAATAAAAAAGTAATGTCAATTTAAAGAATCTTCTAGAGCTGAGCCTGAGCGAAGAGAGGGTAAGTCGCTACTATAAAATATTATAAATATTAACCAAAACGTTTTAAAGTAAAAATTCAATTTTCATTTTGAAAATATAAACGCTTTCTTTCATTCTATTAGACGGTAAATACCCGTCATTGTACGATGAACGCTCATTAATCATAATTAATCTCTTTATAATTAGATAAAATTTATCCCACAAAAACTGTACTAAACATTATTTGTTATCTTATGCATTAAGTTTCAGCAAACAGGTTAATCTCTTCCACCCGGGAATTTATTCTGAATGGATCCTTTTATCATTTCACTTGACGGTTTTACGTATGAGAGAATATCAAATACCTTGAAATGCCTTTAAAATTTTCGCCTTTATGGAAAATACTGGAGAGAAATATTTAAGGGTTTCATAATTTCACATTATGAATATATAAGCATTTTTGGCAAAATGATCCTGTATTTTTTTATTTACATAGTAATTATTATGGAGTAGAGAAATTTAAATGTTACTACTTGTCGATAATGACAACAAAGTTCATTAAAATTTTAATAAATATATAAATATATAAAATATATATTTACATAAGCGAATCATTTTCAACATGATTACCACTTGTCTTACTGGTGAAGGAAAACATCGTGAGGAAACCTCTGAGAGAACCTAGCAAGTTTTAAAAGACATGTGAAGACCGCCAACCCGCACTTGGCCAGCGTGGTGGACTATGGCCTGATTCCCCTCTCACTGCAGGGAGGCCCGTGCCCAGCAGTGGGACGTTAAATAGGACTGAATACTTATTATAAAATATAAATGATTATCTATGATGTGATGAAAGACAGCAAATATGGTCCATAACCAAGATGTAGGTAAAATATTAAAAAAAAACTTCTTCCTATTCCTACGGGATATACGAGAGAGGCACAGGACCGGTGCTCTCTGAAGCGTAACACCTCAAACTGCCCAACTCCAGGCTGTTACTGACAATTTCTAGATAGCAAAACCTTATAACTTGATCCGACCCGGCAATCGAACCCAGGAACTCTGGATCAGCAGCCGTACATTCCAGCCACAGACTTTGTAAGCTTTGTATTGGTCATATTGACTGGCGCAATAAAAAAGGGGTATAGCCCTTTGCCAACGTGACTTTCTACAAATGCTAATCGATATCGCACATAAAACACTAAAAAAACTTTGAAAATTACATTTTATCTTACTTGACTCTTATATATATATATATATATATATATATATATATATATATATATAAGAGTCAAGTAAAATATAAATATATTACAGTTTTCTACAAGCGATAACGTTCGTAGAAATTCAACGTACACATCCTTACACATAAGGAGGTTTACGAAAAATCTTAACATTCCAAACAGCTTTTGAAAACTCTGTATATCCACAGAAATGTCTCAGTCAGCGTCGGAAACCTACTCAATACACATTGCCTGGATTAAATATATATATATATATATATATATATATATATATATATATATATATATATATATATCTTATTTAAAGCTACAGTTCACATAATCTTTATAGTTTACTATTAGAAAAATTATATCAGAACGTATTTAAATTACATTTATTTTAACATAATAGCATAATAATTTGTTAATCAACGGTATACAGATATGAAATGCAACTAAAAGCAAATGGCCATTGAAGGGATGGATTAATGTCAGATCGAACGCCCAGGTAGCAGCTACCAGCAGTACATTCTCATTATATTGACAGTTTATTAAAATACAAGTATCGGAGAGAGTCCACTAACTAAGATATATAGTGTTTTATCACGAGATGATTTTTTACTAATATTCTAGTTAGCTATGTAACACTGTTACTGTTCTAAATTATTTATTTTTATCCGACTTCCAAAAAGCAGGAGGTTCTCAATTCGTCGGAATCTTTTTTTCTTTTTTTTTATGTATGTTCACCGATTACTCGAAGACGCCAGAACCGATTTGGCATTTTTTTTGTGTTTCAAAGGGTATATATACTTCCCAGGTGGTCCCATATAAATTTTATCGAAATCATAGTCGGTGCCAGCTGACAATATTTTAAGATATGAATATCTAATAGGTAAATATATACATATTTTACGTATCAAAATATATTAGATTTGCTTTGCATCGGCTGGCACCGACTTCGAAAATATATGATTAGGTATCTATTCTAAATGAAAACCTCCGTTTAGTTATTTTTTACATTTTAGTGCCTGGAAGTAGGTTTTTTTTAAGTATTTATCATATAATTATTTCTCTAAGCGTTTAAGTTAAGTTTTAAAAAAGTATGATATACTCGTAGTACGGTATGGTAAAGCTAATTACTTTCCTTTGAATAAATAGAAAAATGTAATTTCAATGATTTATATACTCAGGTTACGCATTTGATTCCAGTTTGAGGTAAATATGTATGTATACAGATCTTTCAAGTGTGAGTCGCTCTGTGTGTACTTCACATACCTATTGTATTGCTTGTATTTATATTCTAATAGTCTTTAATGTAATTGATTTAAAACACAATATCTTAATTACGATACCACTTTTGATAAGACTAATTGCAGTATACATCATTAATTTAATAAAACCACTTCACAAAGAAACGATAAAACCGACTACCTTATCATTTTCAATAAAATATTTACGATTATTTTCAAAATGCTTTTAAAATTGAACGTTTTTTATGAACACAATGTAGCCAATCATTCAAACCTTACCCGCTGCGCAAGATTGCCTAATTCTAAGCCATAGAATACGAACAAAAATAAATACAAATGGTGTTTTATTATTTGCATTTAAAATATTCGGTATATCAATAAGTGTTACATACAGCTAATATTTTGTCTTTATATACTCTATACATATAATAAAATTGTAACTAAGCCGAATCTGTACATAAAATATTTTTTGGAAAACTTATTAAGATAGACATTATTATCGATACAGAGGCCGAATCTATAGTTTTTAGAATTTTTGTCTGTCTGTTTGCCTATCTGTTACCGCATCACAGAAAAACCACTGGAGGGATTTTGATGAAATTTGGTATGGTGATAGCTGGTTATTCGGGTCAACATATAGGATACTTTTTACCGCGGAAAAATATCTCATTTCTGAGAAAAAATACATAAACTGTAATGTAGGAGTATACTAATATGTAAAACCTAAGAATTTGCTTTTTGATCACCTGAATTCGGGCGGAGCCGCGGGCAATGCTAGTATACATATAATATTTTTTTCTTATGGAGAAAATAGTGAGTTTCCACTCAGTTCTCTACTTTTCATAGGCTATCAAGATAATTATTTTTAGTAGTAACTCAAGCTTTCCTATCTTTCTCCTAAATAGACTAAGAATTAGAAACATTATTTATATAACTAGCACTAAACCTATTAACGTCATGTTGGCTTTGATTCGACGAAGTGGTACTACCAACTACCAAATGGGAGACTCAAATCCCAGTACGCAACGGCCATATGAATATAATTACACTCACATCTATACTATTCTTCTAAAACAGGTAAGTTAAGAATTATAATGCTAAATTCGGAATAATTAAAAAAAATATTTTTTTCTTTAAAAAGAAATAGAAAAATTATTTTACACAAGCAAATATGACTTCAAAATTTAGTCTTCTAAAACACAATAGCCGTAATAAGATAACAGTATTTCACCTTATATACACAATTTATAATTTGATTGCTAACTGCGTGATTCATCTGTCCAGAATGCTCGTACATCATCATTAGTGATAACGGAGTACGGTGTGGCCGCCTCGTTATATGCTTTATTTGACTTGTGTCGTTTCGATTGCGTCAAGAAAGAGATAAGTCAAATTATTAGTACATACTAAAATTGTACTTTTTGTGCAATGTTGTGTTATGATAAATATATAATTTATACTCTTTACTCTATGTACTCTATGTAAGAAGTAAAATAAAAAAATGATCAAGGGCTGACGTAAAGGAAGGGCTTTATAAATTATGTAATGTGTGGTCTAACTCTATGTATTTACTGTACATTTTTTTATTTAGCAGATTTGGAGAATGTAAACTGGACAGACGGACTGATAGGTACGAGTGATTGTAAAAGTTTAGTTTTAATCGAATGTATGGAATCCTATATATTTTAGTCCTATCTATAGCTATATTTTACAATAGTAACTAACAGATATTTCATAAATTCAAACAAGGTACATTTAAATTCGAAAGATTGTTATCGTTGATTAATTTACTAAAAGAGACCCAAATAATCCAGAATCCAGTAAATATAAAACCTGGCCACCACTATATTTTCAACCGACTTCAAAAAGGAGGAAGTTCTCAATTCGACTGTATTTTTTTTTTATGTTTGTTATCTCAGAACTTCGTCATTTATTAACCGATTTGGACAATTTTTGTTTTGTTTGAAAGAGTATACTTCCAGATTGGTCCCATTTAAATTTCAAAAAAAATACCACCCCTAAGGGTGGAAAATAGCTAATAATGAATTTAACCTACTTCTAATTGTCATATTGACTTGAAACTTTGCAAGTGTTTCTATTTCCGTTGATAGTACAATGGTTCGGTATTGTTGACCTGATTTGATGGTAAGGCCAGAAGGTGGATAGGTGGAACTCTTCAACGGCTAATAGTAGATACTTTGAGTTTGGGCTTATTTTGTTTGATTCGACAAGCCTAACACTTTAGAATTCGTACTTTGCTACTACTGTCTACACTAAAAAGGGAAAAATAAAAACTTTTTAACAAAAAAATAAAAACCGACTTCAAACAAAAGCACTAAAAAGTTAAAAATAACTGATTGGTAGTTTTCATTTACTATACAACCTAATCAAATATTTTCGAAGTCGGTGTGCTTCGCTTTGTATGGGCTGGCACCGATTTCGAAGGTATGTATTTAATAGGTAGGCTTTAATTACTTAGCCAAAGCACACCGACTTCGAAAATATTTGATTAGGTATGTATAGTAAATGAAAACTACCAATCAGTTATTTTTTACTTTTTAGTGCTTTTGTTTGAAGTCGGTTTTTATTTTTTTGTTAAAAAGTTTTATTGAACACCATTGTACAATCCAATGTTGTCCTTGGGAGTAGGGTTCCCTCTGGGCTTATAATAAAACACCAGTGATTGGATTGTGGTTAAAAATTTATTTTGTTCAATACCTTATATACATATCATCGTAACCAAACGATAGCGCGTTTTAGATGACCCCCAATGCCATCTATTAAAATATATATGTATACAAACATTTAAACATTTAAATTTTGAATAAAATGGAACGCGCTTTTATACTATGCCAGTCCTAACTTATCGTATAGAAACTTATACAACCATATTTATTTGTATAGACTAGTAGGTATCTGTATTGTTTTAATTAAAACAAAAGGGTATTTTTGTTATATCGATAAAGTGAGAATATTGAAAACATCCAACCCAAAACGTGTACCATCTGTTCTATCAATAATGTATTTGACAGCCGATGTATAAAGTAATTACTACGAGTTTAATATGAAAACTTAATAAAACTTTCTAGATTACATAAAAGAATACACGAATTTACCCTTCATAGTTAGAATATGAATTATCTTTTTATCATTTCTCTTTGATGTAAACCTTAATAATGTTGGTAACCGAAAATAATATATTACAATATTATGAAAATGTTTATCGAAATACGTAATTACGGTGGGTTACCAAACGCCCTTAATGTAATCTATACTTATTGTACTAAAAGTACTTTTTTTTTTAATTACATTGCACTGCTCTAAATAAATACTGTTAAAGGTAAATGTAGAGTTCTCTGAGTAATATTGTTAAAGAAAAAAGATTAGGTGAAGTGATTGATTTTTACTAAATCCAGAATGTAACCCAAACTCTACAGACGGCATTGTATAAACACTGTAGTGCATTTTCTAGAATTGGTGAGCCCCAGAACGCCGAAAAGAGGTGGCCCTCTTCGGTGGGCGGTGTACCATGCGGGTTGCTCCTGGTACTTCTCTGATAGCAGAGTAGACCTTGGAGCAACCCCATGGTTTTTGTGGTCTGCTTCAGCAGACCTGCCGTCGGGGCGTCGTAGCTGAATGCGTAAGCGATCCTGCGACGCCCCATTAAGACGGGGGATGGTTTTAGTGGGTAGTACTGGCTTTGCCGGTGAATCCCACACCTCTTGCGTAAATGCATTTCCCAACGTTAAAAAAAAAAGAATTGGTGAAGCAAGATTAAAAATTTCTATGAAGGCTATTTTTTCATAATTTTTCAATATCCACTAAAGGCAAAATTAATTGTGCACTAGAAATACGACTTCAAAAGCTTAGAAATGCCAGTCTAGATTTGAGCGTAAAATCTCTTGTTGAATTCATGAAAGCTCATAACTAGGTCATCTAGGTTTTTATGGTCGTCTTAAGACGGATAAAATTACGTAACATTGTCAAAGCTATAAATCATACTTAGCGTAGGAACATTTCAGCTCACTCGTAAACATGAATGGTACGTTAACACTGCCCAATTAGCATAAGCCCCATATATCAGTCTTAACTTAAGCGTTTGACACATCATAGGTGATATCAAAGAATTTTGGACCATTTCTACAAATAATTAGATTTTTTTTAAATATTTTGGTATGGGTATTATTTGAATTTTAACTGTCTATAATTTATGAGCCACGAAAATATATTTTCATTTAATAGGATAAACAAAACGAAAACTCAAAATTAAAGTCTGGGTCAGTTATATCATAATTCATAATAAGTATGAACATAAAATACTGCTAGGCACGGGCCTCCCTTCAGTACGAGGGGAATAAGGCCATAGTCCACCACGCTGGCCAAATGCGAATTGGCGGACTTCACGTCATGTCTTTCGAAAACTTGCTAGGTTCTCTCAGACATGCAGTTTTCCTCACGATGTTTTCCTTCAGTGCTAAGACAAGTAGTAATCATGGAAATGATTCGCAAATGAAAATATCAGAGGTGCGAGACCCGGGATTTGAACTCGCTTCACTCGGTTTCCCAAGCCAGCGCGTTATCACTGGGCTTCCACTGACCTTCGATCTTACATACTACCCACTACTAAATATTATATAATATATGCATAAGTAGCTTAAGATTTCATCGCGCGCAATCCATAATGCTAGATAACCGACTATTTAAATCGTAATCCGCTAGATTACAGCTATAAATTAAGTTATTCGACAATTCCAATATATCCTATATGCAGAATAATCATAAATTTAACTTAATCTTCAAATAACTTTGTTGTAATCGCTCTTCATCATGCAGTTGATCTTAGGGCGCCGGCCAAGATTGAGTGTATTATACGAGTTTCTATACTAATCGCTATGTGAGGAAATACGAGTATGCAATAAATACTAAGCTATGACGACACGTTTGGCTTAATTTATAGTGACTTTATTTGCTGTGCAGCGGTCGCGGGTTCGAGTCTCGCTATGAGCATTCATTTGTGTCATGAGCACGAATGTTTGTACTCGTCATGGGTAAACACCCATATTTATAATATGTATGTATTTAAAGTTATATATGTGTAGTGTATCAACTATCTGGTATCCATAACACAAGCCTCGTAGCTTACCATGGAACTAGATGGTGATATGTGTTAATGTACCAACATATTTAATTATTTAATACTATTTCGTGTTATAATAAAAATATATCAATGCAGTTTAAAAGTCCAAACTACAAGCTATTTTATAACAGCTTTCAGGAATCTCGTATTATGTTCTTATAACTATTTATATACATAATATGTACATAGCACATATAAAAATTTCAAATATTATTATTTTTTTTATTCATAAAACAACTTGGTTCGTTCGCATATGTGTATTTTTTGTGTATTATACTTAGATATCTTCAAAATGGTTAAGCCGTTTGTACTGGATTAATACTGGATAATTTCCCTATATACTCTAATAAAGAAGAATTGCTTATAAAAATAACTGGAAGTCGATGTATTTTCTTACTTAAAATTAAATAAGACGTATTGGTAAATTAGAAAAATCTCTAATCAGAAAACCTTATTTTTATTACCTCTAAGACAAAAAGGCAGGCTTGAATCAATAGCACCAGCACCGGGCCCTAATTAATTCCTGGCATAAACGCAAATTAACACAAAGGTTTGGCACTTTATTGTTCCAAATGATATGAGAATATTTTCCTGAATAATTAATAATCTTTGAAATTAGAGTTAAGCTTATTAAGGAAATGATTATAAATTATTATGAAGCAATTTCTCATAATCATATTTTTAATAAATAAAACAATAAAGTGAAAGCTCTGAAAATTATAATATTTATTATACATATATATTTGCTATATTCCGCTATCTGTGTTAGAGCGTGTTAGGTATTACGTACGTAGTATCTTATATCATACAAGTATTGAGCCCTCCCACATACATATCCCATCAGCAATATAAACAGCTTAACATCCCAAATATCTAGCTTCAAAAATGACGAACTTCTATTCAAAATGTTGTTCCTATTTAGTACGGTCAAAATAGACATTCACTCTTGCATAAATTCCCATGAAGCTGAATATTTATATGAACGTTAAGGATACCATTATAATGAAATTATGAAGTCCCCATCGATCCCATGTGCAAAATTTTTTATACAAGATCAAAGTTCGCGAGAATGGTTAATTTTTTTATTTTTTAGCGAAACGGTTAGTTTTATGATAAAAATAGTACAGCCAAAATTATAGATCATGCAATTGTCTACAAAAATATTCCTTACACTTTTTCCCCTAAAGGATAATCGCCCTTATAAGGGACTCTTCAACGTCTTGAAGCGTTAAAGTTTTATTAAGTGGATAACATAATTCGTTGGCTTACTATTACAAGGTTCTATGTTAATTTTAATGAAGTTTAGTAATTTTTACATAAAACTTCGTTATTTTGTTATCGTAAAAAAAAACAACATAGAACTATGTTAAATTGAATATTTTGTAGTTATAGTGCCGCTATCTAGTGGTTTGTTTTTGAAAAACTGTAGCTAATGACACATAGCACCTTGTAGCATTAATAACTAAATAAGTACTAAAATTGTAACATAGAACCTTGTAATAGTGAGCCAACGATATGTAATTGTAAATTACACGGCTAGGAACTGTATTAAAGATCTTTCGAAAAGTTGTATATAGTGACATATAAATCAATAACAACACTACGAAATAAACAACGTATTTTACATATTTACATACATTTGTTGTACCTTTCTTTTTCCCGAAGTCGTTTTGAATTCAAAGTATTAAAATGTTAGGAACTTACTTTGCAACTTAAACAAGTTACATACGAGTATATGCATATAGTTGAAACAAGATGAAGCTACATCTATACTAATATTATAATGAGGTAAAGTTTGTGAGATTGTGAATTTGTGCGTTTGTGACGTTGTAGGGGGTAATCTCTGGATCTACTTAACCGATTTAGATGAAATTTAGTTAGAAGATAGTTTGAGACCCTGGGAAAAACATAGGATACTTTTTATTCCGGAAATAATCCCTTAAGGGGGTGAAAATGGGGATAAAAGTGTGTATGGAGAATCAAGCTAAGGATGAACCCGAGTTAAACGAGGGTGAGTCGCTAGTGACACATAATAAGATTATTTTAAAACTAAGTTTTGTAAATTAGTATTGCAATATTTGACTTTTGAGGTTTGATGACTAAACTTTAGTATTCAAAAAATATATGACTTTAGAAAATTTTCACAAACAATCACAATAGCTACACGCAGTCTACTCCATATTGGTTAAAAGAGGAATAGCATTCATTTCTTATCTTAAAAGACGAGCTAACTAGTGGATAGAAAAGGAACCAGTTCTGCCACCTCTTGTCCCCCTTTCCTTTTAAACACTATGCATTCAGCACAAGTGAGACTAGTTCAAAAAAACTTCACGAGTCGTAAAGAAAAACGCATTTCAAAGGACGAATTTTGTTCACTGTTTAGTAAGTATACTCTCACATTAATTTAGGGCATCGGTATTTATTAATATTAGCTTAATTGATATTTTTAAATGAGGTCTGTTTGCAATTTTACAATGTATTTATCATAGCAGTCAAGAACAATCTGAAAATTTTATACAATTTCAATGACTTCCTAGTATATATTGAAGAAAAACGGTAAAAAGAACATAAATACAAATACAAAAGTGGATTATTTTGTGATTAGAAGATAAAGATAGTATTTTAACTATATTTATCAAATTAGCTAATTTGATGGTTAAAAAAATATTTTTATCGTATCGATGCTCGCATGCCATTTGTTTTTATCTATACTAACAGCTGATATCGATATTGGTCTAATCATGGAAATATTTAAATTGATTTTGGCAAATTACTACATCTAAACGGCCATCCAAGTTCTCAACACTGGTATGAGCATTATTAAGTACTAGCGACTCACCCTCGCTTCGCTCGGGTTCGTCCCTAGGTTGGTTCCCCATACAAACTTTTATCCCCATTTTCACACGTTTAAGGGATGATTTTCGGGATAAAAAGTATCCTTTGTCCTTTCCAGGGTCTCAAACTATCTCCTTACCAAATTTCATCTAAATCGATTCAGTAGATCCAGAGATACCTCCCTACAACGTCACAAACTCACAATTCACAAACTTTACCTCTTTATAATATTATAGTATAGATGAGTTATTACATTTAAGTTAACATACGGTACGTTTAAACGTATACATATCGTATAGTACACAAAAGAATGTATGTGAACATAATTAATATTAAAAATCCCTTTTATCAAAGGTTTATAATAAGAAGCCAGTAAAAATTGAAATCATAAAGCACGAGTACACTTTATATTGGGAACAAACGTGCTGGTATAACTCTCGATGTAACAAATGAAAGTATGCGTCCGCAAATGTCATAAAATATTGAGCGCTGAACTGGTTGAAAAGTGCGCTCAAATATCGTACCTAAGCTTACTGTAGCAAGAGCTTTATATGGTGTACATTTGGTTATATATCCACGTTCGTAGCTTTATCTAGTCGGTCTCGGTCACTCGCACAAATGTAGGACGTGTCTTCATAACAAGGGTCGTCAAGTTACGGAAACTGCCTTTGTAGGGGATGCGACTTGAATTAAAAAAGAAAAACAAGCGTCTTGTGCAATAATTCGAAGAGATAACTTGTTTGCACGCTTAACGCTTGATTAATCCTTTGAATTAATGTTAAGACTGAAATATCTACAACAAATATTTGTGTAATCAAAAATGGGGATTAGTTAGAAAATATGAACTTTACTGAATTCTGCCTATTTAATTCTCTTTAATATAATATAACTTTCACATGAACGTAGCCTTTTTTAAAAAGCTTCTAATAACAGACAAAGACTTTTTCAGATAAAGACAAGAAAACTTTTTTTGGCAACTATAACAATAGAGTTGGTAAAAAACTAGGATTCTTGGTAATTTATTACCTTTGAAAAAAAAAAGATTTTATTCTATATTTCTATAAAATACTTATTTTATTAAAATGTTTTAAGACAATAGTTCTAGACTCGCCTTGCAACAAAGGTGACAATACGTCTAGTATAGTATATATTTACGTTAAAACAGTAAATTTGAAACGTGGTAGATATTTAATTATTTTAAGGTGAAACGAGCCTTACATCCACTTAACGTGTTAAGCACATCTTCAGTATAACCTGTAATCCTAAGCAGGTTCTGGTTACGCAATGTTCACGCCGCTGGGCATTGGGACTTAACTCGACGTGACACGGCCTATTTTATGCGATAAAATAATTAAAAAAAAAACATTCTAGCTATGATGTTTTTTTTTTCATAAAATAACTTATGTGTTTGAAATAATATAGGTAATAGAGTATTAAAAATAATAACACCTTAAGAATGTCAATTGCGTTGACAGTAACATTTATAATAAAATCTTATATAAGTAAAACTTGTAATCGCATAAAATATTTCGTTTTATCGTTTTTATTATAACATTAAATATATTCACGGAACAACTTTACTTATTACAAATTTTTACTAGAAGTAGTATAGGAAGTTTTTCCATATTAATTGACACTTATTGTTTCATACGTACGTATAAAATTACTACTACACCTTTAGAAGTAGAATTTCCTAAATATCTATCTTAAAGCTCCTTTAAAGCTTCTTTTCAATTAGATAAAAATAGAAGGCTAAATAGAGATCTAATCTAGAATTTTGAAATCTCCAATTATGAAAATTAATTTATTATTGGATTAAATGATGACGAGTAACATCTAAAAAACATTATCGAGATTTAATCTATTATATAACACAATTTGTGGTTTCCAATTTGATATGAGCCTACCCTTAATTGTCACATTTGATGTCGATATTATACGTTAGCACTATTTCTGTACGTGGCTGATCATATAATGTAGTTTTATAACACTCGAATATAATTTTAGCAAAATAATTTACTTCCGTAATTATCATGTTAAAATAACATTTGTACAACTTCAAAAACTGCCAATTTTTTGTTTTGGGGATATTTATTTTTGGTTGTTTTTCTTTTTGTTTAGTTGATAACTTGCTAATATGAACATATTTTGAACTGCTTTTTTATAAAAAAATCTGTTTTATTTCTACATAATATATCATATGGAATATTAAGAATGAAAAACACCAGAAACCGCCGCAGGCGAAACCTAGCAATTTTACAAAATTATTCAAATGCTATTATTATACAATTTCCCTAATTGCTCTTGTCAAATACCTTAACAATATTTACCCTCATTACTCGTCATTATAAAGAGGTCCAAACAAACGGTAATGTCTTCTTAATTCGGTTCGTATTTCCATGGGTTTCCGACCTAGCTAAATGCCTTTATACGAATCTGAATGTCACCGCTTTATAATTTATGAAGCGGGGAGCTTATGGTTGTTCATACCCGTGAGTTATTGTCCCATCGAACGCCCTCTATAATTTAGAACGCTTCGGAATTTGCGAATGTACAGCCATGGCAAATGAGGCGGAATAGGTATAACGAATTCCCCTATTGTAAAGAATGGAGGGTTACATTATGATCGTATAAAATATATTCGTGGTTTGTTATATTTTTTTAAAGAAAATTCCTAATTGATATATATTAGATAAAGTGTTTTTCGAAATCGCGCTCTGCGATATTAAATGAAGTTTATGATGATAAATAGAGGCTAGCTATAACAATATGAAACTAAAACGTATGTAGTTGACATATTATCTAATTTTATAACTTTCGCACCTTTTTTACTTTATATTGCTTTAGAGCTATAATTTTTACACAAACCAAGACCGATCAAAGTAGTGCAAGATTTCACCGCAACTTAAGGGCTCGTAAAGACTAACTGCAACTTAAATTTACAATAACTTCTACTAATATTATAACTTTCAGGTTTGTGAGTCTGTATGGATGTTTGTTACTCTTTAATGTCAGAACGACTGAACGGATCTGGATGAAAGGCACAGAGATAGATAATAGTCTGGAATAGCACTTTTTATCCCGGAAAAATGTACGGTTCTCGTGGGATAGATTTGTTTTTGTCATGCAATAAATTTATGTACGAGTATAACAACAATTTTGTATGCAATAAATTATAACATTATTCAAAAATTGAAAGATATGTTTACTTGCGAGTTTTAGATTGTATATTGTATATATAATACCTAATTCTTTTCATTGTGAGATTTAGCTTTAGACTAGAGATGCGGTGAATATTTTTGGCGTATTTTTTTATATTCGTATTCGATCAAATATTCGGCTAACTTGCCAAAAAATTAACGAGTATTTAAATAGTAAATAATTTTAAGATTATTATGTGCTAATAAGGCCGAATAATTCTGCCGAATTTTCAGTTCGGTACATTTTGGAACGAATATTTGTACTAGATTAAACACAGATTCGGCACATCTTTGTTTTAGACGATACATAGGTATCATTATAATTAATATAAATATTATAATTAATATAATATATATGCAACATGCAACGAACATCGTGTAAACGATCCTTTAATAATAAAGTAATCAGTGTTAATCGAGTTATTTGATATTGTAGTCATTCGATATCTCGGTTAAACCGCGAACATATTTCAATAAGGACCTAGGTTTCATTATTAGAATTGTTTTCGCAATTTATAAACAATTATATACTAACTAGACAGTAGTGCACCGTTTGGTTCGCATATTTTTCTATTTTGTCCACTACCTCTTAACATGACCTTGACCCAAGAGAACTTACCAGGGATTATAAGAAGCCACTTAAGCGACTGAAATGAAATAAAAATCAATAAAAATACTCCATTTATTCAACGTCCGTAGGAATGGTAGCCCATTTATAAGGCACTCGCTAAGTAAACCAAATGAAGCGGCTTTAAATTCGAATCTCGCACTTCTGAGGTTTTCGTGTGCAAATCATTATTTATCAATATTAGCAAGCGTTAATCATATTCATAATGATTTGGTAATACAGTGAAAAAAAATATCAGAAGAAAACACGTCTGAAAGAATCTAAATATGTAGTTCTTGCCTACTGTGCATCTTTTCTTTGTGTTATTGTTTTTATATTTCTTTTTTGGTTTACAATAAAAATATTATTATTAATAATAATATAAATGGTTCTCAAAAAATACGAAGCCCGCCAACCCACATCATGTCTTGACTAGGATAAATCAGAACAGTGTGGTTAAATATAGCCTGGTCCTCCTCACATTGAATGAAAGTCCGTGCTCGTTACGTGTTAAAGTTACGTTGTAAAAAAGTGTTAAATAATTAAACATCGTGTAATATAATTTTTAGTAAATTATGAAAATTACTCACATCTCGTTTATTTTATGTATAGATGATCATTTTGCTCAAACAAATTCTATGTGAACGGATATATCAAACCAAAATATTTACTCGCCCTAATGAGGCCGCTCGAGCGATTAATAAATACATTTGAATGTGGAAGCTTTTGAATGATTTGAATTTTACCAAACCGCAAACTGAATTAGTTACATTTTCTTGTTTAATTAAACGTTTTAATTTATTATCTCGACACCATTTTACTGTTAGATGAGAATAAGTGTTATGAATTGGGGGAAGGTTATACTTATTGCTTTGGTTCAGAATTTAGCATAATATTCTAATTTTAACTATAATATTCTCCTTTATTTGATGCCATTTCTATAAATAAATATATCTCTTATGTTCACTTATATCTTATTCACTCAGAGCTGTAACGTTCGATTAACCATTGATTCACAGATTCCAAATGTAAAGTTCGAAATTTCGGGTTCACAAAAATTAAAATACTAACAATGTAATTACAAAATCCTGTTTGTCAGTTTGTTGGTTCTTGCACACAGCAATGGAGCACCAGAATGACGAGTTTATTGCAAAAATCGTGGTCTGTACCAATAGAATAATAACAATTATATTGCTAAATATCACTAAAGAAAGGTAATTTTAGATATATGAAGGATGCAAGGACACCCACCCTCTAGTGTAACATAAATGTTCAATTCAATTCTTTGGAATGTTCACTGTCGAACATCAAACCTGCCACCATCAACGTTTTTGACAATGTCATGAAACACTGTATGGTTGATACTATAAAAAAATAGACTTGAGCAATTTTACGCTTGAAGTTAAACATAGTAAATTAACTTGTTTTCTTTGTAAAATATAATTACATTGAAATTAATTTAACAACAAAACGAACTAATTAAATAGCATGCATATAATTGTATTTGTTATAGCTTTCAATTACTCGGTACATTATAGTAAAACCGAATAAACAAATCTTATATTTATTTTATAGTGTTTACTCATCAATTATTGTGTAAAATGACTTCATATCAATAAAACGTTAATAAAAATATAATTATTATGATATAGTTAATAATATATTGGCAATATTTTCAATATTTACTAGCTTTTTATTTGTTTTATAATGTGTGCTTTATTTATGTATAATTGCTTCGCCCTTAATAGTTTAAAATCTCCTTCAATAAATAAGTTATATAATATAAAAACCTATAAACAATATATTTTTATAAGCACAGTGACTTGCAAGCACTCGTGCGCTTAAGAAACTAAAAGAAATAAACAGTCTCTTTGGCTTATTAGCTTTGTGATATTAGTATAGACTTAAAATAAACATTTTATGAATTATTTAATACAAAAGTCCTTGCTTTTTATCTTTCTGTGTACTTGTTAAGGGTGGATCATGTATGTATCATCTTATGTGATCTAGTTGGGTTGTTATAAAGCTTCCAATATAAGCACAGGAAAAAATCCCACAGCAAAATTCTTATTTCAACCCGTTGTTAGAAAGATTTTCTTAAATTCTTTCAAAATCACCTTCTATGGAATTCTTCTGGAATTCTATGGAATTCATATTTTTTCATCATTATATCATTCTGGAATTCTATCTGCGTCACTTTTACAATATTAAAATTGCAAGGTTTAAGCTTGAGCTTAAAATAAGAACAGTTAAGATATAGAGATACATTCTATAGTGTTATTTAATAATATAAATATTAAGTAAATAAATTCATTAGTATATGCTCCATTACTCTATCAGCTACCTAATATTATTGTAATCAAAGGGTATGTATTATATATAAAAAAACAGTTTCACTTCCCAATTAGATAAAATAGCACATTTTTGAACAATTATATGATTCAGCTTTAGTTTTTTTAACGAAATCTACCTCGTTTCTCTTTTAAGCATTTTTTCTACTACTTCTTTAGTCTAATTAAGGCTACCACGTACCTACTAGGTTTGTAGGTGATTTCGCCATGAATGGCGAAACCTACTTGGAAATTTCATCTTGTATATATTGATTGGTACATTAGACAAATATTAAAATTAATCTTAAAAATCTAAAACAAAAGAGAGAGATAATTAATTAAACGTCTTTCACAAAGCTATCTTCATAATAAAAAGTTAATTTGCTTAATTCGAGCGCTCTACATTCCGACGGGCGATTCTTTGCCAGCCCACTGATTACAAAAAGTTCCGCTTGTTCACGATTCATTCATTTATTTGTGACTTTGGATCTTTGTGAATTATTCACTGTTCAAGGATTTTGGGAGCATTTTAGTTGTATAAATGGTTTTAACTCAATATGTCCCTGAATATGTATGATTGTCGATAGTCTGTAATTTAAAAATAAAGAATGTTTTGCCGTTTTGACGAATTAGGGTCAAATAAGGTATGATTTCAAAAAAAATTAAGTAGAATAGTGGATAACTACTTTTATATACCTATATCCATACTTAATATTATAAATGTATGTTTGTTTGTCTTTCTTTCATGTCGAAACGGAGTGACGGATTGACGTGATTTCTTGTGTCCAGATAATTGGAGGGATGGAAAGCGACATAGGTTACTTTTTACCGCGGGAGATAATCCCATTCCCACTGGAAAACACGTTATAATACAACCAAAAAATTATTTATGATCAGAATTACGTGAAACTTGGTATTAATACTCTTCAATACAATTAAATAAAACATGTTTTAGCATTTTTCGAAATTCATGCCATAAGGGGATAAAATAGGGGATGAAAGTTTGTATGAAAGCTACTATTTTAGAGTTTTTCTGTAGTTTTAGCGCGAGCGAAGCCTCGGGTCCTGCTAGTATTTACATACATATAGTCTTATTCTATATTTACCGTTAAAACGTTCCTAGGGATACACCCAAGAGAAACTAGGGTAAATCACTACTAATAATACAATTTAGTAAAGGCTGGCACGCTTTTTCAACCGACTTCAAAAAGGAGGAGGTTCTCAATTCGACTGGTTTTTTTTTTTGAAAATATTTGATTAGGTATGTATAGTAAATGAAAACTACCAATCAATTATTTTTTACTTTTTAGTGCTTTTGTTTGAAGTCGGTTTTTATTATCATTAAGCATTCGATTAAACATAAACGAGCAGTGTCTAAATTAATTTGCATCTATAACAACAGTGGTTAGTAATCGGTACTTCAATTATGAAATGGTCAAATGATTTGTGTTAAATAAATTTCACAACAAAATAATATACCCCACACCACTTTAGTAAAGTAGTACAAATACTCTTTAAAATTTGGCATACGCTTTCGCCAGCCTAATATAACGGGTTTTACACGCACCTAATAGCCATAATTAACTTAAATGGATCGTATGTATTGAGAAACATTTTTGAGAAAATGGCTAAGCTAAGAATAGAAATTTAAAAATATAGATATTTGGGATAGACATTTTATGATGAAAGTTCCTTATTCTTTAAGTAATCGACGGTTCAATTCACAGTTCAGTTCACAGTTCAACTATTAGTCCTAACGTGGGACATGTTTGATTACCGCACAAGTCGAATAAGACATGATCAAAGGAATTTTGATCTAGATCCCGTTAATATTTCCATATAAATCGGTTCACAGTTATGGAGATATCGTGTAACATACACACAAAAACATACATTCAAATTATATATTTTCGGTCGGTTCAGTATAACTTCTCAACACCCATTGTCAGAAATATATTGGTAAGATAAAGATTAAAGAGTAATTCGCAAGATTCAGATTATAAAGTATGAGGTGAGGTACCTACATACATTTTTATTTCAATAAAAAAAATAATTGAAAATAAATGAACCATAGCTGGTAATACAATTCAATTCTAAACGAATATCTCTATCTATCTAATCGCCATATATTATGTTGACCTTAGGCTATTAACAAAGCAAGACTGTAGGATAGGATACATGTAATAAAATTCTAACTGAGTCGAATCTGAAAAAATCTTATTGAAATAGACATTATTATCGATACAGAGGCCGAATCTATAGTTTTTAGAATTTTTCTCTGTCTGTCTGTTATCGCATCGCAGAAAAACCACTGGAGGGATTTTGATGAAATTTGTTATGGTGATAGTTATCCGGGTCAAATACCTCATTTCTTAAAAAAAACCCAAAAACTGCATTGTAAGAGTATACTAATATGTAAAACCTTAGAATTTGCTTTTGGTCATTTGAACGCGGGCGGAGCCGCGGGCAATACTAGTCCTAACTAAACCTTTTTCTTTTCAAGCTGTTATTGAATTGAACATAAATAATACACATTCTTTTTATCTACAAAAAAATATGATTATTAAAAATAATAACATAATATATAGAAGAAAAACTTGCCTATGTATGAAGTTAATCCTAAGTAAATTGACAAAGTATACTTACGTAAGTACAATAAAAAGCTTATTATGGATATTTTTCCGTATAGTTTATACAATATTCCGATCTTTGTCGAATGTTTTAGGCAAAGCACGTAAGCTTCTTATATTAAAGTAACATATATTACCAGGATTACAGACATTATGAGGCAGTGTTTTTTCAGTCTCGCCGCCGTCGAGCTTATTACAACGTATAACATCATTTGCGAAACAAATTACATTAGCTTCTGGTCTAATGTTATTTTTGTAACGATGTTTCTTAGAACGGAAAAAATGTATGAGCTTTCCCGTGTTAATGATTATGTGGACATTAGGAGTTTTTTTATAAAGAAAAGGTGTTATTTTAATATACCGTACCATAAAAGTCAACGTTGTATAGTTATTTTTATTGGTTCAACCATTTCCCTTAACAATTTTATTTTCTACTATATACTATTGTAATAATCGTAATAAATGTAAATAGAAATTGTATAGATTACGTATAATAATATGATACCTACTTTTAGATGTGAATACCAGCTAGTCTATTACAAAGAGCAGTCTAGAAACAGATATTCCTGTACCTATACGGGCCAATAGAACGGCTCAACTAACCAAATGAGAATCTATTGAACAAAGCTAGACCATCTCTGGGGATTGCAGTGTCCTGTAAAACAATGCTTGTATGTCACATCTCAGCAAATTCACATTCACCATCACAATTTAATTTCTTCGCAGATGAAATTGAATTCTTTAATATTACGTGCTAGTAAGAACCATAGAAATGCGTAGGAGGAACACACGAGTGATAAAGCTCGTCGTTGAAAATATGACAAAACGCTTAAAACCATTATTTAAATCGATAAAATCTATATTATTTGTTTTTGTAATATACAAAGGCATCGCCTTATAAAGCATGCAGTTAAAGGAAGACTCATTGTTTATTGCATTCTTGTATGTTACCGTAGTTTTTTAATGTTCTGATCGAGAATGAATTCAATAGTACATTGTAAAAAGGCGAATAGTGTTCGCATTCTAAAGATATTCGGCATAGTGCTGAAGGTAAACGTAGACAATGAAAGCAAAAATCAATAAGCTTCAATGCATTCATCCAATAGTGAAAAGTGATAAGAAACGTTTACGATTAGCTTAAGTTATTATTAATTATTATTTATTTTTAACTGTCACATTCTTCATATTATAGAATGTGAGTATCAGCAGCAGTATTGGGAAACTTGCATCCTACAGGATTACCAAACGAGATAGTGCCAATCAATTTATATACCATTGGGTCACTCGTCTTGAAAAATATATACGTAATAGTATTTTTATAAACAAATACGAACTCACCGTTGAATTTCTTAAACCTTCATGATAATATGTTCAAAACTTTATCATGGGACATTTTCTTTTATTAGAAATAAGAAAACGGAATGAACAGTAGAAAATCTTCCACTATTTTCCTGATACTTCCGATTTGTAATGTAACGCTGAGTTTTTATAAAAGCAGTCTAGCGTTGTACAACCGATAAAGGGCAAAAGGATTCTACTTATAGCATTCCGCGTCCTCGAATGTTCACGACGAATGCTTTGCTTTAGCATAGTACGCTTTCTTACGAGAATATTTTTCTTTTAAACATGAAGAATTTTGTTATCAGTTTAAAAGTATCTACTATTTTCAGAATAACATATTAAACTCGTTTTACTTAGAATAAGCAGTAGTAGGTACTTTCAGAATTGCAAAATGAAGTCGCTTTATAAAAAGATCTATTTAAATAACTATATTTTACTTCAATTATAAAGGTAGTGTGTTCTTTTTAAAAACAGTTAAAGCATAATTTATATTAATAATTAATTAAGTATCAATATTTAACGTTTCAATATTTTTATGTAAAAGCTAAGTAAAAAAAAACATAAATTTATCACATTTTTGTTTTGTGTTATCTAAAATTACCATACCATAAGGCATATTGACATTGTGAAATTGAGGCAAGATGGGGAGGGTACATTACCGAATAAAATTTCATAGAAAGCTTGGCAAACAACGATCGGGCGCCATTAGGCCCATGCATAAATTGTTAGTTCAGTGACGACAGTCGAACAGCCTGAGCTGCTTGTTTTAGCTATTTTATCCTTCCGTCAGAATCTCTTACCAATTTATTATCTATCTATTTTACAATAATATTAAAGAAAATATATAATAAAATGATATTAATATCTTTGATAATAATGAAAAGAATTAATTAATGTTAACCAAATTGTTTTAACTTTTAACATACAGAAGCCGTTATAAATATTTACTTTAATATCTAAATATTATATTATCTACCGTCGCCTATACATCGATTCGAAAAGAAAAAGAAACAAAACATATCAATAGTATCTTTCCAGTGAAACTCTCTGAGCAGTAAATTCAGTTTATTCAATAAAGTATAGGTGTCTTTAATTTACATAAACTAAAATACGATACAACTTCCATATTTACATTCAAAGACTTGTGAACATACTATTAATCGCATCTCTTTGTCGTCGTAAACCATAGCGAGTCTGGTCGCACTTTAAAATGCTGCTTTTGTAGAATTTTGTGCCTTATTATGTTAAAAATAAGAGCGAAGGGTAAAATACAGGTGTTTTCATACCTCTGTACGGACACGCGTGTGACAAATTGGTCGGTGAGCACATTGTTTGGTCTCACGGAATAGGCGAGTAGGTCCTATCTCTTACTTTGTGTTCGCATGTAGCTTGTTATGTTGAAGGAATGACTATGATTAAAGATCGTTACAATACAGAATTGTAGGAGGTCCGACATCACGTAGATACACATTATAAATGGTGCATTTTTATGACGTTTCGAATTTGTTTCTACGTTTACGGCCAGTTGTAAAATACCTTTTTTTAATTTTTTGTACGTTAAATTAGCCGGTGTAACCTCAAATATTGTTTTAATAATGTTTTTATGGTTGCCATAAATTAGTTTGTTTTAGAACGTACGTATACGTCCGAACAACTTAATTTGGACTGTTTAATGGTGTAGCCAAGTTTATGTACACATATTATTTATTTAGAAGTAAATTATGGGGCTGTTATAGACAAAAAAAATCTTTTACTCTCGTCTCAACTAAAATTGTTAAAATGAGTAATAAATTAATGTAGTATTTCTGTGTAATGTATTTTTTAATCAATAAATTAATAAATAATTAATAAATTTATTATCATTGAATGAGATTTATGTTGTTTATTTTAGTTGTGTTGTTTTAGTAAATCTAAAATTATGATTTTTCCAATAAGTCTGCAGTATCTCTATCTATACTTACATATAATAAAATTGTAACTAAGCCGAATCTGTACATTAAATATTTTTTGGAAAATCTTATTGAAATAAATATTATTATCGATACAGAGGCCGAACCTATAGTTTTTAGAATTTTTGTCTGACTGTTTTGTGTCTGTCTGTCTGATTTTAATGAAATTTGGTATGGTGATAGATGGTTATCCGGGTCAACTTATAGGATACTTTTTACCGCGGAAAATATCTCATTTCTGGAAAAAAAATACAAAAACTGCATTGTAAGAGTAATCTAATATGTAAAACCTAAGAATTTGGTTTTTGGTCATCTGAACGCGGGCGGAGCCGCGGGCAAGGCTAGTCTAATATATAAGCAATTAAACAATAAAGCAAATATATAACATTCTTAAAACATACTACCGTGACACATTACTATTAACTTATGCAAATCAACTTAATCCCATTTCTCTCATAAAGATATCAACCCGTATATTATCTTTGACACGCAACATTAACATATATATTTTATATCTGACTTTTCATTAGCATTATCAATTATGTAAAAATAAGCAGTACCTACTGGTTGCAAGTGTGAGACTGAATCTATTGAACCTTTGATATGAAAAAATAACCGTAATATTTAAGGGTATAAGGTTTATTGTCGCCTGTATGTTTATTTGTGACATGAAAGATCATTAAGATGCTGTACAACGCCTACGTATTGTTCGGACCCACAAGAACTTAATTAGAGACATCTCACCGCATCTCGGATTATTTATTATCCGACACACAATTCATCTGATTGTAACTTCTTTCATCACAAGAAGAATGTACCATTCAAACTTAATAGAAATTATTAGATATCGATATCGATTATATGTATTAGAAGTCTTCATTTTATAGCCCCTTGCGGCGTGCCATTAATATTGTTAACGTAGAAAATTAAATTTTATGCGTTTTTTTGACAATATTTATTGATTTTAAACGTTAATGCTTTTAGTAAATTACTACTTGGATGAATGTTCATAGATTGTTTTTTATTTTATTTACAGGTAAATCATTTATTTTACCCAACTGCCAAGGAAGGTTTATGTTTTTCCCGCGTATCTTGTATGTATGTTTCTATGTATGTTTGTAAATTTCTTTATTACCTCGTATCTTCCAAACAACTGAATCACGGATGTATTGTTGATATGACAGTTAATGAGCCGTTAGATTCGTCTCAAAAACCCAAGTGTCCTTAGACAGGTGTTTAAAAAAAATCAAAATGGCGGACCCTAGGTGGCAATTTGTGCGCTTTGAATTTTATTTTTTCATCCGAATCAATCAAGTGGGGTATCAAAATACAGGTTTTTAAGAGGCAATTACAAAGATATATCCAACTTATATGTTTAAATGTAATTTAGAATAAGAAATTGTCAAGTATAACCAAAAATGTCTAAGTGACCAAAACTAAAGAGCTGTAAATAAAATAAAAATTACGAAAATAATAAACCCGTTGTGTAAAAAACGAACTAAAAAGATGAGAACAAGTTGACGAAGGGACATAGTATTATGCAGTTGGAGACATAGGCACATGTTTTATAATAGCTGCGTGTGTGTAATTTTTATCGAAGTCGGGCTTTTTTTTATTTTTGTAAATTTTTTTTTTCTTGATTACACTTAAATAATACATTGGTCTACGCGAATATTTATATAACTATTTTTACGAATTCTTGACAAAGTAGTTACTATCAAATTGTTATCATGAAATCATAAATTATTCTTAATTTTATTCAGAACTTTTATGAACTATTAAAAATTCTTGTTGTTTGGCCTATAAAATTACCATAAAATTGCTTACAACATAAATATATTATAATAGGTACCAGTGGCGAAGGCTCCATACAAGACGTCTTACCTTAAAATTATTTTGCTATAATTTCACATATATAATGCTATAGCATTAGTTTTTTTTAAGTAGGTAGGTACAATATCTGTTTGAGTCATACATATTGCGCCTCCAAGGTCAGTTTTACAAGGCTATAATTCAATTGTCCTTTTTTATATAGAAACTGCTAATCCTTTTTCATTTAGTGACCTTCAATTAAATCTTTAATCATTATGTCGATGCTCAAAAATATATTAAATGTACTGGAAGAATTGGTTGTACCTACTGCTTTGTTTTACAGCTCTAAGCATTTCAAAACAATATTTACAGACTTTAAAAAATTTAAATTATACTTTAAAAAAATCAACCATAAATTCATAATAATTAAACTGGACTTTTAAAAGCAATTGTAATTTGTCAATTTTTACTATAAGTAGAGTCAGTTTTGTCTCATTATGTAGTCTCATAAGTGATATTCAAATTTTAATAAGAAATTAAATTGTACATACAAAATTAATGGGCATCATTACAGTTACAAGTAAAGCTTAAATTGAAAACAAACAAAATTATTTCTTTTACACAAACGCCTCTGTCACCCGCAGAGTATTTATTACACTGCTAATAAATTACAAAGAACCTATAAAACATCAATACTTTATACTATTGAATATTATATTTTTACTAGCGACTTATCCTTGCTTCGCTCGGGTGCGTCACTAGATATCTGCGTTTTACTTTTTTTGAGCCTATTTTTTTTTCTAAAATTAAAGTAGCCTAAGTTACTCCTTATAACATTAACTATCTGTCCGTGAAAGTATCGTCAAAATCAGTCCATCCATTTCGGAGATTAATCGGAGCAAACACACAGACTGACGAGAAATTAAAAATAGAGTTAACCTACCGTAAATAATTTCATATGCATTTAGTAAAAACTAAAAAGCTATTACTTTAACATTACAGATACTTCAATTTTATTTATCTGTACAGATATAATTTACTATACAATGTATCAGAATGGTCATCCAACTCATAAAATCACCTATAGACAGGTTTTAGTAACACCATACGTCTAACTGCTTTCACGATAACCTGTGAAGACACACATATTTTGACCTATACAATTTGTATGGCTCATACAATATGTCGCCTTTTGTGCACGTTCTCTTAGATTGTTTTTCCACCTTTATGTTATTACTGTGATACTTTATTGTACAATTCAGTGTATATAAATAAATACATAGATGATTTGAAAATTAAAGATTTTGAAAATAACATTCCCTTTTTTAGGTTCGTTTTATGCTCAATAAAATATTTTATAAGCACAATATGAAACTCGCATTACACTAAAGTAATAAACTAACCTACTACTACCCATAAATGGGAAAGTTTGTAAGCGCGTGTGTATGTTTGTTAGGTACTCCTTAACGCTGTTATAGCTGGACAAATTTTGATGAAATTTAGAATACAGATCGAGAGACCTATGAGGCGTAACACGTAGGCAACTCTTCTTAACAAAATTTGCTAAAATATATACATACTTATGTATAATAAAATTCTGAGTCAAATCTGTACATTAATTTTTTTTTGGAAAATCTTATTGAAATAACCATTATTATCGATACAGAGGCCAAATCCATAGTTTTTAGAACAGATTTTAATGAAATTTGGTATGATGACAGCTGGTAATCCGGGTCAACATTTAGGATACTTTTTACTTCGAGAAAATATCACATCTCTGAGAAATCTATACTAAACGTTAAAACGTAAACGTCGCTAGTATATAATATAAATTCAAAAGGCATTAAAAAACGCTCTCAAACAACCGAAGACGCTAATAATAAATAAAAATCAATAAACTTAGACCATAGATTAAAACGTGCAGTGTCTTACGGCTGTGTAAGGGATCTCTATCAAACCCATGTTGATCTCTTTTTATCTTTTTACGCGATACTTGTTGCAATCTTTCTAAACAGGCTACACTCGAGGGATGCGATGGTTATCTTTATTACTAATGAAGGTTATTTACAGAGCTACATTAACATGTTACAAACAGATAGCACATATTACCCTTATTATAGGCACGCATAGTAATTATTTTTGTTATTTGAAACTTTATATGTATTAAAATAGATACTGCTTATTTAATTATAACTAATTAAATGTAATTAATAAGTGAAATATTTGTTTTTGTGATGAAAATAATAACAAACCTTAATCTATATAGTATATACTCGTATATAAAATAAAGTCGGGTTTGGTACAACACTTATAACACGAGAACGGCTGGACCAATTTTTATGATCTTGGATTGTAGGATTTGCCTCCGCTCCAAATAGCAGAATAAGTTATTAAATCACGATAAAAAAAATGTATTTCATATTAAGCGCCAAAACGTACCTACCTAGTAATAAACCTGAGTGAAGCGAGGGTGAGTCGCTAGTTTTTTTAATATAATTATAGTATAAATTAAATGTTGTTTCTTTCGTATTTGCAATTTAATTTATTTGTTTTGGAAGCGATATAGCTGATAAAAAAGTTCTTTCCTAGGAACGAAGAAAACTTTATCAAGTAACTTTAGATACCTTCAACTGAATACGATAAAATGAAAGTTAAATAGAGAAAGATACATAAATAGTGGATGAGAGGTTGGAGATGACCTTAGCGTAACGCAGGCAGGTCAAAAATTAAAAAAAAAACACTAGGTACCGGCCAACCATAACAATAAAATAACCAAGTACTATGACCGTTATGAAGAAGGTTGCAAGTACAAGATCGATATTTCTAGCTTTTATATCCATAGAGCAGTTCTCGTGGGAAACTTTTTGAAATACCGGAGAGCGTACTTTAACTAAGATATATAAAGCCAAAGTGTAATTTCCAAAAAAAAATGATAACTTTCTAAAATGTGTAATGATATTATTTCTCTAAATTAACCACTTAACTTCGAAGCCGCAAAGATTTTTTTGTCCATTACTTACTGTAATTAAGAGGATGGTGGAAGGCAATTGAGTTGATTTCTACTAAAACGTTTACCCACAGTCTACAGATGGTTTTAAAGAAAATGCTTTTAGTACACCTATTGTACATTCAAATAATTCGGTAAAATGAATTTAATTTCACACGTTTATTTCAATTTAATTCACAGGAATGCCGGTTATTTTCAGATATAAATATCATCTATTGAAGTCCCAAGAAATGGCTTACATTGATTACATTAATACAAAGATTAAGAAAGTTGTAATGAATTTCAATCTTGTACTTATGTAATTTCGTTGGCGTCATCAATTTACCTAATGCGTGTGGGTGAGATTGCGTGTTCACTAGTTGTGTGTGCAGAGAGAAAATCAAACGTCCAAAATTACATTTATTTATTATATTCACTTGAAGTTAGTTAAAAATATCCCTAACACAATATCTACTTTTATAATAATGCAAGCGGCAAGCGAATCTGTAGGCGGTTCGGGACAACTGAGGTTCGTGGCGCAAAATAAAAACTTAACCTAACCATTTGTACATAAGACAAAACGACTAGAACGCTTAATTGAATACAGTCTCACACTATAAAGAATGCTGCTTGAAGCAATTATACTCGTAAACTTAAAGGGTAAATCATCTGGATTTTGCAATCAGACTTTGCAAAAATGAACCACGTCAATTATGTTTAAAATTAAATTATGCAAATAAATATAATGTATATACATATATTATGACGACATGACTTGCTGTGCCACCGGTCGCAGGTTCGAGTTCCGCTGGGGGCATTCATTTGTGTGATGAGCATGAATGTTTGTACTACAATCATGGGTGCTTATATTTATAATATGCATGTATTTAAAGTTATATATGTGTAGTGTATCAACTATCTGGTATCCATAACACAAGCCTCGTAGCTTACCATGGAACTAGATGGTGCTGTGTATTAATGTCACATATTAGGTATATTATTATGTATATGTACATATCATAAAGTTTTTCCAAGAAAGTCTCAAGAACCGCAAATCAGTATTTTCTGCCTAAATCGAGATGCTAATATAATAAAATAAAAAACACAAAATAGTTAAATTTTTCTATTAATAACTTCCTGAATCAAACTTTGCTCGCGTACATATTATTATTAAAACTCCTAAATGCTAAACACTTCGACTAAAGAATTATATAGACGGAGTCCGCCAAAAAACTACCAGTCAAAGCCTGATATTGCTGGTTATGCTGCTTATTTTCTTCAAAGTGCGTGTATTTATGTCTTCGAAATTCGTTGAATAATAGTATATTGCTGCGTTAACTTATTCTCGTCTTTTTAGTTCGTTTTTTACGCAGTAGGATGTTATTTTATTTTTGTAAATCTTTTTATTTAAACATTATTTAACCTCCTCATGATATTAGCCTATTTAATTATTTTTTTCTCTTTATTATAATAGAATCCATTAGCATTTTTATTTATTAAAATTTATTTATCTATCACAGTAAGAGTGTCCTTTTAGTACCTATTTGTATACAGTTTTAAAACGTTATATGTTATTTGAAACCAATATTGTTTGGTGAAGTCAAAGCTTAGTTCTATGACACTCTGCGTATATTATTCCTTAATTTGAGACTAAACATTACTATAATAAAGATACAAAGAAATAATTTGATTGGGCTATTAAAAATTTAAGTAAAATAAATCTACATTAGGGAAATTTCTTATGCTCCAACTTATTCCCCAATTAAAACATTTATTATATATATAACAAAACTATAGTAAATAGTAATTATTATCTACGAGTATAATATAAATGTGAATTTATTCTCATCGTTTTTGTAAATAATATATAATATTAGATTTGTTAAGAAAACGAAGGTTTCCAATAATAGCTTTACCTTTGTTATAGCAGCCAGCCTTTGTGTTTACTTGAAAATATAAAAGGAATAGTAGAATAAAATTTCAATTCCAGATTTACGATTGTAAATTTACATATAAAATAGTAAGCAATATTTTCGATATTTAATCAAAAATAAGAATAAAAATGTATGTTTGGTCAATTTTGATAAAAGCGAAACGATTTATATATTACTAGCGAGTCACCCGCGCTTCACTCGGGTTCGTCCCTAGTTTGCTTCCCAATACAAACTTTTATCCCCATTTTCGGCCCCTTAAGGAATGATTTCCGGGATACAAAGTATCCTACGTCCTTTCCAGGGTCTCACAGTATCTTTTTTTCAAATTTCATCTAAATCGGTTCATTAGATCTAGAGATTACCCCCTACAACCTCTCAAACTCACAACCTTTACCTCTTGATAATATTAGTATAGATATGATATACATACTTACATCTATACATATAATAAAACTGTACATGTCGAATTTCTGTACATAGAAAAAAAAATGTTAAAAACCGAGTCATTTCTACTTACGAGTAAAACTAAAAATTTTGGACCACCGATTTTAATTGACCAATGTAAGTGAAGTGACCTTAATAAGCTAAGTGGTCATCTTTTTTCAAGAATTCCTTTATGTTGCCATTGTTTGCCGTTGTCGTATTTATTTTAACAATTTTGGCGTGTTTTTGTCAATATTTTAAAATGGTGTTTCTTGAACTTGGTTATATTAGTTCATAAACAAAATAATGTTTGGTTATGAATAATAAATAAATAAATATGTTAGGACATTAACACACAGCGCCATCTAGTTCCATGGTAAACTACGAGGCTTGTGTTATGGATACCAGATAGTTGATACACTACATATATATAACTACATATATATAACTTTAAATACAATACATACATATTATAAATATAAACACCCATGACTAGAGTACACACATTCATGCCCATCACACAAATGAATGCCCCCAGCGGGACTCGAACCCGCGACCGCTGGCATAGCAAGTAGGGTCACTACAAACTGAGCCAAACGTGTCGTCGTTACGTGAAATAACAATAGATATAATTTGTATCTATATTATTGTAAAAATATGAATGCTATAATGAAGACAACAACCAATAGCAAATCTAAAAATTATAGAACATTAAAGTTATAATGAAATGTCTACTTAGGTTGCGTAGAGGATAATAATAATTTTAAAATATTGTAAAATATTACTTACGTGACTCGAGAACTTGAGATCGGCGATTCGGCGAACACTCGTTATCGACAATCTCTACATTATATTTTTTACTTATTATCGATTAAAAATTGTATTTCTTGTGAGTCGATTGTAATCAAAATTTAATATTAAACGAATATACAGTTCATATTTATACATTGAAAATGACAATTAGTACGGCTTTAGTGAATATTTTACTTCACGATAAGTATCGCAATGGCACTGATTACGCACGATCGGGGTTTCGATTCCCGTGAGGAGCCATTGTTTACTTCGATAATGAAAAGCTCGAAAGGAAAAGTTTGTAAAGATACATAAAATATATTCAATCTAATCGTGGTTTCTTTGCCAACTCGTAAAGTAATATTTTAATTTAAAATACCGTCTATAACATAAATTAAACGATTTACACGGAAACTAAATATAAAAGAGTATTTAAAGACGGATGGAAATATAATAAAAATTCTAACCGATTAATTTTTCATAGTTTAATGTCACGCGAAAACATAATAATTTTTGAACTTAAAGTAAAGTACAAGTAATTTGGCCAACAGAGATAAAGGAGAAATATGGCGGCGATGCTTTTTCCGATACCAATTCTCGAAAAGTCCGTTAACATAAAATACAATTTCTAAAGAACTGATTTTTAATCTTGAATCCGCAAAAATCTTTTGACAATTGTTTTTTTTTTAGTTTTTATGATAACTACATAATATCTATGTATCATTATTGAACATTTACCCTTTAAGACTTTTGACCTATATTCGATTAGCAAAGTTACGCACAGTTTAACAAAAAGTATCGGTTTTATGTTAAACATTCGTTGATCTATGTAAAATAAATATAAAATAAAATTCTGTTCATATGGTCTGGTGCGTTAATTTCAATTCTATTAATTATATGAGCTTTTCGCGTGTTATAACTGCAGGTATTAGGTACGAAGCACCAAGTAATCCATAAAAAAAAAACAGTTTTTTTTCAATTTCTTTGCCAACTGATTCTAGGAAGCAATACATAATATTTGTTATCAGATTTTTGACACCTTACTTAAATAATTGAATTTGTACTCAACCCTTCATATTTGTTATGTAGAAATTGCGCAATCAATCACGCGTCTAAGTTAATATTTTCCCAACCATACAATAAATGTTTTTTTCGAGTCAAATGTTTGTAATATTTTATCAGAGAGTAATAATTCTAAATTCTATAACGCATTGTTAAATAATAAGTTACTTAAATAACTTATTATTTCATGTTTGAATTCCAGAGACAATATATGTCTGTGTTAAATTCTCTGAAATATGTTACAAGAACATAAAGAAATATACCTTTTTATATGGTGCACATCAAAAACAGTACGTGGTTCACATTAAATGGGATGGAATCTGTGATCCAGGCGGTTTTTAGTTAAACAAGATATCAACATGGTTTGAAGAACATTTTAAATACCGCTCACAATGTTATAACCTGTTTATTTTTAGTGGACGCAGACCGGAGCACATACGTACGTGCAATTACGTGAATTACATTAAGTCACGACATATATTATATACTGTATAAGGTTCTATAACCACTTTGCCATAATCTACACTAATAACTAAACACTACACGGAACTATGTCGCGCTGCAGAATCGAATCTTTTTGTAGTCAGATTTATAAAGAATAATTACTAGCATATGAAATTCGTGTAAATTAACAAATATATATATAATATTTTATTGTTTGTTACTCTCTGTATTTTACATATAAGTGCAAAAAAGAATAGTATATATATATATTAAATCCTAGAAACAAAATTATAGAGTAAGATTTTAGTTGGCGGAGAACGGCTCGAACTAAGAATGTTTAGGTAAGTAACTTGAGTATAAATTTACTTACTGCCAAAAATATATTTTGTAAATAGCATTTATTTTATTTATGTTAAAGTTATTTTAAATATATTAGAATTTATTTTTCTTTTTCTTCGATAGTTACTACTAATTATACATCAAATTCTACTTCTTAAGAAACTTTGAAATATGAAGAAAGTATTAAATCAGGGATATATTTTTGTGTATGTTACGTTTTGCTACTGAATCGCATTTAGAGTCCTTTTAATGAATACGTCATAGGCCCCTCAAAGATATATGTACATATCAAGTAAAAAAACCCACTCTTAGAAGAGGAAAATCTTTTTCAAGTTATTTTGAATAACCTAACTTTTTCAGTTAAAAAATAATCATGTAGCATTTGATTACAGAAGCAATAAAACACGTCTATATTTAGGTACAATATAACATAGAACAAAGCTGTTACTCAGCTAATTAAAGTACTTATCGTCGAAATAAAATCATATTACACGAATGCCAAAATTAAATAGGTAATTTAAGCTTAAATTACTTACGTAATAATGTTCTATTTAAATGAACAAAAAATAAAGTATATTTTACAAAGAATCCTTCATTAGGTTTGGTGAAAAGGAATGAAATATCATATTTTTGTTTATTTCATACTAGCGACTCATCCTCGCTCCGTACGGTCCCTACTTACGTTTTAACGTTTAGTATAGATTTCCCAGAGATGAGATATTTTCCCGCAGTAAAAAGTATCCTATATGTTGACCCGGATAACCAGCTATCATGATTCCAAATTTCATCAAAATCTGTACAGTGGATTTCTCGTGATGCGGTCACAGACAGACAGACAACATTTCTAAAAACATTTCTAAAAACTATAAATTCGGCCTCTGTATCGATAATAAATAATAATGTATAATTGAATAAGATTTTCCCAAAAATATTTAATGTACAGATTCGGCTTAGTTACAGTTTTATTATATTTATGTATAGATTTACCTATCCCCAAAACTAATCAAAATGGTCACAATTATATATTATGTTTATTAATAATTCGTAAATCGTGTGTTAATCGAGTAGGTACGAACGAACGGCTTGGTATAATGAGCTAGATTACTTTTCTATATACTTCCTAAAGGTACTTCCAATAAAAGTGCTTTCAAGAATTTAAAATAGAAACGTTGAAAACCTTGAAAACGTTTAATTATTTTTATACAAATTAAAATTTTATTGTATTATTTTCATTTAATTTGTTGACAATCAAATTTCTCCTCATAGTATAAAACAAAGTCGCTTCCGGCGGTCTGTCTGTCCCTATGTATGCTTAGATCTTTAAAACTACGCAACGGATTTTGATGCGGTTTTTTTTAATAGACCGAGTGATTCAAAAGGAAGGTTTATATGTATAATACACGCATATTATAGTACAGAAAAGCCGAGAAATTCGAAGATTTGTATTTCATACTAACCGACAAAACGTACCCAAATATCGGGACGTACTCGTATACCTACGTATTGGGGCGAACCCGAGCGAAGCGAGGGTGAGTCGCTAGTATACATATAAAATTATATTTTTATACTACTCTTTATTTAGTCAAATCATATCGCGTACCTTTAAGGTATTTTTAAGCTAAATAAATAAAAATATTTTCCCATTTATAATTTTATTTACGTTTTCGTGGAATTGAAATGAATGGAAGGCAGCAATATTTATTGCATGAAATGTACCACTGTCAAATTCAATGAAAAACCGAAAGAACTTTTAAGGTACGAAAATATTAATTAATTTTTAAAGTAATAAAAGTCATACCATTTTCATTTTTTCATGATTATTGAAGTGTAAACTTCTATAGGCAGGTTTGGATGGGGAGTAAATTCATGTAAGTCGTCATCGACATGGTCGCGTAACGTGTTAACGCTAACACTCAGAGCGCCGATAGATTTCATAACCAGAAAAATGTAAGCAATTTTAATTTAAAAGTTTTAATTTAATATCAAACAATTAATTTAAATAAAAAAAATTTTTCGCGGATTTATTTGGATTTAGGAACCAAAAATCCAAATAAATCCACGATAATATCCGAAAAGATAGTTTTATTTAAAATGCCAAATATTCGCGTAAATCTAAGGAAGTATTATAACAACTGTTTGCTTATAGTTTTAAGTTTTCACTTCTGTCGGCAGTTCTCATGACTGCTTGTTTACTGTAGTATAAATATTAATTCGTATCCAACCATAATATTGTTTAAGATACACATATAATAATATAGGCCCACTGCGTCTTGCATACTTTTCTTTAGATACTTTTTACGATATTGGAAAAGAAATCGTGTTTTCTAAGCGACTTAAAAATCCATTTCGCAAACTGAAAGAATATTCCAGAACGCGCTAACTTTGCTAGCAGTTCCATTGTGGCAGTTTAGAGACTTACGGTGCTTGAATATTCATAATACTACGGAAGCGGAGGGACGGAGTTATGTTTGAACTTAACCTACTACCATAATAAAATTACTCTTTCATTTCAACAGCAGACGTAGTCAAATCTGAAAAATAATTTCTTTATATTCAAGAGAGAATGTTCGTGCGACTGAGTTTTCTTTAGATTGTAGGTACGTTATTTGTATTGTAGGGAGAATAATACTTATAGTTCGTCTTGAAATTTTTATAAACCATGTAGACATGTAACTTCATAAATAGTATAGTAATAGAGCATCCGTACTAAGCTTTTTGGTACGCTAAACCGTCTCTATTCACAAACATATCAATAAGCTCCAACCTTAACGATAGACTGCTTAATAAAAATTCACAATAACCCAATCATAACCCTTGTATGAACCCATTTGCATTTTAGATAAATCTGCAACTGGCGTATTTGATTTTGGCAAAATTGAAACCAAGTTCGTTACATTAGGTGGACATAACAGGTGAGCGAGTCAATCAGACGTTATTAGTTCGCGGCACGTGCAGCGAGCGTAGTGAGGAAATTATTGATTTGTGCCTAATTTCCGGCTGATCGTCCACGGCGGGCGGCGGGCGTGGACGCGGTCAGGACCGACCAGTTATTACACCAGACGTCTCCATACATATTGGATAGCGATTGCCAATCAGCCCGATCATATCGTGCTCAGTGACTCGAAGACTTTTTGTATTTTTTCCTTTCGTCTTTGAAGTATAAATGACGATTCCCATCCGATATGAAAGTAACGAAGCTAACAATGTTTTCTGTACTGATTTCATCTGCACAGGCATAGCAGAGCTTAGCAATATAAATGTGATTATGGTAGCCCCGAACGCGCTATTTATCACGATCAATCAAGTTTCTTCTTCAACTTTACTTTCATAAGTTAATGGATGCCCGCTCTCTCTCGTTTCTCGATACCCTTTGAATGCCAAGGGCGAATTGTTCCAACGGATAATTGTTTATTATCAGTTTTAAAATTTTATGAGACGCCTCTTAAATTATAATGAATGATTTTTAGAGAGTTTGCTCAGTGGACTTCGGCATTAATAGTCAATAGATGTTAGCACGAATAATAATAAGCAATTCACTCTAGTGGTTTAAAACAGCTACCGCGCAAAGCGCGTACCAAATACAAGATCAGTAAATAAAGGTGAGTTCAATAATAAGATAAAGATTCATAGACAATTTACAAGCCAATTTGAGGAGAAGACGAGTTCTGTAATATTAATATATGCACTGTACACAGGGGCACTAATTTTTCCCCAACCTTCATATGGGTCGGCGCTCAAACACAAACAGATACATGAGATGCAATGGTATTAGATGCAAGATTATTGCCCCAAGACACAATGACATAACACTACCAAGTTCCTAACTTCGAATGCATAATACAACTTCTTGACTGAAAATATCATTATTTGCTTTAGCCCAACTGAGAGTCTAACTTAGTTCATACAGTCATGATCTGCTGCTAATTTAAAAGTAAAAGTTCAATTTAAAAAAAAAAACACGTTTTTGCCCTATTGACCGTCAAAACGCTTTTTAAAGCCTTCCACTCTCAATTTCTTATATCCATCATAGATTATTTTGCCATCTGGATAACTTATAGTCATAAATCAGCCCAATAATTTGAAACGAGTTTAATTTACTTCTTGCACGTTAAAAAGAACGTGTCATCACGATAATACATTTATGATTTCAGTCACACTAAAGTTAATAAAAATGGGTAGCATTATTTATTCGGGATGCGTAACCCTTGTATCAATTGGATTAACAATTTGCGTAAAGGTCGAATGTCAAAAATTGTAGAGGGTCCGCAACACGTCCGGAAAAATACGGTGCTGGCTACATTGAATAAATAATAAAACCTGAGAACCATGCACCGATAAGAGAATCCTGAAACGTATTTAAAATGAAAATATACGAATCTTGAAACATCAACATTTTTTTATTGATTTTTTATAAGTTCAATTATAATTACGGAATTAATAACAAAAAATTAAACTTACTATTTATTATTTCTCATAAACTTTCGTTAAATAAATTAACAGTGAAGACTATATCTAATTTACATTAATATTATAAAAAGGTAAAGTTTGGATGTTTGTATGTAATCTCTGAAATTACTGATCTGATACTCAAAATTATTTCACTAATAGAAGCTACATTACCACCAAGTGCTATCTATATATTTTTAACCTCCGACGCAAAAAGAGGGGTGTTATAAGATTGACGTCGATGTCTGTCTGTCTGTGTGTGTGTGTGTGTGTCTGTCTGTCTGTGGCATCGTAGCTCTCAAACGGATGGACCGATTTCGATGCGGTTTTTTTTTCATTTGAAAGCCAGTTTCCTTGCGGTAGTTCTTAACTATGTTAGGTTAATATCATTCCAGCAGTGTAAGAGTATCAGCTCTTTTCCAAAATGATGTAAGGCATTTTGGCGTATGATTACTCGATAAGTGCTTTACGCGTGCAGTTCAATTTGTGTAGGAGGTTTTTTAAATTTTAAATTTATAATTTTTTTTATTTCGATAAAATGTGTCAGAAATCATAATATAAGTTTAATTGAAGTCGGAAAGAAAAATAAAAAGCTTATTTATTATTCTTCATAATAATAATTACTAACCATTTTAATTCAATTCAATTCTTTTGTTAATCGTTGATCAAATGAAAGAATAAAAAATTGTTAGGTGTATAGGGAAAATTAAACGTTGCCTTTAAAGAAGTTTCTATTCAGTATTGTCTAACTTTAGCAAAGTTTTTGGAATTCCGGCTCATGCCTAGATACCTAGTGCCTAACCTATTTGAAGTTACAAGATGACTTTCTGAACAATCTACATTTACACATTGCTATATCTAGTTATTGTGTATATTATATGTATTATAATTTTATTTTATAAATAACTTTATAATTATAAAATTTATCCTACGTAAAATTAACAAAGAACATTTATAGTTTTAAGCTAAGCTCGACGCTTTGTAACGCCACAAAAAACAGTAATGCTGAAATAGATAGAACGTTCGAAATCCAAATCTCCAGCTTATCCTATTATCCTACTATACATTTTATTGCAGGATTATAATAATTAAGTAAAAAATAGCTAAAATAAGAATTTCAAAACGTTTGTTAAAAGAATGAATAATAAATTATATACTGAGATAAATACAAAATATATTTCTATTAAAAAAACATAATGAAAGATAAAATAAATCATTAAACAATTTATGTATATAATATTATGCTGGACGAAGTAGAGTCGTCCAAATTATGTATAAATATTACGCGGAAAATATATAACGATACTAATTTGATACTTGATTAAATATAATTTTCGTTAATACTTTGCCGGTCCGTTAATCGCCGATTGAAACGTGATCATTTTGTAAAGCTAATATCAGTTCGAACTACTGTTTGATCGGTAGACATGATAGAGTCAGCGCACCAGTGATTAAGTTATTCACCGTTTTAATGTAACAATTATTGTTGTTATGATGTTATTATGACAATTATTATGTTAAATTCATATCTATATTTTTTTCTATGTAATTCATGTAATTTTAAAATAAAAAATATTACTCTAATAGCTTAAACTAATCATATCTCATAATAATAGGTTTATCAATCTCAATAACAATATTAAAACTTACTCAATAACGTTATCAGTCTATCAAGATTATGGAGATAAAATTCTCAGAAATACATTACATCATCTATAATATAATAAAAAAAATTAAGTAACATTATAATTCACAAGAAAAGCAACAGTAATAACCACTAATAATATCTTTAGATAAGAAACTATCCACTTGAAAATATTCTACTTAAACTAGGTCCAAACGCGATATTTTCAATATTTAACAAGTACATTTCGAAAACAAGGCCAAGACTTGAATCTAATCACTATTATCTACACACGATTAAGACTAAAAGGTGAGAATCGACGAGAAAAATTCGACAGTGCGCTTATAGCGGGTTCAATGAATAGCTGTTAAAACGACAGTGACTGACATTAATTTATTATCCTAGTTTACCTCATCATCCTGTCGCAGCGTCATCGGAGGAGACACTTCCCTCTCAACATTCACTGGGGCACTGGCATCACTCACAGCACTTGTATACACGCTGGAAAAATTATCCTCTATCACGTCCCATGGCACATCGTAGTTATACACCTCGACGTTCCTCAACCCTGTGCCCGAGTGGAACCTCCATGGGAGGTCAGTCCCACTTTGCCTAGGTCTTCTTCTTTTGTGCCTGACTTTATGCCTCGCAAACCTTTCCGCACCATGATACTCATCTCCCATCATCGCATCATACAAAGTTTCCAAATTAACTTTTAGCTTGTGATTTTTAACTGTTGTTGGCGTTTCATTGATAGCTTCCCGACTCAGCCCTTCGGCGTCCCATAGTTGTATTCGTAGTATGTTATCATGTGAGGGAGGCGACATGTGAGAACGCGCGACCGCGATCGCGATAGTCGCGAATGCGAGGAACACCGCGCGTAACGACCCGTCCATCTCTAGCGGCGGACGCGAGCCTACTGAGGCAAGTAAGCGGACTGTGATAGCGGCTTTTCCCGCGCTTTCCCGATAACACTGCTACGAGCTACGTACTATTCGACATCAACGCCAGTCCACTCAGCCGAGATAAACATCGGCGGTAATGCCGCTTATCGCGATACGATTTGCTTGATAAAAACACTGCTCCTATCAGCCTTCGAGGCACGTGGCTATTTAGTTTAAGATAATTAAATAAAACACATTCGATCGTTGAAATCAATTTATTGCAGCGAAAAATTGTGACTAAAACAATTGCTTTGTACTAAATAACTACAAACTCTTCTGAGCATAGCGAGAACTAAACCATTACAACTATTGCATTATAACCCGATCGATATCTATACAATTTCCCAACATATCTAATCTAAGCAGTTTACATTATTATCGTCATACATAAGTCCAATATCTTATTTGAAGCAATATGCACATACATCTCTTTTACTTGTACGAAACGTTCCAACAAACAAATTTAACAAAGCCATGGCAAGCATTATATTTAAAAATATATAAGGTAACATAGCGACATAGAACAAAATAAATTATTTCTATAATAAATCTATGTAACGACCATAACTTCACAAACCATTATTACTAAACTAGAGTAACATTAAATTAATCATTAGATATTGTAATGCCGATATAACAATGCTCAAATGTATCGGTGGTATTTTCAATAGTTATTAACAACGGCGAATCCCAATAACATACCTACATATATATCCGAATTTTTCAAAAAATCGCATCAAATTCCTATCGCGAGTAAAGAAAAGCAAATATAGATAGTTATTGGTAACCGTTCTAAGTAAAAATCGCTCTATCCCTATTCTTGCATGTTTCACGCCCCGAAACACAATCGCTATATTAATTAGATTAAGTGAACGATAAAATTACATTAAAGCGATCAACTTACGGTATGTAAAGATAATTTCACACCGAAACCCTATAAAATATTTAATAAAAATACAAAAATAAGCCAACACCATGTTAAGTGTTTATAAAGTTTTGTAAAATCCTATCGCATATATATATATTTACTTTGTTATATAATATTTATATAACACATACGAGACAACATTCATTATAAATAAATAGAGCCGAATTTACAAAATTAGTTTTACGCGTGATTAAATTAATGTCACTATATCTACGAGTAGTATCAAAAACTGTGACATTACTTTCGTATTGTCATTTGTTTTTGTCGCCAATAATTTGTTAACTAATTTGGGAGCATTCAATTCAATTAAATTTTCTTGTGACTTGAAATGAAAATGGCTTCAAAAATTTCGAAGTGTACTACGTTACGAAATTAGTTAAAATCATTGACAACAAATAAATAAAGGAATGCGGTCGAGTCTACTCAATACGCATTACGCAACACTAGCTTAATATTAGACGATTACTACATACATATATGTATATATATTATATTCATACGATGGAAATAGATACGTTAAGTTGGTTTTATCAAAATATCGTGAAAGCCACAAACTATTTTATTTAGTTTTATGAAATAAATGCATATGAAACTAGAGTTGAAAGTGAAATAGCTACAAAATTTAATATACAGCAGTGTATAAACCATTAATTTCGTAATAAAATACGGCGATTGACAAATGTGCATATGTAATTCAATTAAATAATGCAATTTGCGAGATAAAAAAGTGTCATTTTTATTTATTATAATAATAATTAGAATATAGACATAGCAAATCCTTTAAACCTCGTACCAATCCCGTGAAAAATCGTAGGTACCCAGACAGTATAACAAAACTTTGGCGGTTGCCCTATATTCAACTTTAAAGAAAAACATCCAATAGTAACTACGAAACGAGCAAGAAGCCTCAAAAGTAAATAATTACAAACTTTACAGAACTACTCGTAGGTACTTATTGTTTTTTAGTTAAAGAAAACTCTCAGGTACCTACTTTAAACTAAATAAAAAACTTAAACTTAGTCTTGCTATTGAAAAATTCAGAGTATATTTTCCAAAGTAAACAACTTTGATTAATGAACAACAAAATGGCTATGACGTATATATGTTACACGACAACATAAATAAAAGTAATATGTATATATCAAAAGAAACATAATATATTTCTTCAAAATTCTTATTTGAAGGGAATAAATTAAGATTAAATTACCTATTTAGCATTCATATTTAAAAAAAATATATATAATAATTGTTAAATTCACCTAAATTTCCATATATTCTAAATATCCCATACCCAAGACACTTTCAAAGTCAGAAGCATGTTTACATTAGCTTTCCGTATAGGTATAAAATACACTAAACTCCGCCACCCACAAACAAACAAAGTTTTCAAGGCGCTGTTTACATGCTATCAGATACTTACTCTAATTAAAGACGTGATTGGCTAACCTCGGTTTGAGAGGCTATAAACGAGCCTTTGTAAGATACCACTTACAATAAAGGTGAGCTTTTACTTAAGACCTGATTACACAATAAATACGATGAAAAAATATAACGTTTTAGACAACACAATATTTGTATAAACAATAACAAAATAAATTACTACTTTCATATTGTTAATATATAATAATATAGTATAAAAAATAAATCGGCTTATTGTATTTTATTGTTATTTAAAAATAAATATAGTTTACAGAAAATATAAGATATACAAAAAAGAGGTGTCAAAAAAATATTGAAATAAAAAAACTTCTTGTCTAATTAACGTTATTGTCAGCAATGAGCTTAAATTTTGAGAGCCAAACCAAAAATTCCTACAATTTACGACTTTAAAAAACGATAACCACAATTGTGTAGACTTAAGATATAAATCGTAAAAGCCATTCACTATTGTTCTGTTTAAAACGAAACCTTTTTGTTTGTGTCTTTATATTGTATTCATTTGCAATTAAAGTTATCTAGATGAAATTTATTTAACGTTCATTGCAGTTCATATTAATGAATACTCGTCACTGAAGCTCTCGTATAAATAAAAAAAATATAAAAAAACCGACTCTAAAAAAACACTAAAAAGGAAAAAATATCTGATTACGGGCGTGCTTTGATTTGTATCGTTTGGCACCCACAACCAACTAACCAACTACCAATCAATTATTTTTTACTTTTTAGTGTTAATTTTTTTTGAGGTCGGTTTTTACTTTATTTTTTAAGTTTTTATTTTTTAACTTTTTATTTTTCCATTTTTAGTGTAGACATAATAGTAGCAAAGCAAGAAGAAAGTATTCAGTAGGTGAAAAATCAATGACCGCTAATTTCTATACTTAGAGGTATCTACTTGGTTTTTTTTAAATTTAAATGGGACCAACTTTGGGGTATAACCTATGTACATATATCTACTGAATTGAAAATGAATCATGGAAATCGGACTATACTGTAAAAAATATGTGTGGTCAAACATAAGAAATGTACGTGTCACATTAAGAACCTCTTTTTTTACGTTGGTTAAATACATAAAAAGATCTAATAAAGTGGTTAACTTTCTCAAAATATCATATTTAAATCACACGCATATTTCCTATTGAAAAGCGATCAAAAGTTTCCTTAAATTAAGCACATACTTATTTTTGAAATACTGTAAGCCGTTTGTGTTTATACAGAAAGCATTTATGAAACAACATACTACATAACATCTAGTGATTTAATAAGCAATAATAATGTCTTCTCACTCTCATACTCAGATAGGACAATCTATACATATAATAAAATCTGAGTCGCATCTGTACATTTTTTTTAAATAGTTATTATTATCGACACAGAGGCCGAAACTATAGTTTTAAGTATTCCATCTGTCTGTCTGTCTGTCTGTCTGGGAACGCATCACGAGAAAACCACTGGACAAATTTTGATGAAATTTGGTATGATGATATCTGGTTATCCGGGTTAACATATAGGATACTTTTTACTGCGGAAAATATTTCATCTCAGATAAAATTATACTAAGCTTATAACGTAAAAACTTAGCCCGAACCGGGACTCGAACTCGGGGCCGGATCTGCGGCCGTACTAACTGGCGACAAAACAACCGATGTAGTTCTAATTTAATAAGTACAATTAACATTGTACATGTGTAGGGTATTTTATTTCAGTCAACAAAGTAGCTCCCTAGAGAGAAGTAGGTAATTTAAACGAAGCCGAGGGCGAGTAACAGTTACGGAATAGATGCGCCATTTATTTATAGGTAGGTAGGTTTTTTTCGTTTTATTTAACTCGATACAAAAACATTAGATTTCCCGCGAGTATTTGTGAAAAAAATAATTACATCGCAATAGCCAGTATAATAAAGGAACAGTTGTCGTGACCTTTTAAAAACCTTGTTCGAAAGTTTTATTGTATAAAAAAAGTTATCGATTTACATTACCAAGGTTATAAGAGAACGTCGCGTCGTAAGAAATTTCGTCATATTATCGTTCATATATACGGTTATACGGTCGCCGTTATAATTATGTCGGTCCTAAGTAATTCAATTAATGTCCAAAGATAAAACGCGGCCATTAACGAAAAGACAATATCAGTTAATGTCACTAAGTGCCATAAAAACCATGTTTTTTTGTATTATTTTAAATATTTCGTGTGTCATTTAGAAGAGGTTCTATAGTTAACTTCGATCAAGCATTCAGTTTTGGTTTCCTAAATAACATAGTAAATTTTGTATAATTATAAATATAATATTAAATATACTATATACATAAAATACTTAAAATGATATCTTACAAAAATATTGTTATTCAAAGTTTTTTTTTTTAAGAAACATAAATAGTAATTTAATGCAAAAATAATTCATAGAAAATAAAATACTCCAAAAAAAAATGTCCAGAATAGGGCAGTGTATCATCACTAAAATAAATGAAACTGAATTATGTCAGAAATATTGCTAGAGAAGTTATTACCGCCTCTACTAGCGCAAACAAATCAAATCAATTAGTGTTGATCAAACAAAAGTTGGAACTAACTTTAACGAATTAACACGTAACAAATACATTTATGCATGTTTCTATAAGAATTTTAAAATATAATTAAATGTTTAGTATGATATTTACTTTTCATTAAATTGTATAAAATTAATGACAATTACTCGTGATCGTTAATGAAATACCCATTTGAAATCTGTAAGGGAATGTTGCATTTTTAATCTAAAATCAGAGAAGCTGGCAGCGATTGGATGCGTAAAGCTGAAGTGATCTGTGGCGTGCTAGAGTAGAGGTCTGATGATGATGATGATGATGATGATGATGATGATGCTCGTTTTATTTAAATTTAAATATTTATTATGCCAATTCATAAACAGAAGATAACACAATATTTAAAGATTTGCATGAAAATTGCGTAATTGGCTAATAAATGCAATTACTTAAGGAAGCAATGGGGACGCTCTTAGACGAATGTCGAATGGAAAAAAAACAATAAATATATAATGAGTCATGCAATATCTATCTTTAAAAAAAATATAAAAAATAGTTTTCAAAATTTTAAAAGCATAAATATTTATGTGCAACTATGTACTATAAAATATAAATATGTATAAAAAAAATGTTAACCCAAGCCGACGAAGCGGTTTAAATAAACACACATATAAAGTGGACTTGCTTAGCATCCGCTTCTATCACTCATAGTCTAAGCTCTAGTATCTATTAAATAAAACTATCTTTTCGGATTATTTCGCGGATTTATTTTGATTTTTGGTTCCCGACGTTTCGAATGCTTTACAGCATCCATGGTCACGGGAGAGACTGAGGTGTTACATGTCTTGAAGGTATAGTTGTTACAGACAGCCTCTACCCACAATTAACAAAATTAAAATCTCAATCAAATGCTAATGTATGAAGTCTTCTCGAGTCAGTATTGCTTATATCATAAACAATAACTTTCCATTAGCACATTTAATAATTCATCACTTTTTATTTACATATAATAATTATTATATTTAATGTCTAAATAACAATAATTACTCTATGCAGTCACATAAAGAAGCGCTAGTTATGTAAACAAACAGCAGTATGGGGTGAGGCCGATGTTGGGGTGACACCGATGTGGAGGTGACACCAGTGTGGGGGTGAAACCGGTGTGGGACAGACATAAGGAACTTGACCCTATTACCTGCAGCATTATGCGCCCGCGTCATGTGAGTTCTCATGAAGAGATTTTCAAAACGTACCTATATACGTAAAAATAATGAAATTTGAATGTTAAGTACATAATAATGAAACATATATGTGTCATCATATTCATTATAAATGAATGGGTAAAATTTGTCAGCTTATGCTGACAAATAATTATGTCTGTAGTGAAAATACAAGACGATTCTTTAAATTACATACACCAAGCTATCCAAATTTCAATCTGAGAGGAAATGAATAAAAAATATTTCAATCGTTAATTTCGCAATTATTGTTAATACGCTGATTTCTCTTTTAAAATATGTACGTTTGCATCAAAGAATAAAAGGGGATAGGTAATTATTTTAAAAATTTAAGAATATATATTAATTATGAACGGCCGGCGACCGTTTTAAACTGATTTTATCGCAAATCGCAATTTAATTTAATTCATGAAAGGATTTTTGATTGGTGTAGAAGCCCAATAAGCAATTCAAACTTTAATTAAGTGAACACCAGCTAATATTCATTATAAAATATCTAGATCATTCTTTGTTTGATTAAATTTATTTGTAAAGAAATATAAAAGACAAAGGGCGTACAAGACACAGGTCAGGTACAGGTCAGAGTGTTTAGAAATGTATTTTGTTAAATATCTATTAAATAAGTTTTTTTTTTTCATGATCTTAGCAATATAATTTCGAGATAACTTCAAACATTTGAACGCGATCCATTACCAAGCTACAGTATTTACGTCGTTCGTTTTGTGAGTATCGACCGCTGGAACTTACCGTGCTTTATATACGGTGAGGCACAAGAAATGTAATAACCAAAGATGGCTCGTCCTTTACCTTTACTACTATTTAGTATCAATGTTATTTGAACTCGTGATTTGGCTTTTCTTTTATACAGACTTGTAACATCTTGCAAACCAAGTATCTACGTGTTAAATAATTCATACTAAGTTTAAAAAAATAATAATAAATGGAGCACTTAGAACATAGTGATTGAAGGCATAAAAGGGTATTTTATGCTAAGAATACAGTTACTATGGTTGATATAACCAATTTGGCTTCACATTTTTGTTTCATCCAACAAATCCGTCAACTTATTCTCTCTGTATAAACATTGACGATACTTAATTATAACCGAACAAATAGTGAGCGATAAGTTATTGTGACAGCGATATTATTAATGCAATCTCATTTTGCTCTTTGATATCAATTGTTTTGTCCACTTGGCGCTATGTATTTACAAATATATAATACGCTTTATACTTATACGTATATTTTATGCAAGAAGAGGAATGGCTTTTAGCGATATTTCAACATAAGTTTGCAGATGTAACGTTATACCCTTAATAACAAAAAAACAATTCAAATACCAATATTATATCTAATTTATCTATCTACTGCACTATGACTAATACTATACATAAATTGTACTAACAAAATCACAAAAATTACCTATATACAAGGTTGTTCTGAAGACAATTTCCATTATAAATAACCTATTAAAACTATTTAATAAATATTTTCTTAACGCCTCTCTTGTTTATTACTAGTTTTTTCTAATAAGTTATATTGTATTAATCTCTAAAAAATATTTAAGTTATAATCTTAGGTTTTGTTTAGGAAGACTAATAAATATCATCTTTAAACAACCTCGTATTAATAACAATATTTCAGCTAAATTGTATATAAAAGGCAATGAAACATTACCTTTATTGTCTAAGCCATGGGGTGTTGCTCGCAATAAAGCTTTATTTGCCTAATCACTTATTCTATCGACCACTTGAATGGCATTCAAAAATATGCTTTACACTACAGAAATACAGTCCATAATCCTTTGATATACCAAATATAAATATCGGAATGATAAATCACATCGAAAAATCTCACGTGCTTGACTTCGACCGTTTCAGTCTTCAGTCATTTGTTCTAATACTGATTTATTCCAGAATATTAATATGACAGTCCAAAAGTGTACAATTAGCCAAAAATATCCCAATACTAAGTTCTAATTAACACTTTCACAGTTCCTAAGAAAATACCCATATATATACTTACTTTTATTTATTCTATTGTTCAAAATAACCTTACGGTAATTAAAATAATTATAAATATATATTTTTTAAAACAACTAAATCTATTTTTTATGAACATTTGTACTTTCAATAAGTTCCCCGGAAAATGTGTATTTTATAGATATGTTTATTTACTTAGGAGCCGAGAAATATTTTTTTATTACATTAAATTTTATATAATATCTAACATCATACAATAGAAATTTGTGACAACTTTTGAATACTCTTTGCATTATTTATATGAAAAATAAGCTATTTGGCAATTGGCCAGAAACATAAAAGACATTTCTAAATCAATTACGTCCATATATAACAAAATTCGTAATATCGTTACAAAATGGTGCCAAAAAGTTAAACTTATGATATACTGTGTTGACGTGATTTGTGTAATTTTACAGTGTTTTTTTTTTATATAAGACTTTTACGTAATAACTTCGAGCTTTAACATCATAATTTGGATTGAGCAAGACAATTTTAAGTGTAAACTTAATATGAGAACATTTGTTATCAATCCCAAAAAGCTAAGTATCTGTGGCATACATTGCAATAACGACCTAAAACTACACACTTTAGAGCCGCTACTCCCCTGCCGCAGGGAAAATCTAGGATGTAAAAGTGGGGATGAACCTTAATTGCCACCTAATTTGTGATGTGTATAGTCAAGCCGGCGCAATTTTCTAGATTGTCAATGCGACAGGGATGTGAGTAGCCGCATTTAGACTTGGGATTAAAAATTATTAACATTAACATACAATATAATAAGCTCATTCAATGAAATGACAAATCTGTTTATGAGTTGACAAATAAAAAAAAGTTGTATTATTGATATTTAAAAACTTTTTTTATTTATATCTTGAATTTAAAGTACTTTTGCCGGAAAAATATTAATATTATACTTGAAATTTCAAAACTGAAAAAAACAAAGGCAAGACCTGTTATATTTATTTTAACTGAAGTATAACTAATAATGTGAAACGAAACCCTTATTAACTACACTATATTTATTTCTTAGGATTGAATGAATGAATGAATGAATATTATAAAAAAAAAAACATAAACTGGTCCAGAATTTATAGTACTTTGCCTACAATGCCTATATTATAGTTAGACGTCATTTGTATGTTACATTGTCGGTGACCCAGGCATATAACCTTTTAGTCAGTCAATACTCATATCGTTAAAAAAATGGCGGGACAGTTTAATCACATACAGGCCAGTGAAATCTGAAAATTTATCTGTCGTGATCGTTGTCGATTTTACCTGAAGTAACTAATAATGTGAAAAAAACCTTTAATAACCAAACCACATTTATTTCTTAGAAATAAATGAATGAATCTTATAGAAAAAAAAATAAACTGGTCCTGAATTTAAAATACTTTGCCTAAAATGGTGCCTACAGTTATTTAATCGCCATCTTTACGTCGCATTGCCGGTGACCCAGGCAGGTACCCTTTTAGTCAGTCAATACTCAAATCGTTAGAGAAATGGCGGGACAGTTTAGCCACATCGAGGCCGGTGAAATCTGTAAATATGTCTGTTGTCGTTGTTGGTTTGGACCTACCGGGGGACGCGCTGGTAGACGCTTCCATACAAGGGTCGATCGATACTAACCTGTCCTCTTTGCTGCTTACTTCGAACGGTTCTGATATACCTGTTGAGAGGGTTTTTCTTTAGTTATACAAGACTAGCAGTACCCGCGGCTTCGCTTGCGCTAAACCTACATAAAAATCTATAAAAAGGTAGGTACCTCGATTCCATACAAACTTTCATCCCCTATTTTACCCCCTTATAGGATGAATTTCGAAAAATGCTAAAACACGTATTTATTTAATTATTGTATTGTTTATATACCAAGTTTCAAATAATTCTGATCAGAAATAAATTTTTGGATTGTATTATAAGGTGTTTTTGTGGGAATAAGACGATCTCCCACGATAAAAAGTCTATGTCATTCTCCAGCACTCCAACTATCTTCACACCAAAAATCAGGCCAATACGTTTCGACGAGAAAGAAAGACAAACAAACACACAAACAAACAAACACACTTTCACATTTATAATATTAGTATGGATAATCTGAGTATATTCTGTTTGGTTTTCTTTAAATTTATTAGCTATTGCTATTTCACGAAAAAGATGAATAAATTAATGATTATAAATATTAATTTTCTCATTAAAAAAATGTTTTCCGAATACGCATAAAGAGGTAATGTATTTGAAACATATCGAATTATTGATCCAATTATTTAAGGTATTCAATTTAAATACATACATTATCTTTGTTTATTTTTTATTTTTTGTTGCCAAAGATTACTATTATTATTTAAATATGTTTTATTAGAATGTGTTTGCTACATATTGTACCACATATTATGTATATGTTATTGGTGCGTATTACAATAAGCTTCGAATTAGAATCATTTGCCTTTTTTCATGATGTTAATACACATCGAATTATCGACTACTCTTAAAGGTAGTATATAGCTTGTGTAGCGGATTCCGTGGTTTTTCATATGAAAAACCACGGAATCCGCTACACAAGCGAGCACTACTAAATTAGCACGCACATACTAATAACGATCAAATCGCATAACTTTCATCTATAAACAATTTCTCAATTCGACAATTTAGCTCACCCAAAACACTTCTGACGTCAGTATTCGGCTGACTGAAGTATATAAACCGGTAAAAACCCGGATTCCTCACACCGCTGCCCACTGGAAAACTTAAAGTTATAGTTCGAGGCTGGCCCGGACCCACTGCCGGTTGTAGACTCACTTTGGCAAGATACTCGTATGCTATATAGTCGTCTAGATTGTGGAAGTTTGCCTGGAAAAAATTAATAATCGTTTATATTTAATATTATATACGTATTTATTTATAATTAAAAACAAAAACAAGTCTATCCCTCGGGAACCGTATATTTTTCCGGAATAAAAAGTAGCCTATGTGTTATTCCAGACTATAATCTATCTCTGTGCCAAATTTCATCCAGATCCGTTCAGCCGTTCTGGCGTGAAAAAGTAACAAACATCCATTCTTGCAAACTTTCACATTTATAATATTAGTATAGATTCTAATTTACTTTTATAAATCGCAACACGGCCTATTTTGCGGCATATTTTGGCACCTCTTCCTATAACGATGCAGATTGTTATATGGGACTCGCCAGACGGACTTGTAATGTCCACTAAAAGCCAACAGGTCGCCATAGGTTTGCGAATTCGCCCCACTTTTAAGACGTTCAATTCATGAAAATTACGTAAAGTTAACGAACGATGGGTAAATAAATGGTTTCCAAAAGCTTATCAGTAGAGAAAAGAGTAATAGGATAGAAACCTTACAGGTGAATACAATATAGGTATTTAGCGCTGTGCAAGTTTGCACCTTATTGCGTTGGGAGTAAGGGTTGATATATATGAGTAGAGTGAGCATTCTGTGCCAAATTTTACATCTTTTTTTCATATAGAAGAACTCTCTTTAGTCGTAGTTTGGTTTGTTCAGTGCAGATTATGAAGTTCGGGGTTCGAGTCTCGTCAAAGGTTTTTTGCCAAGAAAGTCTTATAGTGCGATGTAAGAATGTTTCAAGTGATGTTAAACCCTATCTCTATCATATTCCCCGAAAGTATGGTAAACTCATAGTACGACTATTCACTCTCTGCGTTTTGAAAAAAAACGTTTCTAGGTGTTGTACAAATAAGGAGTATAAATATTATTGTATATACGCACATGTCTATACAATAATATCGACGACACGAGACACAACCGACGGACGTATAGCCGCTCTCCGAGATACGGGGTTTGAAACACCGCTAACTTCCCAACTCTGGGACTGAGACTTTCTTAACAGAAATAATTAATAATTAAACTTGGCCAGACCCAGGACTCAAACCCATGAACTCAGGAAATCTATAGCCTTTCAATCAAACCAATAGACCAACGAGGCATTTCTATAAATTTAAAATATACTTACATCATAAATCCCAATCCAATCGTTTGGATTTACTTCAACATCTGGTGAAAGTGTGCATTGTGTCCTAAAGTCCGCATCGCCGATGTACCATATGCGTGATATTGGCGCAAATTCTACTGTCTTCACTGTATAATTAGCAAATGCCTGCAAATAGAGATATATTTATATATTTTACTGAGAAAAATATTGGATTAATAATTGACTTAATAAATAATATCCTAAGGATTTTCAAAACAAGTTTTAGTGTATATTAAGTTTTTGATTATTATTATCAAAAAATATATTGGCATTATACTTATAAATCTATTATAATAAAAAGCGGTTAGAAAACTGAGTCGAATTTGTACATTAAATATTTTTTGGAAAATTTTATTGAAATATGTAGTAATTACTATACAGAGGTCGAATCTATAGTTTTTTGAATTTTTGTCTGTCTGTCTGGGAACGCATCACGAGAACACCACTGGACAGATTTTGATGAAAGCAGGTTATCCAGATCAACATATGGGATACTTTTTACTACGGAAAAATTTCTCATTTCTGAGTAATTTATATTAACCTTTAAAACATACCCTGGGGAGTAGTACCTAGTATATTATAATTATGATCACCATAAGAAGACTATGAGCTATTACCCATTATCGACTACCATATAACTTTTTTTTTGTTTTCTTAGCACGCAATATGTCGGTATAAACACTTTACGTTTCTATAAATTTAAACGACGTTTAAGCTATATAATAGCATTTCAACGTAGGCAAAGATTACTAGCGTTACTAAGTATTCTTACATTTATTCCATCTCATCAGAGACATGAAATCATATATTATGCCATTATATATTAAGTCTCTTTGAGTTATAAAAAGCCATGTTATTTTGTATCTTGCATAGATACAAACCACACTTTTTGTTATGTGAATTTTAGTATTGGATTAGAATAAAATATATACAACATTAAGCAATCATGCTAAAAAACATTAGTAAATAAAGAATAAAATAAATCTTGAATCATTAAAATATGTTCTAAATCTACTATTTGTATATTTTGCAATGTACAAAACGCTCTCATTTATATGATATACTGCAAGCAGTGAACCCTATAGAATTTTCGAATGGCGATATTACAAGAAACAATCGGTTATATATTTTAAACTTCAAAAATGCCAACTTCCATACAATCTTTCTTCCCCTATTAAAAGTCTAATTATATACCTAATTTTGTTATATAAGCAACATTTTTAGAAACACTTCTAAAATTCTATGCTTCTCGACTCTAGAGTCAACTGTTTTCCGCTATGCGTCAATCAGACAAACATATTACACAATTAAAATTCTCAACTTAAGCAGTTAATTATTACTGTAATTAGTAATTTTGTACGAGACATAATACTACATAATATTTTAATTTATAGAGCTACCAATCTCAAAAATACCACTAGTACGTACATTGCAAAATCTACGAAATAAAGCAAACCAAAAACTTAAAATAAGCATACCTCTTCATTCTCATTTGTATCTACATTAGTTACTATGGACGTGCTCGCCATAATAGGCTCAGGCTCCTGTGGTTGGATTATCGCTGAGCGCATGCGTATCTGTGATTTCTTGATTTTAGGCAGTTCTATCGGTGGACTTTGACGTATCTAGCGTGCGTTAGATGGAAATTGGATACAATTAGGGCATTTTTTTTTAATCATTCCAAGCGAATGAGTGAATGAATGAATGAATAAAAACAATTCAAAATAACGATTGTATGAAAAGAAGATCTACCTTTTTCCAAAACTCTACAATTTTCATATTTAGGCAAGTTGTGATTAATTTTATTTTGATGGATTTTATTTAATAATTGAAAAATCAGCCCTTAATTTTTGAATTAGCCATAAAATAGAGTGGATAAGCGTTTGTGTAAATTGGATGTAGATGGATAATGAATGCAAAAGTGTTATTTATTGTTTAAAACATCATGCATGATATGTTTAAAGCTTTAATTTAAGCTACATTTTAACTTAAATTATATATACCAATAAAATAATTGAGTTTGAATTGTTTGACAAAATAACAGAACACTATGCAGGCATTAAGCTAAACGCTTAAGCAAAGGCGTAAAATTAAAAAAAAGCTGTGATGACATAACTACAATAGATTATTTTAGAACATGGCCTGAATAAATTATGTATTGTAATTAAATTAAGTATATGTATTATGTACTATGTATTGTCTACATATAGACCTATGTATATGGCCTACTTTAAATGTTCTTTTTTTTTTAATTTACAAATAATTTATTTAATTTGATTGGAATTGTCAAACAAAAGCCGATTCAAATTACATTTCTTATAGAAATAAAAACGTAACATAATTATGTAATAATTACACTATGGGACTTAAACGCGTGAATTCGTTAGTGGCTGTATACCTTATTCCCGAAGTTTCGATTGGGTTGCACTAGCCAGCAATTAACGCGTTTGAGTGCCGTAGTGTAATTATTATATAATTATGGAATGCGAAAATTTAAAAAGTTATAACGTTTTATTTACTCACGCCATGTACGGATTTATGTATATAATAAAAAGCATTAATTAAACAACAAATTAGCATACTAAATTGCTTATAATAAGGTTCTGCCAACATAATAAATATTTGTAAATCCTTTAGTTTTTTAGCAATAATTAGTCATAAAAGTAAAAATCTTGTCTTGTTAAAGTTTTGTAATATAAATATATAATTTATAATAAAATCTCAGACTTAGGAATAATATAGGTACATAGATAGAGTGTCATAGAACTAAACATGAAGCCAATTTTAAAATAATACATAATATTTTAATTTATTAAAAAAAAATAAGAATAGAAAAGAATAAAATAAAAGACAAAGATAAAAATAAGAATTCCCTATTAAAGTTATGATGTTGATGTATTTAGTAAATAATATTTCTTGACGAGTAAGTAATAACCTTGACCCCTACATAAAAATTAAGACGTAAGCACTAAGCAGTTGTAGCTTTACACGATTAATCATTTAGAGTGACGTCATAAAGTTTTATTATATGTATTTCGGACATTGAAACACACTCTTGATTGTATAACTACGCTACAACATAAAAAAATACGAAAGAACAAGTAATTTTAGGACACAATTAAAAAAAATGATTATTTGTAAACCGATTTTTTCATATTTCATACATTGTACTATAAGAACAAAAATATCATTATGTCAAAAAGTGTTGGTAAGAAACAACATATTAAATGAAACTATCATTTAATATGTTTTTTAATTAAAATTCGGAAATTTTCGCGGATTTACTTTGATTCATGACGTTTCGAATGCTTTACACATTACAGCATTTATGGTCACGGAAGGTCTCTCCCTCGAGATGTCCAATATTCGCATAAATCTAATAAAGTATTAAAAGAAACTACTTCGTCAAACTATAATATGGTACATTACAAAGGTCTTCTAAAATTGAATATTGTGTGAATTTTATGTCAACAGTTATAATTTTATGACTACCAATTATAACATAACATTTATTAACTTTTTAACTTAAAAACATGATCATAAAAATTAACAAAAAGATTTTTTATACTCTAAAATATCGGCCAATGTAGCATCTCAGAGAATAAAAAAAGTAAATTAAATAATTAATTATATATATATACGGAGTCCGCCATAATTAATGTCAAAGTCAATAAAAACTTTTTAACAAAAAAATAAAAACCGACTTCAAACAAAAGCACTAAAAAGTGAAAAATAACTGATTGGTAGTTTTCATTTACTATACATACCTAATCAAATATTTTCGAAGTCGGTGTGCTTTGGCTAAGTAATTAAAGCCTACCTATTAAATACATACCTAATCAAATATTTTCGAAATCGGTGCCAGCCCATACAAAGCAAAGCACACCGACTTCGAAAATATTTGATTAGGTATGTATAGTAAATGAAAACTACCAATCAGTTATTTTTCACTTTTTAGTGCTTTTGTTTGAAGTCGGTTTTTATTTTTTTGTTAAAAAGTTTTTATTTTTCCCTTTTTAGTGTAGACAGTAGTAGCAAAGTAAGGATTCTAACGTGTTAGGCTTGTCAAATCAAACAAAATAAGCCCAAACTCAAAGTATCTACTATTAGCCGTTGAAGAGTTCCACCTATCCACCTTCTGGCCTTGCCATCAGATCAGGTCAACAACACCGAACCACTGTACTATCAACGAAAATAGAAATACTTGCAAAGTTTCAAGTCAATATGACAATTAGAAGTAGGTTAAATTCATTATTAGTTGTTTTTCCACCCTTAGGGGTGGTATTTTTTTTTGAAATTTAAATGGGACCAATCTGGAAGTATACCCTTTCAAACAAAACAAAAATTGTCCAAATCGGTTAATAAATGACGGAGTTCTGAGGTAACAAACATTAAAAAAAAAAAAAAAAACATACAGTCGAATTGAGAACCTCCTCCTTTTTGAAGTCGGTTGAAAACAGTAACGTGATAGTAAATCACTCTTTACTCTATGCTAATATTCTTGACTTTACCATACATATCTTTTACTTGGTTTAAAAAATAAGGTTAATTATAAAATTACATACGTAAATATGTACCAGTTAAATTAATTTCCATTTTTTTTTAATGAAATATGAATAATAAAAATTATATTATATTCTTTTGTATTTTTAAACGTCAGTTCTCTTTAATTAGCTCATTTATTTATTTTCTATATTATAATAAAATCAGTCAACTCTATATATTTATTAAAATTTATTTACTTATCGTTCAGTACACAAATTGTCGTTAATTAAAATATTATTTTAAATAATATTATTGTTTGGCTTCATTTTTATGACATAGTTTTATGTTATTCCTTAGTCAAGTGCAGCATATATACATACATACCTACTTAAATATTTTATATTTTTACTCTACCAGCAAAAAGATTTTCTTCATATACGATATTTCATTCATTGATTTGATAAGCAATGACAATTTAATATTAATATTAAACATTTACTATCTTTATTGCTTAGATAAAGACTCACCTTTATATTAAATTGTGCGACCACCGGTTTATGGTCACTGACCATGTAGTGAGCCATATGATTATATGATATGAGGTCGGCCCTCAGTGTGATATTTTCATAATTATTAGCTATCACTTTGTACAATACTCTGTCTGTCCACGATGGTTTCCGTCTAGAAATTAAATTATCTCATTTATGAAACAAATGACTTAATGGATATATACTTAGCGATGTGTTGAATTCATTCTGCGTATTTCAAATAAACAAAAGTGTTATTTAAAAAAAAACATTTTTACTTATTTTACAGTCACAATTAGGTAATATTTAAAAAAAACAATATCATTCTAAAATTAGTTAAGTTTGTAATTAAAATTGACGTTCAGGAAAAGATATTTTCAGATCGTTCTGATCAATCCCATAAAACTTCATTGTGTTTGATACATCTCTTATAGCAATTTACATAAATATTACTAAACAGGAATTAATAACAAAATTATTATTAACCATATATAAAGTAGAAACAAATCATAATACTTACTTTAGATCATAATCATCTGTGCCCATCAAAAACTTGTATGTGGGTGGAAATCTTATTTCTGGCTCCATAAATTCTGAGAACGCTTCCCCACTGTCCATCACAGCTAATAACTGGTCATGTTTCAGAAGAGCTGTATATTTGTCTTTTTCCACTTTCTGTAAAGTCGCTACAATTTCTTCTGAGGTAGGACTGCTACCCGCCGGGTGGTCGGTTCGAAAATTGAGATCACCGATCCAGAATACGTAGCTGGAAATAAAAGTGTTGGGTACAATTTAAAAATTTGTCGTCTATAAATTAAAGATGCTTAATGTATTCAGCCTTTTTTTAACGGCCCACTGTTGGGAGGCCCGTGTCCAACAGTGGGTTCAGTACGAAAGGGATCAGACCACTACGCTGGCCAAGTGCGGGTTGGCGGACTTCATATATCTTTCGAAAACTTGCTAGGTTCTCTCAGATACTTAGGTTTCCTCACCATGTTTTCCTTTACCGTAAGACAAATTGTAATCATGTTGGAAATTACTCTCAGGCACATGAAAATATCATAGGTGCGATATCCGGTATTTGAACCAGGGTCACTCGGATTCCCAAGCCAGCTCGTTACCACTGGGCTACCACTGCCTGCTTAATGTATACAAGAAGAGTTTTGGACGGACGTATTGTAGGTAAAATATTATGATCACGTTAGCTAGCATTATGAGAAAATAAACTATTTTATAGATAAATTATTACAGAAAAGTACTAATCCTAGATCTAGTTAATAAAAGTTCTTGGATGGGACCTATAATAATTATTGAGAAGGTTATAGGTACGAGCATTGTACATAGTCCAGTAGAATAAATATAAAATACGTTTATTACGATAATATAGGCTATTAAAGTTCCATCTCTCATACGTATGTAGTCGTGTAATATGAACATTATGGAAATTCTTCAAACTATCTTTAGTACGGCCATGTACTGTTGGATGGGTCAATAATTTTAAGCCCTAAAACAAACTATGAACGGTAGATTCAAATATGTTCATCTTTTCTAATAATGGCAACCACATTTACAAAGCTTTATATAATTAGTAAAACTCTTAAATAAATTATTGTAAAAAAAATACGAGAACAACACTTAAACAACAAACTTGTGACGTTGTTTTATAATGACGTTCTTCATTACATATTCGTACAGTTATTTTATACCCATTAACGATTAATCTATATATTTCTTTAAAATATATATTTTTTTAAATACAGGTTTTTGTTTTGTGGTTGAAGGTTTAATACTAATCAGACTAGTCTTTTTTATTTATTAACTCGAATCGGTACAGTCTAAAAAAAAATTTACCGCTATCTATATGGTCTTGGAGCGGAGGTAAATATTATGAGTGCGATGAGACTCGAGTATCCGTCAACTAAATTTCAAGACGCCAATAGGTTATCACAACCCTTATTACTATTTTAAGTTCTTTATATGTTATATTACATTATATGTTTTTATTATGTTTATCATATTATATGTTGTTATATTAAATTATCTTTTTTTCTATCAGTTTGTTTTTTACGCTTTCAATACGACGGAAACTATTTATTTTGGTGACCAGCAAAGGGTCCATCGTACATATATTTTTAAATCAATACTATTTATATACCCCTATACCACTTAAAACACTAATAATAATAAAACCTGCTATCTGTACCCAGAAAGAGAATTAAGACTAAAAAATATTTTAATAACGATAATAAATAAATAGATAGATAGATAATAATAAACAAAAACGAAATAATGTAGTAGTCAAACTAATGATGTTCATAAAAATATATTATGGAAAATTATAGAGTGCATATAACAACACAAAAATGATCTTTTGTTTACACAAACAATACATGAAAAGCCAATCGATGACTACTCATTTCATATTTTCAGTTTTCCTGTATTTATATTGCATTTTAATAGAGAAACATTTGCTATTATTCCCGTTATATAGTAGATTATTTATAAGGCTACATATTTTCGTAATTATTTATAATTATACACTAATTCTTGTAGTTCAGTGGTTAGCGTTCATTGTATTTAATGCTTTTACGATATAGGTACTAAGTACTAACTCTAAGGCCAAACAACGTCTATATGTCCTTCTTGAACAAAACTTTAATTTAGTTAAGTTAAAAATTTGCATCAACAGTGTGGAAGGAAAATGACATCTAAATGGGGTTAACATACATTTATAATTCTATAGAAAATACTCAAAAACAGCTGAATCATGCTTGGGATTTCACACAACTATTCGTCAGAATTAAAAAGATTTAAAACTAAGTCAAGATCGTCGTGAACTGTAACAGAACATTCAACACAATGACATCTAATTTTTAATCCTTGAATGTTTTTATTTACATTGCGCGTGATTGAAGACTTAGAAATGTACACACTATACATATTAACTTCATGGTCGCTTACTCATAGATTCAAGGATACTAAACTTTAGATATCAACTGATACTGAAAGATAAATGCCCCTTCCACTTATATCGTAAATATAAAGTATGTACACAAGTATTACTATCGCAATATACTTTATGTAAGTTTTTAAAGTATTTATTTTAAAATCCGTTATGCTCTAAGAACGAAGTTATGTAATGATGAACATTTTTGTTGAAAGTAAATTATATCATAATATGTAGAACTATCTATGATTTTTATGAACAAACCAACCGTTTAAAGAACATATTGTGGGCATAAAGGTGTGCCTGAGCTATCAATCTATAGAAAATTATCTGGCTTTTATGTTTTTGTCAACTAAATGTAAACCGATACATCCAATAGAATCATAAATATATAGAGTAGTTTACGATATCTACTTCAAGTGTTCTATGAAAAATGTTATCTTATTTAGATTATTTACATATACCAGCAATATTGCTGCGGCTTTTTTGATGCGAACAAGGTTTTGCGCTTTGTGCGAATGGGAAGTATACTAGGTATGGAACGAAATGTATATATTAAGTACTAACGAGTAGTACAGTGCAGTAGTGCCTAACAGAAACCTATGTATTGATCCAGTTCATATACTATCTATGTACAAAAATTTCATCCAAATCTGTCCAGCCGTTTTAACGGGACGAAGTAATAAACATAAAAACTTTCGCATTATAATAGTACTCTAGATTACTCTACATTTATTTTTATAACGACATAGAAAGTGTATACTCACTCATGATAAAGTATATTGGAGGTCTCGCCGATATGATACGAGTGGTCCTTAATTATTGTGTTGTAGTCGTTGATGCGATCCGCGAGTAAATGCTCATGGGCGGTCAAATGACAGTTCACAAGGCACACCGAACAACCGTAAATGTTGAATCTGACGCTCACAGCTCCTTTGTTACCCTACAAAAATAACTTCATTTTAATTTTAAAGTGCAAGTTCGATTCCCATTCCACTAACATTCGTAGTTTCTGGGGGATTGTTTCCAAAGATTCGGATATTCTATACGTCCGATTCGACCTTAACCTTTTCTATTTAAATAGCTTCACGCTCTTTACGGTAAAAAGAAATTATCGTATTAACATATGGCCGAGAATAGTTCATGTTCGTAAATACAAAATACTTTAAGCCGCTATTTATTAACCAGATTAAATAAATATCTACTTAGTCAAACAACAAATGACCTATGTGAAGATCTAAGTCGGGGTCTTTGATGCTTCAAAGCCAGTAGCTGGAAGCATGTCACTATGTTCTAATGACAAAGTGGCATGTTTTACGATCATTTTTACATAATAAATACAATGTGTTAATTGCAGATTGTTTATTTCGTTGTTTCTATCACTTCATCAAATAAATCGACTTTCGCTTCAGGTTAATCGAAATAGAATAGCAGGTTTCAGTAAGATACTTTTAGTATAAGTAAATACCTACTGATTTAATTTTTCCCTACCTATTAAGTAGGTACTTTTCAGTGTGAATAAAATTTTAATATATTTTTAATTAAAAGAAAACACCATGATTTTAAAATTATTCTCGTGATAATCTATAAGATCTGTAAAGAAAAAGTGTTGTTTGTTGTTAAGAGTATTTATAACTTGAAAACGTCTGGATCGATTTAGCCAATTTTGTTATTCAAAATGTTCGTAATAGTTCAAAAGAGGTTTTTAGTAAGTGTAAGTCCTTTTTCCTATATCATTTTTGTATGACCTCAAATATCACATAACTCTATTAAAACTGGGGCAAGACGACTACCAAGTACACTAGTTAGTACCTACTAAATGCAAGTAGATATTTTGTCAACTAAACCTTTACCTACAACTCTTTACTTGTTGGTAAAGATAGGCAAGACAAAATATAGAAAAATAGTATAATAATAATAATAATAATTAATCACTATAGCCATCTACGATCTAACGTTAAAATATAAATTTACATAAAAGTTTTATAGGTAAAAACAATATTAGCATGGTAATGATAATAAGTAATATTTTTATACGTAAAATAGAAACACTACGTCATTATAATCTTGTAAACTTACGAAACATGTTCGTTATGTAATGTACTTTTGTACATATAGCACTTGCAAAATATTTGCTTTCCATTCGTAAAAGAACTTGTTCCTTCAAGTTTTTGGTGTCTTTAAATGGTTCACGTAAAACATAATATTAATATTAAGGTATATATTATTTCAAAATCACATAAAAAATACTTAGGGGAGACCGAGGAGGGTTGTGACAATTTTGACTTCAACTAAGATATCTTAATAAGGAAACATTTCATATAATATAGGAATTTTATAATTCAATGTAGCCCAATTCATACTCTTTAAGAAACAATCATCAAACGCCATGAAAATATTAAGGTTTCTCAAAAAAAACTGACAAAAATAGGAACCACTCCCCGTGTCACAACTCTCCTAATACCGAGGTAAGTTGTGACACCTATGTATTTTGACAATTTGGTGAATAAATAATAGCGTTGTTTATTTATGTTAATTAAATTACACATTTGTTTTCCAAGAAGTATTTTAATACTTTAACATGTCTACACAAACAAAAATAACATGTTACGTCGACGTAGAAAATATCCATATCTTAAATAATAATGTATGGCATTTTTCCGATATCAATTAAATTAAAATTAGTCTACAAATCAAAATCTAATCTGGCATACAATATTTTGGAGTAGAAGAACAGATGTATCGAAGTTCGACCCGAAAGCTAGTCTCGCCAGTCTTGGTATTCGACGCATCACTTCTCTTTTGTTTTACTATTCGCATACGACTCAACGCAATACAAGCAAATACAATTATTTTACAATTTTTATTTAACTGTATTTTCGTCGTCCTTTCCCTTTTCGTCATCAACTTTCCTTTTCCTATTAATCTTCTTTTTTGTTTTTTAAGGGTTTTCCTCGCTTATAACACCTTTTCATCTTGCCTTTTCATGCCTTTTTTACCTTTTACTGGCTTCTATGGCAGCAATTTCATTTTTGGTAGGTGTGTCAGTAAGCACAGTACACTTGGTGTTGCGTCTATTCGCAACATTCGGTTTCTTTTTCTTGGTGGAGTTTGGCAACGACCTAAATGTCTCTGGCGAGAAAACAATCCACGTAGTGGCAAGAGGATTACGGACTGTAGACGAACTCTTTGGCGTTATTGTTCAGAAAAAATGGACTGTTAGATGTCATATTCTGTTAATATTGAACCGGCCCGGGCCATCACGAATAATTGTCTTTTATGTTGCAAGAACATGTAGTTGAGATTATAAGAGTGACTTCTTTAAAGGCCATTTCATAACCCTTACGACATTAGCCATATAGTTTATTTGGCATTCTGCAACCCAAGATTAGCAATTCAGCATGCAACATCACACAGAAATATAAACAAAAAAAAGGAGAGTTGTGACAAACAACTCACCCAGCTGCAAAAAATCGTGAACCGGTCGGAATAATAATTCATAATGTCTAAACAAGATACCAACACAAAAAAAAACAATACCATGTAACTAGAGTAGAAAACCAAAGTATATGAGAAAAATAACATTATAATGTAAACATAATACGTGGAGATATATGTATATATACAATAAAAATTTTGCAGAAAAACTTTTTGTAAATTTTTTTAAGCATATGTTGTATACTCACAATCGCTTCACATGCAACATTGGCGCGTACTGCATCGAATAACACATTTTAACACCAACTATTGCACGCTATTGCTACCCGCTAATGGACATAGGTCCCGAGAAATCGACTATGTCACAACTCTCCTCTGCCACAACACTCCTCGTTCTCTCCTATTCCTTGCTACAAGTGGATTTTTCTTTTGAAATTTAGATTCGACCACTTTTGAGAATAATCATAAATGGCGAAGATATCGCAGTAGCATACACAATAAAATTAAGTATAAGCGAATAGAGTCATCCATTTTCAAATCGGATAAATAGTAATTATATACCTTTTTAAAGTCTGCCAAAAACCAGGTATTAAGTTTAAGACTAATTATATTTTATAGCAAAAAATATTTCTTTTGCTGTTTAGACGAGGTTAACTTTTAGAAGAATTAAGATCGCAACTAGTACAAATTTTTCCAGATAAAACTCACAAACACTCAGAAAAGGTGCCATGATATGCACACAGAGCCTATAGAAATAGTATTGTTTATTTGTAAATTAATGGTGATGTTTCTGAGTATAGATTTACATATAAAAATATTCTTCTTGTTTGTTCACTTTACCTAATCAAAATAATATTAAAATACTTCAAACTTCAAAGTATCCATATTTAAACTAGGAGAATTATAGTTGATTTACAAATGTTTGCAAATCAAAATCACATAAACTGATTAAAGTTCATATCACTCTTTAACGATTTTACTTATGTATCTCATGATTACACATTATTTTATCAATAAAATTTTACAGAAGCTCTGATTATCACTGATTAAACTAAAAATGTCAGTGCATTCATTTATTCATAGCATTCATCTAATAATGGATTTAATTGAAAGCTATTAATTATAGACTTTTTTTCAAATAAAGCTAGGCTATATACCATAGGTTAATAAAGCTTTTTTTAATTTTTCATAATCATTGGAATAAAGCTCAAAAAAAACTTTTGAATCCTATGTAATACCAAAAAACCTGGACCAATTTCTATTTCGTTAGTGCACTGTTATTAGTGAAGAATAAAACTAAGCATTTTCATTCCAACAAGGTAAATATATCAGCTATTTGCATCACACCCCTACAAAGATGCTATCATTATCATTTAAATGACTGTTTTCTGAAAATATGTGATGTAGGGAATTTAAAAAAGCTATTCTAAATCTGATTATTCAAAACTCACTTTCACGAAGTCATCAGACAGTTCACTTTCTAATGAAACCTAGATTATCTAAGTGAGAATATAAAATAAACCTATTCTTTAAAAAAAAGTTAATAAGTGACCATATAAAATGTAATTTTTATTAAAAGTGGAGTTATAATAATATAACAATATAAATAAATGCTAAAAATAACTTACCCACAAACCACCTAGCCCAGTTTTTGTATACTGTGCCTCTATATCTCTAAGGTGTGTAATATGTTTCATTTGAGTATAGACAAGAAGAATGATGCCTTGTAATCTTATACTCTTGGCGACAATGAATCCCTGCCTACACAGAATTTTATTGAACATGGAAGTCCATTGGTCAGTAAATAAACTGTCCATTAGCATGTTTTGAGGTTGTGATTTAACTTCTTGAAGCCTAAAATAAATTTATAATGCTTTAATATTAATCAATACTTGAATCAAGCCACTAATTAAGTTTTAATTGATTATATATCATATAGCAAATTTTGAATAAATAAAATTATTTTTTAATAAAAATCAAAGTCATACATTGATGTAAATACACACTAAGCACACTATATATCATGTATAATATATACATACTTCTATAATGTACAGAGGTAATATTTAACATGAATACCTACATATGACATTAATTATTTTTTATGAAAAAATCATAAAATATTTAATTTAAATAATTCCACTTTTTAAAATTATAAACAAATGAATTATAAATTGTTATCAATACATATTAATACTCACCCAATAACATAAAAATCAGGTAAGGGTTTATTTTTGTTAAACTGAGATGGAAAATCCAGTAATGAGTTTAGGTCTTGACCTGGAGACCTAGTTGCAACATTCCAAGTCACGAAATAAAATCTAAAAAATATGATAATATGTACATGTTCATTTATTTCATTAAAGAGAATTAAACTCCACATTTATAAAGTTGACTATAAATTATAATTATCAATTATTTTGTATACAAATGTTTACCTACCTCAAAGTATCCATGATTTTATTAGCACTTACGCAGTCATTAAATTGAGTATTAATAGAATGGTAATTCTAAATATTTCAATATAATATTGATTTTACACAAAACTCAAGGTAAGAGATAAACAAGATAACAATCATTTAAACACATTCACCATCGTCACTATAAAAAGTAGACTGTAGATTGTAGTGTTCAATGTAGAACTCTGAAGTCTGAACTATCAAAGTCTACTGATTTAAATGTCAATTGTCAAATAACATTAGTGATGTACAGTGAAGACTTTTATAAGTTTTCGAACAATTGGAAAATTTAAAATATTTACTATAAACACTCAATTCGTCTCATTTTTTCTTATCTTTTATATATAAAAAACATATCAAAAATAAAAACTTTTTAACAAAAAAATAAAAACCGACTTCAAACAAAAGCACTAAAAAGTAAAAAATAACTGATTGGTAGTTTTCATTTACTATACATACCTAATCAAATATTTTCGAAGTCGGTGTGCTTTGCTTTGTATGGGCTGGCACCGATTTTGAAAATATTTGATTAAGTATGTATTTAATAGGTAGGCTTTAAATACTTAGCCAAAGCACACCGACTTCGAAAATATTTGATTTGGTATGTATAGTAAATGAAAACTACCAATCAGTTATTTTTTACTTTTTAGTGCTTTTGTTTGAAGTCGGTTTTTATTTTTTTTGTTAAAAAGTTTTTATTTTTCCCTTTTTAGTGTAGACAGTAGTAGCAAAGTAAGGATTCTAACGTGTTAGGCTTGTCAAATCAAACAAAATAAGCCCGAACTCAAAGTATCTACTATTAGCCGTTGAAGAGTTCTACCTATCCACCTTCTGGCCTTGCCATTATATCAGGTCAACAACACCGAACCACTGTACTATCAACGGAAATAGAAATACTTGCAAAGTTTCAAGTCAATATGACAATTAGAAGTAGGTTAAATTCATCATTAGTTGTTTTTCCACCCTTAGGGGAGGTATTTTTTTATAAATTTAAATGGGACCAATCTGGAAGTATACCCTTTCAAACAAAACAAAAATTGTCCAAATCGGTTAATAAATGACGAAGTTCTGAAGTACGAATTGAGAACCTCCTCCTTTTTGAAGTCGGTTGAAAAGTAAATGTAAGTAGGCTTGTCCTGTCTCACTCTTCGAAGCAGAAGAAAAGGTTTCAATCTTCGATTCTAAACTTGGCATCATTGGCATCGTATACACTGCAGCGTCTGAAAGTATCGACAATCGACTTAGCACCGTGTTAAAATTTCCAGAACAGACCAGGTTTCACTAGAAAATAGTGTGCTTAGTGTGTATTTACATTTTTCTCTTAGTTCGAAAGGACTAGGCATAAACGCTGATTTTACACTTCTTTCTTTTGTATAATATAATACACTATATGGATATGGTCTAGGTATATGTTTCAAAAACTAGCCTGTTTTGGGAGTTGAAAATTATCGAGTTTACGCGTGAGACAATTCATGAAACTTGTTCTACATGGCATAAGGCCTGTACAAAAATAACAAGTAATTAAATATTTGCTGAAGTTCTTTGTGCGTAAGACCTTCGACCTTCGCCTGCCTTTAGAAGCGATCGCAATTCTTTACTCTCCGGAAGCTTTTATATTTTTAGGATGCATAAAGGCCATCACAATTACTTCCAGGTTATTTTCCGGCACATTTGCTTTTAAACATAGGTCATTGTAAAGTCTAAGTACAGATGTGTAAGTACAAATTTAAGGTCATAATATATTAAATATCTCTTAAATTATACAGGGTCATTTTTAATTTACTGAAAACCTTTTGGGAATATACTATTTACATCATAACAACAACATCTGTAACAAGAAAAAAATATATTTCTTAAATTTTTATTTCATACAAAAATAAAAAAAATTTTTTTTCACCTTCTAAACTATAAAGTCCTAGCATCTGGCAAAGTTTAAATGAGTTAGCGTGGCTTCCTACACCTCTCCACTGGTCACGCACTTTTACTAATGCTGAACTATTACCGTTGAGAAGGTGCAATAAAAATATTTTTATTTTTGTTAAATTTAAGATATATGATTTTTTTCTTACAGATGTTGTTGTTATGTTGTAAATAGTGTATTCCCAAAAGGTTTTCAGTAAATTAAAAATGACCTGTATAAATAAAAATAATTGATGTAACGTTAATCGATTTTTAAGTAACTCACTAATCTCAGTGACATACTTTTGCACTCGTAATATATTATTTTAATATATATAACATTAATATATATATATATATATATATATATATATATATATATATTTAATGTTATATGTAAATACATAAAGTAAAAGTATCGTGAAATAGTAAACTAAGATTAAACAGTATTTCTAAAATGATTAAAACTTATACATATAATAAAACAATATGAAAATTTAGTTTAACCACAGATAAAAATTGACAAGATTTTGGCGGGAACAGCTAGCACTTAATTTGTCAAGTGTCAAATGAACAAATAACAAACGTCAAATAAACATTGGCGGCGTACGCTTGGCTCAAGTCTGTTGTTGAAATATTTTAGCAAAATTAGTAAGTACTATTTTGTTTTACTATCTATCGTGTAGAAACTATGTTTATAGACCTTGATTATAAAGCAATGAGGTTATTTCACCAATAACTTTTAAAGTTCTTCATATTCACCGAATTTATAAAACGAATGATTTACAGGTTATTGATTTTATTTTGCATTTTACTATCAATTTTTTTATATAACTTATTACAGAAAATGCCCCGTACTACCAGAAAATCTCTTAAAACTTTACAACATACAGCAACGGATACAGAAAATTTAGTGGGTAGACCTTCAAAAAGTTTAAAACATCAACTTATCCAAGAACCTGCAGTGTAAGTATTGTATAAATAATTAAGCTACACTCGAGGCGTATTTTAATAATATTTTATAATTTTAGCCATGTTGAAGTAAAAAGGAAAAACTTATCTACTAAAGAAATTCAAGTGAATCTCGAGAATAAAATAAGTGCTGACGATTTGACGAATCCTGAAGGGGCTTCTGAAAGATATTGGCAAATTTTAGCAGAGAAAAGACAGTAAGTAAACCTTTTGTATGATGTAAAGTGAGTTGGTTATCTTTTAATGTACACTGTGGCATAAATGAGAACATGATACTGAAGTATATATGAACAGCAGATATTTTTTGGTAAACAACATGAATGAGTCCATAATACAATAATATTTTTTAGAGTTGCCCTACAAGAAGCTCTTGAGGAGAATGAAAAATTACGAAAAGTCATTGAAGATTTAAAAGAAGAAAACTCACAGTTTAAACAAATGTTGGATGAAGCTAATAGTTTTGTAGAAGTTATTAAGGTAAAGGTCTTTTTTAAAGTGTGGATGATTGTACTTTTCTTTCAAAAATAACTTTAATTGTAAAATATTTTTTGTCAATTTAGATAGTACACTTTTACTATGTATTGTGTGTAATAACTTCAATCCTATGTAATGTGTTAAAAAGGTATTCTATCTTATTTTAGGAGGAGCTCGCAAATAGCAGCAAAGACGACACAGGAATTGATGTGAATGATGTGAGCACTGCAGATGAAGCTCATGACGATGATAATAATACAGATTCATCCAAAAATTAGAAATAAGTATTTTTTTCGTTCTTTTTGCACTTAGGTTAGATCTATACTGTTTCTATAAATCTTTTCTTATTTGAAACATGTGTTTTCTTTAAGTTAATAGTATTATTATTTCTTATATATTTTGACAAATAGCTTTTATTTATACTTTTCAACAGACATCTTCAAAAACGAGGAGGTTCTCAATTCATCGGAATCTTTTTTTTCTTACTAAAATAAAAGTACAAAAGCCCTAAAAGATTACTTGTATTTTTGGAATGCATATTGTTAACATATCGGAAGTTTCTCATATTATGGACTGCCTACTAAAGATTATATTTCATATAATATATGCACTAAACTAAAAAATAGTATAAGTGATGCTAGGTTATATTTTAATAAAGGTTTTAATAAAATAATGTGAGTTTGATTATACTTATATTTTTGATTTTAACTGCCAAGAGACAAACAGGTACACTTGACTTTAGAATACATAAAAAATCATTGCTAAAATAGTACAAATCAGTAAATTTGAGGGAAAATACTGACAACAATTCTATTAATCATAAAGATTTTTTCAAAAATTCTTTAAAGAAATCATCAAAGTTAGATTCATATGTCCATGGCAATAAATCAGGATACATTGTGATCTCCCGGAGTATGTCCACATTCGAGTTCAATGGCAGCACACTTCTAACTTTTTCATTGAGACAGCCTGTTGCATGAATATAATGGTTTATAACTAAATTATATATAAAATTCACATATTTATAATCCAAATTGTCATTTGTACTTGGTACTTGTGGTGAAGGATTCTTTATACTATGTAAGTACCCTGTAGTTATAATTGGTACTATGAAATCTGCCTGTAACAAAAGATATATATTTTTATAGTTTTTTTTAGGTTTCTAATAATATTAAGTCAACAACTTCATATCGACAGGTGAAAGGCTATTTGGTTTAAGTGACATTTTCTTAACTTTACAGGAGAGCCAATTTAATGATTCATTAAATTGGCTTTCTTGTAAAGTTAAGCAGTCGCTTAAACCAAATAGCCTTTCACCTGTTGATATATAAAAAAAGAACTTCATGGTCACATTTTTTTTATACATACCTTTTCAAAGTACTCCCTAATAAACTTCTCTGGGTTCTGATATACCTCTTCTCTTCTACCACTAAGTGTAAGAACTTCTACTGGTTCTTCCCAGTTGTTTACATAATGTTGGATATTTATTGCAGTATCAATACCATCCTCTGTGTATGTCAAGAAAAGTATTGGATGCTCATTTTCTTTTTTATCACTTATAGTCTTTATTGGTGGCCTTAATGATGGATTTTGCCTTTGATCCCTGTCTTTGATAACATAATTTTTATTCAAAGCTGGGGGTAAATCAATCTTTAAGTTCTTTGTGAATGTTACTATTTCTCGTGTGCCTGTACTTTTACTTGCACTGTGATAACCACTATCATCTTTATTAAAACATTGAGCTAAATTACAAAAAGGTTCTTCAATAGCTTTTAGAATATCATATCTTTTCATTTCTATAAAAGCATCTACAATCTTATCTAATGTGGCAGTTTCATTTTGCATAAAAACTTTTAAAATAATGTCAGCTGGATCTTCTTTCACTGAATTAGTAATGTACTGGAAGAATTAAATATAGATTAATTATAGCTTATATTTACAGAAATTGATTGAGCTTTGATAGTTTTATAAATTGAAAACTATATAATTGTTTTAATATTTCTTCTTTAACAATTGTACTTATAAAAAAAACTTACATTTAAATCGTCTTGTGATATTTCTAAAGCATAGCCAAGATCTTTCCATGTATTAGGTGAACCGCCGACTTTCTTGACTAACGTTTTCCATGCTTCGTAGCAGGTAGCACCTGTTTTCGTCTTAGCATTTCTATAATATAATAAACTCGTATGAAGGTAGTTTACTTTCGCGCTAAGGGTGTTCAGTTGGGAAATTTCTTTAGCTCTTTCTTCTTGTAGTGCTTCTTCTAAGGCTAATGTGTCAATACTTAAGGTATCTGCATCTTCGTAATCTGGTAATAAGTCCCTGTAATAGAATAATGTACATACAATTTAGTTTGAAGCTTAAAAGGTTTTCTTTTCTACAACCAAAGGCAATTTTACGTACATTTTACTATAGTAACTATATGTCTCATTTCATATTACAACATTTTTAGCTAATTAATTAATTAAAATCATAATTGGAAAGCTATAAGGAAAACTATAAATATATACAAAATAACACGGAACAATATTTAAGTTGAAAATTGACATTGTCATTGTGGCTGATGACTTTGATAGCTCATTACATGTGAATTTTGTTTATGTCGACAGTCGTACATTATCTGTAGTGGTGCTGATCATAGTGACATAGACGAATAATAAACACTGTTTTCCTAAAGCGCATTATGCGGCATAATGCTCAACTTTGATTTTTCAACTACAGCAACCGCTCCGCACAATTGAGCACTTTGAAAAGAACTCAATAGCAGAAAATATTGGAAGGGTTGCTCGTAATTTTCGCGTTGTTCGTGTTTATTACTTAAACTATTCATTCTAGTCAGTATTTTTCAAAGTTCTTGATTGTGCGGAACGTTGCTGCAGTTGAAAATTTCGAAGTTGAGCATTATGCCGCTTAATGCGCTTTAGTGCTATAATTGGAAAACGAAAAGAGTGCTGATTATCCATGGTGCTAATCAAGTTTGTTTAAGTAATTTGTGCTTACCGTGACACGTTTTGGGTATCATTAAAAGTGAATTTCTTAAACGTGGAGTGATCACTGATATACATTTGTTTTGTTCACATTCTTTTTCTCATTTTTATTTTTATATAATAAAACACTTCCACTCCCACCCACTCGCCGTATCACATAACGTGCATTCTAAATAATTTGCACAGGTCATAAGACTTACAATCACACATATCAATATATATAAAACTGTGAGCATTTAGCAGTTAGTATCTCAAGAAAAGTAATTGATTAAGTTTAGGAGTTCAATTCAATTCTATTGAATTTGAAGTCAAGCCGAAAAAATATAGTTTGAAAAATAGTAAGAATACCTAGTAACCTATACTAAAACGATCTTTTTGAAATAGTTTAGCGCGTTAGGGGAAAAAATATTATGAGAGTGATTTTTTTAAGATGCGACAGATTTAGATTACAGTATGAAGTTAATCGTTATTATAACTCGCGTCATCTAAAAAGAACGCTGGAAGAAAGTGGAGAGGGTATGTTTGCGCATGGGTATACTCGCGCACAAAAGTACTTAGCCTATTATTTTATTTTTCATAGCATTTCGCTCGCGGCTTCATATATTAGTTACTGGTAGGGTAGTATATTGAAAAATATATTAGATAGAATATCATTAAATAGAATTCTATTCATTATTAAAATATGTTTGATTCAGTGTAGAATGTTTAATCTACTTACAAAAAATTAAATGAATACGTTTAATACATTTTTTTTATTATTAACTGCATTATTATCAGACTCTCTCTTTGTAAAACAATATACGTCAAAAATAATTTTTCTCTTTTCTATATATAAAACCATTTCGTAATTAAAAACTTTTGTGTGCGCGATGGTATTTCGAACTGACGAACCAATAGCGCGCCGGCAAGCATGCGGCGCGCGCCCCGCGGCCCCGCCGCCCCGAGCTGCCCCGCGCCCCGCTTCTTACCACCAATTTGGCCGATAAATCGCTTCTGCGCAGCTTGACAGCCAGCGTTCTTTTTAGATGACGCGAGTTAAAGTTATACGCTACAGTTTGAAGTTAGTCGTTAAATCTCACTTTACTCTTTGGTCTTTAGTATAGCGTTAATCGAGATATCTATATACACAACACATTAATATATATATATATATATATATATATATATATATATATATATATATATATATATATAAATATTATATATTTTAACGATAAAAATAAAAATGATTACAAGCTTTTATTTAGTTTCACCTGTCCCGTTGTCGGCCTGTAATGAAATATTGCAAGTTAAATTTTGACCGACTTCTCAGTGTCCGATTGCACTGAAATTTGGCGCACACGTTTAGTTCTCTTGACTCCACGATTATCTAAATGCCGTCATTTTTAATCCAATATGGCGTTATAAAATGGAGATTTATCATTTCCATAGTGACCCTTATGTTAAGGGCTTGATGAACGAAACATATTAAGTGAAATAAGCAAACTGACATCATTGTAAATCCAGTATAGCGGACTGTTTTTGAAGTTATACTTCTTTTGGCACGTTTGGAAAAAAATATGAGAATAAAATTTTTACGATGCACGCGCACACCCACAGCCAAAAAGCAACATGATGAAGTTTGCTGATAACTGTCACTCCAGTTACCGTGAAAACCCCTAACTATATTGGAAGTAGTTTCTCAAATATTTATAAATCTATAACTCGTGTTTTATATCAGTGTAGATAAAAAATATATATTTATTTTTAATAATTTATTATTCCTTTTACAAACAGATAGTTGTGACATACGGGATGAATCTTCAGCTATTTTTGTTCTGTTACGCCTTCTTACGTGCGTACATAAATACATACACACTTTTTTATTTACTTTTTATTTAGTTATCATACCTAATCAAATATTTTTTAGTATGTACAACAAATTATATTTATATAGGATATTTATCAAATGTATTCTATACAAAGTTCTTAAAAAACAAAACAAATGCATCTAAGGCAATAAACTGTAGATTAAAATATAGTAAAAAAAAAACATAAAAACACGTACAAGAGACTGGAGACCACAGATTACAGAAAAGGAACAACAAGAGTACCTACAGACTTAAATTTTGGCGCGACATAGTCACTTCTAGTCATTAGCGAAAATTGTTTACCATCATATACTATATTATTACTCATGTAATAAAGTTCATTTGAACTACAATATGACTGATAATAATCAGTAAGTAATTTATAATGATTAAAAAATAATATTTTTAATTTTATTATTAAGTAGGTACGATTTTTTAATAATATAAAAGTAGATAACAATTTATCCACTGTTCAATTGTTTAATGAATTATTTCCAATAGCCAAAGCCAGGATGAAATATATGATTCTCAACCTATTTCATTGCCATCTTCAAACAATTCTGACATTGAACAAATAACTTCGCTTGACCAAAAACGGCCACCAAAATTTACAGGCCAAAAGGGAAATTTTCGAAGTATTGATGAAATAGGTAAACATCATTGAGTATCTATCATGTTTTTGAAATCATCAATCATATAATATATTATAAAAATTATTTCAGATCCTAAATATCGACATGTATTCACGTATCCATATTTTAATTTGGTCCAATCACATGTTATTGAGGATGCATTATATTCCGGTAAGGTGTAAATTCAATTATATTATACTAATATTTTTAGATAGTGTACATTATTAACTTACTATAAATTTTATAATAATTACTTTATGGCTCGAATAGGTAAATAAAGTTCTAAAATTAAGTTCAAAGAATATTATTTGATTGGTCGTTACTCGTTACTATGTTTTGTAATGACTAAGTAGATGTAGTAACATTTACGATTACTTATTAGTTATTGGTTCAATTTTTGATATTTTAATTTTTATGCGTATTTATCTTTAACTTTTTGTTATTAAGATTGTATCTCATTATTCTATATATGGTATTTTATTCGATTTTCAATATCTACGAACTTTAATATCTCAGATATAGAGTCAGTCAAAGGAAATTTAAATATTGTTTAGCAAACATCAAACAGTACAATATCACGTTTGTTAAACAAATTTAAATCAATTAAGTATTTGATGCAAGTGACTTTAAAAAAAAAACAGATAGACAAATCGTTTCTAACAATAGATAAATGAGGCTATTGATGACAGAAAAAAATATAGTAATATAATATTATTTATATTATATTTGCTAATGATTTTTGAAAGATGAATGATCTTTAACGACGCAATATGGCGTAACATATAATATTTTATTTTAATTATAATTAGATATAAGCTTCCGAATGTTTCTTTTCCTGAAGAAATAGGCGAGATAGCGCCGAGGCAATGGTATTAATAACATCTAAATTAAAATACCATATCGGACCTCAACTACTTATATGTTTTTAAGCGCTTCGTCTATCTTAAGTTTTGTAAATATATCTTGTAATTTGAGGTAAGTTTTTTTTATTTTTGGAATAGATAAATCTATGGTGGTATGTGCACCGACTGGTTCTGGCAAAACGGTTATATTTGAAATGGCCATAGTGCAGTTACTTATGGAACTTGAAGACAAAAAATATTCGGAAGATTTTAAAATTATTTATAGTTAGTATAAATTATATTTATTAAGTTTTTAACATTGTCTTGTTCTCATGAAAGTGACTCGAGATTATTAATTTTATGTACACAATTTTTTTGCCACTGCTTCGCTCATATAGCTTAACACGGTCCTCAGTAAATAAGCTATAAAATGTAAGGAATTTTCCAAATCCATTCAAGTTCCTAATATAAATAAAAAATAAAAGAAACCGACATGATAGTTATATTATTATGTAGGTACCTACTTAATATTAACTATATTATTTAGACGTACAAACATGTAATACGTATTATTTTATACATAATTTTAGTGGCCCCAGTAAAAGCTCTATGTACGGAAAGATTAACTGAATGGTACCCAAAGTTTACTAGGCTTGGTCATTTATGTATAGAAGTAACTGGCGATACAGATGTTGAATTTCCTCAACTAAAACCTTACAGGTACTACTTTGTTGCATCTTAAATAAATTATTATGTACGTTTTATTCCGTAATTTTAGGGGTTCTGTTTTTTTAATATTTGATATACTAGTAAAATTACTCATATTTGGAAATTATAATTTTTTAAAAATGAATGAGAACTAAATCAGAAACAAGAAATAAATACCCCAACAATTTACGGAATGTAAGTCTGTATTGAAACTTTTTAATAATAAATAATTTATATCTTAATATGCTTGAAATATTAGAATTATAATAACAACGCCAGAGAAATGGGACATGTTGACTCGAAGGTGGAAAGACCACAAAAGTTTGGTAGAAGTGGTCAAACTATTCCTCATAGATGAGGTTCATATACTGAATGATGAAATACGGGGTCCGGTGTTAGAAGCCGTTGTAAGTAGAATGAAAACAATTGAGGTAAGTTAAAACTATATTATATTTAGAACTACTTTATATCATAAATCTATGTTTTCGGATTTTTTCGCGAATTTATTTTGATTTTTGGTTCCCGACGTTTCGAATGCTTTACAGCATCCATGGTCACGGGAGAGACTGAGGTGTTACATGTCTTGAAGGTATAGTTGTTCCAGACAGCCTACCCACAATTAACAAAATGAAAATATCTGTAACAACTATACCTTCAAGACATGTAACATCTCAGTCTCTCCCGTGACCATGGATGCTGTAAAGCATTCGAAACGTCGGGAAATAAAAATGCAAATAAATGCGCGACAAAATTCGAAAAGATAGTTTTATTTATAATGTCAAGTATTCGCGTAAATCTAAGAAAGTATTACTTTATATTATTTAAACTTTATCCCTATTATATGCATAATTTTACTAAAGATTTTTTGGTAGGTGATAGGTAAATTATTAAAGCCCTATTTTTAGATTTTCTACTCACATTGACATTTGTGTGATGTATGATAAAACTCTCAAAACAGTCTGCATCAGATGAAGTAGGTCCTAGGTCACAAACAAGCTGTTTTTCAATTTTAATTTGAATCAGTAATTTTGGGCTGTATTAAATGTATCAAATCATATAAAATTACCTACTACCAGCGAAAGCCCGTTAAAAGTTTTTACGTGAAATATTAAAAACAAAATAAAAATACTCTATGAAACATTATTAATATATCTATGAAGATATATTAGTAATGTTTTTGTATAAATAATTACAATTTTTTTATGAAATTATTACGTTCTAGTCATCAGTACAATGCACACACCGTATAGAAAAACTATTAGCACAATATAACGGTACAAGTAGTACTAATACTAGTGCAATAAAAGAGCTTAATAACGTGAACCCAATACGAATACGTTTCGTAGCGATATCTGCCACAGTCAGTAATCCGCAAGATGTCGCGGAATGGCTCGGAACTACTAATAAACCTGCCGTTTATTATAAGTTAGTATTATTCATTTATCTTTTATTACGGTACGATGGTCTTTCAGTGCTTTTAAAGTTTTGTACATTTTCTCTTAGAGTAAAGTTGAGTTCACCTTTTATACTGATCTTAAAAATATATTTCTGTAATACTTAATTACAAGATTATAATGTTTTATATTAGGTTCGGTGATGAATGTCGTCCGGTAAAACTAAAGCGTATAGTTGAAGGGTATCCTTGTCCTGTCGGCACCAGCATATTTAAATTCGACATCATACTAAATTACAAACTGTGGAATATTATACAAAAATATCACAATGGTAAACCTACATTGGTAAGAAATTCAATTAAATGAGAAACGTTTCATTCGTTCATATTTCAGAATTTTTAAAATAGTTTTAGTATTATTAGTAGATGTATATTGGATGGAGTGGTAAGTGGTAGCCCAGTGGTAACGTGCTCGCTTGGGTACCCGAATGAAGTGGGTTCATATCCCGGTCTCATACCTTTGATATTCTAATATGCCAACTTTCCAACAAGATTACCACTTTTCTCACGATGAAGGGAACCATCGTGAGGAAACCCGCATGTCTGAGAATCTAGAAAGTTTTTGAAAGACATGGTCAGTCCGCCCGCACTTGGCCAGCGTGGTGGACTGTGACCTGATTCCCCTCGTACTGAAGGGAAGCCCGGGCCCAGCAGTGGGACGTTAAAAAGGGCTGCATCCAAGATGTACATTTTTAACACTATGTTGTGCAAAACTAGGTCAGGACATGGCATTTAGTGGAATTTTTTATTGTAAAACTAAGTTAGTATGACAATATACATAGTAAAATTGCTCGAGTAGATCCAACATTCAAATCCACGTTCTATGAGTTTCTATTAAAGGGTAGATGATGTTTAGTAATTTTGGACTACAATCCTAATACCTTAATAGGTTAAACTTGCGACTTTTAGTGTAGTAAAGAGTTCTAGTCGTCTGACTCCTTTTTATTTTTAATATAAAATACAGTAATTTTGTAATAGAAATAATTCATTTACACTCTTAGATTCCAAGCTCTAACTTTTTAGTTTAATTATTTTATTTATGCATCCCTAATATTTAAATTGTTTATTTTATCTCATGAATGACAAAAGTTATTTGATGACTGCAAATTCAGTTATTAGTTAAATATTCACTGTTTAAAATAATCAGATATTCTGCAATACAAGAAAAAGTGTTGCGTTAACCGCTGAAGCTCTCTCCCGAGAGATCACCGTTAGTTTTAATATGGAACAAAAGAACAAGCTTACGGCATTAGCATCTACTATTAAGAACAAAAAAATTCAAGTAAGTATATAAATGAATTGAAATTCGTTTGTTTTTTAAATAAATGCTATACTGTAATTAGTAAGTAACAAGGGAATTTATACATATACTTAATACTACCGGCATACCTCCGCTTCGCTCGGGTGCTTCCTTAGGTATATTTTCATTCTTTGAGCGGAACCCTAATTCTTTTTCTAAAATATAAGTAGCCTAAAATATTTCTTATTACGTCAGCTATCTATCATCTATGAAAGTCTCCTCAAAATCAAATCAGCTCTTTCGGAGATCAGCCGGAACAAACAGACAGTCAAAAAGTTTAAAAATGTCTTTTTAATAAAAGCTGTTATTTTGACATTAAAAGCAGACTCTTCAATTTTATTTATCTGTATAGATTTTATAAAAGCCGATTTCGAAATTAAGATACTCGCCATATGGTAAATTTTTACTTATTATTTAGAAGTTATCGTGGTTTTTCATGTTGTTCTTTATTTTTAAACTTCACTCAGATATAAATAAAACATCATAAATCCTACCCATTAAATAATTTAAATATTGACTGTATATGAATATATTTTAATTAACTAGTTAAGTCGATTAAGTTTAATAAAAGGTAAGTAAGCCTCACAATGGAAGAATAAGCTATAAACTTTTATATACCTTTGTTTTGGCATTTTACGTATTGGCCCAAAGGTGTCAATTAATTTAGTTTATGCATCATAAGTTAAGATCACGATTTTTTGTAAATATGTTACATCTTGCTCAAAATTACTGAATGAAGATAATCTTAAGGAATATTTCATACACTCTACTGTTTTGGAGATAAAGCTTTGTTTCCGTGGGAAGCGTAAAGCTAATGTAGAGAAATTCACTTGTAATAAGTATAATAATATAGATAACTAGCTACTCACCCTCGCTCCGTTCGGGTTCGTCCCTACGTCCCTTAAAACGTATTTAACGGTTAATTATAGGTTTCTCAGAGATGAGGTATTTTCCTGTAGTAAAAAGTATCCTATATATAAATAAAATGGATATTACACGGATAACCAGTCATCGTTGCCAGACAGACAGTCAGACAGACTGACAGACAGACAGATAGACAGACAGACAAAAATTATCAAAAACTATAGATTCGGCCTCTGTATCGATAATAATGACTATTTCAGTAAGATTTTCCAAAATAACGTACAAATTCGACAAAGTTAGAATTTGATTATATGTAGGTATAGATTTGACGATAAACTTTAGACATTTTAATATTAGTATTTATTTTAGTCCCTAATACTTTCTGGAGTCGGATGTCATCACGCCGGCCTGCTCTTTGAAGAGAGAATGAACATCGAACTTGCTTTTCGGAATCGAGACCTACCTATTCTTATTACGACTACTACACTCGGTAAGTGTTGTTTAACATTATATATATTTTTTTCTAAATAAATTTATATTTGGTTTTTGTTGATTTAGACATAATAATGCGATCATAGTAAATAGACAAAGAATTTTTATATTTTTTCTTTACATTAAATTGTGGTCCTAAATCCCTTGACGTAAGCTTATAATCACTCTAATTAAGAAAAAGCTCTGTTTCTCTATGCCGAAAGAGTATGATATAGATAACAAATCGATTATATTTTATTCCGTAATTTTATTCATAGCTAGCAATTTGCTTTGCCAGAATTGATATCAAATCTTACGTTATCGCTCTTAGTAACTTTCCGGGCGGCGACACAAGAAGTTCAAAAACTTTCATCACATTTACAAAAAAAACAAATTTTATAGGTACATAAGCAATACATTAATATGTATAACAAATTTAAATAATAATTTCTATATTTTGTATATCACGGTTACGTTACAACATGGAAGTCCCGTTCCCAAAGATCGTTGATACCGTACGAAATTAAAGGATAACATTTCTTCACGTAATCGACCTCATACGCGAATAAATAAATATACAAAACATTTTGCAGCGGCAATATAACAAAAAATATTGTGGTAGGGTTCTAAAGAAATGATAATAAATTTGATAAATTCTGTTTTCATGAGATATTGTGGCAGATGTTCGACAGTCTGGACTAATTTTCATCATGTTTTGATTATTTAGTAAATTTTTGACACGAAAAAACAAGAGTCCTAATTATTCTAGATTTTGTTTTCCTTGAGTTTATAACATACTAGCGACTCACCCTCACTTCGCTCGGGTTCGTCCCTAGCTTGCTTCCCGATACAAGCTTTCATCCCCATTTCTACCCCCTTAATTGATGATTTCTGGGATAAAAAGTATCCTATGCCCTTTCAAGGTCTCAAACTATCTTCCTACCAAATTTCATCTAAATCGGTTCAGTAGATCCAGAGATTACCCCCTACAACGTTACAAATTCACAACCTCACAAACTTACAAATTTTACCTCTTTATAATATTAATATAGATGGAGCTAAAAAAATGTTTGTTTAATTAAATTAAATTTTAATGGATAGTCGGACATTATTTGAATTGTTAAAGATATTTTAAGTGTTAACCCTAATCCTGCGATCTCACTGATCCGAGATAGCGAATGCGACGTGACATCTCCAAATTCGAAAAACGGAAATGTTGCATGTTTCTTTATCATACTCATAAGCTTCCGTATTTCGTCAAACCAAACACGTAGAGCCTTTCACCTTCTGAAATGAGAAAGTAACAATAGGTATACGTATAAGTTATATTATTAATAATAATAATAATAATTTATATTATGTTTCCGCTATAAATCGTATGTAGGTGTATGGTATATTGTGGAAGCTGAATCGTGAACAAACGACCATACTAATAATATGCTCAAACTTACCACTCCACATTCATCGCGCTTAACTTGTTTTTAATCAATTTTCTTATTAAATTAATGAAAATAATATAATTTAAAGTATTCATCGTAATTTATTTTAACTATTACTTTATAGCTTTAAGTGATTATTTAATAAGCAAAGGAGTTCTTTAAAATTTTCAAATACTTGCCTCGACTTGTACATTAACCAAGCATAACGCAATATTATTTCTGAATTTTCTATTTTATTTAATAATCGAGTCAAATTTTATATTTCTTGTTATAGATAGGGTATATAAAATTTACTTATAATCTATACATATAATTTCTTAATTCTAAGCCGAATCTGTACATTAAATATTTTTTGGAAAATCTTATTGAAATAGACATTATTATTGATATAGAGGCCGAATTTATAGTTTTTAGAATTTTTGTCTGTCTGTCTGTCTGTTACTGCATCACGGAAAAACCACTGGAGGGATTTTGATGAAATTTTCTATGGTGATAGCTGGTCATCCCAGTCAACATAAAGGATACTTTTTACCGCGGGGAAATATCTCATTTCTGAGAAAAAAAAAACAAAAACTGAAATGTAAGAGTATAGTAATATGTAAAACCTAAGAATTTGGTTTTTGGTCATCTGAACGCGGGCGGAGCCGCGGGCAATGCTAGTAATAACCTAATACTGAAAGACTGCGTGACTAACAGCTGCCTCTAACCTTTTTTCCTTAAGCGATGGGCGTGAACCTTCCGGCACATCTCGTGATCATCAAGAACACCCAACAATATGTAAATGGTGCATATCAGGTTAGTATTCCTTATAACCATATTAGTATTGTACACTCACTTAGGTATCATCACAAGCGGAAGAAGAAAAAGGTATGTGGAATCTATTTCCGTTATACGGAGACGGTATAAGCGTGTACATAAATATCTATTTTATTTATTTTTCTTTGTAAGGTTTTTTTATTATTGTTTTTTTCTTTGTAAGAATGAATTTCTAATACCTATGCAGTAATAATATAGTTTTAGCTAACAACTTACCTTCGCTACGCTTGGCTGCTTTATGTGCTATTCCTATATTTTATAATATTTTGTACAAACAGCGCCACCTTTTGGCAAGTTTTAATACTAACAGTAGCTTATTTGTAACTTCAAGTCAGTCATTGTAAGTCTAAATTTCATCTAAATCTACTCAGCTTTTTCAGCGCAAATCAGTATTACAAGAATACAAATAGACATACAAACTTTTGTATTTATAAAAGCATTATCTAGTGACACACCCATCTCGTGAAAAAAACTTTTATTTATTTATTTATTTATTCAGGTAAAAAGAGTCGTAAACAAAAAATTTAAAACAGTAAGGATACAATTAGACCTATATTACCCTAAATTATTACAAATGAACTGATTTGTCATCAAAAGTGACGGATGCTAAATAAGTATGTTTACAAAAATAATAAGTGAAACTAATTAAATAAAAAAATATTAAATAAAACTAAATTGAAGCTACTAAAAAAGAAACAAAAATACATATGTCTTATACAAGATTTAGAAATAAATAAGTTTATACAAAATTTCCGAAAAACTAAAACATTGATTGGTTTGTACCTACTGGCAAAATATAGGAAGCAATTATAGTAATAGTAACAAATATTTTTTAATAATATTATAGTAGTACAAACAATAAACAATAAACAATGAACTTGAGAGTATTTCTTTATTTAATTATACTATTACGTAACCCACCCGTACAATTTTTTTTGGCATATACTATTAATTATTTTTTGAAATAGTATTATCAAAACTTTTAATTACAATTAATCATTAACAGGAATACAGTATAAGCACGATATTACAAATGGTAGGACGTGCGGGGAGACCCCAATATGACACTGAAGCCACAGCTGTAATAATGACCAGATTACAGGATAAAGTAAGGAAATTTATTTAGTTTTTTAACATACAACACACATACATAAATACATACATACAATTCACACATAAATAAAAAAATCTATCTCTACATAGCTGTCGTGCACTTCTATAATAATTAATGATCCTCTATATCACAACGTATTTAATTTTATGAAATAATATTATTAATATTAACTTATTTAATAAATTGAATTGTTAATTTTACGGAGATTCTCAATGAGATAATGATTTTATTGCATAATGGTTGCATTATTAAAATTAATACAATTAACTTGGGTAAAACCACAGCTGCTATTTACCTGTACGTATTATAAAATACCTTAACGTCGTTATTGCGGTTATTATATGATATTCTGTCTATCGCTTTTTTCTTATTGGATCTCATACGTTTCATTGAACATAAGAAATAATATTGCTTCGCATATAAAATAAAACTATTTTTTCGGTTTTTTTTTCGTGGATTTATTTTATTTTATTTTTATTAGTCTTGTCTAAAGTCCAATCCGGTGTTCCTAACAATTTATTTTATGCTTTCAATTTAAGTACTGTTTGTATCAAAAGATTAAGCACGTAATTTCACTAATTGAGTAGAAGTTGCGCTACTTGAAGAACGTAAACTCAATTGCCTAAATATTTTTTTGGTAACTTCAATTACTTTTTAATCTATATTTTTTTACATTTGTTTACTTAAATGAATATTTGTTTCGGGTTTGTAAAAATCTATAATCCTCGGCTCAGAAGTTAAAGTAAAATGGGAATGAATTAAGTAAAAATAATCTCTTCTTAAAACGTCTTCTTTTATTATAATTTGTATTAATATTTGTTGGGCGATTTTGATAAAAAGAAAATATTTCGTTTATGCCTAGAATTTTTGAACAATGAAACTCCTTGATTTTAAACAAAATGTGTATTATTCATTGATAGTTTTTTGTTTAGCAATGTTATTATTACACCATTTGTCACTGTAATTTGGTGTAAGGTAATGTGTTTTCTGAGACTTATTCAATACTAGCGACTCACCCTCGCTTCGCTCAGGTTCGTTTCTAGGTACGTTTTGGCGCTTAGTATGGAATAGATTTTTTTTCGTATTTCTATTCGATTTTTTATAGTTATACTGCTATTTGAGGCAGAGACAAATCCAATTAATCAAAAACTATGAAAATTGGTCCAGCAGTTCTCGAGTTATAAGTGTTGTAGGCTGTAGCAAACCCGATTTTGTTTTATGTTATTTAATATTTTTTTATTTCAAAACATTTTTTTCGAGAACGGCCCTCATAGAGGTTTTAAGAAAAAAGGATCTTAAATTTCCACATATTATTTTTCACAAGGTCCACGAGGAATATCATTGTAACTATGTTCTATAAAACTACGAATGGTCTTCTAAGCTCAGCTTTTTTACTAAATTTTACTCATCCCGATCTTTCTTGAAAGTGGTTTGAAAAAGTGAGAAGTTCGAAAACTGACTCTGTCTATGGACCATATTCGTATCCAAAATTGGCAGCGGGGAGCAATTCCATTTTTTTTTTTGCGTTTGGGCCCAAAAAGGCTAGTTACGCCGCTGTAGGTAGGTATAGGTATATTAAGAAAAACAAAAATATTTATACAAAAATATTTATTCCTTTAAGAATCGTATAAAATAACATGAAAACTAAGATGTATAAAAGATCTTACCATAATCACATAAGCGATCATTTATGTACATAGAAAAAACGACAGACAGGTCTTATTCAATATTCTACAATCAAAATTGATCCTATTCTTACAATCACAGTGTTGGTAACTTAACTTTTAGAGATTTTTTTGGGCCAGAAAGCTACTTTTAACTAGTATAAGAATGTATAAAAATAACCGAATAAATATATTATTAATCTAATTGTAGGAATAGGTACTGTTTTAATAGATTACAAATAATGAAGCTACTCCTAATTAATTTGAACACAAAATAATGGCTAAAAAGCTTCTTAGGGAATAATTAAAAAAAAAAATGAAAAGTACAAAAAATAAACATATATTGCATGTACATATATGCTTATACGTCAGTTATATTTAAACAAAAATTATGAGATTATTAAGTAATAACTTAAATTGGTCTATTACCCATATGACTAATGACATAACTTATCGATTCGTCGTTTCCACACTATTTATTATCTTTATCTAAATAATGCTAAACCTACTTCCTTTTACCGAAAGGATTCGCATTATCCTCAAATTTGATTTTCGGTACAAATCCACTGTCGCCTTCTACGGTGTATTCAACAGTCATAAGACGGCCATCGGGTAATAGAACGCGGTAACCCCCAACAACCTTGCCCTGTGCATCTCCTGCTTCGTTCGCTCCGAAGTAGAGTAATTTTTCTTGATCTTCTACATCGTATTTGTATTCATACTGTAAAACAAAGTTGGAAATTATTATTATTTTAATTATTTTTATTGGGAATCGTTTAAGGGTTGATGTTTTTTGGTTACGTTTTGTCAAAATATCTTTATAAATAAATAAATATGTTGGGGCATTAACGCACAGCACCATCTAGTTTCATGGTAAGTTGTGTTATGGATACCAGATAATTGATACATTGCACATGTATAACTTTAATTACATACATATTATAAATAAGTATAAACACCCATGACTGGGGTACAAACATTCTTGCTCATCACACAAATGAATGTCCCCAGCGGGATTCAAACCCACGACCGCTGGCGCAGCAAATAGGGTCACTACAAACTGAGCCAAACGTGTCGTCTAACGAACCTTTTAGTTAATAGTGCGCATATTGACTACGTCTAGTAACTTAAGTATTGTAAAACTATACGCTTGAATTATTCAGTTTTATTGTAATACTAGCGGCTCACCCTCGCTTCGCACGGGTTCGTCCCTAGGTTCATTCCCCATAAAAACTTTCATCCCTATTTTCAGCCCCTTAAGGGGTGACTTAAGGGATAAAAATCCTATGTCCTTCCGAGGCTCTCAAACTATTTTCTTACCAAAATTCATCTAAATCGGTTCATTAGATCCAGAGATTACTCCCTACAACGTCACAAACTCATAAACTTTACCTCTTTATAATATTAGTATAGATGAAATAATGGTTAAAATAAAAGTGTTATCTATAGCATTTAGGTACATTTACACGTAAAACATTGAACTAAAAAACAATTTTTGGTATACACATTATGAATGAGATTAATTATTATTTTACACGTCACAGCAGACAATGATATTCAATTACATTTTATTGTCTGATGTTAGTAACGATTGTGATAAAATGTAGATAAATGGTCAAAGAGCGCGCACAAAAGCTGTTGGACGCAATTGCGTCTAATTAGTTCACATCGTTAGCATAATTCCTAAGATGGTGTAGATAGCTGAGGTGTAAATTAGTGCGCTATGAATGGGCACGTTATTTAATTATTCCTTGAGAAGGTGCTCTAAACCCAAACGTTCTATATCTATGGGTAATATATAAAATTAATAATTTTATTAATATTCATATAGTGTTATATGAGTTGCACAATAATAATAATTACAACCTTGTATATAAACTATATATAAACTTTAATAAATTGACTTTTTTGTAAAGACACAACATTAAAATATTTATATGTATGTATATAAAATTCGCTATTATCAAAGAAATCGGGAATTGGTTAAAGTTTTTAATCAGTAGAGTTTTGATGCGGGTAACATAAGCATTATTATAAATGGCATTAAAGTCGATCATATTCCCTTGTACAATGTTCATTAAAATAGAACTGAAGGAACGAAAGAGCAAGATTAAAATAATATTGGTTAAAAAAACAAAACAGATATCAAAGCCAATACCGCGAATGAATAACTTAATTAAAAAAAAAGAGATTTATCAGACAGTAAAATAAATTAACTTGCAATAATTTTGAAAAACTTCTGAATATATTTAAAAAAATAAGAAATAAATTATAGTATACTTAAAAAGAGGTTGCTTGATTGACAACTTAAAAAGTAGCCAAGATAAAGCCTTTGCTTATAAAATAAGTAATCTGAAGTGAGATTGAATCAGAAATAAAAAAAAATAATAATAATCTATGAAATAGTATCCTTGATATCAATATCAAGGATTCTATTTCGTATATGCCTCGTGGCTACAAGAAATAAACAAAACTGTAATTAATACTCACTGGCATTGGCGGGTAATTTTCTTCTTGAGGCGCAGGCGCTGGTGTAACACTCACGCTAACGCACATCAACACGAGAGCGCATAATAACCACTGTACGGCAGACATCTGGTGGAAAGTGTTTTTTTTTAATTATTTGGGCAATTATATTGGGCAAGTTATAACCTGTAAACATTTTTTTTAATTTTACGGAACTAATTTATGAAATTTACCTTAATTGAGTAATATGGTACATTAAAATCAAAGAGAATCAAAAATCATCATCACAAAGAAACGAGGTGTAGGTAGAACGGAAAACAAAAAAAACAACATCATGTCACAGCATGTGAGTTGTCATAGCTACCTATTAATTATTAATTAAATAATTTTCCTCATATAAAAAATGTCAATAATTTCCTTTAATTGATTCAATGGTGCTACGTGATTATTTTATAGTATGCCATCACGATATTTATTCTTAGACTAGCGACTCAACGTCGCTACGCTCGGCTTCGTCCCTAAGTGATTCTTAAAATTGAAATAACTTTTTTATTTATGACCTATTTAAATAAAACAAATACTAAATGTTAAGTGAAGCTTATCAAAATACTTTAGTGAAAACTACATTTAAATCGGTTAAGCCGTTTCTGAGATTAGCGCGCACAAACACACAGACAAACAGACAAAAATTATAAAAATAATTATTATGGGATTCTATTGCGTTAATAAAAACTCCAAATAATAGGCTTACTCAAATATATGTACAGACAGCCTACCTCAATAAACCGGCTATCTAACGTAAATAGAATTTTTCAAATCGGATTAGTAGTTGCTCAGATTAGCACGTTCAAACATACAAACAATCTATATATATAAAAGAAAGTCGTGTTAGTTACTTCGCTTATAACTCAAGAACGGCTGAACCGATTTAGCTGAAAATTGGCAGGGAGGTAGTTTAGAGCCAGGAGAAGGACATAGGATACTTTTTATCCCGTTCGACCGCGTTCCAATTTTTATGATATTTTAATTTTTGGATTTCTCTTAGTCCGGAATAGGTAAGTATTAAAACATATAATTAAAATGTGAGAAAGAAAGATTTTTTCTTTTTATATCTATTTAAAACGTACCTAGCGACGAACCCGAGCGAAGCGAGGGTGAGCCGCTAGTAAACTATTAAACGAACTCTGCCTCTTCATAATATAAGTATAGATTTCAAATTTCTTATAAGCGAAATCTATACTCGATCCCAAAACAATAATTACTAAAATTTTTGTCTGTATGTCTGTTTATGCGTGCACGTTTCACGCAAAAAGTACTGAACCGATATTAACTAAATTTTGTATAGTGATAACTTATTACTCGAGTCAACATTTAGGATTTCTTTTACTACAGGAAAATCTTTCAGCCCCACGGGAAAACACATACACTGATTCTATCAAGTCGTCCTTACATATTTATATGACTAACGCTGGCTAAATATTTAGATATACACTAAAACAATGAACTAGAAAATTGTAGTTCTTAAAAAGGCCTATAGAAAAATCTGCAATAACATAAGTCGTTCTCCTAAGGTACACTATTTATGCAGGTAAATTGCTAGTACTATTATATTATAATAAAGAAGGTTTATAAAAAAAAATCACAATTTAAATTAGTATCTAATTTTCTAATCCCACTCAATATGAGGTATTATTTATTATAGAAAATATACAATAATGATTGGTATTTGAGGTCGCAAGCTGCATAAGAAATCAAGTATGTCAATAATTAAGTTTGTTTTGACCTCGCGTGATCGATTCCTGCGGGAAAATTCGCTTTGACTCAATCATTGTATCGTTGCGATACTAATTAAGTGGCACTTTTTATCGGCAATATACACAAATTATACAAAAACTATTATATCCGTAACAGTTTGTAAACATGGTATGTTGCAGTTTACATGGTACATTGTTTTCTATGAACACATCAGTTTGTTCTCATCTTACCACTACCACTGCGCGCGCACGAATAGATACACCGTACTAAAGACTAAGACACGGTACTAAACGAGACGTCTTTAGTACCGTGAATATTAAAATCTGAATATTAAAACTTAAAAAATATATTTTTTTATTTAAGAAAAATATTCTTTAAGTTAATTTTGTGTAAACTGCTCTTTTCCAAGAGCCAATAGATATTTGTAAGAGTTTTTATTTGATTTAATGATTTTAAAAATAACTACTATTTTTTGTTACCATTAGGACAGTCTAATTTCGTATTGTATATTTCTAAAATAAATAATATGTCAGATATTAATAACTGGAATATAAATTAAACTTTAAAAATAATATACGAATATCTGAAAGCCAATTTGGCTTGTTTATTTATTTCATAAGAGGGCTGATTTTAAAAGGTTTCTTTACAAGAAAGTAGAGACGATAAAAATTCGCACAAAGACAAGTATTTTTTTTTTTGAAACATTTAGAATTTTTTTCTATTAATAGAATAACAACCTCTTTGGTATAAATTGTAACATAAAATAAGCATATCAACCAAAGCATAAAACGCGTACAAAGTGCACTAAAACTTATACGCGTCAAAATATTAATAGAGTTGTTTGTACTCATGGCAACTACTGCTTAGCGAAGCGTGAGTGGTAATTTACGACAAAATGATAACTTAAACTGAAAATCATTACTTGTCATAATATACAAAGATAAAATAGCATATTTATATATATACTTCTAATAAAAAAAACTATAACTTTAATATTTAAACAACATATGTTACTTAATACGTTCTGCATTTTCATCTCAAATCATTTCAGAAAACTTTTTATAGTGGGAATAATTACATTTAAAAAATTGATACTCCTAAAAAATAAATATATGTATAGACAGAAGGTAATACAAAATACGTAAATTTGATATATTTTTATTTTGACCTTGACATGATTATGATTTAATAGCCGAATCATTTACATATTGCTTACAAATATTACACCATTAACAGCGTATCTCAATCTATCCATCTCAAGTTTTCTTTTCTGTCATCGGTAATTAAACATAATTTGTTCGGGATTTATGTCAAGCTAGCATTGCCCGCGGCTCCGTCCGCGTTCTGATGACCAATAACCAAATTCTTAGGTTTTACATATTAGTATACTCTTACATTGCAGTTTTTGTATTTTTTTCGGAAATGAGATATTTTCCCGCGGTAAAAAGTATCCTACATGTTGGCCCGGATAACCAGCTATCATCATACCAAATTTCATTAAAATCCCACTAGTGGTTTTTGCGTGATACGGTAAAAGACAGACAGACAGACAAAAATGCTGAAAACTATAGATTCGGCCTCTGTATCGATAATAATATCTATTTCATTCAGATTTTCCAAAAAAATATTTAATGTACAGATCCGGCTTAGTTACAATTTTATTATATGTATAGATTTCTGTTTCTAGTTAGGGAAACTACAGATAGGTTAATTAAGAACCACCTTGGGGCTGACAAAAAATGTTAAAAAATCATTTTTTTACATAACCTTTGCTAAAGTTTTACATAGTTATATTTGTTATTATTAATATAAGTTTACTAGCGGCTCACCCTCGCTTCGCTCGGGTTCGTCGCTAGGTACGTTTTAAATAGATATAAAAAGAAAAAATCTTTCTTTCTCACATTTTAATTATATGTTTTAATACTTACCTATTCCGGACTAAGAGAAATCCAAAAATTAAAATATCATAAAAATTGGAACGCGGTCGAACGGGATAAAAAGTATCCTATGTCCTTCTCCTGGCTCTAAACTACCTCCCTGCCAATTTTCAGCTAAATCGGTTCAGCCGTTCTTGAGTTATAAGCGAAGTAACTAACACGACTTTCTTTTATATATATAGATGTAACAATCAAAAACCGCTACAAAATAAAAATACATATAAAGTAAAAAAAAACACTTAACACGAAGAGAGTAAAGAATGCAGACTTATACCTGAGATGTCATTATGACATTGTTATAACTTTGTTAGTACGTCGGATATTAAGCATACAATTAAGCGGTTATAACATAATTTAATATACATAAAATATAGGCATCAGGAACAAATCTTAAGAACAGACTAATTGGTAGATTGACTCTGTGTAGAGATCTACGGAATAAAGATTCAACGAACTGTGTCATATTTTTTTGGTTTACATTCCAATAGAATAATATTACTACTATTAACTCATCTATTTTTTTTAAATAAATAGCTTTAATAAATCTATTCATATCTTTTTATATCCGCGAATCTCGTATTTTCTAGAAAAATATGTATACAGTAAACCTATAAATGTTGGAAGTAATTAAATGAAGCTAAAACTAAACAATAGATGGCATAATTTCAGTGTCAAAGTTTTTATCATTTCAATGACACATATTCTACGAATGATCTCGTAATATTGACCCACATTCACACCTTTTTGCAGAACCGCAGGAACTAACAATCGGTTCAGTATTTAAGCAATAGATAGCTATCTACGAGTATATGGCAATGCGATACCAAATTTACTTCATGAAATTAGAAACGGGATGATATTGCCCAATATATATTGGGAAATATCATACACACATACATACACTTTACAATTTAATTCTATATAATACTATTTTTTATATGTTTGTTTGTTTGTTAGTGACAGAAAATAAAAATTTGATAAAATATATCCGATTGATACTATTAGTAAGTATAAGTTTAAATAATGAATTAGTGTAATAAATCTAAGAACAAGATATAAATAAAAGCTTTATGATTAATTGCATATAATAAAATGAATGGTTCCAAATATTTTAAGTTCATAATTTACCAAGATTAACGTTACAATCTAATTATAAATTAATTAAATTTTGTTGCCGTATTTATAATAAAATTTATGTAGTAAAGCAAAAAATTCTATTCCCACACATATGTTTTTCGGTGGGAATCTAAGTTAAGTACAAGGTCAGCTCTTGTTATTTCATAATAATATAATTCATATATAATTGTATTAATTTTAGTTGTAGGACCTCGATACAAAATATTTCACATTCGTATGAAATATTTCAATCGTACTCGTAAATACGGAAACCGCTAGTTCTATAATCTTACCGCGAATTCGGGTATAGAAGCACACACTACACAATAATATCTACAAAACTGAGACGTTCGTGTCTTAGAGCGCTTCAGTCAACTGATGTCGCGCCCCGACCTCGCTTATATATATACGCACCCCGCAACTTCCCAGGCGCGGAGATGCCGCAATGTCCCCTCGTGATAGAACCTCCGTACCTCTAAAGCTGGTTTCACACTTGATTGAGATTTTAATTACTTAAAAACTTTTTGCTTAATAAAGATATTCATTTATTATAGCAATTATCATTGTGCTCTTCCAAAACAAAGGTGTTAGTTAAATTCTGCTAATATTAGGAGTTTATTAATTTTTACACATTTTAGCTGAAAATTTTGAATGTTCAACGCGCGTTCTTACAAACTTATTCGTAAATTATTATTAGTTCAAGTGTTTCAAGGAGGTGAAGGAAACAGAAAAAAGACATTTTAAACTTAGCGATACCCCGACGTATGCGCGTACGAGTATGATATTCTATTTCATTGGTGAACATACTTGGAGGTTTGGAACACTTGGTACGAGAAGCCAACTTGCCCTTGACTGATCTTTTAATTTTACATTTAATAGCTTCAACTACAAACATAATAATTGTAAACTTAAATTTCGGCGGAAGAGTAGATCAATATGCTTGAACTCTTTTCTGCCCTATCCTATATGTATAAAACGCAGACCATTTATACTAGTAAAAAAGATACTTAAACGCCTAATTTAAAACATATATGTATACTAGTTTTTGCCAGCGGCTTCGCTCGCGTGACATACGAGGCGGGAACTATAGGTTGTCTATGTCCGATCCCAGGATCTACGTCCTTGCCAAATTTTATCAAAATCTGTTCAGCGACTTGAGCGTGAATATGTTACAGACAGTGTAATTTTCACATTCATAATATTAGTACTAGGTGCTCACCCTCGTTTCGCTCGTGTTCGTCCCTAGGTAAGCCCGTATGTTTTAACGATTAGTACGGAGTAGATAAACTATTTGTATATACGTAGGTAACTAGGTACTTTAAAAAAATCCCCGATTTTAGCTTGATTAGTCATAAACGCCGAAATATTCTTTATTTTTTACTAAAAATTATCTTACTACTATAAAAATGAGAAAGTGTGGATGAACTCCTGAATGGATCTAGATGAAATTTGGCGCAGAGATAGATTATAGTCTGGAATAGCACATATGTATGCTACTTTTTATCCTATGCATGAAAATGGTCGGTTTCCGAGAAATAGTGTTCTTTTTTTTCACTAGGGATGAACCCGAGCGAAGCAAGGGTGAGCAACAAATAGGCTATAAAAGATTTTTTGGCCTTAACTTGAGTAATGATTTTTTCACAATACAAAATTTCAACCGCTATTTCACCTCTTTCAATTTTCATTTTTACGACAAAATGTGCTTCTTCAAGGCTCTATCCCTCTCTATACTAAACTTCATCAAAACTGGTTCAGCGGTTGAGGCGGGTAAACGTAACAGACAAACAAACAAAAAGTTAAGGTAAATTTCAAAATCGAATATTAAGAGAAAACGAAAAATTAATGAAATATGGGTAAATGTTATTGTACTTCATTATTATATCAGAACTAGCATTGCCGGCGGCTTCGCCCGCGTTCAGATGACCAGAAACCAAATTCTTAGGTTTTACATATTAGTATACTCTTACATTGCAGTTTTGTATTTTTCTCCGAAATGAGATATTTTCCCACGGTAAAAAGTATCCTATATAATGACCCGGATAACCAGCTATCACCATACCAAATTTCAACAAAATCCCTCCAGTGGTTTTTCCGTGATGCGGTAACAGGCAGACAGACAGAAATTCTAAAAATTATAGATTCGGCCTCTGTATCGATAATAAGTTTTATTTCAATAAGATTTTCCAAAAAATATTTAATGTACAGATTCGGCTTAGTTAGAGTTTTATTAAATGTATAGATCATTTTCCATACATATGCGGGAAGCTATATTCCTCTTCAATGTGAGTGCTACACGTAAACTTAAAACTATTTGCATTTATAAAGAGGACTTAACGGAAATCATATTTTTCCATATATTTAAAAATAATGACTGATGAGCTTATTTAATCCAATAAAAAGACGCGCAGTAATAACTAAAAACAACGCAGACATACAACAATGTGTAATTACATGATCATTTACATTACGATATTTTATAATTTATACATAAGAATTTTATAACACCCATTAATATTTATTATTTTATAGGATTTAAAAATAATATAATATTGTAAATATTTATTCCAATAATTATTTAAACGCTTAAATCGAAATAATTTACAACTACATACATTCTGCTATTTTATTTACACAATTACTACTATCAAAGAACTTTACAAAGGCTTTGTGAAGGCTGCTTCAAATGAGTAAAAATTTTGCAAAACACGCTTTCGACACACTATGCCATATGTGATTGACATTATTGTGTTGATAAATACATTTCGAAATGTTTTCTATATCCATATCTTTGATGACCAATCAATGTAATTATTCAATTTCATGACCGTGAACTTTTGTAGGCCCGATTGCGCCTATACAAGCTCGGTCGGAAAATCATCGATTCGTACTAACTTAATAATTAACTAATTGCTTACAAATTAAATCGTTTTTGCATTAAAATATTTAAAAAAATAATAAACATTTTCCTTCCATTTATAATATAACTTATAGTTAAGCCTATAAGGCTATAGGTATATTATATAATCGTACAATAATTATTATTGACGTATATTGGCTTTTTTATCAATAATTTTTTTGGTAATATCCGAAATTCGATGAAATAAATCGCGACGAATGAAGCTGTTCACATAATTGTAATCGAACATCACTTACGGGTAAGTTAGTTTGATTTTCAAGTGTAGATTATACTTAGCTATTTTTCAAACTATTCACTTATATTATGGATTCTAAGTAACTGTTTAAAATTAATTGAAATAATTGTATTACTTATTCGAATATAATATTTCAGAATATTAGATAATGAAAGGACATTTGCATAATCCGATGTCAACGCATTTACAGTTAAAATTACTAGATCAAGAATAATTGTAAGACTCATCATAAAGCGAGTCGTGCTAGAGCTAATAATTTTCCGCGCGTGTGACGCAAAGCTCCCCTTTAAAAGTGATCTCGAGAATTAATCTTTCATTCGAGTTCATTCACAATAATATAGTTCATTGTATTATCTAGGACGTCTCTCTTCCTTGTAGGGCAGGGCTATCTCCTCCACAAGCTGGGGTAAAAGCTAAGCGTTCCATACTTGATACCATGTGAAACTATCATATATGTACATTGTACATACACTACGTACGTACAAACATCATAGTACAAGTTTATTACTACCTTTAAACCAATTAGTGCAGGTTTTTAGGAGGCTATAAAATAATTATTAATATGTTTTAGTACTGGAAAAGTTAGTGAAAGATATACCTATATCTTTAATATATAAAATTCACGTGTCATTCACATGACGTTTGTCCGAAATGAACTCCCGAAACTACTTATCCGATCTTAGCGTATTTTTTTTCAAAACGTGATTTGTTCCAACTTAAAAATAAGCTTTATCCCGTTTTTATATAATTAGATAGGATAGTTTTTATCCCGATTATTTCATTTTTTATTGCAAAATTGACGATTTTCATACGTATGCCATAGCAACGCGTGCCGGGTCGATTAGTAACATATAATTTAATAATAATATGTAATAATTTTAGGCTTTTCATATTAATAACCCCCGATGCAAAAAAGTGAAGCAAATCAAAAAAAGACAATTTAACTTTACGATACTCTGTCGTACGTTATTCCATAACAAGAGTAATGAACACTTAGCTTTATTTAGTTGCATTCAAACGAATTACGTATTAGATGGAAATTATGTTTAAGGGATCGTATTTCTATATGTATTGTATTTTATATTTCTGTATTGAAGATTTTTTATTTTTTTAATATATGAAAAAAAGTTGCGTTAGTCTAAACTCGAGATAATCTATATAATATAAACAATACCTATTAATATTCTTGTTGTGCTTTTAGAGATGAGCCAATGCGCAATCGATGATTGTTTGTAATTTTATTGTTCAAAGTTGAATTCGACATAATCTAGTCATTTTCATAATAACAGCTCAATTTAAGGTTTACGATTTAATATATTCATTCGACGTGCGACTGTCGTGATGACGGCATAATTACAACACGCGAGGTGAAGCTTACAAATTTTCAGTCTCAAATTCAATGCTACTGCATTTTATAAAGTAATTAATTAAGCTAATTTGAACTGGTTTAAAAAACAATATTAAGTTAAAATATGATTTGTTCATTCTTTAATTATTTCCCATATAATGAACAAGTTTTTACCAATGTTCCCTAGGTACTTACTTTATATTAAAAAATATTTGTTTTTTACTAACATTTTAACTATAAAAGTTGTTTAAAAAGTAAATATTCTACTAAACATTTTTAATAACTATATGAGAAAATAAAAGAAAAATATAATTTCAAATATCAATACGGTACCCCAAAACTATTAATATGTCTTAAGTTTTAACTATCCTTGTAATAAATTGGCCTTTGTTTTGCCAGATAACATGAAAACTAGATTTTATATTGTAGCTTCTTTACACGAGAAACCGCGCAAAAACATAAATTATACGTAATTTTTCAATTCAAAATTTGGTACTAGTTTATGTTTAATGTAAAGAAATAAACTCTTAACTTATCGAGCAAAAAGGTACGTAAAAAGGTAAGTATTTTGGGAAAAAATAATACTTTGTATGTACTAATAAATAATATTTACTTCATCCGATAAAGCTATAGTATCTAACGGATGGTAGAAGATGAAAAAATTTAAAAACAAAAATATTATAAATAACAAAAATAATAGATTTCCTAAACCATTTAATTAGCGAATAACATAATCGTCCAGTTAGCGGACGGCGAGAATTAACGATTAGTATGATTTTCCCTGTAGCGAATAAATACGCTTTAAATACTTATGGAACAGGTGTTCATAATAAGCTCTTTTACAAAATAAGCTTTTTTTAAGCTTTCGCTATTATGACTATTTTAATAAATTTAGTAAAATCAATATTGTGTTATTCGTAAGCATTTTAAACTGTTAACGATAAGTGCTTTGTTATGCTATATTCCTTGAATTATAAAGTAGGTGAGGTCAAAGTATCAGCGTTTGCGCCTCTCCATATACAAACCTTATGACATTGCATCATTCGACTCACGCTACTTGCTGTGATGTGACAAAATGTACTTATTAAAAATTTCTGACAATTCTCGGAAAAAGTGAAAATAAAATTACGTCATAGTAAATGTATGTATATACTAAATAGCAAAAAAAAAACAGGTGATATCTACTAGATTTGGTATTTTTTCAACGAAGTTGCTTTTTTAGTAGAGCTATTGATATTTTTTAACTTCTAGCGCTCCATCGATTGCCACGGGGTGATTTAAAGATTCACTTTTATTAGTACTGCAAACACATTTTCGAGATTCAGGAAACATTTTATTTTCCTTATATTCTTGTATTTTTTGTACAATCATCGCATTTTCCTGCTCCAACAAAACTTTTTCACGAGCTAGTGCCCTTCTTGATAGTTCTGCATTACTTATTTTTTGCCACAACCTGGTTAACCCACTTGTAGATGAAATAGCATTTACGACTAAAGAGTCATCAGAGTGTTGACGCCGCAACCCTGTTTTACTTTGTATTGGCGAGTGTGGTTTATTACAACCAAATGGCATGACCTTTTCTCGCTGTGTTTCAAACTTTCGACAGAGAGCCGCCATTCGCAGTATTTTTTCACCCTTATTATAAGCAGATTGAAGCCATTCTAAAGCATTATCCGATTCTCTTACTAAAATAGCCATTTGTTTGGAATCAATATTGCATCCATTGATTAATCTTTTTTTTAAACGCCAACATGCAGCTCGATGACGATCACGACGATCTCGAAATACAGCTTGTTTCGTACCTGACTCGTATGCCGCTAGTTCTGATCGTAGGCGCTTAAGGAGACCGTCACTGTTAGCAATTTTCTTTGCTTGTGATGCTATAATATCAGCCATCAAATTTTCCTTTCTTCGCAATTTACGCACTTGTTTTTGGTTCTCAGCTGTTCCAGCGATATAAGCTTTCAATACAGATTTATAATCATCCCACATAACACTATAACTATTTTCAAGTAAAGACCGCAAGTTTTCACGTTCATTCGCATATTTATTGCGTTCTTCGTCTTCTTTAACTAGATTCTCTCCTCTTGTAGTCCAAGCCAAAGAATCAGCAGTAGTATGTCCATGATAAAGTAGAAGTTGAAGATGTGTTTCAGCTGCATTATGATCTGAAACAATTCGTAACGCTTCATCTTCACCAGCTTTAAGAACTTCAGACGTTCTTACATCATTCAGTTTCGACAATTCTTCTAATTCCGAAAGGAATTTATTAATCATTGTGTCTATTGTATCGCAAAAACTGGCTACTGTTCTCTGAAATTGGTCATCCGCCATGTCCATTAACTGCATTGTATATTTAATAAGATAGTCTTTTTTGTCATATGCTCTTTCAAACGTATGCCACAGAATTTCGATGTCTTGTCTAAATACAGGTTCATGTATTTTAAGCATCATTTCTCGCCATGTTCTATCGAGTTCACCACGATGTCGTGCTTGTGCTGCTAATTCGCGTTCTAGCTCTTTAAGCTTGAATTTCTTTCGTTCTTCAATTTCTGCCTTTAGTTTCTCTAGCCGTTTAGCTTCTTTTTTCGCTTTCTTTTCTTCTTTAGTTAAGCCCATATTTTATATTTTTCTATTATACGCGTTATAAAATTCACTAGCAAAAAAGTATTTTAGATTTGATTTACTAATGTAACATTTGCAATGACATTTTGTACTCAAAACATATCAATCACAAAAAGTATTTAGTTAAAATTGACAATTCAAAAAATATTTTTTTCCTTTAAATAGTTTAATTCCTAATAAAGAAATATTTTATCACGCAGGCAAGATATCAGTCCTTAGTAGAGGGTAGTGAGGCCTTACAAAGTTATTTGCACAAACGTTTAGCTGAGAATTTGAACAGTGAAACAGCTTTAGGTACAGTGTGTGACGTCGCACAGTGTGTGCAATGGCTTGACTCCACGTTCCTCAGCGTGCGAGCCGCGCGCGATCCTAAGAGATATCTCGGTCTCCCGCACGGTGCGCCACCACAACAGATTTCTAAGAAAATAGAAGGTAAGTTTGTGTTACTACGCTAGATAGAACTTGCTATTTAAGAAATTAACCGTAAATTAACCGCAAAATTGTTTTGATTATATACATACATGATACATAAATTATAAAGTAGCAACTTTTAGGTGTTATTTATTGAATAAGGCTTACAACTATTTACTCTATGACTCTACATACATAAACTTAAATATTAAAATAGTATTAAAAATTTTTCCTTATATAATCTAAGTTAAAGGCATCAACATTTTATATAGAGCCCAGAATTACAGATTTTTAAAGTTTTAATTATTATAAGGTATAATCTATAACAATATCTATATTATATATGTATGTAGGTATGTACATCTGTATCAGTATTTTTGTTTGTATTGATTGGAAGCTGAACGAAAATGCTTAGAAATGATTTATTAATTTAACGTAGTTTTAATTGTTTAAAAATTAAATCGTAGGCACGTATAATAATTAATGGTTTTATACCAAATACCTTATTTTGTTTAATTTATATTTCCATGACTTTATTTATCTAAACATACTACGTTCATTTAAATAATAGACACTAGAAAGTTAAATCATTATTGACTTGAATAATATTCTGTTGCACACAATATAATAGGATGAAGATTTAATAATATACGTTTCGAATGTATATACAGATAAGACTATTTAACAATGTAACAGATGAGCCTATTTTCCTATACAATAATAGCTATAAAATGAACTTGAAGTTAATCTACGTCGGCAATTAATGGTCTACGGATGTTATTTTATTTAAAAATATAAAATTTAATTACCATATAAATTTTATTACGTATCCATCATGTTGCCGAAAAGTTCACTTATTGTTAAATAAACAAACAATATTTCACGTTTTTTCAATTATAATTATTGGCCATTTCATTTTATTGACTTATCGTTATATTTAACTTTTTACTACTGTGTGGTACTTAAAATAAAATATGATCTATGCTTATTTTAGTTACAAGAGCTTTTTTTTAAATAAACAGCTGTTTACTATAATAGAAATAATATTTTTAATTAAATATATTTATATTTAGTTAATATTTAAGTATGAATGCAGTATATTTATACAATACATATGTAAATTAAGGAAGTGCATCAGATTATATGTATGTATGTATATACGACATTAGATACATAATATTACAGTAAACAATTAATTAAGAAATTATAATTTCAATACAATAATTCAAATAGCATACCTATATGAAATTTTAATATTAATTTAATTCAATTATTTTTATTTTATTAAAGAAAATCTTATATGGATGATATGAATATAAAGAAATATTATCTAAGTCGGCCCTAGTATTGATACGTCTTACGCACTATTTACATAAAGATTGCTGTAATAAAATTTAACGTTTATTCTTATAAAAATTACAATGTTCAATATAAAAATCCTGTAAGAACATCACCATGACGTTTATGGCCTCGCTAAGTAGGTAGTTCCGGATCGTGATGGATGAGTCTTGAGCACACATAGCTCCTTACAAGATATATATGCAATTTAAAGGCGTAATATAAAAACTTTAAGAGATTTTTTTTATTAAATATATTTTTTTTCTAATATTATGTATTTATTATATAAAAAAAGAATTGAAATTTAATCTCATTACCTATCTGAAAAACAAACAGGTAGGTTTGTAATATTATATTTCTGTGGTAATTATGCAATAGTTTTATTTTAATTCTGTATAATATATATATTCAAAATTATCTTTATTGCCTTTGCTTAGCCAATTAATAAAATAATAGCTCAACCTCTTCTAATACCTACTATCGATTTCATCTTTAAAATTATTGTGTGTAGATTTTCCTTAAAAAGTTATTATAGGTGCAATAAAATCGCTATATGCTTATTTTAAAATAACAGTCATATAACATATATCTATTGCATGCCCTTTACCTATAAACGTTGGAAATGTCATCGTGCAACTAATGAATGCATGCAAAAATCACGTCCTAGCGATGACGAATGTGCTACTCATCTTTATATTTTACTCATACAGAATCGCTAGAATACGTCGTATTCGCTGACAATTAGTAGAAGGTCAAAAATATGTTTTGTGGCAAATGAGTAATTAATTACTATAGCCTCAATATAGTTTCGTCAATTCTTCTATGTATTAATGCAGAAATGTCAACTATTCCATTATTTTAAATTATATTATAAATAAAAAATGCTACGCGTTCAATGGCTCCCATTAGGCTGTGCGCGAATTTCGTGAAGCGTAAACTCTATATAAGGATATACACTTAGACCGCGACAAATACTTAATTACCGAAGCAAGACTCGAATCTGTGACGGGTGTAGACATAGATAATTAGTAATTCAAATAATAATGTAAACTAGTGGCTTTTCCTCGCTTTACCTGAATGCATTCCAGATCACAGATAGACTATATACAAAATGTCATCCAAATCCGACAAGCTGTTTATGCGTGAAAAACTAACAAACATTATTTTTTATTATTACTTACACTTTCGCTTAGTAATCCGATAAAAGGCATTTTTATAATTAAAATTTAATACTAGCGACTCACACTCGCTTCGCTCGGGTTCGTTCCTGGCTGCTTCCCAGTACAAACTCATCCATATTCTCATCCACTTAAGGGATGATTTCCGGGATAAAAACTATTCCACTCACTCACTTTTCATATCATGAGATTTTAAAAAAAATCTTATTTTAATAAAAAAAAGCTTTTCTTTTAACTTTCTTCTACACAAAACTTCCTAACAATAATAAACACAAAAAAAGAATTATCCGATTGGGTGCAGTCGATCTGAAGTTATGCGCGTATATACATTTCGGTGATTCATTTTTATTTATATAGTATAATATTTAATTTGATATTTCAGAGTTATGTGTAAAAGCAATGAATAAATTAGCTAGTGCTGGGTTAATATCGATGGATGAAGCATGTTGCATTACATCAACAGAAGCCGGTCGACTCATGTCTATATATTATCTAGACTTAGAGACTATGAAACTCATTATGAAGGTGCTTGCCTTACTTGTGTTTCTTTATATAAATTTTACTTTTTTTCCACACTGTATTAGGCGTTAGATAATTAAATACTGTCCTAGTTAGCGATGCCATCTTGTCTTCATTTGCATTATGTGAATTAACATTCATGGATTCAGGATACCAAGACGTGACCTTTCTATCCATCTCCATTTAGTATTGACCTTATTTTGCATAAGTTTGCATCACAGACCAAACTGACAATAATTAGTTTATATATACATAAACAAATAATTATATATTACTGCGAAGTCAATAAGCTGAATAAAAAACGTGTGTGTGTACTTATGTACGCACGTAAGAAATTATACTTCTTTGGCGTAATAGAAAAAAAATAGCTAAAGATTTCATCTTTTATATCACTACTCTCTGTTTGTAAAAGGAATTCAGCAGCTAACTTCATCATGTCGCTTTTTGGCTGTCGGTGTGCGCGCATCGTAAAAATTTTACTCTCGTATTATTTTCCAAACTACCCAAAGGAATATAACTTCAAAAAAAACCCGAGTTACTTTATTCCTAAGATATTATAAAATAGTAACTTTATTCCGTCTTATTTACATAAACAGTTAGAAGGATCTGAGTCGTTAGAGCGCCTGTTATGGCTGATATGCGAAAGTCACGAACTATCGGATATGCATCTCCGCGTTGACGAACGCAGATGCCTTAACTCTCTGAACAGGAACACTGCGACCGCGACTATACGTTTTCCTATGAAGGGCAAGATTAATAGCAGGCAAATGAAGTTAAGTTGGTAAGTTTTGTATGTTTAGTTTGGAATATTGATATAATGTATGAAAGGTGAAAGGATAACATCGTAAGAAAACTTGCATGTCTGAAAGAACTTTAACAATATTCGAAAGACATAAAAGGTCATAAAAGGACGTTAAAAAGGCTAAATTACTATTATTATTATATTAATATCGATGGGAATTCTGCATAAGTTCTTAATCTGTAAATCTATCTAATAAAGTTAGGTATATCAGGTGTTTTAAATTTAAAAGCAATCTGAGATTATCTTGTTTATACCTCTAATAATATGGCAACATATAAAAGTTAATTGCTTAATGTTTGTGATATCATAAATTTTGGGTTCTTGAGCAAATAATAAAAAAAATTAAAATTTGCGTGGAGTTCGTTAAGTTTATTATTTTAAAATTAACTTCTATATGACATCATCTTTTAGCTTAATTTATCGCATAGGTCATTTTAGATTTTCTTTTTAGTAAATAGTTTTGTCTGGTTTCATTGGACCAGTAATGAAAGCTTGCAATGGCCTAATCGTGAAAGTTTATCTAGCTTTAATTAATGGCAATTTACCAACTAACTAACATACTCTTATTTATATATTTATATTATACGGTTAGGCAATTTTAGCCTTTTGACGGGTATTCCTTTTACCTTCTCGATGGTGAGCCAAGATAACTATAGGGACTTAGATTATTAATATGACATATAAATAATCTAAGTATAGGGATAATAATTATCAATATAGTTATCTTGGCTATATATAATTATTATAAAAATTAGTTACGTAATACAACAATAAGTAATTATTTATTTTATGTGTACCTATACTTATATAAATATATAAGAATCCTCTTATTAAACTTGGTAAGAACATTTTTCGCAATTTATTTATGATCATCTCTTGTTAAAACATGCAATAATCGTTACGCCTTGAAATATAGTTGATTCAAATTTAAACGCTTCCGTGTCGTTAATTTTTTTATCGGCACCTTTTTCTGAGTAAACGGTACGATAATATTCTCCTGTACAAGCATCAATTACTGTTCAGAGTTATTGTTGATGAACGCAAATTTTCCAAGTTTCTTTAATATTAATAAATTCAATACTTAAACATAGCTCACGGTTCGACACTTTATAAAAAGTTAACTTAAAGTGTAATTTGCAAAAGCTTTCATTTTCAATAAATTAATTAAAATATGTTTTATTTATAAAAAAGATAAAGGATCAAGAGCCCGCTAAGAGTTTTTACTCATAGATAAAGAAAGATAATTGAAAAGAGATTAATTGTTTATTTATACAAAGTCAATATTATTATATATCTTACATTTTGTATGTCTCGTTTACATTATTATTTATCTATAAATTATGGACTCAATTTATTTTCTGTGATTCAACAACATATTCGAATAATATTATAAACTCGAAAGTTTGTAAGGATGTTAGGATGTATGTTTCTCTTTTATGCAAAAACCCCTGAACTAAATTTGATGAAACTTTACAAAAACATAGCTTATTCCTTAGAGTAACATATAGGTCCGGATCTTTTAGTTAGTACTTATATTATATATGTATACATAGATGTAAATGTTAATATCTAATTAAATTTCAATGATAATAGTGTGATCCAAGCAGTACTCGGTTGTTTACTTATTGCCGAACCATCATTAAATCAAGAGGCTTTGAAGATTATGAGAATTGCTGATAGAGTGTGCAAATGTAAGATTTTTTATTCATTTATTATTATTGGTAGGTACTATAAACATAATCACAAGAATTGACGTATAACATCATCTCTTTATTGTATTTGTCGTGTGCTAAAAATATTTTTTAGTTTATTTTTCTTAAAAAAATTACGATGTCACAAAAGAATGTAGTATTATTTTTATTATACTTATTTTATTTTCAAAAATTGTATATAAATTTAATTTATACATTTATAAAAATCCCTTTTTTCTTTAAAGAAAGTAAACGATACGAGTACCTATGTATGAGTATGTATGGCAAAATCGAGAATAACTTAGCATAAACAGCAAATTACGCTACTATTTTTGACTTTGAAATTTACTCTGGTGGACTCCGTCTATAACTATAATTCATAAGTCTATCATATAAACATTCATCCTTTAGAATTTTTAAAAATCCTTTCGTAGTAATCAACCATAGTTATACCTACAATGATATAACGAACGAACTCTTGTGTATCCATTGGGCTGGCCCGGTTATAGCCGTGACTGTCAATCAATGAAATTACATAAGTAATGAATAAAAACTTTAAAGATTTGATGTTTCTAACTTTATATGTTTATATATTAAGTATTTATATAAAAAATAATATTTGTGTTTAAATGATAAATTATAGGTAATTTCTTCCACAGGTTTAGTATATTACGTGACTCGTCCAAATTTTATATCCCAAAATCCAAAATTCTATCTAACAATTCTAAACTCTTTGGTACTAGCTAAATGTATATACGCCCGTTTGTGGGAAAATTCCCCATACGTTAGTCGGCAATTGAAAGGTATAGGTCAAATATTTAGTACACTACTCGCATCTGCTGGCAAAGTTAACTTTATGCTGTTGGAAGAGAGTCATCCACGAGATTTGGAAAGGGTTTGTAAAAAAATATTAAAAAATAATAACATTTCATAGAATTAAATTAAAAATGTGTATTTTTTTATCCGAACTATGGTATCTATATAGGTATATGTTCGTAGTGTATATCAAAAACATAGCGTACTTATATAAATCTTATTTTATTAATAGCTATACATAATTAAAATATTCTCATCTCAGTGATTATATCTATTCTAATATTATAAAGAGGAAAAATTTGTTGTTTTTGTCTGTTTGTTTAAATTGAATAGGCTCCGAAACTACTGAACCGATTTAGATGAAATTTGGTAAGAAGATAGTTTGAGACCCTGGAAAGGACATAGGAAGGATAGTTTTTATCCTGGAAATCATCCCTTAAGGGGGTAAACATGGGGATGAAAGTTTGCAATAGGAAGTAACCTATGGATGAAGCCGAGCGAAGCGAAGGTGAGTCGCTATGTAAAATATAAATAATTTAGTATACTTCCTTTAAGAGAAGTGCAAGAAAAGTGATTTCCAACAACCTTCTAGATAATGAACAAAGGCCCACCCGCTGGAAATGTAATAAGAAGACAAGTCAGTTTGCTCCCAAAATATAACCTTACAGCTACCCCCATAGACGAGAAAAAAGTTAAGATTCAGCTATCATTGCTTAATAACGCTCATTTATCTGAAAATATAGAACAATTAACTGCTGGCGCGAGTCATAAGAGCTATGTTGTAGTTGGGGATAGTGAAAATTATTTGATTTATTTAACGTCTTTTAAGTAAGTAATCCAAATATATAATTATTTATTTAATTTTGCGTTTAGTTCATTTTTTTATAGTCAATAAATATGATTTATATCATTTTAATAATTCTACCCTATTGGATTATTTTTCTATCTATATATAGATAATTAAGTACGTATTTATGTGGCCACCCTTAACTTGAAAACTATTAAATTAATAGTTTTTAACTTAATAGTATTAATAACAATTATAACAGGTAATTCTCATGTATACAACTTTACAGGGATTCAGATCTTATAAACGTCTACGACGGATGCATGACTTTCGAAGTAACCAGAAAACACAACTCTAAACATGAAATCCTTATACATTGCATTAGCTCAACATTTGGTGAATGTCCAACTATATAATATACTTATGTATCAAATATATAAAAAACAGTTATTATGAAATTAAATTAAATACTTTTATTTTACAGTCGGAATAGATGAACAATGTAAATATTTATTTAACGATATAAATCCTATACCAACGAATAAACCAGTGGCAATTTATTTGCCAGAAAAAAAACTGGAAAATTTGCACGATGACGAAATAGATGTTTTTAAAGAAAGGAAGAGAAAGGCAAAAGAAACAGATAAATCACAATGCAATGAAAAAAAGAAGCGAGACATAAATTTAGTTGAAAAATTTAAACAACTCAAGGAATCTTTCGGACGAACGTCAAGAGATGTAAAAGTAGATCATCATACAACGAAAGAAATTACTAATAAAACATTAAACAATTTAGCACCACAACAGAATAATAACATTATGGATAAAGAGTTTGATAGTGTTATTGGGGACAGTTTAGATCAAAATATTGAAGACGCTTTTGCAGAGGATTTCAACGATGAAGACTTTGTAGATGACAAACAAGTGAGCGATATCTTAAATGAAATTGAAAACGAAATTAAAAATAAAAATGAAATTCCGCTAAATAACACTCAAATATCATCGAAACCTATATGTCCCAAAAACATTTTTGATCAAAAGAAAAGAGTGCATATTAATGCAAAACGTAAAACTTTGACTACAAAAAACAACTATAATTTTATAGATTTATTAGAGAAGGAAGATAATAACGATGGAGCTAATACTGATATTTGCCAAGAAACTGGTTTTACTAATACCGTTAAAGGTCAAATTGAACAATTTTTACAAAAAGCTTACAATTATAATAATAATAAAATTGATATCATAGATTTGATAGAACCGACCGAAAGAAATGATAAAAAGGAAATTCAAGAAATAAATAATGATGAAGAGGTCTATGAATTAATAGATTTAACTGAAGCCGAAAAAAAATCTATGAATAGTGACGAAATAAAAAGTGAGGAAATCAATGCTGTTTGTGCAAGTAGACCCGGAAACGATACAAATAAATCGCAATGGATTGCAATTAAACCTGACGAATGTTCCCTTCATTTTACAAATAATCAAAATAACAAAGTAACTGATAATATTACAATTAACAATAAACATTTAGAATTATATGGTAATGTTTTAAATATAAGTGATGAAATTCAAATTGATGAACCTATTACAGAAAACAAACTCGCATTAACAACTTATCCTTTATATTTGCAAAATATAAAGTCTAGTAAACTATCGAATCCTAATATAAATATTGCACCCTCTATGCAAAAATGGAAAAATTCTACAAATGTTCTAAGTAGTAACACTCACAGTACGAGTACATATATGGGAAATAAAGAAACAAATATTAAATGTACTAGTATAAATGGAGATAATATTGAATATATCAAAAATTACCATGCAAGCCAAACTAAATTAATAAACATAACATCAGAAAACAATCATAAAAATAAAGTTCAAATCATTGGGAAGTTAAAAGTCGATTTAGACATTACTGAAATAGTTCACAAAAACGATACACGAAACGTAGATGTTCATCCAGAGATTATTGAATGTAATGATATGGGAAATGAAAATGATACAAATATAAATAAAAGTCATTATTTTGGGCAAAGAAATAAAGCTATCGCTTATAAAACAAATCCGAATATTGGCAATGTCTATAACGACAAAAACGAAGAAATTGTTGATATTACTAAAGACAATGTACCGTTTAAAAAATTGTTAAACGATAATGAGTATTCAAATAATTTTAAATCTGATATGAATAGTAGCTTACAACACGGGGATAAAAATATTGAGAGTGCAAGCGTTAAAGATATTCTTCAGAAATACAACAATAATTTAAAAAGGTAATGATTTTTATTTCTTTTCTTATCTTTTTCCTTTAACATATACTTAATCCTACATTATAATTATATTTTTAGTTATGATCTATTTAGAAATATTTGTTTGGTTCCTATTTACAAAACATAAATAATGATTATTACCCGACTCGGGTACTAATCATTATTTATCTTAATTATTATTGTTAAAACTTACTTCTGAAAACCGTATCCAGTGTTTATTAAATGAGCATTATTCATAGACTAATTAATAGTGCCTTTATAATTTATATTAAAAAGTTCGTTCTGCAACTGATAGTGCAATCTGCTCTCCAAAAATGATATTTATAGCTCATAAGAAGTCTTCGTATTTTAAATTCATTGAATATATAAAAAAAATACATTTCATCAGAATTCAAATTTCAAAATAATAAACATTTTTTTTAAAGACCAATCAAAGAAGAAACGAACGTAAATACACAAATTAACAAGAAAAAGGAAGAGAACACAAAATCCACAATCGCGATTGGAAATAAAAGAAAATTGAGAATAAGTGACATTGATAAGATACAAATAGAACTACCGCCATCATTGATTGGTGAAAGTCAAAAAACAACCGATTCTAAATATATTGATTATAAACATCGAGAGTTGCAAAGAGAAATTAAAGAGAAAGATTCGGATATAGATGAAATGCATTATGAAACACAACCCGAGATAGTTAATAACAATATTCCTGAAGTCGATATTGGAGATTTAGACTCTGATCTACTATATCCAGACCTAGCTATGGAATTGACAGACTATAATACTGATTTTGACGTTAATGATGCAATGCTCGATCCTAAAACATTGTTACAAAATATAAATAAAGATGATGATGGTGATGATGATAATGGTGAAGAAGATGATGAAATAATTCCACCTCCGCCACAATTTTGCGATGATGATACTTATTCACCTATTTATACTTCACCTGAAAATAAAATAAGTGATATAATAGAATATAGTGATTTAATAAACACTCAAAATATAAATGAAATTGATACAAATGAAGATGATTTTATGTTTGATGAAAATAACGAATTTGATTTAACTCCGTCTAAGGAAATAGAGACGTGGTCTCCATCTCGTGAGAACAGTTCTGTTTGTTCTACTGAAAGCCAGTCTTTCACCGTGATGCGAAAAAATCTAGCTGAAACCAATAATAGGCACAATTTTTTTAATTCGCGTCGCGAAAAATTGTCTCATTTTAAATTTAAACGTAAGAGCATGCTCAGGAAATAAGCTTGAGTTTGAAAAATAAATGTTATACTTTCTTAATGGTAGTTTCCATGCTATTCTATCTATATATAAAAAATTACAATGTTTATTTGTGCAAAACCTCAGAACGTTCTTTACCGATTCACGATTGATTAAATTTTTAAACAAATTTATTTAGATTGCCTTGAAAAACTGTACAATTGAGAGAAAACAATTTTTACACGTTATCTATGTGGTCGAAGCCATAGGCAAAGCCAAACATAATTATTATAGCCTTGTGATCGCTGTTCTAACCTAACCAACCTAGAAAGAAAGAAAGGGTTCTTCTAAGTAATGTATTTGTATGTAAAAATGAGTATGTATGGATGTTTGTTACTCTTCCACGCCAGAACGGCTGAACGGATCTAGATGACATTTGGCACAGAGATAAATTATAGTCTGGAATAACACATAGGCTACTTTTTATCCCGGAAAAATTTACGGTTCCCGTGGGTAGGTTTGTTTTTGTATAGCGAGGGTGAGCTGCTAGTATAACATTAATTTAACCGAAGTTGCTTGCTACTTTGCTATTACACGAAACACACACACAGGTGCCATAATACCATGTCCATGGGAAGATATCAGGAACCAAGTTGCTGATTACGAGAAAGAAAAAATAGGTAAAATAAATATCAATAGATGACGTTATATATAACGATTGTTATTAAAGTTGTGTTAATTAAATGAACAAAAGATAAAAAAATAGATCCCTGAAATGTGTACTATTGTTTTAAAAAATATTCTAAGCGAAGGGAAACGAAATAATGCTCCTGTAAATCAAATTTGCGTAATTTTATTGATTACTAGCATTGCCCGCGTTCAGATGACCAAAAACCAAATTCTTAGGTTTTACATATTAGTATACTCTTACATCGCAGTTTTTATATTTTTTCTTAGAAATGAGACATTTTGCCGCGGTAAAAAGTATCCTATATGTTGACCTGGATAACCAGCTATCGCGATACCAAATTTCATTAAAATCCCTCCAGTGGTTTTTCTGTGATGCGGTAACAGACAGACAGACAGACAAAAAATCTAAAAACCATAGTTTAGTAGGTAGCCATGGTAGGGTAGGCCTCTGTATCGATAATAATGTTTATTTCAATAAGATTTTCCAAAATATATTTAATGTACAGATTCGGCTTTGTTACAATTTTATTATATGTATAGATTGAAATATCAGTAATCCAGATCTAGATGATGGATTTGTACTGTATATTCACAGATGGCGCTATTACTTTTTATGAATTGTTTAACACGGTTAAAAATTGTTAAAATTACTGATTATTTTTATTCGAATGCAAGATAAATCTTACAATATTTGCCATACGTTAGTTTGCACATACTTATAAGTTTAATAAAACATTTTAACTATTTGCGAATCAACGACATCTATTATATATTCAAGCAAACAAAAATAGCCCGAAGCGTTGAATTAGCGTTGTCCAATTTCTTTGTATGGGATGAGACATCTGTACTAGTATTGTTATGTGGTATTGTGGTCTTTGATTTTACACACAAACTTCAATAACAAATCGATATACATATAATGCCATCTATTGACATTTATTTCAACTAATTTTTCTGTTTGTTTTAGTGGACCCCATGACGATACTAAATATTTACGCCATATGAGTAACGGTCTTAGAAAAGAAAATTGACCAATGTTGTAACGCTACTTTTATCGGTACAATTTTAAAATATATATTTTTTTATAGAGTAATCAGAATTATTTCTTGCGTTATTTTTGGACATCTATATTGTCATATATAAATAAAAGAGGGGAATATACTTGTACAAATCAATAACGATACAATATAGAAATGGTGATTAGAAATGCTTAAGAGGAAATGAGAGGTACCTTTGTTGAGAGCACAGGGTATGCGGCCCTCAACCTTCAGGCATGGGTCATGCTGAAATTGCGAGTATTCTACAATTAGTACTTATAAATTGCACGTTTTAATTAATTTTACTACCAAATAAATTTATTTTTAATGCCATGTAAGCTTATTTACATGACCTGATAATGATGTTAAAGTGTAGTTAATTCATTCATACATAAAAGTTTTATTATGAATATCGATCTAACTTTTGTCTTTTTATATTATGTAGTATATATGATTAAAAACCTTTTGAATGCATTTTTATAAGAAAAAAAAAATATTTTAAAATTTCAGATATTGGACAGACTTACGTCAAGAAACAGTATGCAGCATAGGAATTAAGAATTGTTTCTGTACAATTTTCATACTATGAATATCATTGTATTATTTACCAAATTCTAGGCTCAGTAGTTACGAATCAATTAGAATAGAGGTGAATATTGTATCGCATGTTTTAAATATTTTGCGATCAGAGAAAAAACTTTAAAGGCTAAAAAATCTCAATCTTTTTGTCAATTTATAACTAAATAAAACACATGCATAAGCAACACCAAACTTTATTGTATTTAGAGCAGAAACAACGCGTAGCAAAAAAATTATCATCTTTTAAATTATGTAACTATAATAGGCTAAAAGCGAGGGAGAATTTTTTACTAGTGACATTATATCTACGACATTAATTATTATCATTACAATTATAATTAAAGTAAAACCAAGACTGACTAAACATAAAAGTATAACAAGTGAGCTTCGATGTCTCGATGGTCGGACATTATAATTTTATTTAGTTGGTCTTGGTTGAACAGAACTCCATTCCTTTACTCCAATTAGTCTTTTCTAAGTTGAACAGTGCGACGTCGTATAGGAAACAATGTGGAACTCACACCATTCAATTTAAAAGAAACTCGGCTTGTGTCGCCCCGCCGCGCCCGTCGGAGGCCGCGCCGAGACCGCACCGGTAGAAATTGTTACAACCTCTATACTTTGCATTAAAATAATGCCCATTTTCACAGGCAAGGGATCCTAACATCGCAACCATTAATTCCAGTGATATATTCACTCTAACGCCTAGTTCTCAGCTTCCCTGCAAAGTTTTCCCGTCATGTTACAAAAAGAAAACCTATACGATCATTGATAAATAGAAATAAACGCTGCCATCTGCCGCTCGTACTGCGCGCGTCGTCGTGAGAGCGAGCAAAGGCCGGCAGTTCGTCAACGAACAAGACATCTCCAGCTGAGAATACTTTCCGTTTAATGCTCAGCATGTCTACACTCAACACACCGGACAAACTAAGTTGATTCGTTAAATAATCGTGACGTTCAACTAAAACACCATGATTCCATTATAATACATACATTAAAAGCTAACATTTTGGGTAAGTAGTAAGGTAATAAATTCATTTTTAATATAATGCAAAAACATGCCTAAATAATGCTGAATATTAAACTGGAAATTTATAGTCCACACTTTTTTTGTTTATTTTTTCATATACTTTTTTTTATTTTTTTTTTTTACATTTTTTTTTATTATTATTTATTGAGTAATTTCCACGCTGGGAAAATTACACTAATTCTATGCAAAGTATAGCTTGTATTTGTTATAATATGACCACTCCATACTTTGATTCTTTATGTTTACGGGCTATGCTATTTACTCTCGCATATTAGCAGTTATAGTACAGGTAAGATAGTGCATGTACATACATATTTGATCATATTAATAAAAAATAATTCCAACCTAAATAACTCTAAAAGAAAATAAAAAGCTTTCCAATAGTTACAGATTCCACCATGTTTCAAAAAGATGAAACAGTCCTTCCAAAGGCCTGTGGAAAGCAATAGCCAATATGGAATGAACAATGTGTAATTGATTTTTTTCTATAAAAAAAACGATCATTTTAAAACATATGATTGCATGTAAATAATAAATAAATCCATTGTAAACCTCAGACTTGAATAAGGATTTTAATACTAGCGTTATTAAGAAAATTCAAAGTAATATATGAATTATTCAGTCTATTTAATGAGCTATTTAATTTTTTTTTTTTTGGGATTTATATCTGAACCTTTAAGGTTACCTTTTGACTAAAAAATCAAATCTTCCACGAGCAATCTCATTAAGGGACCATCCCCCAATTCTAATGAAAATTATGTTAATGCATGCTAAAGTACTACGTATTGTGATCTGGTGAGTTCTGTGGGTAACCAGTGTTTGACTTTGCTGGTAACAGATTCAATTCATTCGTTCAGCAGGTCCTAGGAGTGCTATTTGAGCATATTTTACTTCACTTTATATATAGAATGACCGGTAAAAAAAGAGAACAAAAAACACTAGACCCGATTACATGTAGAAATGGAGCAATTCATTGCAAAATCAGAATTTACAACAGACAACACAATTATATATGTAACAGTAAGAGAAGATCTTTGAGCTGTGTATCGAGTAATTTATTCGAACTGACAGTGAATGATATTCCACTTCAAACTGTGTGTGAATTGTGTATTAATACCATTTTTATTATAATATGACTAGCGATCTTCACTGGACACTCTCTGGTATAAAATGTTGTTTTATTAGGGTTCCATACCCAAAGGGTAAAATGGGACTCTATTACTAAGACTCCACTGTCCGTCTGTCACTGGGCTGTATCTCATGAACCGTGATAGTAAGACAGTTGAAATTTTCACAGTTGATGCAATTATGTTGCCGCTATAACAACAAATACTAAAAAATAAAATAAACATTTAAACCAAACAAATATTTAAGTGGGACTTTTTGCCGTGTTTATAGATAATGGTATGGAAGCCTTCGTGCGCGAGTCCGACTCGCACTTGGCCGGGGTTTTTTTTTATATTATCTGCGACTGCTGACGTCTTAGCCAGATGAATAAGTTTCTTTAGAAACTCACTCACGTTTTAACTAAATAAGCCCAGTTTTTGTATGATAATGTAACTTCTTTTTAAACATCTTGAATGTTAAAAAGTATAATTATAATGTAAAAAATAATCAATGACAAAACACATGAATATCCTAAACACCTATCATGCATATAAAAAACGAGATTCGATTTCGATATATAATATAAATAATAATAGCGAGCAAACATAAGTATTACACTGCAAATATGCCAGATACACAGCATAGCCCGAAGTGCTTATGACTTGAGTCATTCAAATGTAAGTGGTAACATACAGACGAGACCCGGTGACATCAACCGCAGACCCTGTGACATTCTATGCTTAGAATTCATTAAATTAAAATTCAGTGGCCATATTGTGTTTTAATTAACATCGTCAGCTAAAGGTGATCAATAGCCAAAATTAATGGTATATGAGAAATTAAATTTACTTATTATGACAGTTTACACTAAAGTATAAATAAAACAATGAAACAGACAGAGTGTATGAAACAATAAGATTGCTTTTAAACAGACAGGCACAATCAAATTGATTAAATCAAATGATTATTCTTATTGACAAACAGCACACTATTCGGGGGCATTCATTAAATAGATGCGTGAGGGGAAGAGCGAGTTAATTAAAATCTCATTTAAACTGCGTGGGTCATAATTGAAAATTGTACGTGAACTTTGAAAGACTATATATTATACAGATAAAAGAAAATGTATTAAATTTTTCCATATGATATAACCAAATCTCACAAAATCTCACCAAGGGGGAGGGAGGGAACCAAATTATGAGAAAAACAGCTCACGCAATTAATGAATGTCCCAGTTCAGTCGTCCAACACAGTATTCTAGACACTATCTATATCACTATTTCAGTCTAAATGTAACATGAATGTATTAATGTATAAACTATATTAAGTGTATAGGGCATATCACGTTTAGTGGACGATGTCGCATAGATGGACACTAGGCAGTTACAGTTGATGTCGCGAGATTGTAAAATTTCACTTTTTGGTCATTATCTTCAGGTATTCTAAGGCATTTTGTGCCGCAGAGGACTGAGCGTCCTTGCTTGTGAGACCCGAACCGTAGCAAACAGCTACAGGTAGTGTTGACAGTTGCACTAAACACTGACAACGACCCGTCATAGACTTCTCTTCTATATCCACATAAGTCACTTCAAACGCTTGCTCCGAAGCAATCTCTTGCAAGAACTGGACGAAATTGAAGTCCTTATTGTTCAATGGAGTGACCTGAAAAAATGTGTTTGATTATTATTTTTTATGATTATATTATGTTACGTTCAAGCTATTTACATAAAACATACAAATATCATGCACTTATTATCATTATAGCCAATTATAATCAAAATATTAAAATAAAATTCAAATAAATAAATTCTTGTAGCATACAAAACTTAATAGTTACTTATAAATTAATTATTAAGTAATTTAATTGGTAATAAAAATATTTATTAATAAGGAATTAAATATATATACAAACAATAACATAATATTAATAAATTATAATAAAGATATCCAGATAGTAGTAACCTTTAAAATTTAAAAAAATTCACTAAAAAATTACTAATACAACCAAACCAGTAATAACGAAACACTTATATTGACAATATTGTTCTAATATCATCATATTATAAAACAATACTCCCAAATTTAATCTTTTGCTAAGAGCTAAGACTTTTGATAGATTGTCTTTACAATAATCTTTACTGAGCAACTTATAAATGATGAAGAGGTATATATAACAGGGATTATATACATATATCTATGGAGAGGATGGTGACACAGACGGACACACAGACAAGCACCATGCATATAAAATCAAAGCGTACCTGCAACTTGGCCAGGTTGGGGCCCACCGATTGTTTGAGGTGTTTGTGAAACTGCGACACCTTGTGGCTGTGACTGGTTGTGAGTGTTGAGATTTTACTATCTTTCAGGTCGGCGTATCGGGCCGCTACGCCGCCCTAGAACAATCACGTCGTCAGATCAATGGTCATTGTGGTATAGTGTTGCCAGATTCATTGTGTCAAGTATAAATATATTATTATTATTTATTGTAACTATTTGTATAGTATTTTTTCACATACAGCGGGCATAATTTTATACTAAGATATATAAATATTAGATAGTAGATAAATATAAATAAATTTGTCCACGTATTGATCAATAAAGGATTTACTTCATTTATATACAAACTAAATTTTTATAAACTTTTTTTTAAATCTGTCAAATACAAGAATTGTTTTTTTTTAAATCTGTCAAATACAAAAATTGAAGTGCCTAATTAAAGAGATAGAATTAAAGCCATTAAAGCAAAGAACTGAACTGAACTGAGATAGAATATTAAAAAAATATAGTCTTGTTATTAGTATTAAAAGGCCAATTTATGTTTTTTTAATTCATAAGATAAAATTCTTTTTAACAACTGAAAAAAAAAATAAACTCCCAATATTATATAAAAACCCATCATCTTATGGAAATGTAAACATCTGGCAGCACTAAGTGTCCGACTGAAAGATAGTAAAAACACCTGGCCAAGTGCTATCAACCTTTCAGAAGACTGACACGAGAGCCACTAACAGCAACTTGTTAGTCACAGTTAGTCAAATCTATTCGTAGATGAAAAAATAAAAAATGTTATATTTCATATTCTTAATTCTAATTAAAATAGTGGTGTAAATGTGAAGTGCTAAGATTTACACTGCCTTAAGGCTCAACTTAAGCTTATTAGTGAATGCATATGGTTATATAAAAATGAAATAAGGCAAATCGGATTGAATATGCCTCAGTAACTAGGACACTGCTCTAAATAGTATTATAAAACAAATTAAATTTTAACTCAATAGAAAATGTTGACGGTATACATAACCTGAACTACAAAAATTGGTGCTAATCTTTAAGATGACTGTTGTATATTAAAACTTGTAGTATTTATTTTTACTACACACAAACTGTATAGTGTACATACCTCTTCCTCGGTTTGGAAGGTTTCCGGTGGGTTATCCTGCAACGCTTGCCACATTTTGTATGCGGCCTGGCGTTTGGCGAGCTTTTTAGATTTGCCCGTACCGACCTCACGACGCTTCAGTAGAGTGCATATGATTGTGAACTGACGTTCATGTGGTAAACCTACAAAGTATCTATAAATCAATAAAATTTCATATATTTACATATAAATAAATATTGGTAGGATCATTATATTGTACATAAACTAAACAATAGATGCAATATTTGTTAAATTCAAGCAAAAATAAATCTTCGCAGTAATTGGTGCCATTTGTATTAATCGACATTTTTATTTATTTTAATGAAATAAACAAAATTACAGAAAATACAATTTACAATAAAAATATACACATTTAACTTCCATACATTATTGATGTTTATATCGCATATTGAGTGATGTTTATATCGGAAGTTTGAACGCGAGCGAAGCCGCGGGTTCTGCTAGTAATATTAAATAATAGTAAGCCAAATTTATCCCAACTTACGTCTAGCAACATTATCGTCATTCTCCGCATGGTAGGAAGGCGGCGGCCAGAAGCGCGACATGCACAGCTCTTGCAGCCATCCCACAGGATTCCCCATCAACTTGTCTTCAAAGGATGACACAACAGTACCACTGAAATTGTTGGTTACTTATTGTATAACTTTATTTGATTTTACATGAATTATAATAAATTTTAAATGAAATAAGGGGACAACCTAAAATCACTTAGAAGTGAAAAGTAAACAATAATTCTGGGATAAACTAAAGTGATGTATTACATAAAATTTACATGAAATCATAAATGAAAAGGAAATTAAAAACACGTAGAACAATATAAAAACACACAAAAAATATAGATTAAGCCTTTTTTGTAGCCTGTCAAACAATAGTTTAGTATAACTCTAGTTTTGTATTTAATTTTTTTTTTTCATTTATATAAACTAAAATACAGTACAAACATTATTACATAAACTGCATAATATAACTATACTATATAAAGAGGTAATGTTGTGAGTTTGTGACATTCTAGGGCATAATCTCCGGATCTACTGAACCAATTTAAATGAAATTTGGTAAGAAGATAGTTCGAGACCCTGGGAAGGACATAGGATACTTTTTATCCTGGAAATCATACCTTAAAGGGGTGAAAATGGGGATGAAAGTTTGTATGGGGAATCAACCTACGGATAACCCCTAATATGTATAAAAATATAGTAATGTATAAAAATAATGCTCACGTCTCTGGTACATTTCCATTAGTGGACTGGTCAGCGGGAGCAGCACCCGTCAGCTTGTCCAGCAGAGCTTTAGCCGCTGAATGCTTCGCCTCTTTTTTCGATCTACCAGTACCCATTGCTAAAACATATTTAAAAGTTAATATATTTTTGGTAGTAACTAGTAATGTTGGAATCAAATATCTAGGAATGATTTGTTTTTCATTCTTTTTCTTTTGAGTATCAAATATGAATTTTATTTATTGTTATTTATATTTTTACTTCATGTCTGACTTCTAAGTATAATAAATGATTCTCTCAGAAATATCATAATATTTATACATAATGGAAGCAAAGTTACCACTAAAGGACTGTCTATCCAACTTAAAAACATATATTATTTCAGTCAAATATTACTCAATTAACTTTCCAACTCGTCGACATATAATAATGTTTATCTTTATTACTACTTACCAACCAAGTCGGCGACAGTTACACGATAACGGAATGTAGGCTCATGAATCATCCCCTCTATCTGAACCAGCTCATACTTTGGGACTGTTCCACGTCTGGCCAGGAGCTCCTGTAGTACTGATACTGGTGTCTTCATTGGCAGTGATTCCATTTCCTATATAATATTATTAATAAGAAAACTACTTATAATAGAGAATCTAATAAAAATATACAGTATATTGTAGAAGCTTTACCATATATAATATACAACAAAAATTTTCTTTAAAAATATTATTATTACATTATATAGCAGAGGATATAACTTTTATTTTTGTTTTGCTTAAAGATACTCAACCAATAACCACACTCATTTTACAAGTTAAATTGAATAAAATAATCATAACTGAGGAGATAAAATATTTCTAATAATTGTACTTACAATTCTTGACAATATATTAGCATATTTTATTTATCAATCTATGTATAAAGAGATTAAATATTAATAAAAAAAATAGTTTCATACCCTCTTAGCAGCTTCATCTAGGGGTAAGCGTTCTAAATTATTTGGAGGCTTAGGTCTATTCTGATAGCGGCGGCGAGGCCCATGAGGAGCATGTTCTCCATCAGGCCCTGCTCCATGCACGGGCATACCATGCACCACACCTGGTACACCCCCATGCACAACACCAGGGTGAGGGTGCACTATGCCACCATCCATCTATATAAAGAATTAAAAATTTAAGGAATTATACTTTATTTTAGGAATTATACTTTCTTAGATTTACGCGTATATTTGACATTTTAAATAAAACGATATTTTCGGATCTTTTGCGGATTTATTTTGATTTTTAAAATTATAAAAATGTTTCATTAAGAAACTTATATATTTATTGAAATAAATAGTACCTACTTTAATGATATTTAATATTATAATGTAATTTCAAATGTAGATTATGGAAAAGTTGTTATGATAACAAATTTTATTGTAAAATGCAATGTTTATTGTTTGGTTACGTAAAATAAGTTGTTCATTAATAAAATATTGATCCGATGAAAATAATAGTAAATAAGTGTTTAATCGATTTGATATAGTGATATCAAATTTAGTTAGGACTTAGGACTAAAAATTTAAGGTTATCTAGTCATTAAAATCGATAACAAATTTTGCCGGCTAAAACAGATCGTAGGTTAACATTATTTTATAAGAAATAATTACTCAATTCAATATACATAGAATAATTATATTAGCCGATAATATCAAACGCATTCTAATAATATCTAAATAGACATAAATGAAATAGAAAAAGTAAAACATGTGATTTGAGCTATGACATGGCGCTCGGCCATTAGGAGTATAGTTCCTCAAGATGGCTACACTTTTACCGGCATTATTATAGATAAAATTTGAGACTGGAGCTTTATTTAACAACGTAATAATAGAAATATCGTACTATGATATAATAAGCAATATTATTTTTGGCTCATTAACTTTTTCGTACACTAATTAAGAACTTACCATTTTGTGTAATCTCTCCACAGCTGCTACTTTATAAAAACGAGAATGTTCAAAATATTGTTCTAAGAGTTTTTTAAAAGTAAATATAGTAAAACTCTTTGAATTAAGCGAAATATGAAACACCGCTACTTCGGCAAATTAATTCCAATTGGCAATTTCCATCAATAGAATGTAAAGTTGCCAGCTTGATCATTCTTGTAATACAAATGTTCATATTTATTTATATTGGCTACATTAAAGCAAAACAATACTATTTTATAATATCTAACTTTTTATTACTGTAAAAATTAAAATAAAGTTAAGTATATTTTATACATAATAATGTACACTTAATTATTTCTGTACAATTTCGTTTTAATTTTTTTTAATTTTTGTAAATTTTTGCTTTAGTCTAATGTTTTCTTCTCTAACTATGTGTTTCTTATTTGTGGAAACTTAATTGGTAACTGTGTGTATTTTTTTATTGAAGTTGTATGTTTTGTAATACTGTTGGTTTCCCTAATATAATTAAAAATAAAATAAAAATCATGTTCACAAACATAGACGATATTTTATTATATTAAGTATAACGTAGTCATCGTCGTCGTAGTTAGTTATAGTAAGTTAGGTGATGAGAGACAAAATTCAAACATGGATTCCGTTCACCTTGTTGTTGTTGGTAATCCAGACGTAGCCAAGGGACGCGCGACCTCGTTGAGTGGGAGATGTATAAAGCTGATAGGTCCTGATAGGTATTTCACTAATAGTAGAGTGGACCGGGAGATAAACCTCTTAGTTTACCATGGACGGAAGATAGACAATCTAATTCCAAGATCAGGCGAGCCAGAATGCATAGGCACAGGATGCGTAGTCAGCTTTTTCCAGGTCCACCGGAAGCAGGCGCGCAATGCGCGCACCGCACGCTAGCGGCACGTCCAGGGGGCGGCAATTCGAGCGATCACTTAATGATAAAAGTCATTTCATAATATGACTAGTATTAACAAATCTACGCAATTAGTAAAAAAAGACAAGTGTGAAATTACTTACCTAAATGTCATAGTTATTTTACTCGGAGACCTACGCTTCTGAAATTTGGTAGGTACGTGTCTCATGTAAATCGTTAAAAATAAATAAACTACACCACGCGCTTGTAACTGAGGTGTGAAAAAAATTAAGTTTACACAAGGGTATTCCTGCCACGCTGAGCGGAAGTCAAATTTGGCGTCCTCGTCCTTGAGAAATAATTATATTAAGGCTAATATTACGACACCTTTTCCGATTATTAACGCTGGCAAGCAATTTGACTAGATCGAGAATTCTGTTTTGATGGATTATTTAATGAAAAGGTCTGAGACGTTTGCCATTCCAAATCAATAAGCATTAAATGGAACGAAAAACGCATTCGGTCTTCATAGCATGTGCCCTGTGGATATATCCAGAAACATTACCGCATATATTAGTAACAGTGAACTAATATGGGCAGGAAAAGTGGTGCAGAACACCTGCGACAGAAGCCATAAACAGCCCTAAACACCTTCATGAGCTTGCTGAAGCAAAAAGCCAAAACTACAAGCAAGTGAATTAGAACAAGGCCGACATTAAGACAGGTCATTGCACTAAACCTTCCACCAGCTGACGAAGCCAGATACCACACGCAGAACACCTTCCTTGAGGATATAAAGATTGTAAGAGGAACTAGAAAAACTTACCTTGCAACATGCGAAAAAATCAGACAATCCCTTAAACTTTGAAACGAGAGTTTGCTGAAAATACTTCTCGAAGAAGAATAATTCAATCAAGAACACAACGTCAGAATACATTAGCGGCGATACACCACATGGCGTTCTGTAGTGTATAAACACGCTCTTGTGCAGCTAAAGGAGTTGAAAAAAGGAAGAACCGGACCTCTAAGAGATACAGGACATCATCCGAAAACCCAGTACCTGTAGTAACCATAAATAAATAGTTAAAGTTACGCTGGAAGAGAACATCCTTAAGATGGCTGATACTATCCAGGAGTCATTTGGCTCAGCGAAATCCTGGCAAGAATGGGAAGCACCAAAACTAATTTGGGTTAATGGCGTACCTGGGTACTTATAAACAACCTAGGCCGTTAAAAATTTTGATTACGTGAGTCATTTAATAGCTACCTACACTATCGGAGTAACTGCGGACCTCAGAAGAATGCCTGCAATAGCCTAACCTTCGTGACGCCCATCAGTCAAGGGCTGCTGAGATTATACAAAAATTCTATAGACGTAACTTATGTTTTAACGAGTTTTACAATAGAATTTAAATATATCAGCCAAAATCTCGCTCCCTGACGAAGAATACATTCACGGATGAACCACTACCAACAGACCCCCAAACACTCTGTACATTGTATATAACCAAACATTGAAGGAATACCTCATCAGCCGAGGTAAGGAGAAGGAAGAGAGTACACGCACATCACTTTTATGTTTTTTTAAATCAAACTATCTTTTCGTATTTTTCGCGAATTTATTTTTGTAGGTACGTATGTATATAAATTAGTATGTATGTGTATTATGTTTATATATTTGTATTGTGTGTTTAAGTATGTATGTATATTTGTATGTATATATGTACGTTTGTATGTATATGTGTATTATGTTTATCTATTTATATTGTATATATAATTATATCGTTTAGCAAGTACACCGCCTACTATTTCTCTCACACTCTCCTTTTCCTGGTAGTTGGTTGCCTGGAAGAGATCGCTTTAAGCGATAAGGCCGCCTACTGTGCATTTTGTTTATTTTTAATTACTGTCTGTATGTATTTTCTGTTTGGTGTACAATAAAGAGTATTAATATTATTATTTTGATTTTTGGTTCCCGGCGTTTCGAATGCTTTACAGCAATCATGGTCTCGGGAGACACTAAGGTTTAAGATGTCTCAAAAGCATTATATAGTTGTTACAGACAGCCTACCCACAAATTAACAAAATGAATTCAAAAAAATATGTGGCTAGGCTACAACTATTTATAGAGACCGTATCATGTATCAACATTATATATTACTAGCGACTCACCCTCGCTCCGCTCGGGTTCGTCCCTGGGGTGGGGTCTGGGAGGACCACCCTTATCCTTATCACTTAGGGGTATGGAAAATAGATAGTAGCCGATTCTCGGACCTACTGAATACGCATATAAAATTTGGTAAAAATCGGTAAAGCCGTTTCGGAGGAGTACGGTAACAAACATTGTGACATGGAAATTTTATATATAAGAAAGATTTTATTTCTTTACTAGCATTGCCCGCGGCTCCACCCGCGTTCAGATGACTAAAAACCAAATTCTTAGGTACATATTAGTACCTATACTTTTACAATGCAGTTTTTGTATTTTTTCTCGGTAATGAGATATTTTCCCATATTCATACAAAATTTCATCAGAATCTGTCCAGTGGTTTTCTCGTGATGCGGTAACAGACAGACAAAAATTCTAAAAACTATAGATTCGGACTCTGTGTCGCTAATAATGTCTATTTCAATTAGATTTTCCAAAAATATTCAATGTACAAATTCGGCTTAGTTACAATTTTATTATACGTATGTATAGATTAAATAGATTGACTTGGCAAATAACAAATCATAAAAAATCTTGTAAATGGAACAAAAGAAAGAAACAGAACAGAATGAATAAATGATTGCAAAAAGCACTTTAGGTGCACCTATAGTGTGTGTATATGGATGGCAGTTTGCTAGATATTTAATATTTTCTTATTTCTGTTTTGGTTGGTTGCTTAGTTCAAAATTCAATTCGTATGAGATTGCTATTTCAAAGAAACAATTCGTTTGTCAAAAAATCAACCAGCAGTTCTATTAAAAACGAATAATTCCTTTGAATAACGCTCAAAAAAAGTTCAGTGTGGCTGAAGCTTTATAAAATATTTTTATTTAAAAAATTAGGTAATTTTGTACAATATTAAAACAATCTGAAGGTAATCGTACTATCTAGGAAAAAAATCATTTATTACATACTTTAAAAAACGCAAAAGTTATGCAGTTATTTTTAACCTACTTATAAAATACTCTTGAAAGTTCCTGGGATCCTGTTGTAAACATGTATTTTCCACGTAAATCATTACTGAATTTATGTTGTAACTAGCAAAACTCGCGGCTTCGCTCGCGCTAAAAATACAAAAACTCTAAAAAGGTAGATTTCTAATCTTTCATTCCCTATTTTACCCCTTATGGGAAGAATTTCGAAAAATGCTAAAACACGTATTTATTTAATTTTATTGAAGAACATTAATACCAAGTTTCAAGTCATTATGATTATATTTTTTCGGTTGTATTATAACGTGTTTTCCCGTGGGAATGAGATAATCTCCCGCAGTAATAAGTAGCCTATGTCCACTCTCCATCCCTTCAATTATCTCCAATAATACATAACATTTTTGTAAACTAATTTATTCTCTTTTATCAAATTGGACCAAAATAATTAAATACATAATAGCGGACGCCAGCATCTGTAAATTAAAAAAAAAACTTTTAAACATCGAGTGTTACTTATAAATAAATTATAACTGTATTTATGGTACTGATTTCAAAAGGCAAATCTCACAGAACTACCAATGGTTCGAAAATTTTTGATTTCATACCGGTTCAAGAAATAAGATTTTTAGCCCTTACATTGAAAATTAAGGTTGCGTCCAACGGAAAATATTCATAAACAGTCATTTCAATTTTCTGGTAAGAAATAAGTGAGGAAAAGTGTTGGATCTGAAAATTATCAAAAATGCTATAATGTATTATAATAGTGAATCTGTACTATGTACCACTCAATAATATGTATAATAATGATTACCGACCTCCAATAACCACCGTAAGTCCTGCTTCTCAGTTGGAATCATATGTAAGGTCCGACCGATTATGGTAGCCTATAATAAAAAAATATATTATACATATTTTTTTAAGTGTAAACTTCTATAGACAGGTTTGGATGGGGAGTAAATTCATGTAAGTCGCCATCGACATGGTCACGTGACACCAGATAAATGTAAACAGTTTTAATTTACAAATTTTAATTTAAGATCAAACAATTAATTTGAATATACAAAAATAACAACTGTTTGTTTATAGTTTTAAGTTTTCACTTCTGTCGGCAATCCTCATGACTGCTTTTTTTTCTATTAAAAACAGCCATACTTATTTTTACACGAATCATATTAAAATCTTTCATTCGGCAGGAAGGTTTTTACTTTCTGGAGAAAAAGCAGTCTATACTACTCTCACTCGTATTCTTTATCCACTATTGAAATAACGTTAAATCGAGTAATAACAGAAAGAACAATAAAGATTTTTTTAGTTATTAGTTTATGTATTTTTCAAATGCCTCGCATATTTATAGGGTAGCTTGTATATTTAAAAATCTCATACACATTTTCCCGACTACGGTGAAGACCGTATGCAGGGATATGAGTTTAACCGTATGTGCGTGTATATATGTACATATGTATGTCCGACCATAATATTATGTTCCCTTGTTATTACTAAATATGTATTTGAATTATACGACGTTGTATTCGTTTTGATACGTAACGCGAATGTCATATTAAAGTTATAAAAATCAACATGGCGGGATGTAGCCGCCGTATGAATGAAGCGCCAAAAAATGAAGATTTTGAAGAGACGATTAGCAATTGCGTACAATTGATAATTTCTACATCTAAAAATAATATAGGGTAGCACATTGTTACAAAAAATTCAATTTGTCTAATTGGTGAAAACTAAAAATTTTATAAAAAAAAAAGAAAAAACCTACTTTTTAAAATAAGAACTAAAAGATGGAAGCAATTCGACGTAGAAACATAGTATATGGAATATTATGCACAATCCGATGAATGGTTTAGAAATGTATGACTAACGAACAAACAACCAAGTTTATATGGACGTAGATATTATTAATTAATTTTTATAAAATTAACCCACCTTAAGTTTCAATAAGCTTCCAGCGTAAGCTAAAGTATAAACTTTTAACAATTGATAAATGATCCATATAGAGCAATTGACAATGTCGTGGGTTGAGAGAATTCCGGCAACAAGTCCATGATAAATTATATAAGACTCACTCACTGCTGAGTGAAGGCATTGTATAGTGGAAACCAAAATAGGCCCTTGAAAAACTTCATTTATATAAGTTTTAATTTCGAACGCCTTAACGTACGCTAATTCCATTTGTCGCAATGTTATGGATTTTGACTTAACCTCCAAAAATCCACTTACTGGGGTTCTCTTTTCTTTCGCTAATTCTAAACAATGTTCGTTAATATTCGTCAAAATTGCAGCCACCATCATAACAAAAGCATAATATAGAGCTAATGTAATAAACTGTAGAGTTTGAGGTAAGTTGAAAGTTATCATGACTAGAATCATCTTCCATAAAGTGCTATTTCGGGAAAAATTGATACAAACTTGCAAGAGAGTAAGAATAAATAGAGTAACCATGGTTACAATTTTTACTTGAAATTGTAATCCTCTGAGAATTTTCTCACTATTTACACACTTCGGTAAATCGAACCACGTGCTGATTAACATGTTTAGCACTTTCACGTACTTCACACGGTTCAAAAAAGCACAAGTATAGGCCACTACACAAAAAATAACCAAATTTATTAATTCTAAGATATAGTTCATTTCTGTTATAATAGCTTTGATCATTGAAACGTTTTCAGTATGCATTATTACTTCTTGTATGTGTAGAACTAAAAATGATAAAATAATCAAAACTATGGATATTCCACACAGCGAATTTATGTATATTGAATTACGCATAACTTTATATAAATTTTTAGATTTTTCAAATTTTATACTATATGGAAGCAATCCTAGCATAGAAGTCACTAAGTACAAGGGTTTTATTATCCCTTCTATATGTATTAACTCGTTGACTTGTGGTTTCGAAGCAAAAAAATTCTTGCAAAAGTTGAACATTTTTAAATATTGATTAAAGCCGATTGAAGTATTTCTATGAAAAACGAATGTGCGTCGAAGCTCCTCGCCACTTAAAATGCTATAAACCACTTGCTGTGCAAGTACATTAGGATATTGCTACGTTATCTAACAACGAAACTATCGTCATAAAATCAAACATTCATGTTTCAGCCATGTCTAAAGACACTGTATAGCAATTAAATTTCTGACAACACAGTTTTCCCACAGTTTTGTGATAAAGATACCTAAAACTCGACATTGCGTGATTTTATATTTATAAAAAGGTAGGATAGTAATAGGACTTCCGAAATAAGGTATTGTTAGATGTATTTTGTATAATATTATAGTTATTAAGTTTTATGTTCAATATTTCATCCACTTATTTGACTAATAAACGTATGTTAGAGAAGTTAAAGGAGGATAGAGAAATAAAGGAAATATTTAAAAATATTAAATAGTTTTTATTAAGTCCTTAACCGTATTTCAAAAGCCAGACATGTTTTGTTTATTATATTGTCTATCCGATGGGAACTGTACATTTTTCTGGGATAAAAAATAGCCTATGTGTTATGACTATAATTTATCTCTGTGCCAAATTTCATCCAGATCCGTTCAGCCGTTCTGGCGCGAAAGTGTAACAAACATCCATACTCACAAACTTTTACATTTATAATATTAATAAGGATGTGACTCTCAAATATGCAATTAATAAACTACAAAGTACAAACACACATCGGAATTCAAGCAGTAGACTGAAAAAAAAACATTCTTATTTTCCGGTATAAAACATGGTCTGACTCCAAAGTACACGCTATGTCTGTGCTACATCAGTTTAAAAATTGCACAGAATGATATTCGCAAAATGATTCTCCATCTTGTCAGAATGAACATAAATCAAAACTTTTTTTGAAAAAATCTTGAAAGAAGAAAAATATTATGTAATTTAACTTTCATAATTTAACTCTGTCACTTTTCAAAATCAAAATTACTAAAAATAATAAATAGTTACTTAAAAATCAATAAAAACAGTGTAAAATAATGAAAAAAAATTAAAAAAAAAATCTTTAAACATAAGTTACATTTAAAAAAAAATATGTTTTCTAAATGTTTGTGGAAAGCAGGGCGCGGGTCCTTGCGGTTTATCAAGTCTTCTGTAACGCAATATTCTTTAGCTCAGTTAACTAATTCAAGCTTTTATAAAAGCCTCACTAAATGCACGTACAGCACGTGTCCTGCTGGAATGAAAGTCACTATCTGTGGAGCTGCCGGACGCACAGGTAACAGTGGTATATTACTCCTTAGAAAATTTACAGAGTCGCATCCAAATACGTAATGGTATGGAAAAAATAATTACTAACATATAGTAAAGAAAAGAAATATATAATATTAGCAAACTAAACTTATACTTACAAAAAAGTTGCCTTATAAATGTATTAAAGCTAAATTGAATAGAAAAAGTACTAATTTACTTTCCAAGGACACGGAATATTTGATTGATTTCACGACTTTTTTGACTTCTATTCAACCTATTTTTAAATCTCACAGTGGTTTTAATCAATTCATATTTTTAGGTCAACCTTTAGCCCTACTTTTAAAACAATGCCCATTATTGGATGAAATAGCTCTTTACGATATTTGTGCTACGTGTGGGTATGGCATGGAACTCAGTCACGTCGATACTAAATGTAAAGTGTCGTCTTTTTCTGGACGTCACACGCTTTGTCATGCTCTTAAGGTACTTAGTAGTTATTATATTTTTAAAAACAATATGGCTACAACAATGTACTTTCACAAACTTTAATAGTAGTAGTTTTCAGATTTAGTGATTATAACTACCTACAATCATTAAAATTAAATATTTCTTTATTTAAAAAAAAACATAAAATTTTAGGATGCAAGAGTTGTTGTGATAATTGCAAGGAATGAATGTGATAGCTTTGAGAACAACGCTCCAGTAATAACAGAGATTGCCCTTCAGATATGTAATACTTGTCCAGATGTAAGTTAAAACAAAAGAATAACTCAAATTATTGTTCAAGTTATTTTATTATTGTCATATTATATGTATAATGTACGTATGTATATATGAATATATACCTAATGGATATTTTATATTTATAATTTTCTAAAGCAAGTATTATTATTTCTTTATATTTTAACAGGCTTTTACGATAGTGGCTACAGAGCCAATAGAGAGTATGGTGCCGATTGTAAGTGAAATAGAAAGATTACGCGGAGTGTACAACCCGAGGCTACTCTTAGGCTGTGTAGAGTTAAATTGTGTTAGAGCTAATACTGTATTGGCTGACTTTCTTCGTGTTCCTCCGGAAACCGTGCGCGTGCCTGTTATAGGCGGTGCTACACCAGAAACTATGGTACCTGTGCTTTCGGCTGCTGTCCATCCGTGTACGTTGACTCAAGAACAGGTAGGTACATTTGAAAGAATTAATATTTACTATTTTATAGTAATATAATTAATTAATTAAATAATTTATTAGAGTATGTGTTATATAAACAAATTTCAAATATTTTTAAAATATTTATAGGATAGTTATTAGTTATTGCCAGTACCTACCGGAATTCTCGAACCGAATACTATGTAACTAGAATATATATAGTATATTATTTCCTCAGTGCGATAATTGTACTTTACATCTCTTTTGCACTAGATATACACACAATATACAAGCTACCAGCCAGATCTTCATAATCAGATTGCTTACGTCCAATGCTGGATATAGGCTTCTCCTATAGCACGACACTGAGCTCGATATTCCACTCAACACCACAATAGTCACCGATTATAAAATTTCAGATTATTAACTTAAATTTATTAAATCTAAGGCTTAATTTTTTACAATCGAAACATATAAAAACAAGATTTATATTTCTAATACTAGACGGAGTGTGTAACATCGTCTATAATGAGTGGCAATGAAGCAGTATGTGCAGCTAAAGGTTGCTGCACAGAAACTGCTTGTTTAGCTGGCGCTTATGCAGTGGCTAGAAACACCATCAATGTGGTGAAAGGTTTGCAAGGACGCAAAAATATCGTGCAGTGCGCGTACGTTGATAGTCTGGGTACTTGCGCGCCTTGTTGCCAATTTTTTGCTAGTGAAGTAAGTTTTAAATTGCTTTCTTATAAATTAAATAATAAATAATTAAATAGTATTTGATATCTTGAATATCTTTTTTCCTGAAGCTTTACGAGCTTCATTATTTTCTTAATAGTTAAACCAGAAACTAATGTCTCTATAATAGATATACACATTAGTTTCATTAACTGAAAAGGAAAAACAAAACATACCTATAAGATAAAATAATATCAACTGAAATCTCCTATGTAAAACTTTTATTATGAGGTGATTTCCCGTGAGAATAAGATATTTAGGTAACTTAAGTCGTTGTCCAGCAAACAAGTCGAATTCTAACTCTATCTATGTCTATAAAAAATATCTACATAAAAAAATTATCCGTCTTGACGTAAACAAAAAAGCAAAATATCTAATTAAAAGAATTTTTTTTCAGGTGATATTAGGACCTTCTGGTATAGAAAAGAATTTAGGTATACCAGAGCTTTCCAAGTTTGAAAACTGTCTAATGTGCAATTGCTTGCCGTATGTACGAAATGAGATAGCTCGTGCTATTTGGCTGGTAAGAATCAATTTATGGCTAATTAGTATATGTATAATTTATATATTAAAAATTTAAAAACCCCTACGCAAATTAATTGTCATTTAACGATTACACTGGCACGCGTGAAGCACTTAATCGAGTAATCATACACCAAAATACCTTACATCATTTTGGAAAAGAGCTGATACTCTTACACTACTTGACCGATATTAACCAAACATAGCTAAGAACAACCGCAAGGAAACTGGTTTTCAAATGAAAAAAACCGCATCGAAATCGGTGTATCCGTTTGAGAGCTACGATGCCACAGACAGACACACACACACAGACAGACATCGACGTCAAACTTATAGCACCCCTCTTTTTGCGTCGGGGGTTAAAAAGGAAAATTTCCTACTTTCTCGTTTTTAAAATTTTATTTGATATACCTTAATCTCTCTCTACCCACGAGAATTTGTTGAGTTGAAGTTGAAAGTTGGGAATGAAAAATTAAAATAAATTCGAAAATTCCGAAAAGATAGCTTTATTTAAAATGTCAAATATTCGCGTAAATCTAACAAAGTACGAGTATTTTATCAGGTATATTCGATGTGTCAACAATGTTGTTGTTCCACGTGTGTGACCCACCCTTGCACTTGCTTCACGCCGCCCATTGTGCCTTGTGTGCCGCCTACTAACTGGACCTGCGACTGGCCGGATTCTTGTCGAGATGAATATCTCGCATCCGTAAGTGTAGATAATAAAATACATTATCTTAAATTAATTTATTGGACAAAGGTAAACTGAGACAAATTATTTATTCTATGTTTACATTGCTGTTTGCATTTACATTGCCAATTTACTATCACTTATTTACAACGAATGAAATAGACGTAGAGAGTCGACCGAGTGTTTCTTTGCTATCTGTTAACTAAAATTGGTACCTTTCTGCACGACAGAGGCAAAACAAATGTGCGGCCAGCAACCTTCTTGATTAATTTAAGTACGATTAATTTGAACATACACATTTATAACCAGTTTTATCTATTACACTGTTTTATATTTTTTTAACATTCTAATATTTATAAAATCAAATTGGATTAAAAGACAGGTATTAGACGCGCGTTTCCATTCTCTACGTCTATGGAAATACCCGTGTATAAAATGACATAGATATTGTTTTAAATGGTTTTAGGCTTTAGAATCGTGTAAATAAGTAATAAATCATCTATGCGTAAAATTTACGTGTAGATTATTTTATTTTAAGTAAAATAAATTAATTAGGGCAGTGGTAGCCCAGTGGTAACGCGCTCGTTTGGTAAAACGAGTGAGGCGGGTTCAATTCCCGGATCTCGCACCTCTGATATTTTCATGCGCGAATCATTCCTAATATGATTACTACTCTTATATGTGAAGGTGAAGGAAAACATCGTGAGGAAACCTGCATGTCTGAGAAAACCTAGCAAGTTTTTGAAAGATATGTGAAGTCCGCCAACCCGCACTTGGCCAGTGTGGTGGACTATGGCCTGATTACCTTCGTATTGAAGGGAGGCCCGTGCCCAGTAGTGGGACCTTAAAAAGGGCTGATTACGACATACATACAAAATAAATTAATCATCATTCCATATATACCTTATGAATGAATAGTATAATGTATTTATTTAGATATGCCGCGAGATGAGCTCTAAGTGTGACAGTACTGAGCTATGCTGGAGACCTCGCGAGGCCGACTACAACGCGGCTCGCGCTGCTAACTTGACCCATCAAATACCTTTAAAGGGACCTTCGTGTAATGTGTGTAATGTGCCTAGAAGTGTCCGCATCGATCGGGCTTTGAGAGGAAAGATGAAAGATTCTTAAAATAACATGCTGTTTCTATTAACATCTAGTTAATGAACGGCATACATTAAAAATTGTCAAATATACACGACTAATGTTTTTGTTGCACTTAAAATTATTGTGATATGACATTCGTAAACCTTTTGTAATTCTGTTTTGTATTTATTAGTGATTATTTAAAATGAATATACATACACAACGGATAAAATATAAAATAATAGTTTATTTATAAAACCAAGTTACGTATATTAAGTTTGAAAAATATTTTTCATTTTAGTTTGAATATTACTAAACTTTTCTTTAAGATTGTCAACGAAACTTGCAAAAGCTGTGTCACACTTGATCTGTAATGTTTCGATTACATAAGTATTCTCTTTATTATGAATACAGTAAATATGCTTACAAACTTTTCATATTAATACCTTTTCAGCTTTCTCCAATGAACTTTCATTGGTTTCGTTGTCTCGATGCACGTCGCTGGTAATTTTTGATTTCCTTGCTATACATTTCTATCGAATAATAATAACAACGGTTTGTACAATATTATTAAGCAATTAACTAATTTCAATTATTTTTAACCCCCGGTGTTATAAGTTTGACGTGTCATGACACAGAATTTTGTTTTTTTTTTTGAAAGGTGAATTAGTCGGGAGTGTTAAGAACACTATGTTTGATGAAAATGAGTCCAAGAAGGTCGGGGTTTTTTTTAAATTTTTAATTTATTCTTTTGATAAACTATAAAAAAAATATAAAAAAAGCTCACCCTTGAAATATTAATATTTATGCCTGAAGGTTGATTTACACACTTCGAAGATTTCTGGAAATATATATGATAATAATATGAAATATATACGTGTTGTAGATAGATAAATTTTTAGATAATTTTTAAGGAAACAGTGATAATAAGACCTTCGGCAAATTTATAGAAATTCCAGAGGGTCCTTCATGTGGCCCCATTGGTCTAAAACAAGGTGTTATAGAAGCTCGTCGGTCTAATATAGATTTTGGTGTAGACTCCTATAAAAGTAACAAATATATATTAGCTCTTTAAGGAATTATTAAAATCAATATACATTATTCTATAGAGTACAAAATTCTATAGAGTTCGGTACCATTTGAAACTTACTTTAGGCTCTATATTTTCCTTATATTTTTTATCATTCCAAGATATTTCCTTTTTCTTCAACGTGGACGAAAGCTACAAGAAAATTTTAACAACCTTAATTTTAACTACTGAAATCTGCATCTATTGCGAATCAAATTGTGTATTATAATTTTTATCACTACAGCAGTTTAAAAATACCTATTTATAATAAAACAATCAGTATAATATTACAATAATATATTAAAATACTACTAATACATTTACAATTTATATTTAAATACGTAATAGTAACATGATATAGGAAAGGTCAAGATATACACTTTAGATGCAACAGGCTCAATTAGCGACAGGAAACTATAAAACTGAAATTTTATTTAGAATAAATAAATAGCATTTTCAAGTGTCAAGAAGAAAACAGTACTGTTTTTATTAATAATTTTATGTACACTGTAAAGTACATGCAATATATTGATTGACTTTTAATCTGGCGGACCATATTCGATTAAATATTCATAAAATAAGGTACACGTTTTGTAAAATGTGTAAATTATTACTTTAACATCGAAATGACAGATGTATTTTGAATTAAAATCGAAAATGGGCAGTCATTACAATAATACATGTTATATCACAGCGAGTACGTCTTATATGAAATTTTGGACTTATATGCCTTGTCCAAAGGCACGATGTGTTGAGACGTTGTCCTCAGAGGGTGCTTCATAAGCGAGTCCGCAACAAAAGAACTGCCGTACTATGCGGGAGACGCGAGACGAGCGCGAGTCGCTACGCGGCAGCCCGCCCGCTTCCTCATCGTCAGACTATAACAGTAATAACGTAGTGTCATCATAAAAATATATATGAAAAAATGTAGATAATAATGTTTGGGAGTTTAAATAAAAAAGAACGCGGAAAAATAAAAAAGTTAAATAACGTTCGGTATTGCGAACGTTGAGAGCGAGTAAAAATCTTCAAATTATTTTGTTCTCAAACTACATGTGTATATTTTTAATTTTTTAAAGAAGCAACCCATATTTGAGGTTATAGTTAATAATACAAACCGACAGATAAATTTAATTTCAGTTTATTCGTAAAGACGTAATAATGCAGTATAACAACCAGGTTTAAAAATAAAAAATATACGTTAATCAATGAAAAGGACTTTTATATTCATATTAAATATTACTTTAATATTTATGTATATTGAATATTAAAGTAATAAATAAATATTGAACCCACGGGAAATACACACTTAGTTTTATCAAGAATATTATTATTAAAATACACTGCATTTAAAGTCTGTCGATGTACCTACTACTAATACCAAAAAAAAACTATTTTAAATGAATCTAAGCGTGCGGGCTGCCTTGTATTTTTAAATAATTAGTAATTTAATAATGAAAAAAGAATCCAAGATTACCTTTATTGCACAATAAAAAACACAAAATTAGATTACAAAGGTGGACTTATCTCTGAAAGAGATCTCTTCCTGTCAATCTTTATATGGAAGAGAATGTTAGCCGGTAAATACAGTGCGACAACTATATTATATACATATATACTAGCAAATATATATATTTGTATTTATAATACATATTATAACTATATTTATATATTTATAATATTACAACTATATTTATATAATTAATAGTCTAAATATTATAGGCTCTCTATTTACATCATACTTAAAATAACGTAATGTTAGTAATTCGTTCTTCTAAGTAATAGCGTTTTTATAATAGAAAGTTGAAATGCTTACCCATTCAGAGTGTTTTATTGCCATCTCAGGAGTCTGTAGTTCTGCAATTTCTTTATTGATGCTGTCTTCGTCAGGTTCTTTTTCGGATGGTTGTGGTAAAGATATAGCTGCACCTATCTGAAATTTAATGTAAATAACTAATTAATAAAGTTTTCTAAAAAAATGTAATAATCATAACAATAACAGCTAAAATTAAATAAATAATATTACATATTCAATTAAAACATTTATTAAAATTATAAAAATGTTATAAATTAAAATTAATAAATATTGTAAGGTACTTTGGTACCATTTTCAATATTTTTAATTTATTTTCTTATGTGGTATGATGTGGGTAGGCTGTCTGTAACAACTATATAATGCCTTTGAGACATCCACATCTAAAACCTTAGTCCTTCCTGTGACTATGATTGCTGTAAAGCATTCAAAACGTCGGGAACCAAAAATCAAAATAAATCCGCGAAAAAATCCGAAAAGATAGTTTTTTTTTAAATGTCAAATGTCAATTAGAATAAGAACGAAAAATATTATGTTGAAATAAACATTGATTTGGAGTCTAATAAATTTTATTACAATGTATACATATTATGTGTGTGTATTATATTCAGCCATTTTTTTATAACGTCCTACTTCTTGCTGGGTACGGTTCGCGTGGTGGTCACGCTAGCCAATTGCGGATCGTCGGTCTTCAGATGTCTTTCGAAAACCTGCTAGATTGTCCCAGACATGCAAACTTCCTCACGATATTTTCCTTCGTCGTAAGACAAGTTGGAAATGATATTAGCACATGAAAATATCAGAGGTGCGAGACCCGGGATTTGAACCCGTTTCACTCGGTTTCCCAAGCGAGTGCGTTATTACTGGGCACTGGCACTGGACATTGGATAATGTATATATAAAGAACAAAACAATTTTATCTATTATCAGTGTGCGAGTAAATATTTTTATTTACTACTGGCTAAAGCACGACTGTCGCGTGACAGTTGTGTACAGTAATGATTTAATGATTCACCTTACTACCCACTTCTATAGGAGCTAATGTAATGGACTCGGGTGAATTTTCCCGCCTTTCCATCCTAGACGACAATTTTTTTGCAACGCTTTGTTTATGTTTGTCAGAATCAACAATAACTGCTGAAAATATTAGTAACATATTAGGGTTAATAAATAAGAATTTCGTTTTAATCTTGTTCTAAAAGCTTACCATTCTCACATTCCATTCGCTCCTTAATTTTTGCATACTCAGGAAGAGTGACGTTTTCAGGAAGAGTTGAATCTTCTGTTAGATTTTTTAGTTCTTCTTCTACAGCTTAAAAATGATAATTTTTAATACTAATTACCTAAGCACAGTAATAATTACAAAATATAGGCCACGTATGTATTTAAGTCAGTATCCATCAGTACACTATTTAATATTGTTGTATTTATCTTTTTGTCTCTAATTGAAAATCAATAATACTATGCCCCTATTCTTATACTTCTTTTTATTTCTTATGCATTATTTTAGACATTTATACTTTACCTTTACCTATGTATATGATAGGAAAAATATGTAACCTAATGCTAACAATGTAAGAATAAAGAAAAATATAGTAAGTGCATTACAGAACGAGATAACTTGTCATCCTACAATTAGCCTAATGAAAAACCTTTTATCAAAATGAGATAAAGCAATTACAAGGTACTAAAGGTGTTTTTGGACGTTTATGGTGAATTTCAGAGTCTTCTTGCAGATCGTTGGGTCGAAAAAGCTGTTTGTGGCGGCTGCCAGTCGTCTTCTCCACCATGACCATGGAACTACTGATAGCACTCTCACCACTCTTTTTTTCTTGTTCCGACATTTCTATATAAATTAATCAAACATCCATACGTCCGATTCACCTCCAACACTCACTTTAATAACACCTAAAAATCTGCTAATAATTTACTATAATTACAAATGGTTCAAACGTCACGCTATGGAATTTTGACAGCTACTTTCTTGTTTTTTTTTTTCATAACTTCTATTTTCGAAATCACTCAGTACCTATACAATATATCACTATCAATAATTTTAATAAGGCTTTAAAGCTTTCATATACTCGTATTTACATAAAGAAGCGTCTATGATTTTCGTAAAATATTCATCTACAATATTTGATACTAGTATTTAAAACAAGTTCTGAAAAAGAAGATAATGAAATCCACGACTTAGAAACTTTTTCGTTCATGAAAATACACCCACAGAATGAAAAAGAATATAACTAACGTCATAGTTTCAGATGATTAGCAAGATGTTTAGATAGTAGACGTTTATTTTTCATGTAAATTATTGTTTTCTTAAATTAACATAGACTTATATAAGCTAAAACATAAGTATGCTCGGAAAGACGAAAATAAAATGTGATGGAACATAAACAGACTCCATCAAATAAGAAATTAATATCTATACAAGAAGCTAATTACCATACTGTTGCTGAAAATTCAACAGACCAACCTAAAAAAATATTACTTGGTAAGTTTGTAATTATTGTATGCACCTATGTATTCTTTAAGTTGATTTTTATGGGTCCTCTTTATTACGCAAGGAGATAAATTTTGAGACCTTTACTTAATTATATTTAATCACGATATTTTATATCTAAATCTGAGTTCATTTGATTTTAATAGCCAAGAAAATGGTAGTAAGAAAATTTTAATTTATTTTTACCAAAATTGTGATTATTTTCTTTCCAGAAATATTACAAAAATGCCAATCTAGTAAACATCCGTCACAAAAAGTTCTTGTTTCAATAAAACCAAAGGCTCCAAATTCCAAAGCAATTAAGACTTTATATTTAGCAGAAAAGAGTCGTTATCATACTAAGAAGGTAAATAATTTTAAAATTACAGTATAATGTTTTTGTTTCACATATTTATTTGTATTTATTTTTGACCAGAGTTCTGACAAGTCACGCTCCCGATTAGCTATAGGAGACCATTCAACTGTCACAACACGTAAGTTTTTAATTAATAATAAGATCTAACATAATAATATAGTTAAATATTTCTTATGAAAATTAAATATACATTTTAGATCTAACTGGTGAGACAACTAATTCAGTGAGTTCCCTTGCGTGTTCGTCTTATCTATATCAAAAGCGCGCTCATAGCGAAATCATAGCTGAAAAAACTTCAACGAGTAGATTGGAAAGTTCTACAGAGATTACAAAATGGTCTGATATTACATCACAAGATACCACAGTTTATAAGCAAAGATCTGCAGAAAAATGTTATGTTTACACTCAACCGCAATTGACTATGACTTATCCAAAAGTAGATAAAATTTTTGACACTAATAAATGTACACCAAGGAAAGTTGACATTGGAACTCTGGTAATAACCAACACTCCGTCTGAAGATATATTGCTCTCTCCTAACAATATAATTACTTTAAATAAAAGAATAGAGCATTTAGAAAGAAAAATTTTAAAGCAGGAAATGGTATTTCGTTCGGTTGGTTCAAAGATTTCGTTGTCTTCATCTGATGAAGCATCAAGGAATCATGCAATGACAACAACGTCAAGTACTGGCCAACCAGGTTGTAGCTACGTTGAATACAGCCATATTCCTGAAACCTCAGCATTTCAACGCTATTCTCAGCAGCCTGCACCTTTATCTGCTAGCAAAGCTACTACTATTCAAAAAGAGCACAATTCTGAACAGTATGGACGCAATTTTACTCTTTATGACGGCATTACAGCAAGAGGCAGACGTCAATGCGCATCAGTTCCATGCAAACGAGATGACGCTTCAAAAATGGCTGCGGATAGAGTACATAAAATTAGACACAAACTAAACCCTGTTCGAGATTATAGGCTTATGGATACTGTACATTATTTAGCGCAAGGTGAATTCGCTCCCAGGGATGATGGAATAAAATTAACACCATCTAGAGAAGATGTATTAAGCGATATAATATGGGAGGATGTTTGCCGAACACATTGGCCAAATACAAGGCTTGGACGTCGTGTACCACGCCCAGAAAGATACGGTACAAGATCAGAATTACAGCGTTTAATTGATAGCTTGCTAAGGGAGCGGGTAGCCCACATTGAACGAAGGCGGCGGCGTCATTACAGAATTGTTAAGCTTAACCATCGTCACGAAAACTGCCGATCTGTTGGTAAAACTGGAGATATAATAGTCGCTAGTCACAAAACTAGATCGAGTAATGAAGGTAGAAAAGATGATGTGAATGATCATAGGTTCATGAAAATGGTAGAAGGAAGTCGAAATACAAATGAGTCCAACTCTCGAAGAAAATCTAGAAGTCGCGATCGTCTACCACAATCGGAATCAAGACACCATCGACACTTCAGAGAGGAAGATTGTCCCCCGGGCCCAAGCTATGTTAGACATCGTTCTAAAGTACATAGAGATCCCACATGCTGTTATCATACATTAAGCCCTCCAAACCAAATAAGAGATTCGAAACCTAAATCGGGGACGACAAGAGGTACAGTAGCTCAAGTAGTAACAAGTGAAAGTAGTACTACAACTAACAAAGCACGTGTAAGAAATCCACGTCTGGTAGTTAAAAAGAACTCTTCTCGCAAAAATTATAATAAGGAAGAACCTAATCTTGAGCATTTTATTTTATTACCTACTCTGGTTGTTAAGACACCATCTAACATGAAACGTCAAAAGAAGTTTAATGAATTGTATCATCGGATACTTAATGTACAATTGAATAAAGGTACGTAAGCAAAAATTGATATATTTCATAAACTTTTTAGTTTATATACCGAAGGCCGGCATTAGGTTGTTAATATTTATATAAATTGACTAAATATATGTGCATACACATTATACATACTAATATAATTGGTTTCAAAAAAGATTTCAACCGGTTTAATAAAGACTAGTCGCTAAGATCATTTTAGATCAAAGAGCTCTAATATAATTTGGTATTTTATTTTATTTTAGCCCAAGCTGACAGTAATAATACAGTAGAAACTGAAAAGGCACGTTCAACTGCTAACAGGAGAGACGTGGGCTTGAATATAAATGTAACACTCTCAAATAGTGAGGAAAATTTTATTAAATAGTATGTTACATACATATTTATTTTATTATTTTAAAATAATATGTATGCTACATATTATTTTAAAAGAAACTGCAAACAACAATACATCAAGTCTTATACTCGTAATTACGTTCATTTTAACTTTTGATACATGCCAATAAAATTATAACATCTATTGTTTTTATTCTCATTTTAATTTTTACAGTCTTACACATGTTTTACATATACTACAATTTCATTATTACAATTTAGAAATACTTAATGAAGATAAAATTTGCTCTTTATAATTAAAAAAAATCGGAGTCGGACTCACCCACCGAGGGTTCCGTACAAATTTGTAGGAAATCTGTTTAACTTTAATTTTTAACTTTTTTTATTTTTTGGAATTTTTCCTTTATTTGTGCTGTAAGACCTTGCTTTTTGCCAAATTTCGTGATTCTAGGTCAACGGAAAATACCATATACATATGTAGGTTTTCGACCTCGACCTCGACCTATAGGGTACATCCGGTTGACCTAGAATTGTCAATTTTGGTCAAAAGCTTGGACTTACAGCACAAGTAAAAGAAAAATTCCGAAAAATAAAAAAGTCGAAAATTAAGGTAAATTTTTGACTCAGGACCTTTTTATACACCTAATAGGGACTATAGACCTCAGTATCTGGTATAAATTTCAACTTGCTAGGTCCACACGTTCCTGAGAAAATCGGTGGTGACACACGTACAGACAGACGGACAAGAGAGTGATCTTATAAGGGTTCCTTTTTTACCTTTTGAGGTACGGAACCCTAAAAATGAAAATAAAGCGTAACATGCTCGCAAAGTTATCTAGAGACGAGCCAGAACGAAATGAGGGCAGAACGCTAAAATATATTATTAAAAAAGACATGGATTATGTAAAATATAAAACCTTTTCCATTACGGCTCATGACACATCGTTATAAGGATAACTCAATACAAAAATTTTATTTAATAGACGTGAGACACATTTATATGACCTGACCGATTTCGGCCACGGAGGCAAGACTTTCTGAAGTTAGCCCACTGAATAGGAGATATAATAGTAAAAAAGCGTGAGCGCAGACAGATTTGCCACGATCGGTGAGAGATTAAGCGCAGAACCGGCGGCTTTACGCTCTCTTCACGGCACGGAGAAGAAACACCGCCAACTTCCTAACTAGGCGGTATTTGAGACTTTCTTAAGAGAAAGAATCAATAACTAAACTTGTCCTAACCGATCTACAGCCGTAGATGCTAGCCACTTGGTCTAGGTCTGAGGCAGGTCTGTATAGTGGCTAACATATTATTATACATATAAAGTCAGATAATATATCTTAAACAACGTAAGGCAAATTAGACTTTAATTAATTCCTAGGCGTTACAAATTCAACTTCTTAATAACAACCTTCAATTCACTACATTTTTTTATAAGGAAATTGCCATATCATGCACAGTGCTGCCATTAAGTTATGTGTAAAATTTTGGTAGGTACTTCGAAATAAGATTGAATGCTGTATTACAGAATGATTTCAGTTAAATATTTAAAATATTTCATTTTATTCATACAACCTTAATAACTTTTGTGAGACGATATAAAAGTTTACCCTATGTTTTAAGAATATTTTATTACTTCATTTGCATTATTAATCTTGAATTTTAAGAATCTTTATCAATGTTTATGAGAAAACTACAACTAAAAAAATCTAAAATTCAAATAATTAAATTAAAATACAATAAACTTATTAGCAAGAATGTACCTATTGTAGGATACGTAGTAAGACGCCACGTAGCACCGTGTCTACGGTTTTTACGCTTCAGTATATCGCCGTTGCTTTTGTCTCATATACGTATAAAACATTTTGCAAATATAATAATATCAATACTAATAAAAGAAGATTTTTATCAAACAATATAATTCAGAAATAGTTATTCTAAACGAAAATTAGGAGTATTATCAATTGCGTGTAGACATTTTTTAAATTATAGATAATTAAAATAAATTTATACGAAAATTTAAAGCTACTGTTAATTAACGATTTCAGAATACACAAATCCTTAAAGTGAGTTCACATGAGGGTTCATAATTTATTTTTGTTGTGACGAAGAACATTCGATAGACTGGTGTCAGTAGGACGGACCCGTAAATATTTGATAAGGCACATTTTCGATCGTTCGTGCCTGCCGGCTATAAAATCGATTGCCTGCCTACATAGTTTTAAATGACCATGTTCTATGTTAGATAGACAACTAATTGCCACGTAAATTGGTTTGAAACCTGAAAGTAATTCTGTTTTTATTTTTTATGGAAAAGTTTGTTACAATGATGAAATACATTGTTTCTATTAAAATGGCAGGCAATTTTTTTTATAATAGATTGAGATATTATAGTTATGTCTTTTATTAAAATAATAGCAGTATTATTAAATATTTTATTTTTATTATTTTAAAATGATATTACATATTTTTATTATCTCATAAAATAGAAGGATAAATAATGACAATACAAGTTGGAATATGTTTGTAAACCTCTATTTATAAAAATAGTGCAAAAATTAAAATGTAAAATATATTAAAATATACAAGTGAAATGGAAGCTATAAAAAAGGGACTAGCAGATCGCAGCGGCAAGAAGAATGGATTCTACGTACATTATAGTACGCCAAAATGTAAGGGGAAATAAAACATTACTTAATTTATCGTTTTTAGGTTCAGTAGCCAAACAACAAAAACGGAATCTCTCTAATTTTGTCATGTCCATCTGTCATTTTACTTGGACACTATAACTATTTATGTAATAGTTACATAAAAAAATAGTTACATCTTATAATAGTTGATATTTGCCGCTAATGCCACCGCTACACGATGGTGTAGTCAGATTACAAAAACAATAATGACCGTGGCACTGGCCATGTAACTGAGGGGTACACAGTTTATGAATAAAAAAAGCGATAGGTATCTCATTCTTTCTTAACTATTTTTCTAATTCATATAAATAGTAGCTAAGTTAGAAACTCTACAAATTCTAAGCAAGCAGAGACGGAGAATGGTACAATATATAAAAAAATAGTATATTTATAATATCATTGCTCGGGCAATCGTCTTTTATTTTATACTTTTATAGATCATTTCGGAATATTCCAAACTATGTAGTAGATTTTTTATTAAAATTTTAGAAGATCGGACTTTGCAAAAAGCACGTCGCGTGCTGAACGTGACGCGACTCTTACATGAGTGTAAGCACGGTAGCGTGCGCCGTGACAAAGCCTTAATCATAATACCTAGTATTTAAATTAATTTATGGTGTTAATAAAGTCATTTAAAGCCCTATTAATTTCAACCAAATTTCGAACAACTATAATATTGCATAAAATAAATGTGAAAATAATTGAATACAAATAAGACACTTACCTACTTAACGATAAAATAAAAATACACTATAATATATTTCATATTTCAATCAATAAAGATATTTTTTCCCTGTCTTAATATACAAAAATATTTCTTGTGTGTCGAGGATCTCTAAACTTTTATTCTGCAAATTAATCACACCCTAGCAAGCGGCCAAGGTGCAAGATCAAAAATCACAGGTGTCCAGGTTCGAATCTCAGTCGCATACAAAGTTTTTACTTTTGTTTTTTTTTTAAATATTTATTCAAGTTTTTAGTTTAAAAAAAAAAGAAAATTGTACTTAAGGCCAAAAACTCCGTGCGAAGCTCGATAGCCCAGGTACTGTATTTTTATCAAAACAAACCTGAGTGTAGGAGATTGAAAACTAACGCCAAGGAATCCATTAATATAGTAAACGCGCTGTATGTTTGCAAGAAAGTGGTTTATTATAGCCAATTAGCAAGAAAGTGGTTTATAAGAGCAATTGAATTGAAGTTTGAGCCTTGTGTACGTATATTTTGAGTCATAACATGCCTGATAATATGCTAGCAAGCGATAGGGGTCTTAATGACCCGCACCTAATGATAGTAAAATGTGAACAGGTAACAAACTGTAGAGGTTAGGAATATACATATTTGATGAGGAATAATAATAGAAACATTAACATACAAGAATATTTTCAATCTTACATTTAATTTTTTAAACAATGTTTAACTATTTTATTTATCTAATTTTCGCTAAGTGGTCAAAATACGAACCTAATCATTTTTTTTATTGCTACGACTAAAGCTCGTTAATTGGTTTGCCTTTGCCCATTTATATATACATAGACCCTTTTGACGTCAATGGTAAATAGTGTAGTAGAAAACTTTCATTTTTATTACGTAAATACAATGTGAAATTATGTTTTTTTTTAACCATCACTTTTTATTATTATTTATTTCCCCTTGGTCGCGGTCTTCTAACATTATTAATATTTGAATTATGCATAATTCTTTATAAAATGCTTATGAACGCGACCTTAGCGTGATCGTAATAAGTGTATTGCATAAAATACACGAGCTTTTATGAAAAGTTTATCCAAATCACAGAAAGGAGGCTAAGCAAACTTACGAAAATTGCAGTTAAGCTACGTTTCGGAATTGCGAGAGGTTTGTTTGTTTTAGACTTTTTATGTTACTTAATTTTTTTTTTATTTAGTTATATATTAATTAATATATTTTAAAGACACAAATAATTATAATAATTATTATAATAAAATACATATTATACATATATAGTAATAAAGATCCGGAATTTTTGAATAATTTTCTTTAAATAAGTTAATGGATGTTATTTGTTATTTCAAGTTCCCAATTATATTATAAAAACATAAAATAAAGTTATAAAAAACGTATAAAAGTATGTTATACAATAGTTTGATATTTATTAGCTTTTTTAATTAGCTTTACTATAAAGCCTTCTTTACTCAATATGAGGCAACATTAGAAAAAAAAACACATTATTTTGCTGTTTGATTTCTGTGTATATATTGTGTAATAAATTTAGTATTTTTATTATTATAGTCCTCATTTTCAACAAGTGAAAGTTATATATTTTTTATAGAATTTAGACCACTTTGTACCAATTTATTATTTTATTGCTAATACCATAAGTGATCAGGCTTGCTAATAATCTGTTATAATATACGTTTAAAAGTTAAAAGCAACCCGAATAATAAATAAGTTCATTCGTTAAAATTGACGCGGGTTCGATGACCACTAACAGTTTACCCAGCTGTGTGTATACATATAAAATAACAATTACCATTCTTTACAATGTAACATTCCATGAAACTATACAATTTAGAGACATCGGATATTTAAAAGTAGGTAGGGCGATAAATTGATCTAGATTAGTCTTATGTCTGAGAAAACGTGTGTTTTCGAGTTTGCATGCATTTTTTTTGCATTATTCTACGCAAAATATGGTCGGTAATTTGCATTCTTTGGTGTAAGAATCGTGGTCAAGCGGCCAAGGTGCAAGATCAACAATCACAGGTGTCCAGGTTCTCTTCAGGAATCTCGGTCACATACAAAGTTTTTACTTTTTTTATATATATATATTTATTCAAGTTTTAGTTTTTTTTAAAAAAAAAGAAAATTGTACCTTAGGTCAAAAACTCCGAGCGAAACTGTAGCCCAGGAACTGTAAATTTAAATAAAAGTTGACATATAAATACGTCACCAAACCATAAGGGATCCCTGGACCAAGATTAGGATAAGCTTTGTATTTTACTTGTTTACAGAAAATAATGCATGGATTTATAATCAAAGTAAGTAATCTTAATTAATAATAAATATTTTTTTACGATGGGTAATCATATTTCTATGACTGGCCGAAGTTTTATAGACGAGTTTTTAAATGTCATATTATTCAATATTTTAACCTACATAACTGTATTTTGTTTCATATAAATGAAAAAAAGGACATATAAATATCTACATGATATACATTTTTCGAACTACAGCTGACATCATTAATAACGACAAGCGCGTGTTTGCTATCTTTACGACAATTAAGCCCGCACCAAAATAAGTTGATGAATATGTATTAATACACTTACTTACGTTACATTTGGTCTATAACTATGTAGTAGAATTGGTTGGAAGTACAGTCAAAATCATCCATAGATCATCGTGCGTAGTATGTAATATTATTAAAATTGTAATGAGTTGGTCTGAAGTTTAGCAACAATACCATGATCCAATCTATTTTTTTTACATAAAAATACTATCAAAGACCAAAAAAAGTTCTAAGCTACAGTTTTGAGATTTAAGTAAATTTATGCTATTGATTCCGCCCTATATTTCTTTCATTAAAGATAATCTTATTTAAATTTAAAAATTACACTTGAAGCAATAAATACTTACCTACGATCTATAATTTTTCTATCAGTCCATAGCTTATTTTTTACATTGATACAGAAAATAGAACATCATCATTTGATGAAGTTAGAATAGGTACACAAAGCTAAAAAAATAGGAGTATATTTTTTATTTTAAATTTATTCTCAAAATTTATATTTCATTCCATTTTCAGTATTATCAACAAGAAAATAATTGACTTGTTATTCATTAATCATTAGCATTGCCAGTAACGAAGGTCCTTACATAATAACGATATGTATAAATACGTAGTAATGGTAAAAATAATTTTATTTGAATAAAAAAACGAGAGTTCAAGTGGGCTATTGAATTTGCATAAAAATCTGCGCTAAGCTGCCATTAGAGTTTTTTGACACGAACGATACATAATTATGTGGGTGGCGAATGCAAGTTCAGGTGTATGTCAGCCTAAGGTCAGACGCGGCGCCACTACACGTTGTTAAGAAATAAATCTTGTAATCAGGCATCAAAAACGTGCGTCAAACTTTTATTTTCAAATACAGGATGACTTTATTACGGAAAATTGTATTATTGTTGAAAATAATAGCTTTTAACGAAAAGAAATATGTAAAAGATAATAAAAATTAAATACTTATAGTTGGAAAATCTATACTAATAAATGGAGAGCCGATTTTTTTGTTCGGTTATACTGCGATAACTACTGAACCGAACGGAATAATACTCATAGTATAAGATGCAGCGTGTTTCGGAGAAGGTTTTAGTATATGATATGTTGGTGATTAATGTACTATGCAAGCGGAGCGCAGGAAAACGCTCGTATAAAATAAATAGTTTGAAAATATGTATATAATAAAATACCGGAATAATATTTTAATTAGTATTTTTATTCTAGAGCATTGATAGTCATCATCTTGTACATAACATTTCTCATTCTACATATACATATAAGAACATCTACAGCGATATATTCTAATAAAATGATATACAGTGATTTGTTCTGGTGCGCTCTTAGGTGCCTAAAAATAGCCGATAAAGTAACTCAACTGCTGTTGTTTTCTAACTTCAAAAGTTATGTTTCCTGGCAGATCAGTAGTTTCTAATATTACCCCCTACCATGAACGAATGTAGCTAATGCGTTCATGCCCCCTACATACAAACTTGCAAGCTTTTTACCTCTTTATAATATTAGTAGTATACATAAAATTCATAAAAAATAAATTTTGGAAAAGAAAACACACCTTAGGCACTAAGATTTAATCATTGGGTGACATATCCGCAATCCGATCAGATTCTAGCTGCGTAAGGTATAGGACCATCTGTGATTATTCTACTACTGACTCTGTTACTGACTGGTAATAACTGTGTGTTTCCATTGGCCTTCTATTGAAATTTTAATTGTAAATTGAGTATATTTGACTTTATAGTAATGATTTACTTTTAAATATTATGTTCATCAAAGCTGATATATTTTTTATGTAGCGCCTACGGCGTAGCTTACTCGTAGCGACTTAAAACTTTTTATTTTACTATTGAAGATCATTTTCGTGATAATTTCAATAAAGCCTTCTATCTGTTTGCTTAAATAATTGTAGATTATAATATTTTTATATTGAAATATTAAAACATTGGCTATACAAGAAATCTTTAATCATAAACATATTCAAAGGAATGTTTTTTTTTAATATTATAAGTAATAACTATAAGAAACCATAATACTTTCTTAGATTTACACAATATTTGATATTTTAAATAAAACTATCTTTTTGAATTATTTCGCGGGTTATTTTGGTTTTTGGTTCCCGACGTTTCGAATGCTTTACATCGATCATGGTCACGGAAGATAGTATCTCCGAAAATTTAAGAAACTATTTTAATTATAATAAATTTAAGTAATTTTCTTAACAATGCAATTAAAGTTTACTTATATATTTATAGTTTATTTAATACCAGCACACCTGGCACATCTGCGCCCCTAATTGTCAAACAGTAGCCTACGTGTTTCTCTAGGTTATCCTATCTGTTTATCTACTAAATTTAATCAAAATCAGTATAACTATTTCAGCGTGAAGAAGCAACTCTCTCTCTCTCTCTCTCACACACACACACACATACACAAAATCTCGCAATAATCATAATAGCCTGATAATTAAATCTATTTAGTGTTAGGCGTGTCATCAGAGCAGCTTCGTCATTGGGCACTCAGTGCGGTGGATTGTAAGCTGGAGCGCGCGGTCCTCGCGGGACAGGGCCGTCGCCTCCTCGCTGAGGCAGAGGCCTTACCACTTACCAGGCGCATAGTTGCTCTTATAGACAAATGCAATGCACTGCACGCTGCTGTTGAAAAGGGGTCCCTCTTAGAACTGCAGGTGTGAATATAAAAATTAAATATGAGATTAGTTAGCTTTGCTCTATATTCCTTTCTTTGAAATATACGTTTTAACTTCCATATTTTTTAACAGAAAGTAAAAGAACACATAAATTAAAATCATTTTTTATCCCCGATGATTTTTAGGGAATATAATTTTACTTTGACAAGTAACTGATTACTAAGGATATTTGTATATTTTAAATAAAACTATCTTTTCGGATTTTGTCGCGGATTTATTTGTATTTTTGTTTCCCGACGTTTCGAATGCTTTACAGCATCCATGGTCACGGGAGAGACTGAGGTGTTACATGTCTTAAAGATATAGTTGTTACAGACAGCCTACCCACAATTAACAAAATGAAAATTGCACCAATTACATTACAATATTTTAACTTTAAATATTTTTTATAATTTTAATTATAATTGAATATGGAAAATTATTTATTTAATTTTTGCTATTATTTTTATAATTATTACAATTTTAAAATATTAATTAGCAATCTATATTTAGTGTTGCCATTATTATATTTATAACCATAAGAAAAATATAAAATATAGTATTAATTATTTAAGCCACAATTGATCTATGTGTAATTTGAAAAAGTTAAGATTAATTAAAAAATAATAATTTTAATTTAAATTTGCTATTATTTAAAAACAAATTATTAAGCAACACATTACTACATACATTTACAAATGAAAAAGTGAAAAAATATTACCAATCAGAAATGCTATCTTTTTGATCTACACAGTAAGAACTTACTACATCTACCTGTCTGTTATGTTTAGATTTATTATTAGATTTTATTATATTAATAACAGGATCCCATGACGATGGTAGTACCCAGCCATCTTCCCTATTGAAATTAGGATGTTTTTTAATTTCTATGGCCTCTCGAATCATTCTAGGGCGATATCGGTTTTCTTTCGCCAGGATTTGAGGCCTATCGAAGCGAATATAATGGCTTGGGCGGTCCTGACTGTGTTTGCAGACAGCAGATGTTGTATTGCGACGATATTTGTATAATTATAAATATTTGATATTTTGTATGCAATACTTTTTCTACTTTTAATAATATTCTGTTATATTTTATCAAACGTGATATTTTACATAGGAGCTGCTGAACTGCGACTATAATCGTCATAAGTACGTAATGTGCTTAGATGAAGCCGGTGTTGGGTTGTTGCACAAAGCAGTGTTCTACAATTTTACAGACATCGTGGCATGGCTGGTCAACCACTATCCACAACTTGTTCATCAGAAAGATTCAGTAAGTTATCTTCGATATAGAATATACATTTATTTTTTATTAACTATAGATATATAAATATGAGTAGAGGTTTTCTCAGTGTCACTTTGTAACATTTATTACTTCCTGGAATTATTTATGTTATTGTTAAAAAAACCTTTAAATATTATTCTTTTAATTCCTAAATAATGTGTTAAGATCGTCATGGTATGTATGTATCAATGATTCGATTTCCACTAGGGTAAATGTAGCGCGTAAAGATGTTAAAGGGACCAAAAATCGAACATCGACGAGTGAATTAAACAGTCATGGTATTCTCTGGTCATTTAGAAGAGAAAAGTGCGTGAAAATGAAAAATAACATAAAGGATGCGGAAAGGGAGCGTAAAGGAAAGAGGACCTTATTAAATTTATATAAATCGCAAAAATCGCATCCAATTACATTATAATACGATGTTGATTATTGATCAATGGAAAGTATCGCAAGTCTCTTCCCCCATTTATGACGTGTATAAGCCCATAGCTTAACAGGCTTGCATATTGTGGAAGCTTATACGATTTGCCTACTTTGTGTTTCTTACGGTTTTCTTGAGCAACTATGATGCAAATGATGACTTGAGCATTGATACGTGTTTGAGTTAGATAAATTACTCTTGTATCTGCGTAAACACGTCCAGTCCTGTTCGGAAAATTGTGGCTCCTATAAGTCGCATGCAAAAAACCTGTCAATCAGTCCGATTGAACAAACAGGATAAAGGTTTGTATGATATGTGTATATATGTGTGTATGTTTGTTATTCCTTCACGCTAAAACAGCTTGTTAGATTTGCATGAATGAAGTACACAGATAAACTGTAACCTGGAGGTACACTTAGGATACTTTTAGGCATCTAGGTAGACCAGTCACTGTATATATATATATATATATATATATATATATATATATATATATCATACGTGGCTTGTCAAACTTGCAGCTACATACTTAGCCACCTTAAGATAAAGATGAACTCACAAACAGCAAGGTCGTACGCCACTCCACTACACAGCAGCCTGTCGGGACGAGGCATTGGTGGTGGGTGTGCTGGAGCGGGCGGGGGCGGCCCGGGGCGCGCGGGACGCGGCCGGCCGCACACTCGCGCACTACCGCTCCGCGCGCACTCGACCATGCCGCGCCCCGCAGGTGAGTACCCGCCCTTATTGAAACTTTACAACTATTTTAAAAAATTTAATATTTGTAATTATATATAAATTAAATAAAAAGTATATATAAATAAAAATGAAATGTTGTTCGTAGGTAAGTGCATTACTTTAAACTGGGCCGATTTGGCTACTTTCTTTTTTAAATAGTTGTAATACAGTGGTGGTAAGATTGGGAAATTTAGGAATAACTGAAATTTCTTTTTTCTATGCGATTTTTGTACGAACTCAAACATCTCAAATAAATTTATGGTACGTCTGTTGGTCAGCTAGTATTTTAATAAGTTTGTCATTATGAAGAAGCAATTCAGTTTTTTTTTAATTAAGGAATTTGGTAAGAGTAGCAATGTTTATTAAACTGTGGTTAAACTTGATATTTTAAATACTTACACAATTATAAACAATCTACATATGCACATAGTTTTATATTTAACTTGCACTTTCTCCCAGCTCCAGCCCGGGTAATTTTTTTTGTAGAATTCCTCCGCTCTCGTAGGTTGTAGTATGATTAAATTTTAGAAATAATTCTCTCCAGCAAAGATGTCCTATTATACAGTCTCTATTGAATCATCACAAAATGAAAGATTAATTATTTTTATTCAAATTACTTAATAACCTTATCATGTCTAATAACTATTCACGTCTTTTTGGTAATATTCATTTTAGATATCCAAGTTCCCAAACTCATAAAAACGTCTATTCTATGTACCTTTCACAAGAACAAAATTAGCTTATAATCTATTCTTACATAGGTCCCGTCTTGATTATAATACTCACTTTTAACTATAAAGGTATAATGAATTGTTCTGTTACAAATTTCAAGAAATGAACTATTAATAATATTCCAATAATTTTCATATTTTCATGTACTTTAAATTATGTTTGTACTACATATACTTATATGTAGTGTGTACTTTGTCAATCTTTTTGCTTTATTTAGCCTAATGTTTGCTACTCTAATGATGTGTTTCTTGCTTATGGAAACTTAATTGGTACGAGTATGTTCTGTAATACTGTTTGTTTTCCTAAAATCTATACATATCATAAGATTGTAACTAAGCCGAATCTGTACATAAAATATTTTTTGGAAAATCTTATTGAAATAGACATTATTATCGATACAGAGGCCGAATCTATAGTTTTTAGAATTTTTGTCTGTCTGTCTGTCTGTTACTGCATCACGGAAAAACCACAGGAGGGTTTTGATGAAATTTGGTATGATGATAGCTGGTTATCCGGGTCTACATATAGGATACTTTTTACTGCGGGAAAATGTCTTATTTCTGAGAAAAAATACAAAAACTGCACATATGTAAAACCTAAGAATTTGGTTTTTGATCATTTGAACGCGGGCGGAGCCGCGGGCAATGCTAGTACATAAAATAAAAAGTGAAAACAAAATATAAGATAGTCTATAAACTTTCTCAATAAATAGGTAGTAAAACGCAAAAAGATTTTTTCTAATTGGACCAGTATATGTAGATAAATAGATAGGTATAGATTATTAAACTTTGTGAACTTAATTTAACTTTGTAATTAAACGAATATTTAAATTAACATTCTCTTAAAGAACACTTAATAGGAGTTTGTATCTTTGTTTATTTTTAATTGTAAAATTAAGTAGTCGCATTTATAAGAGCTTAGCGACTCACCCTCTCTTCGCGTCGATTTTCACTATACCGCGGAAATTATATATATTATTCCGATTACGAATTATTGGATAATATATGTACGTACTAGCGTTAATTTTGACGAGTTGTTTTATAATAACAAAAATATTATAAAACTTGTACACCGCGAAAAGACTTTTCTTTTCCAGCGATAGAAAGTAGCTTATAAAACTATCACTTACCTATTATCCTAGTTGCCTATAAAAGTTCAAAATGTTTATTATCTGTTCTATTAAAAATTTTCTTTTAAATCAATAAACGTTTCCAGCAAAAAGCTTTAATATTTTATACATCGATTATACTAGTATGATTATCATTCCGTAGCTATCATGTGCTTTCCTGCATTATTAAAATGTTATGCACACGATCGCATACATACATCATGTGTTGGTATTAAACCTACACTAACATTTTCCTTTAAGCTATATATATTTATGTATATGTAAACGTTACGGTGTTAAATTGCGCCTGAACCACGCAGCTTATTTAGCTCTACGTTGTTTTTCACATTACTTAACATAATTAAGCTATGTTTATAGTTTTTACTGCATAATATTATAATAAGATTAACAATAATAAGCATTTATTTCTCAATTTTTTTTTTTTTCAGTAGGGACCAACAGCCATTTTAACTTTTTTTGTTATGTTACGTTTCTCTTACCATCTCTAGGTTAGCTGTTGAAGTTTTATAATGCTCCATTTTTTCAATTTTTGCTGCGTATCATATGTTCTTTCCAACGCTATTATTATCTTTAAATATATAATTCTTCTGTACGTGTGTATGTCACTGAAGGCCTAAATGGGTGTGAATTTTTTTCTGTCTTTGATTGGGTACCTGGATGGCTTAGATTCGTAACTGGACCCGGTAGGTGGCGCTGTATTCGGGTTCAAGGATTTTTCTATTTTTATTACTGGCGGACCCAACAGACATGGTCCTGTGTAAAAATTTAAATAATTTTTCTGATCAATTATGCCATCCAAACGAAAAGCCAACATTCGCAGTACGTCTGTTGGGTCCACTAGTTTTAATTCATATTTTTATTACTTTTCTTACTAATTCTTTTGCAATTTTTTTTTACTTTTAGTATGCACTTCCTATTGTTCTTTGATAGTTTTGAAGATTATCTCTACGTACTTTATTCATCGCTCATATCTCTCAACTTATGTGCGTCGTGAATGATTTATTTTTATTTTGTAGGCTGCAGTGTTTTTCATATATTTTTTCAAGCTATAGTATTCCAAACTGATGCGGTTCCTAATAATTATAATAATAGTAATTTCATTAATTAATTGATATAATTCATTACTGTTTTGTGTAAATTGGCTAAAATATGAGGATGATTATTGAAGATGTCGGAAAAAATCATGCCGACTGGGAGCTTTTCTGGCATGCGCCGTATATACCAGTAGAGCTATATGAAAACAACGTAAAATGGAATTATTCCTCTAAAAACATCTATTAAACTGTAGCAATGCTATATGTAGTTACGTTCCTAGGGACGCACCTGAGCGAAGTGAGGGTAAATCGCTAGTATAGTACATTTATGCTTCAAATAGACACCTATATATTACTTGGGGATATTAAAGGTAATATTTCACAGTTAAATTACATTTAACATTAACATTCTTTACATGAATAAGTATTACCCACACGAAGCTGAAGTCGTTATTTTGTATAAAGTAGCACCCGTTTAGAACATTTGAATAGTGGCATGTAAAGGCTTGGCTTTCAAAGGTGGGGTTGATGTTGCGTGGTCATGAATATTATTTTACGATGGCCTTTCACCAAATTGAAGCCACACCTATTATCACACAATATCTAGCTCGTGATAACCTTTCTGTTTGAGCTCTAGATTTTATTGACCTTTGTCATTTTCACTTTAAATACCTAAAGCTTTTATAATATAACCAGTTCATAAATTATTTACATATTAAGTATTTTATAAAAATAGTAACTAACGTCTGTGTTAATTAACTTTTAGTAGTTATAATGTAAAAAATAAGGAGTATAATAATCTCTTTAGTATGAACAGATTAAAAATGTTATTGCCCGTAATAAAAACAGCCTTGAAAGTTAAAAGAATGTAGATTATAATCAACAAGCAGATTCAATTTGTTTCGTACTTTAGGAGTGTTTTGGAAAAGCTATTGTTATGCTAATCTCAGTAACGACTCGGTTTTGGAACACGCGAACTTGTTGCTTCATTGAGCAAATATAAAGACGTATGAAATATATTTATGGAAATATAAAAAAAATCTCATTTTTTTTCATAACACATGTGTAAAAAATATCAGATCTATTTTTACGAGCTTTCAGTTCTTCGTATGTAAGCTGTTCTTTCCGGTTTATAATTGTAATATATATATATATGTACTTTTGCAGGCACTTAACATGCGAATGAGCTTAAGTAGACATATTGATAATAATAGCCTGAACCCAAAAGTGATCTTTTTTTTAAATATTTTTCATCCAAGTTTTTCTTAAACACAATGGATGTTATTCACAAATTTCTATTATAAATTACTCTTACGAAAATTATTGAATCAGTTAATGATTAAAAATTATTGACTGCCAACGTTTCGATTTAGCCACTCTCGTTTAGTATTTGATACTAAAATCCCTCGAGAAGTTTATGCACTACGGTTTAAATGACTTATATCACTCTCGGGCTCACTAATAAATTCATGTCATTTCGTTACCTCATTGTTGTGCGGCATACTTTTGCTTATACGAATTGTTATTAAAAGTAGGATATATTTAATACTGGTTTTTGCTCGCAGCTCCGCTCCTTCTTCTTTCGAATTTCATTGAAATCCGTTTACGTGTTACAGCAAGATGATATAACAAACAAACACAACAAACAAGTTCTCAGTCACAATGTCTCACATTTATAATACTGTGATTAGCAATAGATATATGGTAATAATACGTACTAGTGGCTCAGGAAGGTACGTAGCATCGATCGACGCCGCGTCGTTAAACATTAACAACGTGTCTGTCTGAACCCGATCTATGTACCTGAATATGACCTTGACAAATTATTATTGATGTTTTACAATACGACATACATACTTGAAAAAAATATGTAAATGCTAAAATGCTTGATTAAAAATTAAACTTCATGCTTGTAGATAATACAGAATAAAAAAATTAAAACGTTTTTTTCCGACCGATACCGATAACAGACTTCCAGGCACTAAAATGTTAAAAATAATTAAACAGAGGTTTTCATTTAGAATAGATACCTAATCAGATATTTTCGAAGTCGGTGCCAGCCTACAATATATTAAGATATGAATTTCTAATAGGTAAATATGAATTTTACGTATCGAAATATATTAGATTTGCTTTGCATCGGCTGACACCGACTGACCCCTTTGAAACAAAAAAATATATTTTCAAATCGGTTCAGGCGTCTTCGAGTAATCGGTGAATATACATAAATAAAAAGATTCCGACGAATTGAGAACCTCTTCCTTTTTGAAAGTCGGTTAACAAGATATTTTGAACCGGTAAAGCTCGGTGTTAAGACTGCGGAAATGATTTGTAATAAAAAGTTTGTGTATGTTACAATATATCTGTATTTTTTCATATCTCTCACACTTCATTGACGTGCTACATAATACTTTCTCCCATGTCCATAGGTTGACTGGAAGAAACTTCTTCTAGGGATACGTACACCTTTGATTACATCATTTAACATGCAATATCTGTATGGTTTTTCATAAGTGCAATATATATAAAAAGGTTCTTCATTATCGAACGTTGTTGTTCCTCTTACACACACATAATAATAATTTGTTATAAATCCAAAATATGATAGCAGAATATAAGGATTTCTTTTTCAAATTTTCTAAAAGGAATTAACGTGGAATCTAAATTTTATGTGGCATATTTAATTTTTCCTTTATTTTTCCTTCGAAACATGAAACAAAGTCACATGCACAAGTTATAGAATAAAACTGTAACTAAGCCGAATCTGTACATTTAATATTTATTGGAAAATCTTATTAAAATAAACATTGTTATCGATACAGAGGCCGAATATATAGTTTTTAGAATTTTTGTCTATCTGTCTGTCTGTTACCGCATCACAGAAAAACCATTGGAGGGATTTTGATGAAATTTGGTATGTTGATAGCTGGTTATCTGCGTCAACATATAGGATACTTTTTACCGCGGGAAAATGTCTCATTTCTGAGAAAAAATACAAAAATTGAAATGTGAGAGTATACTCATATGTAAAACCTAAGAATTTGGTTTTTGGTCATCTGAACGCGTGCCGAGCCGCGGGCAATGCTATTTATGTACATGATATAAGAAGTTTCAAGTTAATATACTTCATATTATTTCTTTTATATGCCAAACCAATTAGCAATAGACGTATCATCATATTAATTAACAAATTAGCTCAAAGCATACCTATTCGTTAAATTATTTTGTAATCTGCAGTGTAAGGTATTGCTCTATATCGCAAGCATTACGCATCAGAAGGTAAGCTTATTACTCGATTACATGAAGCCCGACAGATTAGTACCCGTTATAGGTCATAACTACTTACCGAAGCAATTACGACAATTGTTATCTATATAAATTAAAATGAATGTTCGTATGTTTGTTCTCTATACGTTCCTAAACTATTGATCAGATTGTGATGAGACTCTGGTTGGTGTTTATACACCTGCGAAGGTTTCTGACGCAAAAAAAATATTTTGTCTTTGGACGTTTATCTTTTATGTCTTTTATAAAAAATCCATTATACGTAAAAATAGTAAAAATAACTTATTTTAAATTGATGAAAGAAAACTTCAGAATTGGATTAGCAAGTTTAGTCTTTACTGTTATTTAAAAATATATATACAAAAAGATACATATGTATTATAAATAAAATTTGAGTTAATTTTGAAAACAAGGACAACCGATATCAACAATTTAATGATGTGTCAAACATCACGATGTTCGATTGACGGAAATCAATGGCGTCGGCGGCACGCATGTACATATATTACCTACATACATATATTACTATGTACCAGTTACCACTTTATATAATAGTAAGGTTTTTAATATTATTGTACAAACATATATGTATACAATGTAGGTATGTACATTAATTGTTTTCTCTAAGATATACGTGGCTTAAAAAGAACGACGTAATCACGTAACACAATTTTTTGAAGGCTCGATGCTACACCAGAGGTATTTTAGTATTTTTATTTTTTTTTTATTTGAGTAAGTCTAACACCCACAGACATACTTCCGTGCCTTTTTTTTTGAGCATTTTTATGTTTTGTTGTTATTTTATTTGAGATGGATTCGTGCGTGTATAATTTTAATATCAAAAGATTTTTCGAAAAAAAGAAAATCTGAACAAAACTATGGGGTCGTGTGGACTTTAAGAGTCCACCCAAATGAGGTTAGTGTATTATATGCGAGGTTAATAAAAGAAGAAAGGACTTTAAGAGTCATGGGTTGAGCTTGATGGTTTTTATTTTGCTTGTGGTGTGGTGCTTGCCTGAAAGGTGAAGTTTGCCAGGATCTTTATCGCCTCGTTGTCTCTATGAAAGATTGCCATTTAAAAAAATGGCATTTTAGTATTGGCTACTATGAATAAAGGTCCAACTAACAAATTGAGTATTTTCACCTTTTTGTATTATAAGTACAGAAATTGTAACACAAAAACGTAGAAAAGATACTATTAACTCTTACTTGCACCCACTACACTAATCGTATTAAATTATTATAAATAGTCTTTAAGTTTGTAGTTTCCCAATCTTCCGAATCTAAGTAATGTTACTTTATTTTACAGTAGAGCTTTTAAAAATACAGCCGAATTGAAAATCTCCTTTTTGAAGTCTGTCACTATCTGTGGCACGTTCAAACTTCCGGTCGCTACCAAATTTCACAGGATGACCCGCTGGGCATATCTGAAGAGTGTCTGAAAATTTCATCAAAATCACTGCAGTCGTTTTGGAGTCCATAGGCAACATACATACATACATCGAATTTGATATACATATTGAATTTGTTTATATGACAGTCATTAAAATTAGGCAGCATTTTATATCATTATTAGCAGAATGGTTATTGTTTAGTCATAGAAAAATGTTATCTGATAATATTAATCTGATATCAGTGTGCTTGTTTCCGTATAAAAGGTAATTTACCTTGAACTTTAAAAATCGATTCATAATACTAGAAATCAATCACATACATACACATAGTACCTTATTTCTTTACTATTTACAGCGCGGGATCCGCCCAAGTGTGTGTTTATGTATAAACCACTGAGTTTAACTTCTCTTTCTATTAAAATGTTTGGATTTATTCCACCGAATAAAACGATTTTGTCAACAATATAATAATGAGATACTCTCTTATTTTTAATTATCTATCACTTAAATTATTTGTATTACAAAAATTGTTAATATTTCTGAATAATTAAAAAAGGACAGACAGACAAAGTATAAAAGTTCGTTCGTTTGTGCCTGCTTTGGAAAATTTGATTTCACAAGATGTACGCGTGGGCAAAGTCTTAAGCAACATTTAAAAAAATATGTACCTCTATACAAACCCTAGTTTCTCTACGTATCCAAGATTTTAAAATTCTGTAAGTTTTTATAAAAACGCAATAGCCAATGCCAACTTATCTACCTATGCAGGACTTGTATTATTTTTATGTAAGTTACATGAGATATATCTCGGAATCACATCAGAAGCAGGCATACATTTTATTCCTCCTCCTGTCGTAAACGCTCTTTGTGGATTTTTTCATTCTCTAGAATGCAACTTATCTTTGTCAAATTCTTTCAAGTTCGTGTTAAATATTTGCAAAACTTTTTTTGAGAATACACGTGATTTTCTATCTGCAGGGTTGGTCATAAAACGACACAACATACGAATATGGTGTCACGAGTGCGACATGGGTCGCCTACAGAAAGTAGTGTGGGAGGGACAGGGAGCGAGACTCCTCAGCGAGGTCTCCAGCCAGCCTATTGTCAAGAAATTTCTAGAAGCTGTTCCATATATTATGGTAAGATATTTTTATACAAATGCCTATTAAATTGTAATTATTCAAGGAAGGATTTTATGTCAAGGAAGGTATTTTTTAATTAAATAAGAAACTACGTTTTAGTTGAATTACATAAGATCTTGCCATTTTATATATTAAAAGATGCATCTGTTGTTGTGACATGACTTGCAATTATCCTTTAACTGGACGACAATTGATAAGTGACCAATTTATGTCAAGAGCCATCTAACTACTACACAGAGATTAAAATATAAGATTCGTTCAGAGCAATTTCCATAACCATTGTTGTATAATTGAGAAAATGACCTTACATCGAGCCTACTTCATGAGAATAAAAAATATATTAAATTATCTTCAATATCCAATTAATAACATTTTCAAAACTTGTACATTATGTATACAAATTCATAATTATAAAAATTATTTCTACCTTCAGTAATAATGTATTTCTAGAATTAATAGAAAATATGAATTAACACTTTGAATAGCTTTTTAATATTTACACTAATAATATTTCTTTAATATTAAACAAGTATATTTTACTCGTAATGCAATGATGCTCAGTGGTTTGGGTTTTTTCCGATTTTCACTTCGATATTACCTGCTATACTACGGTTGTCATTCGTCTTTACCGAAGGTATAATCAACCATAGAATTAATAATGTATCTTCTTATCAAAATTGCATCCTACGCAATGCACTGAATTGTCAAAACCAATTGCCATAATTCTGATAATAAGCTAAAAAATGTTCGTTAGATATTTTTAATATAACAATCAATAAAATAAAATCACTACGTATGCACGTATCAGAAACTAATCTAATAAATTATCATAGCATGAAAGCGATATATCGGTATCAGGCTATATAGCAAACTAACTCAATTACTGGCTTGTAGGATGCATTTTCGATTTATTGGTTCCCTATTACGTACAAATAGCTTTTACTTATAGCTTCGTTATTACAGGAATGTACTTAATGAATATTTTAATCATTTTAGTTGATTAAATAATATGTGTAATATTGGATATTTGTACAAAGCTTGATTGCAGAGTGTAATAATTAAATATGTAAAGTAAAACTAAGTCTATTTCTAGAGTTTAATGCAAATTATTTCTAGATATATGTACAGTATTTTAGTTACAAGCAGACAAATAAAAATATTCAAAAATATTGAAAACACTACAATCTCAAATAATATTCAATAACAATAAAAAATATAATTTAGGAGCTTAGAATTTTACTGTACCTATTGCTCACCATTAATCTAGCTTAAATGCCTGCACGTTTAATCTGGATCTATATAAGTAATATTTTCAGAACACTATCCGTGATATCCACAACGCAGTCATTCAAAACGATCTGGAAACTCTTATGAAATTGACAGCAGACCCAGTTCCACCACAAGCCTTGTCAAGCAGAGATGCAAACAACTTGACAGCTATGCACAAAGTATGATTCTTCTTGTATGAATTTTGTTCACATAACAAAATAAATATTTAAAATTCAAGTAAATAATTAAATTTTCACTATGTACTTATTAAATAAAAATATCTCATTTAACCTTCCAATAACAGCTAATTTACGCGATTATCGATAATTTCTTTTTCTCAGGCCGCCGGTCTAGGCCACGGCAGTATATTAAAGTACATCATAGAGAGATATCCCCAAGGTATAAATGACGTAGATAACGACGGACGAACACCCTTACATTACGCCGCAGTAGTCAAAGATGAACAACACACTTTCAATACTCTTCTCAGCTCTGGGGCCGATGAAAGCGCAGTCGATAATGTAAGCACATTACAATAAAAATATAAACACCAATTAACAATGACTGTTCTTGCTGCCATTAAATTTATAATCACATACTTTTTACTTTTTTAGAAAAACAAAACCCCAGCGTATTATATAAATAGAACCCAAGATATTGATAAAAATATCTTCAAAGTATTGCCAGAAGCTCCCAGAACCCCTTCTAGTGCTTATCCTTCTTCATGGGATTGGAAAATATTAGATACTGACTTTATAGGAGATTTTAAAAAATCTAGAAAGAAACACTTGAAAGCATCAAGTGAAAATATATCATCTAAAAATAATACTACTACTATATCAGACAGCGTAGAAAAAAATAATGGTGATATGAAGAATAGTAGCACGCATGAGTTAATCAGTGCCTTACCAGATTTGAATGATAATGAAAAACCTAATGTAATTGACAACAATATGTCTAACGAAAACGATACACTAAATAAGGTGAGCTTCGCATGTTACACAGTCACAAAGATCATTTCAATTAATTTGCGTTGCTTTTTAAAAGCAATTACCTGCATGAACCATATTTTTTTATTTTAGGATACTACACAAGTTGAAGACGCTACAAAAAATAATGATGAAGAAGATATTAATGAAGATGTTGATAAAGTACAAACTGAAAAAGAGACTGAAATAGATGAGATTCCTGTGACAGAACAAATTCTCCCTACAGAGACTGAAAATATAGAAGAAGCAGATAATGCAGAAAAAGTACATCATGAGCATATAAATGGTGATCTTGATAAAGAGGATCAGAGTGAACCAGAGCAAATTCTAGCTGACACTTTAGATAATAATGAAGAAAAAACTGAATTAAAGCAAAGTAATATCAATGCAGAAAATCGAGATATTCTTGATGACAAAAATAGTCAAGAAGAAGCTAATGTAACAGAAAATGTGAATGAAGGTAATAATGAGCCGAAAGAAATTATTAATGATGAAGATAAAAATAATCAAAATGCAGATGAAAATGAAGATTTAAAAAATGAAGAAGATAATGAAGACGGAGATGATAATAATAAAAACGAATCGATCGTCAACGATGCACCTGACAGCTTAGAAATAGTTTCACAACTAGACAATGAACAAGAAGGAAAACAAGAAAGCATTGATGAGAAGACCAATACCGATGATGATGATGATAAACAAGATCTTGGCAATAAAAAAAGTAGACGTGAAACCAAAGAAACTGACCAAAATGTGGATGAGCACAGAACGACTTCACATGAAGGTAATAATAATGATAATGGTGAAGATGATGATGATGTACAAGTACAAGGAAGCCCTCACGAACACGACATACACACAAGTGATACATTCAAACAAAGAAACGGGAGCGCCACTAGAGGTGACACCTCTCCTGGCCTCACACATATATAATTATTCTTTACATTACATTACACGGGGTCCCTGACAGTAATAATAGAATATATTGATTGTTTTTGCTAATTAAGGAAACAACGGGAGAAATGTTCACGAAAATCCCATAGAAGGTATTATAAGCAGTGAAGCTGAACTTGAGACAGAAGACGCCAGTATTAGAGATGGCTATCACAACGACATATTAATCGTAGTAAGTATGATTGATATAAAATCCGGCATGACTTAAAGGTAATAAATAAGAGAATAATAATTTGTGATGCTTTAGAGTAGAGTAGATGCACTTTACTCTCACGTAACACACAAATTAGATTAATTTGCTAGCTTTTTAGGTTATATGTTAATTAGTCTGCGAAAGCCTGACACGGTAATTTTCGAATAAAATAAAACTACTGAATCAACAATGTAATTATTCAGGACAATGAAATAGATCCAGAAGTAACAGATTTGATAAATACAGCAAATATGGAAATGCTAGCCACTTTAGTTTTAAATGGAGAAGGGTCAAGGTTAATTGGACGACAGTCAAGAAATACTGAATTACAAGCGTTTTTGAACAATGTTCCAAATTATATGGTAATGTGTACCTTTTTTGTATATCTTTAATTATATCATATCATAGGATAGTGCGAGTTACGCTTTTAAATGTAATTAACATTTTGTTTTTAATTTTAGGAAAAAATTAACAAAGTTCATATAGCTGCAAGAGAAGGGAATATAAGAGATTTACAAGCTGCTTTAGATCGCAGGAAATTTGCGATTGCGAGAGACCCTATTTCTGCCAACGGCGCTACACCTTTACACGTTGCAACTGTATATGGAAAAACGAATATAATGAAATATTTAGGAGGAAGGTAATAAAAAATATGATATTTATTAAAAAAACTTTATATTTTATTGTATTTTTTATTGTCCATTGATTTGTAATATGCATCCTTTTTTATATTTGAAGATTTCCTGAAACTTTGTCAGCAGTAGATTTTGAAGGTAGAACAGCTTTACACTACGCTGCAGTGTTACCAGACAATGGCCATTATTATAATATTTTGCAACAATTGGGAGCCAATTCAAAAGACTTGGATGATGTAAGATTTACATGTACTTTAATTTCAATTTATTAATACTACTACGTATAACAAATTAAAAATTAATAACCAAATTTGAAAACCACATATTAAGAAATTTCATAATTAGATAGAATAATATCTTTTTCGCATATTTGTATAAAACTTATTTTATCTACGTAAAATATAAAATGCACGACACACGTTTGCAGAACGGTCGTTCAACTGAGGATTACTACAAAAATCCTACCTTATTTCCATTTAGACAACTATTAACAGATTTTGGAATAAGTGAAGAGACCGCGACGATAATGTTTGCTGATAAAGGTGTGTTTTATATTGTTTTATACATTGAGCTTTTATAGGCTGAATTCTCCATCATCTTCACTTATCTATTTATTAATATAGTGCAATTTACTTGTAGTTTTGAATTTGTTTATGGCAGAGAATTATGATGAATTAAATATTATTTAAACAGTTATGCATTTACCTTTTAATTTTTAATTGTTAGATATTTTAATTTTATCTATTAAATAATGTAAACATTCGTGTATATTCAGTGCCAGATGACCGTGTTTCGTCCCGACGTACTTTAGATATACCTGAAACTTTGGATACATTAGAAAGATGCTATAGACTTTTAGCATCAGCAAGACCCACAAGAACACCTTTATCTGCTTCTTCTAATAAAGCTACTCCACCGCACGTGCTAGGGAGATTTCTTAATAAGCAGATATTTGAATTGATTAAATACAGAATTACAAAATTAGACCATAATCTGTTCGACGTCATATGGCCAGCAGTTAAAAAGTTGCCTGATACTAGAAATATTTTGCAAACAGTCGAAGAAGATTTTCCGGGTGGAGTAACAGCACCTGATTATTATGTTTACGAAGTATTCACAGAATTTTTAACGCCGCTGATCAAAGATCTACATAACATAAATATAAGTTATGATTTGCCAGACCATCCTATTTCTGATTTTATAAAGAATACGCCGTTATCAGATCCTTCAGAACCCTTAGTTGAAATAAATATCGATCCCAACGACGATTACGTGTTATCAGGCACTATGGAATGTTCTAGAAACTTAGATGGATTTGAACTCCCACTTAATCTTAAAATCGGTAAACTAGAATATATAGAAAGAATTATAACAACCATTTTAATGAGAGAAGATTTTGCAAGGATTATAGAACAACTTAGTCCCGAGTCGGACCAAAAAGGTGGAACTTATTATACTTTGAATGAAGTATTGGAAAAACCTTCTGAAATATCTGCTACATTGGCGTCGACTGGACTGTTAATACCTCTTTGCGAACGTAATGAGATCGATGATAGCAGTCGTCTCCACGGAAAACACTGGCCTTATGGACGTGGTGTTTTCGTTAGTGACGATAAAACTGTCGCTATTTGGATTAATGTCCATGACCATTTACGAGTACTCACTACTACCCCTATAGATACACCCGGAGAAATTGGCTTAACTTTTAGTAAACTCTCCTATATCATGACGTACTTGCATGAAAAACTTGATTTCGTTTGGAATCATAAGCTTGGTCATTTATCTTGTAGGCCGACATTTTTAGGGGCAGGCATTCGATTTAGCCTTATCGTAAGCTTTCCTGGCTTGGCAAAAGATTCTGATAACATGAAACACTTATGTGCCATGAGAGGATTACAATATAGAGAGACATTGAGCGCAGATATTGCTAGAGTTAGCAATTTTCAATGTATAAATGCAACAGAATCAAATTGTTTTAACGATTTTGTTACAGCAACATCTAATTTATTGCATTTAGAGAAAGATTTATCAATGCAAGATTCTGCTCATATTGCCACCATGCTAACCAATATATTCAAAAGAAAAAGAAGCAGCTTAGCTGATATTCACGATCCTATAGATAGAATTCAAGAAAAACAATAATTTTCATTCATTTCTATTACAACACCTAGATGTAGTCATAAGCACCCTAATATATTATTTTAAAATAAATATTGGAAAGACAAACGTGCGCTGTGAGGAAAATTTAAGGATAAGTGCAGCTAAAAATAATAATAAACACAAACAAAAGTTTAGGTCAGTACTAATAACGTTACGTGTTCGTAAAAGACAGTGTTCGTGTGAATTTTCTATAGAGTGACAAGTTTGCTCAGCAATCACTTCCAACACGTAGAATAATAAAATAACTTACGCTTATGCCTTAAAGCACTAAATTCAGCACAAGCACTTTGTCTTTCCAGCTATATATATTACCGCTCAGTGTATTAAGTTGTATTATTTTTTCTATTTATATTGGGCTTTAATAATGTTTTTGAACATTAATATTTTAAAAATTTAATTGCCTTCAAGTCATCTTCAGTGATGAATGACCAAGCTTTTTAATATAAAATAAAAGCTCTAAGAGCCCTTAGAAAGCCTTATTTATACTACATATTTTTCACTGTTCGTTCGATTTTTTACTCACTTACTCGTAGGCTACTTATGTGTACAAACATGTGTTCTTTTATACGTAGTTGTGTTATTATAGCGAAGGCCGTCTTAGTGAATAATTGATTCTTGTAGGTATAAACCATGGCGCTAACGGACATATGGACATTCCCATCTTCCACACGGAAGAAGGCAGATATCTTGCTAAGTGTAAGCTTCATATATTTTCATATAACTTTTTATTGCTTTTATAATGGATCACAAATTCGCTCACAGTAATTCTCCCGATGAATTGGAGTCTGAAATTTTTGCAGCTCTCGGCGATCCTTTGATTAAAGGTCTGACCGAAGTGGCTAATCATAAACCAAAAGATCCTGTAGCGTTCCTTGCTAGTTTCCTCCATAATTTCCCTGAACATGAAAAGCCTCGACCAGGAACACAGGTAAACAAACCCATTTCTATCGCGTGGATACTTTAAAATATTTAATGATTTCTTCTAATAAAGACTAGTAAAGACCTATTAGTGATGAATAATTTATAAAAGTACTACATTGACCGCAAACAACTTAATATAAAGGTTGATGATTGTTTTTAATGCCGCACATTTCTTTTTAAAACACTAGCGTATCACCCTTGTTTGGTTCTGGTTGAATGGTTGGGATGAATAGTTTAGGAACACATAGGTAGTATATAAACGCACAAAGAAAAAATATTTTTTATTTATGTAGGTGAAGAATATTATTCCAAATTTTATGTTTTAGGAATCAAACGTACTCGTCACAAAAGAAGCACCTGAATTTGAAAACGAACATTTTCCACATCAGGATATTATAGATGACCTCGCAACTGAGCAAATCGAACAAAATGACAAGGACCGTGCAAAAACGGCTATACGCCCGAAGCCGATCGATGTTATAACCGTGGAACCACGATCCAATACCAGTCCTGATGCTCCTGAGAGTGCAGTTAGTAGTGCTAATAGGGTAAGACTTATAAAAGATACTGAAAATCACGTATAAGAAATAATAATAGAAAAATCATTTAAAAATTTAGACTAAGTCGAAGGTATATTCAATCGATGTCCAGTGATGCTATACTTAGTAGGGTTGCCGGAACCGACATTTATTTAATACCCCAATACGCGTGAGTGTTTGTTTTAATACGGTTATACTATTTTTTTTAATAAGATTACTTATTTCTCAAGGATGAACACGGACAGTCAATGCTACACTTCGCAGCTGCTCGAACTCACACAAATAACGCATTATTTCAAATTTTACAAGAATCTGATGTCAGTGTTGGTTATCGAGATGAATTGTACAGAACAGCTCGCGATGTCTCCATCCAAGCGAACGTTCTAGAAAATACCGCTGAAATTGATAGATGGGTGCTGCATTTAGCTGCTAGAGGTAGTTAACAAAATAGGTTTGACACTTGTATTGTGTATAATATATGTATGTGTAATAATGGCCAATCTTTAAGACTAAATCTTTAGATCATTCCGATTTCTAACTGTAAAAAAATGTATTATAATAGTAGTATAGTAGTCAAATGATAAAAAGTAAAAATGAAAATAATTAGTATGTTTCGGTTACAGGACGAACTGACGATATAATGGACTTGCTACTTCAAGGATATGATCACATATTAGACGTAGTCGATGAAGAAGGAACTCTTATATTAGAAGTAATCAATCAACGTGGTAATGAAGAAATGAAAAACTTACTGGCTTCTATCGCAGCTTTTGAGGTAAATTATACATAAAATACGGTAGCAACATGGTACTAAACGAAATAACGGCGCAAACTTGACCCCTATTATATTGATGAAAACCCCTACGTCACTTCTTCTATCGGTCCCGTTAAAAAAATTGTATCGGCTTAAATCCCCTCTCGTGTAAATAACTACCTAAATAAGTTGACTGAGAGTAGTCTTAACTCTTATAAAACCACAGACTTTAGTTAGACTTCAAAGTTAAAATTGTGAATTATTATAAAAATCAAAGTGTAGAACTTAGCACGTATTACCTGAGTATTATAGAAATCTCTATGATGTCTACGAGTAATAAATACATAGAGGTAGAGAAGCCTCATTCGCTCTTTTCTCATCTATCTATAGGGTATATTTTTATGTAAAAATTGCATGATACTTAAAAAAATATATACTCTTAGGAGTCCAGGGAGTCTCTACACGCTGCAGTACGAGCTGGCAATCTTGCCACTGTACAAGAAATGCTGTCAGCTGAAGGCGGCCGCACTCTCGCTCGCGCTCAGAACGGTCTCGGGCGCAACGCTTTACACGTGGCCGTGCTCGCGCAAAACGAAGACATTGTGGAGTATTTGGCAAATACTCATCCCGAATTGTTACGACTTGGTGATAATGTTAGTATATGTGTTATATTAAACAACGTTTTAGCATAAAGTGAAAAAATCTAAGGACGTTATAGGCATTCGCAAAATTGTTATTGAAATGTGTGCTGAACTATCTTATAGGTATTGAAAGTTTTATGAAAGTTGTTATTATATAAATCATTATTATTATGTGTTTATTACATTTATACAACAAATACAAAAATATGTTAGTGGTCTTAATGAAATTAGCAATGGAGATTTACTTATTCTCCAAAAACTCAAATAGCAAATTATAAATATACTTAGATATTTTTTATTGTATGTATGTTTGTCCATTGTACAATGTACAGCTATTCTACTATATTATAAAACTCCATAAAATCCATGTTTACACAATTAAAAGTGATTTTGACAGAAAAGATAATTAACTTAATTTTTATTAAATTATGATTATAATTTTTCAGCTCGAAAGAACAGCACTACATTACGCGATGGGAGTAGAAAAAATAGAATCCTTGAGTCATCTTCTAATTAAAGCAGGCGCCAAGCGAGTTCTTAAAGACCTGAAAGGACGCCAGCCTTCTTACTATTTCATGAACAAATCTGAGATATTACGTCTTAAAGAGGAGGAAGAGGCGTATTAACAAAAGAAACTGGAATATTTTATTATCGCAGTGCCTTAAAATAATGAACAAGATTTCTAGACTTCATAAACATGATTGCCCAGTTACATGCAAAAAAAATGGGAAAATTTAGGAGCAAAATTGGAAATAATTTTAAAAAACATTCATAAATAAGTAAGGTGGTTTAGAAAGTAATGGAAAAATACAGTGGAAATGGATTGAAGTAAGAAGTTGCACAGCGCACGAACACTTGATGTTATCTCTATGCGTCAACAATCTGTCTGTGTCTTTGTGATAGACCAGCATTTATTACGGAATTTCTTGAATATTACAAAGTATGTTAGTTTATTTTAAAACATTGTTTTGTTGGCCCCGTATATTGTAGAGATAGCATAACATTTTGTTGCTACTTTAATTCTATGTTTATTTTAAACAATATTTGCATGAAAGTTTTACTTTTTGTAATCTTTTAATGATAATATCCACACTATACTCAATTTTCATTAAAACACATAAGTTTGTGATTTAAAAATCATATTGAAGTACTTGTAGGGACCCTTTATTGTACTTAGTAAATTATTATCAATTTAGCATGTTTTTCCTATAAATAAAATTATCACAAAGTATAATATTAGTTATATTTATTTAATTATTTTAATATTAAGGTTTTAAAACGTTTGTTTTACCTCGTAAACGTTTTGTTTTACCTCGTAAAGCTCATAACGAAACCGAATAGAAAGCATTTTCTTGCACGATGTCAATTTTTTACCACGATTAGGTAGACACAATTGCATTTTCTTAGAAATCCAATCAATCTACAAATGGATATCAATAATCAGGTAAAACATGAAATAAAATGAACTTTACGACGCTAACATCAATAAAAAGATATACATACTAAAAAGAAATTTCAATAAAAAATATTTCATATAATAAAATTTCCTAATTTTCCTCTTCCGAGTTACATCATAAACCCATGTAAAATGGTTGTTAAATATATTATAGTACAAAACAAGCTCAACACGAACTTTCGCTATGTGAGAGATTGCCAGGGGATGGGATTTATATACATCTGCGACACCGACCCACGCATACCTAAAAAAATATTATATATTAAGGGCATATCCGAATTTAAACACTAATTAATGCCATGTTTTCAACGTTATAAAATTATGATTAGAGACTAGCATTGCCCGCGGCTTAACCGCGGCAAGAACCAAATTCTTAGGTTTTACATATTAGTATACTGGTATTTTTTAGGTTTTGGTATAGACAGACAGACAGACAGAGAGATAGACAAAAATTCTAAAAACTATAGATTTGGCCTCTGTATCAATAATAATGTTTATTTCAATAAGATTTTCCAAAAAATATCTAATGTACAGATTCGGCTTAGTTACAATTTTATTATATGAATAGATTGTCAGTCCTATAAACTTGACTTATTAATAATAATAAATTTTAAAGTTATTTATGGTTGACGTCTTCAGTGGTCAAGTCTGTAAGCTCAATAATTACATTTTAACTAAAAAACACTAGATTTGAAAATTACTTATCAAGTAATTAGGTACCCCTTCTAGAATTCCTTAAAAGAAGGATTATAAAAATAAGTTTATAATTGGCGATGATATCATCTATATGTACATTGTATAGGTACATGCACATACTTGCACCCAAATTGAGTACCTCTTAACAATGGTAACGCCCTTGCTTGGTTAATCAAGTCAAGCGGATTCAAACCCCGAATCTCACACCTCTGTACGAATCATTTTCAACATTATTATCACCGGTCTTACAGTGAATAAAAATATTATGAGGAAATCTGTATATGTGAAAGGTGAAGATCACCAAACCGTACTTCACCAGCGTATTGGGTTACAGCCTGATGCCTCTCGAATTGAAGGGAGGCCCATGCCCAGCAGTGGGACATCGAAAAGGGATAAATACGATACTACTTATATAATAAATAATATATTTATACTGACTAAGCTCTCCCTGGTTCAGCGGAACGGGTAAAGGTTTGTTCTTGCTGGTGCGGAGCCAGTCACTGTACGCCCGCTCGCCTTGCACGCGACGGCGCTCCTCCTCGATCGCCAGGCGGGCTGCTCGACGCTCAGACTTTGTCTTCATTGCTGCAAGGATTATTAAACCCACTTTAAGATTTGGATAGCTTATTGTGTATTGATGGATAGTTAATATAAGTATATTACATGAGATAAATATTTAATAAATAGTGAGAATGATTGCGACTATTTTTTTAAATATGTAGAAGAGACAGTGGAAAGTATCTAATGCTTTAAATTATAAAGAATGGATTATACCTAAGTAAAAGCCACAAAATTTATTAAGTATAGGTATGTGGATAGCGAATTTTCAAACTATACTAAGTAATAGAGGAAACTGCTCTAACGCGGAATCACTTCCGATTTTGATGAACACTATAAAAGGAATCATAACATTTATAAAAAAATATTATAATTATAAAAAAAATTGATGTCAGTAGATAAATCATCGTATCTATACTAATATTATAAAGAGGAAAGATTTTTTTGTTTGTTTGTTTGTACTGAATAACCTCCAAATCTACTAAACCGATTTAGGTAAAATTTGGTAAAAATATAGTTTGAGACCCTGAAAAGGACATAGGATAGTTTTCATCCCGGAAATCATCCCTTAAGGAGCCGAAAATCCAGGGACGAACCCGAGTGAAGCGAGGATGAAACGCTAGTTATTTAAATTAATATATCTAAATGTTTTTGAAAAAATTAACACAGCGGTGAGTTGTATTAAATATTAGGTAATGCAACTAGCCTATAAGGAAAACAAATTCAAGAAAACAACAGAAACACACATTTAATTTCTTCTTCCTTCTTTCGTATCCATTCCGCTAGCTTCTCGTCTTTTTCCCGTTGACGTTTCTTTTTTTCTTGTTCAAGACTTTCACTTTGCCTAAACTGTCTCATGATCTCCTCTGCTTTACGCCGTTCGTTTTGAGTACGCTTGCTCTCTAACCAGCGCCTGAAAGACTCCTCGCGTTGTTCAGGCGTAGTTGCTGGTACCGCTTGTCGTTTCATTTTCTCTAGGCGTGCTTTTTCTCGCTTCTGACAAAATAAAAAAAAATGTCGGATTAGTACGATATACTCGTATATGAAGGTTTAACATTTTACTTAACCAAAACAAAAAAAAAATTTGAAATGTATCAATTCATGTGGTCTCAAGTTCGTCTCTCAGGACAGATAGGATGTTGCAGTTCGCTCAATGGCTTGAGAGAAACGATGGCAATATTAACTACAAAACTTTATTCAATACGTGCTTTTAGTTCAATGGGTGGGACAGCAATCCTACGCGACTGGACCGGACCGTTTATACACATAGTCACAGGCCCAATATCGCACCGCAACTAAATATTTTGACAATGAACCCAATGACTACTCTTGGTCTATCTCCAGGACCCAAAACCAGAAGACCCAAAAGAAGAAATTGGAGCCACACGTATACGCTAACGATACAGTATTCTGAAACCAATAGACATAAAAGAAACTGACCTCTTGCTCTTTCCTCACCAACCACTGCTGAAAGGCCTCCTGTTTTTTCTTTTCATTACGCTCACGTTCCTCTTTAGCAGTAGTTGTAGTCGAAATAGAGGCAACGGACAGACGAAATGTATCCGCTCCATCTTCTCTGTACGTGCGATCTTCTCGCGGTGTGTCAACATCCACCTCCTGACTTACAAGCCGACAGGACTTTCTTTTAACACTCGAGGACGATGCATTAGAGATCCGCCCGGTCAAAAAAGGAGTAGAATTGCTTCTGTACGTACTATGAGGGTGAGGCGTGCACTCTTCTATACAAGATGAATCCGTATGTAGAGACGTCACAGAATGAGTGGATTCAACAGTTTCGATACAGATTGCTGGGTTTATATATCTAGTCTTACTTTTTCTCGATGCAATCGATTCATTGTCGCTGTGGTAATGGATATTTTCGCCTGCTCCGTCAAATATGTGATCGGAGGATTTGAAATTAATTTCATAATTCGTCCGATTTCGAGCACTATCTCCAAAATGTCCTTTATCGATGTCGCTAGCCATAATGTTAAAAACTATATTGCATACTAAAATAATTCAGAAATTAAAATATAAAAACTAAAGCTTGTGGAACAATTCTTATAAAAATGCCAAAGACGCTGTTATTTTAAAACTAATGACAATAATTGCATTGGCCAGTAAGTTTAACGACTTAGGTGTCTACTGAGTAGGTACATATTGAATTTCTAAATCAATCTGTCGAATAAAGAAGCCAAAATTAAACGTATTCTAATATGAAATTCATTTAGATACCTTTAGCTACATTGCATACGTTGAGAAAATAATCAATCAATCAATCAAATAATATAAAGAGACTTTTACCCGACTGTGTTGAAGCCCAAAGACGTGTTATGTGTTTAACCTGTATATATGTATGTATGTATGTGCGACTTAACGGCTTAACCAATTTTGATAATTCATGCGTCATTCGATTCGTCTTGAGAATTTCATGGCATCAATCACAAACATTCAATGAAACATTTGTTGCAAGCATGGCGCATTTTTCTAGTGTTTAATTTTTATCCTCCACTGGGTCAAGCCTCCTCCCAAACCAAAATCCGCCGCCACTAACTACCATATAGAAGTGCCTATGACAGTCACGATTGTCCTGCCTAGCCTTCGCTAAGCCTTCGTTATAAACCCATGACAATAAGAAGTAAGAACTTACAGTCAAAGTTCATCTATACCGAAACTGTTTTAATATTTCATTTGTATGAAAATAGCTTAATGCAACATAGAATAATTGGTTAAGCCAATTATATTAAAATACAACATTATTAACACCTCGCGATTAAATTCTAAGAAATTAATTGTTAACCGAGCCACCTGTGGCTCTGTGTGCTTTGAAAGGTTAACTAATATTTGAATGATGAAATTAGCTCAATGTTAAAATCGAACCCGTAACCTCTAACAAAAAGGCAGTTCTAGTCACAGGCATAAGCTAGGAATACACTAACTACAATAACAATCACGACACATCCGTAGAAACATATTTATTGAATTGATTATAATTTCACTTAACATCTGTTTAGCCAATTATGTATCGAGTCACACTATACTATGTAAAATGTAACATGACAAACCACGAGTAAACGAGAGGTAATAAATTAAAATTAACTTTTCTGTTTATGTGGATTATTTTAATGGTGTAAATACAATATTATGCACTTAAACTAACGTTGTTAAGAATTAAAATTGGGTTTACTGGGTGGTATGGAAGCGTTCACTGAAGCTTTGTAGCAAGATATGATTGTGAAATGTTCAAATAAATCCAATCATAGTATTGGTAGGGGAACCCAAGAGAGGATTTTGGGATTTACTTAAGCGCGGCAGATTCACATAAGGAGGGATACCTGGCACTCTTTTGAGTACTTACACCATAAATAAGTCCTCTGTATAAGGGTCGCGCGTCTAGAGTAGCCCATCAGAATATTTAGAAAATATTTTGATAAATTAGAAATACTTAAAACCGTCAGATTAAAGTGTGGTAAGCTAGTTACATGCTACAAAGTGTGCAATTCAATAATCTGCCGATTTCCACAAACCAAAGAACCAAAAATTATCAGTTATTGAAATATTTTTTTAAAATTCTGAGCTGCTGCCCTAGACGAGCGACCTTATACAGAGGACTTACAAGTATATATGGAAACTGGAAATACTCAACAGAGTGCAAGGTATCCCCCCCTTATGTTAATCTGTCGTGCTTGAGTAAATTCAAAAATCCCATCTTGGGCTACCCTACTATATGTTACACCTCTTAATTCAAACCAGCAGTAGTTTTAAGTCCAACAATGAGATATCATCTTTGGAATTGGAAAAAAGGTATTATGACTTTTTCAATTTGAAAAAAATTATATATATTTAGTGAAGAATTAACTATTACAAAATAAGTGAATACCTGTTTGGTACTTTCGTATTTCAGTCTCGCATTATAATACATAGATCTCGCTACAAGACCTCAATGCATATATCTAATTTTTTATTCACTATTAGTATAAAAAGAATTGATAATAAGGTAATCTCCTAAAGTTATAGTTCAAAGTCGAAAAGAGATTCAGATTATAGGTTTTACGCATTCCATACATGCATACATTTTTTTATGATTTGACACTAACCAGCTCATGAACTTTTACATCGTAAAAACTTTTGTTACCTATTTTATTAGTTAAATTGTATTAATTAACACATGAAACAAATATGAAGATGGTCTGTTTGGATTTAATGTACTGTAATGCACATTTTGAGCTTGTATCTTACATAGCAGTGAATAAAAAACAGGATATACATCAGTACCCTTAAAATTCACAAGGAATCGCCTAAGATAACTAGTTGAGATTAAAATAGGGCCTAGTATAACGATTCTGCATTAGAAGAACGTGGTTTTTTGATTTTCTCTAAGTTCTTGATGACAATGTCGTGTAAGGAACAGTAGCGGTTACGAATTTCACACATCACCAGCCATAAAGACAGATATTCCTTTTCATCTAGCTCCTGAAAAACAATAGTTTAAAATTAATAAAATAAATGAGTTCTTAGCCATCTTATTAATATTTGACTAATATTACAAACACAAAAGTGTTTGGGGATGGATGTAAAGATGTATGTTACTCTTTCATGCTAAATACTAATAAATAGCTTTGGATGAAACTATACAGTAATATAGGTAATACATATAAAATATTCAGGTGTAGTAAGTAGCAGGATAATAGCATACTATGTAAATGTAATAAATAGAGACCAGATTATATGCAACATAAAAAGCTTGTTATATGCATGAAAAATGCTTGAGATGTGCATAAAAATTGGCAGAATATGCGAAATTAAATGATAAATTTTAGGAATCCAAACAAGGAAAAAAAGTAAGTTTTTGTTTTTTTATTTCAAAATCAACATACAATTAGTAAATTATCCTTTGATAATAGGTACAGTAACATTACATGACATTAAAATTATTTAAAAATTTTGTAAGCATAAACTAATATATGATTATTGTTATTAAGCATTTAATTTACAAATTATATCACAGAATTGTTGTATTATTGAAATAAAAAAATAGGTACCGATTTTTTAAAGCGGTCTACACAGATGCGGTATTTGTTTATATTAGAAATATTTGACTAAGGAAGAATATCTTTTTGTTGTGCTTAACTATTTGTTAATATAATCATACTTTAGAATGTTAATTACTTGTGAAAATATGTATATTGTTATAATGTAAATTACATTTTGCTTACAATAGGTAATTTGTTAGAACTGAATTAAAAATGTTTGGTTTTATTTCTTGAAGTTATGATTGGATCATATTTATAATACTTTAAGTAGCTTTAATCATATATGAGAAAATACCCTAATATAATAGATACAAATAACACTACACCGGTATAATACTCACTAATTCAATTAGTGTCTTATCCATTTTAGTGGAGATTCTTTAACATCAATGTACTAAAAGTTTTATAATAATTAAATAAATTGTAATTAGTATGTACTCACTCTAACAGCTCTTCTGTAATCATCAATATGTGGATATTTGGCAACCTTAGATACAATTTTTGCCCTTGATATAAAATACCGTGAAATTTGATCAAAGAATGCTGCAGCTTCAGACTCAACAGACTGTATTTCAGCTAATGTATCCTCTTGTATTGACACCCCAAAATTGTTACCGTCTTCAATCTTTGGGATCATAAAGGAAATCCACATTTTGAGCTAAAACATACAAATATATTGTAATTGAAATTCTTATCATGTAACTCATTTTGTTTTGCACATATGTATATATTATCAAAAAAAAATTACGTACTATTGCTTAAATTGTTAAGTTTTTTAGGTTTATTGTATTTTATTTATAATAGGTGCATTTAAAGATAATAATGACAAGTACTGAAATACTTACTAAGTTTGAGTCCTCAACAAGCTCTCTAATGTGTGGTTTTACAAGATGTATAAGGTCACTCAATGGCTTATTACAGGGTACAGTTCCATTAGGTAGTGCATAGACTCTAGTACCCTCAATAGTTGTGTTACTGGTCACCTCTGACACATCTACACGCTGCCTTTTTGCATTTGGTTCATTGGCAGACTGAGCAGGAGGAGGCACTGGAATGTTTAAGTCCTAAAAGAAAACAAAATTTTTCAAATTACATATTAGTTTGCAACAAACAACTACAGTTTATTATCATTAGGATAGTTTGATGTGATTATTAAGAGGAGTATATAAATACCTGGTGAACATCTGAGAGATCTCGATTTTGAAAATTTGACGTTTCTAGAAGTTCATTCAACTTTACTATCTTCTCTGGAAAACCTTTTATTATTAAGTGCTCTGCCTTCTGTTTAAGAGAGTCTTTGTATTCCTGAACCTAAAAAAAGGATTATTTAGAAAAGGAACTAACATAAATTATACTTATCGGTGTCGGCAAACGTGTTGTTAATATCACCAACACACCCCATGGCCGCACTAAATATGGTGAGGCTATGTTGACTTCCATAAAAGTAGGAGATTCGAAAGCATTACTGGTAATAGCGCCACAAAAGTAAGATAAAGAGTATTTTAGCTTAAAATGTTAAATAAATCAAAGTATACTTTAACCGAAAGCACAATAGAACAAACATACAAATTGTTTTTTTTTTTCAAACTTGATCATTGGAAGAAACGACATTAGCATTACCTTCTTCGCAACGTCTGTCATTGTTTATTAATTGGAATATGCGATTTAGACTTATAAATATTTTGTAATTACAATGATATCGTTGAAACCGCACAACTTTTGACTCTTGGTTTGACTCGTGTGCTTGAATCATTGAATGAATGAATAGCTAGATTAGATTAGAATGATGCGTTCACGATTCTGTTGTCTACGTCTTTATTTTTATTCAAGAAAATATTGATGAAATACAAATATTCCTACCACGTTTGCGTATTTAGCAATATTTATTTCCATTATTTAATGTCTTAATAATTTAATTTTTAATTGACACCGATTACATTACATATATACTTTTTAATTTTTTGCTTTTAAATGACATTTTGTTTTTCTGGACTGATTTCTATTAAAAAAATCTTTATATAATTCTTTTACAACTATTTAACTTTACAAACAATTCAATTTAATTAACAATATATATTTTCATTAATTACGTATTATTCATTTTTTATTCAATACGTACATAAAATTAACAGCTGGGGTAACTTTGATAATATATTTTTTCATGTTCACATTTTCACATTTTGTGTGGAACACATTTCTGGTAAATTTTACGAGGTATTTTATAAATTTGCTATATGTTTCGGATTTCATTGGATAAATAATTTAAATTATTCATGTACGAGCTATATATTATATTTAGAATCGTCAAAAAATGCTGATTTTTTTCTTAATTCTCTCTTTATTAAGAAACATTATTTAATTTTATTACGTAATTGGAAATTAGAATAAGAGCAGAAATAAAATACTTAAACGTATATTAGATATTTGTTAGACAAATTTCAATTCATCCTTTTATCAGGTGGCATACTACAAAATAATTAATAATACATATTATTGAATGAATTAAATTTATTTTAAAACATATCCGAAAATAACATTAAAAATTTAATAATAGTATAAAAATGTTTTAAAAAGACAACAAAATCGAAAGTGCTTAATATTTACAAGACTTCCGCGACACCATTCAGACAAAGAGAGACAATAGCATTCCCAAGGAGGGTTGACGTCAGGCAGGCGGCCGGTCGTAAAACTTTTGCCAAATCCTATCAGCAGTGCAGAAGATGTACTACGCCGACCCCAAGTGATTGGGAAATGGGCAGGGAGAAGAAGAAGATTGAATGAATTAAATTATTTTATTTCAATTCAATTATTTTGTTTAGGATTGCCCTTTGGGCACAATTTACTTCGCTAATGGCGCGAGGAATGAAGAAGACAGATTATTATATAGAATGACTGGTAAAAAAGAAAAAATCTCTGAATCTGGTAACATATAGAAAAGGAGTGACACGTAAAATTCTGACTCGAATCTGTACATACATTAAAATATATTCTTTAGTAAAACTTATTTCATCCACCAATCTTTGTCCGTCTGTCTGGGAAAATCAGGAGAAAACTACTGGACAGATTTTGATAAAATTTGGTATAATGACAGCTGGTTATCCGGGTCATGTAGATGACTTTTTACTTAGGAATCGCGGAAAAAGATCTTATCTCTAAGAAATCTATACTAATCGTTAAAATGTACCTGTAATTTATAATCAAAATTATAAGATTTATTATAATTTTTAATAAAAATTAAAATATTATATATTTTTTATATTTCATTTATAAATTCAATTGGAATATAACACAGCTATTCGCCGCACGTTCACTTTCTCTCTTTCTAGAATGTAGTCATTTTCATGAGATGAGAATATTGCAGCTGTCCATTCTGGATCCTGTTTATATCCTGTTTATAATCCATTAATCATTATAGACATGTAATGTCAAACTGACATTGACAATTAGTACAACACTTAAAAGAGTAGAAATTTCAAAATGTGAAGATTGATTTTACATAGAGTACCTACCTAATTCTATAAAAACTAAAAAGTTAAGATATATACTTAATTTCTGAAAGGAAATGGCTTCATTTAAATTTCATTTTTCGGGTACATCTGACGAATCAAACGATAAAGGTATACACAGTATTTATAAGTTTAATTTGAATCAAAATCTATAGTAATAAAATGTTTTTTTTAAAGATAGTGGACATATCGAGTGGCTTAAAAGCGAGGAAATTTTACCAAGCAATCAATTAAAAGACCTAGATGTTTTGGCCGCTCAAGCAAAAATGTTTACATGTGGGGATGTAGAAATAGGGCATGTGGTAGTAAGTAATATGATGAATTACATTAAAGATAAAGGATTGGAAAATATAATTGAACTTGCTGAGAACAATCATAGTGATCTTGTTACTGGGACATATGAAGGTACAAAACAATTTTCAATTATTATTGCAATGTTATGATTGTGCTTATTTACATAGTGTTCTTTCTCTATTACAAACAAAATATTGTCTTATTTTTCATATAATATTTTAATAAATATATTTTTTATATTGTAAATATTAGGTGGTCTTAAAATTTGGGAGTGCACATATGATCTGGTAGAGTTCTTTGAAGAAAATCCAGAAATTGCAAGTTTTCAGAAATTAAAAGTCTTAGATTTGGGATGTGGAGCTGGGATTTTAGGCATATATGCATTTTTGAAAGGAGCCTTTGTGACATTTCAAGATTATGTAAGTAATTCTCCTATTAATCTATACATATAATAAAATTGTAACTAAGCCAAATCTGTACATTAGACATTTTTTCTGAAAATCTTATTGAAATAAACATTATTATCGATACAGAGGTTGAATCTATAGTTTTTAGAATTTTTGTCTCTCTGTCTATTACCACATCACAGAGAAACCTGATAAAATGAAATGAGAATGAAATGATGAATGAGAAATGATGATAGCTGGTTATCTGGGTTAACATATATGATATTTTTTACCACAGGAAAATATCTCATTTCTGAGACAAAATGCATAAACTGCAATGTCAGAGTATACTAACATGTAAAACCTAAGAATTTGGTTTTTGGTCATCTGAACGCGGGCAGAGCCGCGGGCAATGCTAGTTTATATGTATATAATTTTCTTAACACTTTTTTAATGAACAATTTTTAAATGAAAAAATTGTTCTTTGTATCAAATAGATTCCAAAACTACCAACCAATGAACCAATTTAGATGAAATTTAGAACAAGATAATTTGAGACCCTGGGAAGGGCATAGGATAGCTTTTATCCCGGAAATAATCCCTTATGGAAATTTTGTATGGAGAAACAACCTAGTAAGAAATATTTATAAATATATTTCATTCTTCAAACTGGTTACGAAGATGCATTTTTTTTTTCAGAATAAAGAAATCATAGAGATATCTACAATTCCTAATGTTTTACTAAATATTGATGAAGAAAACATAGAGGAAGAAATAAAAAGATGTAAATTTTATTCAGGAGACTGGGAGTCATTCGACAAGTTACTCATGGAGACTGAAAAATTTGATATTATCATGACTGCGGAAACTATTTACAATCAAAAAAATTATGCTAAACTGCTTTCACTTCTTAAAAATCGGATAAGTGAAAGTGGTACTATTTTTGTAGCAGCAAAGACATATTACTTTGGAGTTGGAGGTGGTACAAGGGAATTTGAAACTTCTTTAAAAAAAAATGATCTCACAAGTGAAGTAGTATGGAAAACAAATATTGGGATCCAAAGAGAAATTTTGAAAATTAAAACATTATGAAATTTTTAATATTTTTTAATGTAACCCAAATTAAAACCATATTTATATATTTTAACAACATTTTTTACTATACATGGAAGACAATATATGATATAAGAATAAAATAGGAAAAAAAAACATTATTTGTAATAAAAACTTCATGGTGAGAGCCTTTCAAAAACCCAGCCATCTTCACCTTCATGTAATATTTTACCATCAGGCACTTCGCCTTCTTTTGGTCTTCGAAATTTAATCCTGTCGTGAAGTCGATCTCTTTGACCTTGCCAAAATTCAACTACTCTAGGTTTTATAATATATCCTCCCCTGTAAATTGAAAATGAATATAACATAAATAATAAACAATATATAACAATTTTTACTTCAATTTTGAGACAAAAAAATCTTACAGTCTGAATGATTGCATTCTTGTCTACTTATTAAAATTATTACAATATTAGATGTCATTTAAATCCATACTTTCAAGGTTAATATCAATAGTATAAGTTTATAACCACAAAATTACCAGAATGCTGGTTTGGGAATCTCCTTGCCAGGTATCATATACTCTGCTTCTAAAACTTTTTCTCTTTCACAAAGGACATCCCTTGATTCAATTGGTGTGCTTTGAAAACTAGCACTCGCAGCAATCTGACTAGGTACTGGTCGAGAATGGAAATATAAAGTAGATTCCTCTTCAGAAAGCTTTTCAACATGACCTTCAATTCTTACTGATCTGTTAAGGACTTCCCAGTAAAAAGTAGCTGCTACATTTGCATTTTCTGACTAAAATATAATATTATATTAGGACAACAATGTTAAGATATCGAGGGCTTACTGCGAAAACCTGCTAAACTACATTTTTAGCAAAAATGAGTTAAATAAATGAAAATTCTTATCTTTTTGAACTCTGTATACTGGTAAAACCGGCTTAGTGATACGTTAATTAAATACTTACGAAGATAGAACAAAGTAAAAACAGGTATATACAATAAATCGTTCAATACTCGATTGCTAAAATATCATAAACGACGTTGCTAATAATTTACCTAATAAATGTTACATGTAAAAAAAAATAAGGATTCATAACCTCTTTTTCTTTGTTAATAGGTAAAAAAATGTTCTTACAAAACTTCAAGAAATAAAATCTAAAGGAACTTAATCGCATTTAACAAAAGACCTCTGTTTATTTCGCTATTGTAATTATACAGCAAAAAGCTGATAAATAACTGTAATCACATTTTACATGTACCAAATTATTACAATTACCTACTATCATATTGTTGACATGCAGAAGCGAATAAACGACTAAAGCTAGTTTAAGCGATACACAATTATAGAATTCATGATCAGTGATTTAGTGCTTAAAGTAATACTTAGTATTGTGCTCTGTGAGTAATACGCGCTCTTAACAGCCTTCGATACGACGACTAGAGATAGTATTTGCAGATATTTTTGGAATTTAGACTTTCAGGGTAGAAAGAATTTTATTTTATCTAACGTTACCATTCAACAACTAAAACGAATTCTCTCTGTACGCAATCGACAACGACCAGAAAAGAAATATACAAAAAAATGTTTTTTTACTAAAAAAAGTGATAAAATTCAAGTATGTCAGAAGTTTTTTTGTCGTACTTTGAGTATCTCCCCTGCAGTAATAACTGATGCAATACAGAAACGAAACAATCTAAACTGTTTTGATGCGAAAGATCGTAGAGGAGCACACGAGCCGATCAATAAAACGAAACCTGACATTATTCAAGGGATAAGAAAACATATTGAGTCATTTCCATGTATGGCTGCCCATTACAGTAGAAAAGATACTCAACGCAGATATTTAAAAATCTTAATATTCGAAATATACAGAGATGAATGTTTAAAAAATGGTTCTGAGCCAGCTGCAGAAATAACCTATCGCAGAATCTTCTCAAAAGAATATAATCTTAGTTTTTTTGTACCCAGGTAAGACCAATGCTTAGTTTGCACTAATTATGCTCAAGCTGAAACAGAGAAGAAAAGAGAACTTGAAGATGCTTATAATGCTCACCAAAAAAGGAAGAAAATTTGCAATAGAGAAAAAGAGAAGGATAAAGTCAGATCAAACACTGATGAACATTTTAGTTCTGTAACATTTGACTTGCAATCAGTACTCCAAATACCCTCCTGCGATGTAGGACTGTTCTATTACTCTAGAAAGTTGTGCGTATACAACCTCACGATCTACAAGGCTGCTTTACCCAATAACGCTTATTGTTTTTCATGGTCAGAAGTAAACGGACGGAAGGGTAGCTCTGAAATTGGTAGTATACTGTTACACTACCTCTTAAACTGTGTCCCTGAAAATATCAAAGAAATAAGCTTATTTTCAGACACTTGTGGCGGGCAAAACCGTAATCAATATGTATCTACTTTACTTCTTTGGGCAGTGCAAAAAATTAACAATCTTAGAGTCATAGAGCAAGTTTCTGGAATCGGGGCATACACAAATGGAAGCAGATTCTATGCATAGTAGCATAGAATCTGCTAAGAAAAATAACTCTGTTTTTTCTATGATGGATTGGATTTCTATTTTCAAGCGTGCTAGACGTAGGCAAACCATAAAAGTTGATGGGAAAAAAATAACAAGAGAACCATACCGAGTAAAAGAATTTAAATTTGACGAGTTCTTCGACCTAAAGTACCTTGCAAATACTCTAATGAAAAATAGAACGAAAGATGATAAAGGAAAACGGGTTCAGTGGCTGAAGATAAAGTGTATAACATATGTAAAAGGAGAAGACAGATTTTTTTTTTCAACTATGATATGAGCGACAATTTTAATTTTATAGAGATTCAAGAAAAATCATCGTCTTCCACATTTCAAAGTGGACTTAATCACGCGTATTCTACGCGAAACAAGAAGCGGCCTACTGAAAATTATTTAGCAGTTGTTAATCTTCAATTTCCAGACCAATTAAATTGCCTCTATCAAGAACAGCTGGAAATAAGCGAAGCCAAAAAGAAAGATCTAATTACTCTTTGTAACAAACTAATCATACCTGAGGAGCTTCACGGTTGGTTTATAAGCTTAAAAACAAGCAAACAGATTGTTGGCAAATTACCTGAACCAGCAGTTGATGAAGTTGAAAGTGGTGAAGATGAATAATAAAGTTAATTATTATCAAAACTGATTATAATGTAATGAAAATAAATCATAAGCATACATGACTGTGCATTTATTCTTTCTACTCTTTATTAATATTTCTTGGAAGTCAGTAAATATTTACAGGTAAAACCAGCAATTTTCTTTATCAGACTAAACCATAAGTTCCCTTGTTTAGCATTGTTTATTTTTTGTAAAATGTAGTATAATATCGAAGCTACCTAATTTTCAACATAAATCGTATAAAATATTAATAATCTCGCATTAAGCGCCTTTTAGCAATGTACATGTAAAACCGACTAACTGTACTACCTCAGTCATGAGTTTCTCTATTTCATACACTTCTATCACACATATTTACTTAGACTACACAAAAATGAAATCTTTATTATATTTCCTAACTTGTGACTACTACAGTATTTAAGGCCTACTAAAATTATAGCATTTTTATTAGGTATAAACTTTTAAAACGCAATAACTCAAAACTAACTTGACTGCACTTAGCAGATTTTCGCAGTAAACCCTCGATATACTTAATATTTTTGATACTAAATAGTCCTTACATACCATTTCCTTAGCTTTTCGGCTTCCATAATTTGTGAAAAACTTGAAACCATCTTTCCCATATCCTTTCAATAGAACAAATCTTGCTGAAGGGTATCCATCCCTTTAAAAATATTTCATACATAAAATTATAATATACAAATATTAGGCTTAACACATTTAGAAAAAATATATATGTATTTGTAATTTGTTGGGATGTTAACATATTCCATATGTACTTACTTTATATTTGTAAAAAAACTAAATTTATTTTTTTTTTTTTTTTTTTTTTTTATTTATTGAATAAGGCTTACCAACTAGAGTACATACACAAACTTAATCACTAAAATAACGTTAATAAATTCCTTTTTTGTATATAACTCTAAATTACAGGCATGCACAACATTTTATAATTAGGTAATACATACACTCTACTTAAATGACAATAATATTAAAAAAATAAATGAAGTGTAACACTAAATAATATCTTTAAGATTTCTTTTAAAATTGTATATTGTATTTGAAAATATATCTATAACAGGATACTTGCGAGAGATTTCATTATAGTTTATTAAGATTTTGTTTAAAGGTGAGTTTTGTCCGAATCTATTTTGTCTTAAACTAATGTAAAAAGGTTGAAAATTACTCAATCGTGCGGAAGAGCGAGCAACTTGTAGTCCTATCTTAGATATTATGTTTGGCGAGTCTACAACAGTTATTCAATATTTTATAAAGAAACATTAACCCAAGAAGTTTTTGGCGCTTTAATAATGAGTCCATGTCAAAGAGATTTAGCTACCCTCGTACGTAATATGTTTTTCTGTTTGGTACAGAATTGGTAGTGTAAACAAGTCTAGATGTAAACTTTCTTTGAACTTTTTCAATTCTTTCAATATGGTTTTGATAGTAGGGATACCAAATTACACAACAGTAATCTACATTGCTACGGTACCAATGCAGTTGTATAGAGTTTTAAAGCATGTACAGATTTAAATTCTCTTGTATTACGGTATATGAAATTAAGCATCTTAAAACAAGTACGGATAGTTTTTGTTGATGTGGCTTTTAAATTTCATTTCAGAATCTATTATAACACCAAGATCCCTAACTTCATTTATTTCTTTTAGTAATGTTTTATTAATATAATAATTTGATAAGTATTTTTTTCTTTTTCGCGAGTACTTGATGTGGTAACATTTGGATATATTTAATTCCATTCGATTAAGGATACACCATTCATAAAGATTATCAATGTCCGACTGTAGCATTTTTTTGTTCTTCTTCATTTCTTACAATTCTGAATATTTTTTAAATCATCGGCGTATAAGGCAAATTCTGACTTTGTTATTGTATATTTAATATCGTCAATAAACATTAAAAATAGTAAGGGGCCCAAGTGTGATCCCTTGAGGTACCCCAGATGTTGGTGTAAAGATTTTTGATCTAAAGCCATTAAGGACTACAGTCTGAGACCTATTAGTTAAATATGAATTTACCCATGTTAAAAGATTTCCGTGTATGCCAAAATAATGTTGTAACTTAAAAAGTAGCAATTCGTGATCGACTTTATCGAATGCTTTACTGAAATCGCTGTATATGGCATCGACTTCATTGCCTGAACTAATCTTACTTAAGGTATCTTCTACAAATGTAACAAGGTTTGTCACTGTAGATCTCATTTTGAGAAAGCCATGTTGGTGATCAGTTAGCATTTGTTTTACATGCCAATACATAATAGGAATAAATTAAGGATTCGAAAACTTTAGCTATAGTACATAACAAACTTATAGGTCTGTAGTTAGAAATTTCAGTTTTATTTCCCTGATTTAGGTATTGGAACCACTAACGCTTCCTTCCATTTTGAAGGAAAGACTGCTTCTTGTAGGGATCTGTTAAACAAAAAGAATAGAGGAGTTGACAGTTTCTTTGCACACATTTTGTAAAAAATGGGTGGAAGACCGTCGCTGCCTGAGCCCTTTTTCTCATTTAAAGTTTTTAATTTAATTTCTATGTCTTTTGGGGATATTTCTATTGTACTTATAGAACTTAGGCTGTTACTGACGTTGGTTTTGGACATAGCTAGACAGTCGAAAGGGACAGTATTGTGCGATTTGGCAAGATATACGGATGAAAAATGTTCAGCAAAAAGATTAGCCACCCCTTTCACTGTCGTTAGCATATCCATTCCCCAACTTCATAGTTCCCGGTATAGTACTTTTTACTTTCCTTTTGCTTTTCGTGTAAGACCAGAAAAAATTTCGGATATTTAATAATTAATTCCTCTACTCTATCGCAGTATGCTACGTATAGTTTGTCAATGAGTTTAGTAGTTCTCTCTTTTAATAAATCATATTCATATTCATCAAGCTTATTGCCAAAAATTTAAATAATTTCTATGTTTCTCTTTTTCTTTTAAAAGCTTTATAAGATTCTTACTATACCATCGAGGATACTTGGAGTTGCGGTTGCAGTTATATTTGGGTACATTTTCTTCAATTATTTTGCCCAATAATACTATAAAATTTAGCAACGGAATCGTCGACACTGGAGCACTTATTTAATTGATCATGCCAGTCTATGCTGCTTAGTCGTTCATTAATTTGATTATAATCAGCTGTGAAAAAATTACGTTGTAAAAACGGTTTACCATTTTAAGGATTTTATTTTAGGCAAGCTTATTGTGATTTCGATGGTGGATGGTATTGGTCCACTTTAGATAATAGCTTGTGCTTTTTTCCACAGCAATATCGTGATCCCAATTGTCAGTACTAGATCCAACATTTTATTTTGGTTATTTTTTACATTATTAAATTGATTTAAATTATTGGAAGACATAAAATCAATAAGAGTGTACCCTAAATTACTATTAATGTTTTGTGGGTGAGCGTATAAATATTTATCTTTTATCCAAGAAATATTGCACATATTAAAATCACCTATTATAAAAACGTTATTTAATTTTATCTATGAAAGTGGAGGTTTTAACAGTAAATGTTTCCAAACTATCGACATTAACCGGAGGTGGGATATAAATCGCACAAATATAAATTTCAATAATAGATGTTTTTGCAATGGTATATCTATTTTTACCAGATATCCTCACATTCACTTTCGTATGAGCAAATCCTTGTTGCCTTATAAGATTTATCTACAGCAATAAGGACTCCTCCTCCATTTTTATTTTTTCCCAAGGAATTATAACACTGCCTATCCCTCCTAAAAACTTCATATCGACAGTCAAATATTTCCGCATCGTAAATATTACTATCCAACCATGACTCTGTAATAACTATGACATTGTAATTATTAGCCAAAACATTTATATTAATATCGCGTAATTTAGTCTTCATTCCTCTAATGTTTTGATAATATATATTTAAACAATCGAAAGAAAAATCGTTAAGTACGAAAAAAAACATCATCAAAAAAAAAAAGAACTTAACACTAAGAAAAAATTTAACAAATGAAAGTTACAAATTATTCAATGTTTCCAATTTTGTTATTAATTTTGCCGGAGAATTTTCATCTTTTCTTATCAATATCTTGCCGTTTCGAACCCATACGAAACGGTATTGTTTTTCTTTAGCTTTTAAGCGGGTGGCTGCATGTAGTTGCTTATTTTCTGGAGTCAGGTGTTCTCCAATGTAGACAGGCGATGAATTTTCCGCAATCCCCAACAGCGAAGCGTTCAGCTTTTCCTTAGGATGTTTTTTATTGTATTTATAAACTGCGGCCAAGAAGTTATCTCTCTTTAATTTGCTGACGAATCTGCATACTAGACATGCGTAGGTCCGGATTGAAATAGTTCCCGGAACTATGTCCTAGGCCGGAACGATATCGTTCCAATCCGCGATGTCAATTGAAACAGGTTCACAGTTCCATATAGTTCCACATGTGCAGGAGTGAGATGGAGCGAGAAACGAATATATTGGACCGATCACCGGAGCGACTGACTGAACTGAACGTAACCGACTCCTGCCGAACCTACCCGAGCTATAGCTAATAGCTATATATTAAATTTTAAGGTGCTTCCTCACAAGCGTTAATTTTTTTTAGTAAACATCTGTTAAGCCGCGTCCACATGCTGGGCGCTTGCCACAAGCACCGAGAATCATAAACACGTGCCAAACACCGAACACAAACTAAATACATTAAATAAATAAATTAAATTAAAATAAAAAAGCCTTTCATTTCTTGCGCTTACTAAAATTGCTATTAAAACAATTTAAGAAAGTAAGTAAGTATTTATTAATTATTAATAAAATCCTTTCATATTCAGTTATATTATAATAATAGTATTAGATCTAATGTTATATTAATTATTATGTATATAAAGAATGTTTATTAATTTAAACTTTTTTCTTAATTTTTACAATACCTAATATGAATTAGAATTTATAATTAATAAAAATAGTAACAATAAATAATTAAAAATTAAAATCAATGTATATAATAAAATAATTCATAAGTAAAACAATCATTTACAATATTTTTATTTATTTGAAGTAGTTTTTTTTAAGTTTTTATTTTCCATTTTTAGTGTAGATATAGTAAATACCTAGTACCAAAGTAAGAAGAGGTCAACAATAAAAAATATATTTATACGTGTCGAATTGAGAACCTTCTCCTTTTTTCGTGGGTTTAAAATTATTTCATGTTAAAAAATGTTAGGTATGTGATGTTATCTGCTGCACTGCTGTGTGGAAGCGCCATTATATCGCGTAGGTACTATGAGTAAACTACTGTAGTGACTAGTGCGTGTGCGAGTATTCGCAATATAATGTCATCTCTTACTATGCTATTACAATTAATAATGTGCCTACTTCACTGTGCGTTTAAAGTCGATAATTCATTGATTAAATCTGATTTTCGTTTTGAACTTTTAAAACATTAATAATATATTTTTAAATTTAAATATTCTTTATTCACTTTTGACACAATATTTTTGTACTTTGTTGCGTTCGTCTAGATTCACATTGCGCGCGAAAGCACCATAATAGTTTTTTGAAGTTGGTTTAATTTTTTTTTAAAACCTTTTTTATTTCGTAATTTTTAGTTTTAATTAAAAACTGAAATAGTTTTTTTGTAAAAAAGTAGTAATTACAAAAAATACACTTTTTTATCCATATCTTCAAAACCACTAAACCAATTTTGATGAAATTCTTCTTGCTATTCCCTAAGTTAAAATAATTGTAAGCAAATAAAAAAAAGCATCATCACGTCGGTCGGAACAGTAGTTTTCAGCGAAATGCGTGGACAAACATACATACACACAAGCAAACAAACATACATACATATATACATCTATACACCTATAAAATTTTGTATATTTGCTTCGAAGCCCTAATATATCATATTATGATAATATCTTGCAGTTCTAATAATATTATATACATATACGTGTCGAATTGATAACCTCCTTTTTTTTAAGTCGGTCAATTAAAACTATATCTCCCGTTAAGCTGTCCTCGGGAACCGATGACAGTGATAACCTGTTAAAATCGGAACGATCGGATCGGATGAACTATCGGAACTAGATAGTTCCGCGAACATGTTTCGTGAACATAGTTCCTTTATGGAAAGGAACTATTCCATGTTCAATCCACTCCAGGACCTAGTTTGCGCATCTCTGCTGCATACTATTGTTCTCGGTTTCTTTGATAAGTTGTCTATTCTTTTAACTCTATAACACGCTACTATATCGTTGTCAGCCAAAGAAAAACTTATTACATGGCTCATCTGTGCCATAGTTTTAATTAGATTTTCGTTATTGAACTCTGGTAAGCAGTGAATTTCTATATTGTTTTGTCGTGCGTCTTGTTGCATATGCGATAAAGTTATTTCCAGATTTTTAACCTTACTCAACAAATTATTCGATTGGGAAATTAGCGATTTAACTTCTTCGGACCGTTTTTCTAAAGCGTTTTTCATTTCGTCGTATTGAGAATTAACGAAATTAATAGATTCTTCTAAGGAACTTATTTCTTTTTTTATGGCAGCGAATTCCGAAGTTATTGTTTCTCTTATTATTCCTGGTAATTCAGACCTTAAAATACTCAAAATTTCAGTCCGGAGATTTGTAGAACTACAGGTGCAACTATTATTAGTATTTGAAGAAGTCTTCTGACGACGGAGCGTGACATTAGTATCGTACGTGTTCTCAACGGCTGGTTTGATTGGGGGTATTGTCATTTGACAACCCTGCCTTACGTTGCTCCGATAGTAAAATTACCGAACAACTCGGGCATTTCCAGTAACGTTTATTTTTCGTTTCGACTGTTATGTTAACACAAGCCAGGTGATATTCGTTATTGCAGGACTGTGAGCTACATTGAATTTTTTCATTTGATTTTTTTAATATCTTTTATTACATCCTTGGCATGTATTCATTGTGACAGTTTGAATTTAATATTACTAAAGAAAAATTTGCAAATAAATAGAAAATATAGTTTGTTCCGTGAGGATCGAACTCGGGTGCGCTCGGTTGAAAAGGTTTTGAGTGGCTTACACGACAGAACGTCCACTTGTGTCGTTACGTAGTTAGGTGAATTAACCAAATAGGACAGTCACTTAAGTTGCAGAATAAACAAATTATTGAGATTTTGTTTCTACCGACTTTTTCTTTTTTTTTTAAGTAAAAAGAATGTCTCGCTTTATTTAGTTAATTAATACATGGTTGCACTTAATTCACTTATTTCACTTGTTTCATTTTGCATTCAAGTTAATTTAACCTTAGTTTATCACATTTCTCTTAAAGACACTATTTAACAACTTTTGTTCGAAAACATTGTCCATAGGTTTTAGCTTTCCAAAAATGGTAAAAGACTTCCCTGTAGCAGTGGATAACACTTGTAGCAAACTATTGTTAAACATTAAACACTTTTATTGTGTAATTTGTAGGAAAATTAAAAGTTTTATATTTTTAAAACACGGAACTAGGCAGAGCGTATGTATTTGTGTTGACAGTGACTTATTATATGTGACTTATTATAATTTAAATAATTATATAATTTATCATAACTTTTATCTTTTACATACTTGGTTGAAGTAGCAAGACACATAGCATTTGGCTCTAAAATTTCTTTTTTTCCACATGCTTCTTTAAACCATGTATCAAATTGTCCAAAGGGTTCTTTTGACACTAAATGTTTTTCTAAAAAAGTATCATTTCTGTCTTTATATTTAATTCGCATACCTAAAAATATTAGAATATTTTTTATATAAAAAATAAAAAATATTCATCTATATGTACACAAAAGTATGTTAAAGTAATATCATATAATGACATACCCCCAATATCGATGCTCATATTGCGTAAAATCACGGCACGGGTAATTTTACTGAATTTCAAAATATGTATACCCATGCAATAAACTTTAAAATAAAATTGCTAACTGCAACACAAGGGATCTTCCTTTGACGCAATCTGTAACTAATACCGAATGTTTTAATGTTTTCCTCCTTTTAAGGTTTTCTTTATCTATTTTATATTAAATCTATTGCCTTGTAGTAAATTTGGATAAATACTAAAATATGTAAAACACGTAGTGATTACATTCTCTTTGATGTAAAACTTACCGAGTTATTCTTGATATTATGTATTAGTAATTAAAAAAATACTGCCTATGATAATAATCTTATATACTTCAAGAGACTTATAAAAATATAAAACACCTAATATAATCGTAACGTAATCTTTAACTGTCACCTTCAGAAACAAATAATTTAAATGTAATTGAATATAGAATATTTAATGAGCTGTAGCAAACCGTATGTATTCGGTACTGAGTAGTGCTGTAGCAAACCGTATGTATTCGTTACTGAGTAACGGGTACGCTATCTAGTACCGAGTACCGAAACGTTACTCACGAATGCATTTCGTTACTCGCATTTTCCGTACATATTTTCGTACTGATGTTTTTATTGATTTTTTATTCAACAAAATACAACTTTCAGTTAATACCATTCATGAGCAAATTAAAGAGCTTATTTATTTCTTTCAAGTTGCATGATTTCCAGATCTTAGAAATTTTGTTTAGAAACAATTTTCAATTAGAAACAACCATTATATTTAGAACACATTTTTAGTTTTTTATCCAACTAATACTTATAATTTTTACTGAATGATTATGTCAAATCAAATCAAAATATGATACTTTATTCATATAGACTTTTACAATCACATTTTATCAATCACACTTTTACATCATATAAACTTTTACAAGCTCTTTTGAACCGTCAATTTTACATTTTAAATTAAAATTAAATGTCAGTGTAGTCAGTCCGTTAAGAAGCTACCACCGGCTCGGAATGAAGTTTTCTGCTGAGAAGAACCGGCGAAAAACTCAACAGTTGCGCTTTTAAAATAATAATTGTGTACAATATTGTAATACAATAATTATCTATTTATCCTACGTGAGATATGATCATGTGATTATGTGCAATACATACAGATTATGATTTGACAAATTGTTCGCGCAAATGATTTTAAATAATATATTATGCATTACGACGTCACACTAACGTGATAAATGGCGTTATTTATTTTTAAATTATCTATTTTTATTATTTAATTTTATTTATTATTTAATTTAAAAAATGATAAATAAAAAAATATTGTTAGTAAAGTTTTTAAAAATTTTATAGATTTAAAAATAATTAAAATTTCTGGGTTCTGGATATCATGTAACTCTCCAATTGTAATGGTTTGCTGATTGTGCATTATTCCACTGAAAACAATGCGACGTTAACGTTATACCGTACGCAATACATACGAAGCACGACTCGATGCGATGCTCTACGAGTATGTTATCGTGTATCAAAAGTAACGAGTAACGATACAACAGTAACGAGTACTGATGTTATAGTAACGAATGCATACGGGTACGCTATTTTTCGTTACTTTTACACCTTGCATTACCGATTTCATTATGAAAAAGAATCCTCTTTAAATGTGAAAAAAGAATGTTATACACGTGCTGATAATTTACCCAAGCAGTCTATATAACATACGCCTTATTTACTGGCGGATTCTTATAGATTTCGACAAAAGATAACAAAAAGTAAAAAATTAAATATTTTTTTTGAAATATAGTTATTTAAAATTTTTAAAAATATATACATTTTTATTTTATTTTTCCAATTAAAATCCTTTTTAAATATAGCTAGTTCATAGTAAGTTTTTATTAGTTTCCTTTATTTAATGTAAAATATGAATATTTAGTATACTTTCAAAGTTTAATAATGACTTTTCTTTCTTCTTACTTCGTGGCGTGCTTCGTTGTAGACGTCACTAATTCTGTAAAAACATAGAGGGTTACGCTGACGTGACATGTCAAGTTAAAATCAAGTGCCAAAAGCTTATAGCGGCAAGTAGGTACTTGAATTTTGTAATTTGTAGATTTTAGAGAATTAAAAGCCAGAAAGCCATAATACATTTACAAAATGGATAAATTAGAAGCTGACTCAGACGTCATCAAAGAAAAAATTCACACTGAACCGGTATTAAATGACCCTCGATATATAACCTTACTAAGCTTAATCGTGTTATTATTTACTTTCGGTAAGTTATATATAATAAATAAGTCTCTATGTTATTAATTTATTATTGAAAGTGCCTTTTCATCCGATGATTGGATGATTAAAAAAAATTATTCGTCCGACTATTGTTGGTTTGTGATAAATTGCGAAAATAATTCTAACTAATCAAGTTATGTAGATTTTTAAGAATATCGATAATTAAAATTTTAAGTTTCGATTTTTCGAATAAGATCGAATGGACTCAGTTTAAAAATCTTTATCGCCCGATAGGTTAGAATTATCTTGTTTATTATTACGCAGTAATATTCTCCTAAAAAAAAATTACTTTTAACTGCGTAGGTTAGGCCGTTTTTCTTTTTTTTACATATAAACGTCGGGAAACAAAAATACAAATAAATCCGCGACAAAATCCGAAAAGATAGTTTTATTTAAAATGTCAAACATTCGCGTAAATCTAAGAAAGTATTATATAAAAACTTTTGAACTTAAAAATTGTTGGGATCTAAAAGATGTAAGTTTTCAGCTCAGTAGGTTAAGGATTTTTTGCCATATAGGCAGAAACTGTTGCATCTAAAAATAACTTTTCTTATTAGACAACAAGAAAGTGGTAGATATTCATACAAACCGACAATATTCACATGAATATTTATTTCTTACTCATCGGATTACTGCATGAATATTGAATAGTAAAAGTATTTGCAACTATTTTATAAATTATTCATCTATTTTATATTTCAGTATTTTGGTGGTGTTTCTCACGACGTCGTCATCTGCGACGTTCTATTCTAATTACGGGGCTTTCGGAGGCTGGCAAAACATTGCTATTTGTTAGATTGGCTTATTCTCAATACAGACAGACTTTCACGTCAATGAAAGAGAATATAGAAGAGTATATTACATCTAATGTGAGTTAATAATAAACTAGAATTAAATGCAACAACATTTTTAGATTAAATGTCATAATTCATTTAATAATTATATTAGGTGTTGTTTGTGTTTGTATTTGTAATGCTTTTTATACTTTATTTTTAAAAGTAACTTATGTTAGCTCCAGATAACATATATGTACTGAATTTCATCCAAATCTCTTTCCAGATATTTGAGTGTGAAGGAGTAAGAAACACACACACAAACAAACTTTTGTACTTATATTGCTACCTTATATTAGTTACTAGCATTGCCCACGGCTCCACCTGCGTTCAGATGACCAAAAACCTAATTTTTAAGTATTTACATATATTAGTATACTCTTATGTTGCAGTTTTTAATTTTTTTCTCAGAAATGAGACATTTCCCCGCAGTAAAAAGTATCCTGTATGTTGACCCAGATAACCAGCTATCACCATACCAAATTTCATTAAAATCTCTCCAGTGGCTTTTCTGTGAAGCGGGAACAGACAGACGGACAAAAATTCTAAAAACTATATATTTGGCCTCTGTATCAATAATAATGTTTATTTCAATAAGATTTTCCAAAAAATATTAGATGTACAGATTCGGCTTATTTACAATTTTATTATTTGTATAGATTTATAGATTACTTAATACTTAATATGACACTCATAACAAAGAAATAACTGAAAATAAGCTGAAAGTATATTGATATTTGATATGTTTTAAAATTTAAAGACAAAAATATATATGGAAACAATTATATTTTTATCTCTTTCAGAAAACACTGAGGATTGTGGATTTGCCAGGTCAAGAACGTTTAAGAAATAAATATTTTGATCAATACAAAAGTAGTGCTAAAGCCGTTGTTTATGTTGTTGATTCTGTTACAATTCAAAAAGAAATTAGGGATGTTGCAGAGTGAGTATTTAAGCAATATATTTAGTAGTATGATTTTGATGTTTTGTTTTTAAATAAATTATTCTAAACTGACTTTTCTATGAAAAACTTTACTATACTTTATGGCCATGAAAAGAATTTAGTTTTAAGAAAAAGTTTGCCGAAGTCAATGTCTCAATAGGGTGTAAATGGAAGTTATATTTTTTATATTAATTGTATTTATTAAACAGAATGAACTGCCAATATTTTTCCTATTAACATTTAACAGTTTCTTTTTTTTCTACAAAAATTTTGACTGTGTCATTTGATGCTGAAGTCAGTTAGGCTAACGCTTGTTTAGTGCAGACAATTAAGTTGATGAAATGTAAATATGACATGAGAATCAATATAAGATGCAAATATTATTCTACTTGTAGAATAGCCTTAATTTGTTTACATTTAACAGTTACAGATCATTCATATTATAATGTATGATTTATTTATATAACATTTAAGAAAAACATTTCTGTTTAAGGTACTTATATACAATACTCTTGGATCCAGTAATCCAAAGCAATTGCCCTCCTTTAGTAATTTTATGCAACAAGCAAGATCAACCTATGGCAAAAGGCAGCCAAGTTATCAAAGGCTTACTTGAAAAGGAAATGTAAGTATAACATCATATCATATCTAGAAGTCTATAAGAATTTATGAAATAAATGTATGTAATAAAAAATAGTCACATATATTATGAGTTAAGACTATGGTATGATATATTCAGGCTAGTTTCCGCAACTCGACGTTTGTGCGCCTATTTTACGCGTGTTTTGAATTACGACTAGCGACTCACTCTCGCTTTGCTTCAGGTTTGTCCCTAGACAAGAACAAATTATCCCACGGGAACCTATGTACTATTCCAGACTATATCTATCTCTGTGCCAAATTTCATCCAGATCCGTTCAGCCGTTTTGGCGTGAAAGAGTAACAAACATCCATCCATCCTCACAAACTTTCACATTTATGATATTAGTAGGATTGCATTTAATCTAAATACTAAACATTATTTTACAGTAACCTAGTGCGTGTAACGAAATCAAGCCAGTTGCAATCTGTTGATCCATCCCAATCAAAAAATTCAACTTATCTTGGAAAACTTGGCAAAGATTTTGAGTTCTCTCATCTCAACTGCAAAGTTGATGTCATAGAGTGCTCGGCAAACACCGGTGAAGATGACAACCCTACAGATGTTAAAGCTCTTCAAGACTGGATATCTAGACTTTAGATATTACTTTTATTTTGCTTTTTACCAAGTATTATGGAAAAAATATTTGCAGACTATTTATGGTGTATGTTTTGTATAATAACAATATGAGAGAAATGATAGATCTGCATAAATAAAATATCCTAAATTTATGTCAAATCTAAAGTTGCTCTTATTTATTTCCATAATCCTTGCTTGTACTTACTCCATTTAATCTAATGTTCTCATAATCAACAATGCTTCAAGACTTAATATGCTTGGCATTTGTTATTTTTAAGGCTTAAAATTATTTTCATTTAAATGTATTTTCTCAGCATTTTTTTATTAATAAAATATTAAAAATATCTGTTTTAGCTTTTAATTACTACAAGAATTATTCCTAAATTAATGCAAAATATTTTAAAATATTGTTAATACCAAACCCATGTTTCACTTTAAATTCAAATAAAATATAATAATCATAAGTCATAACTCTCTCAAGTTCATAGAGTATATTGCTACATATAAAAACTTAAGTTCTAATATGTGACAAAAAAGATAACAAGATATGCCCAGTTTTCCAATTACAGGGCATAATGCCGCACTTAGGCGCACAAACGCGAAAAAACACATATTTTCTGCTACTTGAGTTGGTTGGTCACACTAAAACAGTGCTTTTCAAAGTGCTCGATTATGCGGAGCGTTGCTGTAGTTGAAAAATTAGAAGTTGAGTATCATGACGCATAATGCGCTTTAGTGCTGTAATTGGAAAACGCCCTCGGTTTCGTCAAACGTCATTTATTTTTTTGTCTATAAACTATGTAGAAGAACAAGAATAAACTTATATACGAAAAGTATTTGCTATCCTATATAATGAATATAGACGGTCCATTTAATGTCCTAACACTATGACGTCACATCTATAACAAATTGCATAGTTTTTTTAATATTTTGAATTTATTTAAAAATAGTTATACATTATGTATAGGTTAAATTACTTTAATTTACTACAATTATTAATATTTTACTACCAAACGCTCATAATATTTATGTTGGAGCAGAATTATTTCTCATGTTTTGAAATCATAGGAACAACAATGACAAATGGCACTTGCGTCTTGCACCATGCTTTTCCTATATGACCATGATATAATACTTCTATATGACCATGCTACAATGAAAATACTTTAATGATAAACTATAAGTTTAAGGGGCGTACAGACTGTCTACTCTGTTATCACAGATGATACAATACTATTACTATAATTAAGTTAATATTTACTTTCACCAAATGACATAGATTTCTCACTAACATATATAGTTGTAACTTGTAAGTTTCCTCGCAATATTTTCGTTCACCATATCATCAAGTAGTGATCATGTTAAAAATTATTTGCACATGAAAGTGTCCCTTACTAGGAGTTAGGAATTAGGAATGCATCACAAATAGGCAACCATTGCACTAATACACAGAAAGATTTATCATTTATCATAACGGTTCTGGGACTCATTTCAATTTGATTTCTATATTTATCAATAGATGGCGCTGTCTAAGATACATTACAAAAGAATTTTTACGCAGATACGGACATTGTAGTTCTTGTTATTTCTATTATAGAAGGATAGCCTAGAAATAGATAATAGAAATCGGCAGATTATTTATTTTCACAAGCCGAGAGGCAAAAATCGTACACAGAATGAATTTATACCTAGTCGATTTTTGCCTCTTCGGCTTGTGCAAATTGGCAGATTATTGAAGTGCACACTATTCAGGATGTAATTAGCCCACCATACTTTAATGTGACTTATATTATAGTAGAGGTACTCAACAGAGTGCAAGGTATGCCATCTTATGTTAATCTGCCGCGCTTGAGTAATTTCAAAAATCCCCTCTTGGGCTCTCCTGCCATAATATTGTTAAATAGGTATAGCTATTATCTGCAATTCAACTACTATGACAGTTTAGCCTGTAACTAATTTCTATGGCTTCTCGAATAATAAAATTAAAAAACATCCTAATTTCAACAGGGAAGATGGCTGGGTACTACCATCGTCATGGGATCCTGTTATTAATATAATAAAATCAAATAATAAATATAAACATAACAGACAGGTAGATGTAGTAAGTTCTTACTGTGTAGATCAAAATGACAGCATATCAGATTAATATTTTTCATTTCTCATTTGTAAAAGTATATAGTAATAGTGTTGCTTAGTAAGTTGTTTTTAAATAATAGCAAACTAAATTAAAATAATTATCCTTAATTAACTTTAACTTTTTAAATTACACATAGAACAATTATTACCTCGTCTGTCGATCGACCTTTTAAAGGTCGATGTCAAAAACACCCCTGTCTGTCAAGCGACCTTTTAAAGGTCGATTGGTCCCGATGTCATTTAATGTGTGATTTCTCGCATTTAAACTATATTTATTTTTATCTAACTTTTGTAACGTGTAAAGAAAAATACAAGCAATAATATCATACTACATGTCAAAAAAGTAATAACTCCAATAACATAAATTATTGTAATTTGTGCAGACAAGTTATTTAAATTTTGGCGATCTTTGAACTCAATACTTGTGAGTAAAAAATTAACAAAATAGTGTAAAATTATTAGTATAAGGATTGGAATATGATGGAAGGGTAAGTAATTAACAGTTTTTATTTCATAGGATGTGTATTGAATAGAGATTTTATACAGAAATTGTTATATTTGTCAAACATCGTAAGCATTCACGCGCGCTTAGTCCTAATATTTTCACTTTTTCTGAATAAAAAATACACTAGTGATAGCATAATATTTTTATTAACATGATTTAAATTTATAACTAAATAACTACGTATAATTGAATTTGTAAATTTTCTATTAGATTTTAAGTAATTAATAATATAATAACACGTAACCCAAATTCGAGCCGCCATTTTTGACGGCTGTTGGATAGTATGGGGAAGGCTTTTTTAATATTCATTAGAATATTTTCATTGATGTTTTTTAGGATTATTTGAAATTTAATATTTTATAAATATTTTGACTGTTTTTCTAAAAAAAAAAATTGAATTTTTTAAAACAGTACGATTTTTATTTTACAGATATAAGTTCAACTTACACATTACTTTAAAACATTATAAAAATAAAAAACCTAACTGCATAACAGCTAACTAAAAAGATAAAAACAAGTTGACGAAGGAATGAAGTATTATGCAGTTGGTGACATACACATGTACATCTCCCGACAAGGATGAAATGTATTTTTTTATTTACAGCTTTTTAATTTTATTAGAAATTTGAAGTTATAATAGGTCTTTTGAAATTGCCGTTCTACAATACTTACTGCCCATTGGAAACGTAATTTATGATTGGCCGGCAATAAATTCTAAATTCAAATGAATTTTATTTTAAAAGTATGGAGTTCTATTTTTGAATTCAGTGGTTTGTTTATTAATTAGTGTTTTGTTTTCACTACATTTGTTTGTTTTTCATCAATATAAACACAATAAAAATACGAGTAATTATGAAATACGAGTTCCATCGCGGTAGCAATCCCGCACAAACGGCTCGCAACATTAATGACGCGTACGGAGTGCCGAGTGAACACTACAAACGAACGCACAACTCGTTATTGGTCTGAACACTTCCAACATCGAAATTTTGATCTTAAAAAATTAACCCCGTGGTCGCCCGAAAACTAAAATCAGTAACGACGCATTAAAGGCGATAGTGGAAGCTGACGATACTCAATCTGTGGCTGAGATAGCAGCAGCTTTCAACGTTAGCATCAAAACAATATTGGTCCATTTGCATCAAATTGCATCAATAGCATGGGTGCATATTTTGATTAATAGAAATGAAAAATATTTATAAAAATACAATACTTTAACTTTCTGTATATTAAACGACAATTTCATAGGTAAAGACTTAATATTTAGCAATTTCTTATCCCAAATTACCTTTAAACATGTAAGTTGTGTTCTCTTAATTTTTTTTGTGATCACCAAAAATCTTTATTTTAAGAGCCCATTCGATTGATTTGGAAATTTTTTTTACAGACAAATTGGCGCCTGATATCCGCCATTTTACTTTTTAACTATTTTTAATTTTAACTATAACGCGAATATTATAGGCTATATATAGCTTATGACACTCGCGTAAATACGAAACTAACGACATATGAATCATAGAAATCGGCCCACGCGTTTGGTCTCTAGAGTGTCATACATACATATGTACATACATACATACATAGACTGATAAAGACATTACCCTCCTTTGCGTCGCGCAGTCGGGTAAAAAAATAAGTTTATTTGCATCTCTTAAACTAGTATCATGTTGCATTTTATGTTTATTGAAGCTGCACCAAAATTGCTTAAAACATGCCTTATTAGATTACAATATTATGATCGGAGGGTGAACAAGAAAGACCAATTGTAGGCAATGTACCCCATAGAGCGAAAGCGAACAAAGGTGTAGTATAAATAACTGTTTATTAAAAAAACCGACTTTCAGGCACTAAAATGTAAAAAATAGCTAAACGGAGGTTTTCATTTAGAATAGATACCTAATCAGATATTTTCGAAGTCGGTGCCAGCCGACAATATTTTAAGATATAAATATCTAATACATAAATATGAATTTTATGTATCGAAATATATTAGATTTACTTTGCATCGGCTGGAACTGACTTCGAAAATATCTGATTTATATATTATACCACGCCTTTGTTCGTTTCGACCACGTGACTGAACATCGAAGACGTGGTGAACATTATATGGGAGGAGGTTAGTATAGTTACTTATGTATCTTTACTTAGTAATAATTAGTATTTGTTGCTTTTAGGATAGGTGTTCATCTTTTTTTTTCATTTAAAATAAATATGTATAAAAGCCTTTACCTGCAAGCAATATTCATTAAAAAGTGTCCTTTACCTAACAAAAGGCATCCAAAATTTTCTACTTCAGACTTAAAACATCTGTGAGTACTAATTACAAAGTTTTTATACTCTACTATATTTTTTACTACTATAACTATGGAGTCCATTAAATACTCAATACAGTAACTGGCACAATACTTCAATCTTATAAAATATAAATGAAAAATTTAAAAGTAACCCCGACATGTAATTCACCATTTTGTGGTGGCGACCATCTTGGATTCGAAAATTATACTAGTCAAGCCTAATTCATTTGATACCCATATTGAGGGAGTTGTGAAAAAATATGTAATCCGCTATTTTGTGGCGGCGGCCATCTTGGACCGATTTTCATCAAACATAGCTAAGAACACTTCCGAATTATTCACCTTTCAGAGAAAAAACAAAAACAAAATCGGATGATCTCTTCGGGAACTACCATACCACAGACAGACACACACACAACACACAGCACGTCAAACAAATAACTCCCCGTAGTTTTTGCGTCGGAGGTTAAAAACAGTAGAAAAAAAAATAATTCCTCTCCGAATTAATATTTAAAGTTGTTTTATTTTGAATTGATGTTTTATTATCATTTTATTTCCATAACATAATCTGTTCAGATGTAATGGAATTGGTCGTATCCATACTTTTTTAGCTGTCCCTTGTAATTCTTATAGTAAAATTGTTAGTTTACAGAATTGATTTCTGAAATATTCTAATAAGGCAACATGTCTTTTTATTATATTTTTCATTTTGAAATATCACTTAATTGTAAGGTGTAAATATATTTTAAAGAAAATTTAAACAGAATTTGCTCTGCGATCCAAAGTTTGAGATGACATTTTTTAGCACTTATTTTCTAGTGTTTGGTTTATTGTTCAATTCTCGTAAACTAAATAGTTATAAGAACTCAAACTTTGTCAGTATAACGTACGTGGACTAAACTACAATATAAATGATTATCCTAAATCTCTTGATCTTCAATGCTCTTAGAATTCAAGTATAAAAAACACCTCTTTTTTTAACCGGCGCTAAGTCGCCATAATTGAAACATGTTATTGTTAAGCTTGTGGTGTAAAAAAAATGTACAGTGAGTTGTGTTGTTTTAATCAATTAATATAAAATATTGTATCTATAATTAAATGAAATTAAAAGTTTTTAAAATAATAGTTTTATTTTATAATAATTCCTGTTTTCATGCTATATACTGATAAAAAATCACTTACAGTAATTTCAACTTAGAATTAACTATATAATATTAAATACAATTGATCTTATTTATATATATATTCTTAGTTTATTTTAAAACGATTCTAACGATATAGGCTTTATATATAGCTTATATATAAAATTTTAATAAATATTGTTATTTTAATGATGCGTACATATTTCGCGCAGGCCCTCGAAAAGTAGCCGACAGATGCGCCATATTTTTGTAAAATGACAGCGACAGTTGAGGGGTTATATGGCTTAAATAATTAACACTATATTTTATATTTTTCTTTATGGTTATAAATATAATAATGGCAACACTAAATATAGATTACTAATTAATATTTAAAATTGTAATAATTATAAAAATAATAGCAAAAATTAAATAAATAATATTCCATATTCAATTATAATTAAAATTATAAAAATGTTTAAAGTTAAAAAATATTGTAATGTAATTGGTGCAATTTTCATTTTGTTAATTGTGGGTAGGCTGTCTGTAACAACTATACATACAAGACATGTAACACCTCAGTCTCTCCCGTGACCATGGATGCTGTAAAGCATTCGAAACGTCGGGAAACAAAAATGCAAATAAATCCGCGACAAAATCCGAAAAGATAGTTTTATTTAAAATGTCAAATATTCGCGTAAATCTAAGAAAATATCAGTATTAACATTATAAATGTGAAAGTTTGCGAGAATGGATGTTTGTTACTTTTTCACGCCAGAACGGGTGAACGGATCTGGATGAAATTTGGCACAGAGATAGATTATAGTCTGGAATAACATATAGGCTACTTGTTATCCCGGAAAAGTGTACGGTTCCCGTGGAATAGGTTTGTTTTTGTTTTTGTAGGCGAACCCGAGCGGAGCGAGGGTGAGTCGCTAGTCTTTCATAATTCTACGGTCACGGTTAATCTGCTTATTAAAATAGCTCAATGAGTTTAGAGCGAATGTAGAGCGTCTATCCAGGTGCCAATACCCGTTAATATTAACTATTGAAGTCGATCTATTGTTAAAATTTTCTCACAGCCATTGAAAAGATTGTGAGATGACTAAACAGAAATTGGGATGTTCGCCTATTGATTTTTTAATTATAAAGATTGAATATTCATAAATTTCATTGACACGTAGGTACTTTTGTTATTTTGCAAAAGGGTGAAGGGTTAAAAAAGTAATAACCGATTATTATTATGGGTTTCGTGCTAGGTGTAAATATGCATATTCATGACCCTGTCATTATTACGGTGAATTATTGGGTGCGCTATCATTGTACATGTTTAATGGATAAAACTAGCTAGTCAAATCATATATTAGGTATAACAAAACTTTTCTTTGCAATTTTATTAAATAACATTTTTATTATTAGTAGTAGGTAATCTTGCATGTCATGGCTGTATCTATATAACGTTTCATACTCTTTTTGTACCTAATGAGTACAAATTGTACCCCTTTCTTTATAACTCGGAGCTGCATTTATGCCAAATAATTTTATTAGTTACTAGCGACACTCCCTCGCTCCGCTCGGGTTCGTCCCTCGTTACGTTTTAATGTTTAATATAGATTTCTTAGAGATGAAATAATTTCCCGCAGTAAAAAGTATTCTACATGTTGACCCGGATAACCAGATTTCATTATAGCAAATTTTATCAAAATCTGACAAGTGGTTTTCTCGTGATGCGGTCGCAGACACACAGACAAAATTTCTAAAAACTATAGATTCGACCTCTGTATCGATAATAATGACTATTTCAATTAGATTTTCCAAAAAATATTTCATGTACAGATTTAACTCAGATAGAATTTTATTATGTGCATAGATTACGATAGCTTAGAAATATTATTTAAACTTGAATATCTAATAATAGATCATTGATAATGATTGATCAATGTGTCTGTATGTAAATTAGCTAAAGCTAAAATGACAACGTAGAGTCCGGTCCAGCAATCCTTAAAGGTTTCACTTGAATCGTTGAATCGCAAGAGTAGATAGATGAAGAAGGATATTAAGGTATTACTACTAAATTTTAATATTTTTAAAATCAGAAAGTAAAAGAAATAATAAGACTTTAATAAGACACTCGCGTACTCATACGGAATCGATGGTACGCAATTTATGAAAATATCTGAATGTATCCCATTATATTAAATTATGATTGCATTCATTACATTGAGGATAAATGAAGTCGCAGTGAACGTTACCGTACTGCGTTAAAATAGGGTGAACGGTAAGTTGCTTTACAGTTTATAAGAAAATCGACGCTTAATCATTATGGTATTGATTAAGTTCAATAATTTTTTTTGTAATAACAAGCTTATTACAAAAAATATATTTAGCATAGAAAAAGTTTTGGGATTTGTAAAAGTAAAAATATAGTTTTTTATTATACGCTTAATAAGATTAATGATAATAATTTAAGAAGAAAAAAATAATATTTGGAAGTAGGTATACAACTTTATTATGATTTAAAATTTAGACGATAATAAATATTATGTATCTACCTTAAGTTTTATTAACGTTTCCAAGATAATAATATATGCTTTTAATTTTTTTTATGTTATGCTATGAGAGTTTTTATTGAAGTATACCTACACATTTATTTGTGGCCGCACTATATTCTCACGGTAAGAAAGCTTCAATAGAAACCTCCCACGGTCAGAGTGGGCAGCTGTCATTCAATTTATTCTCTGATTGACAGAAAGGAAGGAAACTGGCGTCTACTAATTCAATATACAATTAGGTAGGTATACTTGTTGCATTGTGAATGAAAGACTTAATCTTCTCAATATCCACAGATCTTTAAATATAAAAGATGTATATACTCATCACACAACATTATTTAGTGGTTATTAAACATAAAAATATTTTCTTTACAAACAAAAATATAATATACTAGCGACTCAACCTCGATTCGCTACGTGTTTGTCTCTAGACAAAAACAAAAAGAATTTTTCATATCGGTTTAGTAGTTTTTGAGATTAGCGCGTTCAAACAAACAAACAAACACACAAACTAACAACCAAACAAACAAACAAACTCGCCTCTTTATAATATTAAGTGTAGATTATATTTGTTTTAACTTAGAAGTTTATTTGTTTATAAACTCAATGCTCAATTATATTTCTGATTCGTTCATGAGTGGTTGTTATTGATAAAACAATATTAATTAACAATATGCTTAGGTTAATAACTGAATATTATATTATGAATATTTAGTACATGGACTCCTGTTTTATGGCATTAATCTATACATTATGATAACCGTCTATCTTCCTTAAGTAGCTCTATGCTTATCATAGCCAGTTCTATAAAAAATATCGTTAAAATAGGCTTAATAATGGAACAGCTTTATTATATAAGATAAGCTTAAGACAAGTAATAAACTCTGAAAAAAATAACGACTTTAGTCACGTAATGATTAAGTTCAAATGAATTTTACATTTTTCATCTTGTTGTTTTCTCTGTATAATTAATATAAAACTTTGCCATCTTGAGCGGTTTACGATGTTTTTTGGCACATCTTAGTGGCTAATAAACCTTTATCAGTATTAATATCAAAAAAGATAATTAAGCCAACGCTACAGTTTGTTATAGCCCAGGTTATGACTGCGAAGACTTACGTTTTACGAGCGCTCTACGGATTTCATTATATGCTACTGCCACTGAATGGATTTATAGGAAGCCTAAAAATGCTAAGTTGAGAGTTAATTATACCTTCCATTCAACCCACTATAAACTTTAAATGCTGTTGTGACGGGAAATATCACTTACCTGTTATAAAAATTATCAATTAAACTAGGTGTTATACAGGGTCATGTTTAATTTACTGAATACCTTTTGGGAATAAACTATTTACATCATAACAACAACATCTATAACAAGAAAAAATAATATATCTTAAATTTTTATTTTCATACAAAAATAAAAATATTTTTTTTGCACCTTCTAAACTTTAAAGTTCTAGCATCTGGCCAAGTTTAAATGAGTAAGCGCGGCTTCCTACACCCCACCACCCCTCCCCCTCTACTGGACACGCACTTTCTTTTGCTAATGCTGGACTATTACCGTTGAGAACGTGCAATAAAAATATTTTTATTTTTGGTAAATTTAAGATATATTATTTTTTTTCGTACAGATGTTCTTGTTATGTTGTAAATAGTGTGATTCATGCGTGAGTTGATAAAATTGATCACAACAATCTGTAAGTAAAATTATATATTAGGTATATTTGTTTCTAAATAAATATCTCTCCATTTTAAATAGGGTTGTTTCTCTTTAAAATAAATATATTATTTATAGATAATTTGTTTTTTCTGGCCTATCGTCTACGTACCTACGTACATTTTAGATTGTATAAGTAGGTATATTTAGCTTATGCAGGATTCTTTGCAATACTTCTGATGAGTAAGCTGGGTGTCGTCACAGGTGACCAGTAAACCGTAAAAATATCGCCCAGTTTCGTAGGCAGCTCAAACGTGCCGCAACTTGTGTGGTCCGACATAAAAATGCATGCAAATTTTAATATTTATCAACGAATGAGTCTTTATTGCCTCTCAGATATGCAATATGCAGATTATTGAATATTCATATCGCTTTCATAAGTAGTCGATGCTTTATTTAAATGTATAATTATAGATAATGCTATATTAAACGACGTTCTTAAGTTGTATAAACCTAATTAGGTAAATTCAATTATACCTTGAAATTTTTATCATTTTACACCGCCACTTTATTAACTGCGTTTATTTTTTGTATCAAAGTTTAAGATATCTGAAACTTGTCTGTATTGTTTAATGTTTTGAATATGTACTTAAATAGATAAAAACTACTAAACTAAATTAGTTACATAAAAAGAACGAAGACGAGGAATGCATTTCTGAATTATTTTCTCTTTCTCCCCTTATTTCCTCTGTAGAGAAGAAAAAAATGATGTCATCGCCTTTAGACATAGTTATTTAAAGTGGTAAATAAAAAGTTATGGTTCCTGTCTTACAATCAAAATAATACAAATCCTACTGTTGTAATAATAATTGAATTAGAAATGGCCGACTGAGACAATGATGTGTTTCGCTAAAAAACATTACGCTACCATTACCGATAGAGATAAATTAACTACGAATATACCTAATTAACATAGTTTTAGATATTATTTGAAAAACATTTTAGATTGATTTAGGTTTCAAAACATTGTTAAATGTAGGTACCTATATCTATTGTTTTGTTCAGGTTTTAGAGATAATATTTTTTAGGATATTTATGATCTCATTTTTTATCTACAAGAGTTATATATCATTTATTTAAATTGTAATTTGTATTCTTAAATCTTATCCAATCCTATTTTTACGGCTAATATCACCGAGAATAATATTAGGCACTTTTTGATCAACCTAAGGGTAAGGACCTTTTGATTTGCAACCACATAAGCTAGTCGCGAGATGAACGATCTTGTGTTGTGTACTTACTAATGTTTAATTTATTATTATTTCATCAACATATGTGGTAGGCGTGCCATAGAGATATGTTTCATCTATACATATAATAAAACAGTAACTTAGCAAAATCGATGTGCGCGTTTCACGCTAAAAGTACTGAGCCGATTTTAACTAAATTTTCAACCGACTTCCTACTTCATGAGTTTACTTAGACTTCTACTTAATAAGATAGTGAACAATAAATGTATAATATACATATGCAAGTCCTTATTTGACCCCAGCTTACTTCAAAAGATTAATCTAAATTATGGATTTTCAACCGACTTCAAAAAGGGGGAGGTTCTCAATTCGACTGTATTTTTTTATGTTTGTTACCTCAGAACTCCGTCATTTATTAACCGATTTGGACAAATTTTGTTTTATTTGAAAGTGTATATTTCCAGATTGGTCCCATTTAAATTTCAATAAAATATACCACCCCTATGGGTGAAAAAACAGCTAATGATGTTAACCTACTTCTAATATTGTCATATTGACTTGAAACTTTGCAAGTGTGTCTATTTCCGTTGATAGTGCAGTGTTTCGGTATCGTTGACCTGATCTGGTAAGGCCAGAAGGTGGATAGGTGGAACTCTTCAACGGCTAATAAATAGTAAATACTTTGAGTTTGGGCTTATTTTGTTTGATTAGACAAGCCATTAGGCTTGTCTCAACGTATTTAGGCCAAACTCAACGTATTAACGTTAGAATTGGATTTTAGAGCCAGAATTTTTAGTGTTACTAATAAAAGCGAATTTTAGTTTGTAATTCTTCATATAAAAATTGGTATAAAAGCAACTTAAATGGTTTACGCGAATGTTTTATTAACATACTTTCTTCTTACTTTGCTACTACTGTCTACACTAAAAAGGGAAACATAAAAACTTTTAAACAAAAAAATAAAAACCGACTTCGAAAAAGCACTAAAAAGTAAAAAATAACTGATAGGTAGTTTTCATTTACAATACATACCTAATCAAATATTTTCGAAGTCGGTGCCAGTCGATACAAAGCAAAGCACACCGACTTCGAAAATATTTGATTAGGTATGTATAGTAAATGAAAACTACCATGCAATCAGTTATAAGTCTTTCTCCTAAGGTACACTCGCAATAACTATTCATATCAATTCAAAACCCAGGGGCGCTCCCGAGCGAAGCGTGGATAAGTCACTAGTTCTAGATATTTTAAATTTGGTTGCTATAACCTCTAACGTACTTTTATACTAATATAAATACACTCTTGTATGTGTTGTAAAAAAGTGTCTGAGGTAGTGTGAAGGGAAGCAGAATTTCCAACAAAATATCAAGTTTTTGTCTAGACTAAAAATGTTTTCTTCGTTGTTTAATAAATTATGTGTATGTTTAAAAAGTAACTGTATATAAAAATTGTTGGAAAAAGTTCAAGCAATGAGCAATCATTTTCCGCAGACTCGTTAAGGGTGTGCAATTAACCGATTATTTCAAAATAACCGTAGCGGGCCGCGCATGCCCCGTCGAGGCGTCCTTTGTCGGCGCGAGCCTTGTTGACATTTTGTGGAGCAAATCTTCGTGCCGCGGCGGCTTTCATCTCGTATAATCGTTTATTTGATGGATGTTCATACATTTATAAATTGCGTACTCTGGTAGGTAAATAGGCTTAATTGTCTTATTTTTAGTTCCAGATGCTTGACCTAGAACTAGTATCGCCTTAGGTAACTCCACTATGAGTTGTCCATATAACTTAATGCTAGCTGATTGAGTTTTTAATACGATGGTCATAATAGCAAATAGCAATCATAATTTATTTCAAACAAAAATCAAATGTCATAATTAGGTAAATCGTGTAAGATTTAAAACGTAGAGACATATCATAAAAAACAACGAACTAAAAATATGTTTTTAGTTCGTTGATAAAAAATGATATAAGCGGATATTATATATTTTTTTTGCTAGGCTCCTAGGATTTTATTTAACAGATGGAAACTTAGTAGATATAAGAGAACATAAAAATCATAAATAACTAAAGATATAGTGATTAAGTTTCCAAGATGACTTGTTCTAGAAATATGAAAACTGCAGACCGCCTCCAAAGGTAGCTCACCTTAAATTCACCCTCTCATTGGCCGATCGCCTGATAGCCACTATTTTTGTTGCATATGTCATTGCTTTTCAAGTGTCAACAACAAGAAATTCAAGTGGCATGGACTACGTAGGTACTGACGCTGAATACCACAATACTTTTATATTTTTTACTCTCATCCATATTAAATTAATGCATGTCGCAGTTCTACTTTTTGCTGGTCTTCCATCATTATTTTTATTTATTGCCAGATGTACGCATGTTCACTATCAATTCTATTAACAATGCTATGTTGACTTAATAAATATTTATACGATTTATATTTTAATTTAATATCGAGGCATCATAAAATTGTTCAAGTATATAACTTATAAATACCTTAATAAAAACGAAAAAATTGAATATGTAGAACAAAAATTTTAATATTTAAGGTATAGTGCCCAAAATAAAGTAAATTAATATTTAATAAGCTTAAAAAGCTAACGTAATTTTTTTAGAAAAAAAATATATTGATTATATTTTAGAGGTTGTATATTTTTAAAAACTACCTTTTCCGTGTACAAAAAATAAGAGATGGAGCCTTTTATATACATTTTTATTTGTTTCAGTTGTAACTAAGTACGTACTCATTGAATGTTGGAAGTTAATTTTAACCTATTTTTTATTATTATATTACTTTGAAATTTCGTCTGAGAAACTTGAAAGTTTATCTCAGACTACAGAGTTAAGAAGTGGTTAGTAGACATTTTCAATGGCTATGAGTATGTGCGGCGTGCATTTTTTATTTTCTTAAAAGTTAAAACTATTACTTTACATGATCTAGATAGGCTTGCTTATTGCTTTAGTATATTTGCAGTATAAAGTCTACACCTACTACAAAAAGTTTGTCGGTTTGTCTGTTTATCTGTGGTTATCTCAGAAACCGATTTGGGCGCGGTTTTCACTAATGTATTGTGGTAAGCTTCACTTAACATTAAGTATTGTTGTTTTCTTTTATTTTAATCGGTTCATAATTTAAAAAGTTATGTTAATATAAATAATCACTTAGGGACGAACCCGAGCGAAGCAAGGATGAGTCGCTACTTAATAATAAATATCATATTTAATATGAACATCTTCTATTTGATTGTTGGTTTGTTTTTCACAAATAACCGTACATTTTCCGGGATAAAATGTAGACTGTGGCTGTTCCAGACTATAATCTATCTCTGTGTTAAATTTCATCCATGTGGATGAAATTCAATTTCATTCCAAACGGATCTCCGTTCAACCGTTCTGGCGTGATTGAATAACAAACATCCATCCAAACGTCCAAACATCGAAACTTTTCACATTTATAATATTAGTACATACTACTAACAATGTTTTTAATTTTTATGGCGTAAAACAAGACATACTTAGTACACACATATTTTTTTTTTAAATATATTATTTTTTTATTTAACTTCTCATTCCTTTTTCAAACGATCAAAAGAGTTGAAATGGGGTTAAAATATGTTATAATAAATACATATATTATACCAATATCCATCTACGTTCTAAAACTTTAAATATCAGAAAAGTCCGCGGGATATTTATGTGCCCTACGCAACCGGAGATATAATATTAACTATAATAAAGTAATAAAGTAAAAAAAATTCTATTAACGTTCATGTTTAAAATAAATATATAATTTATAACTGTAAGCACAAATAGATATCATTTTTTAAAACTTATCAACATCAGAACGAATTACTCCGCTGGCATTTGTTCGTAAATGAGAAGCTTGTTCTTGCGGCAATCTTATTGTATGAATGCAGATGAGTTATTTGATTTTTATTAATTGAACTGCCAAGCGGGACGCAATCGTGGCACAAGAACAACGGGGAGCATCTGCCCCATTTATTAATACCACCGGTAATAAAACATTTGAGACACGTTCTTACGAATCAATACTCGCGTTCCCGGTATGAATTATTTATATATTTTATTGTCGCTTTATCGCCTGTATCGCCCCGCAGCGGATGCCGGGCGTCTCTCCCGCTTGAAATAATAATCAAAGTATAATTTTTATTTTTGACAAATAACTGGTCAGCATTGGGTGCAGGCTGGTTTTTTCGCGACCGGCTGCAAAGCTATGGTACTCGGATTCCAGTTCGCTCATTGTCTGAATATACATAAGCGATGCTGTTGGTATGTTACCTTCGCTTGGTAATTACCCGTTGCCACTGCTTTACAAGGCTGCAGTCTCTTCATTATATTTTTTCTATTGTTTACTGATTATCTCTCTCAATTGCATTATAATTAATTTTTCAGACTAAATCAGAAGTAAGAAAAATACAGCTGCTGCGAAATTTTCGACATTTGTACAATTCCCTTTATCGAACTTTTCTTTATTATTTGAATGCCATCTATTAATAATAATACTTAATAGTTACATTTTGACCTTATCAAATCACACTGTAGGTAATAAGTAACGCCCATACATTACTTAAGGTGTAGACTTAAACGCGTCTGTAATGCGTATATTTATCAGCGTCATATCAAAAAATGACCGCAGTTTGCAACTTTGCGCAAAAAATGGTTCCTTTTGGCTATAGCCTCATTATCGTTACGAGTGAGTGTCGATTGAATGAGAGAGTGATAATGTATACAAAATTCAATACCTTATGTCTACACAATCTATACAATATCGACATTTTCCTAATTAAATACTTTATTTACTTTATAGAATTTGTGTTGGTTTATTTCTTTGCTTGCATTTCCATTTCATCTTTAAGCCTTTCAAGGTTTACTCGTAAAGTTAGTAAACCATCGAGTATTAATCAATTCACACTTTTTGCTTATAATAAATCCATAGACACTATTTAATATTATAATTGTGAAAGTGTGTTTGTCTGTTTGTCCCTTTTTCACGTCGAAACGGAGTGACAGATTGGCGTGATTTTTTGTGTGGAGATAGTTGGAGGGCTGGAGAGTGATTGACATAGGTGGCATTTACCGCGGGAGATTATCTAATTCTCACGGGAAAACACGATATAATACCTACAATCCAAAAAAAAATTATGATCTGAATTACTTGAAAGTTGGTATTAATGCTCTCTAATAAAATTAAATAAATACGTGTTTTAGCATTTTTCGAAATTCATCTTATAAGGGGGTAAAATAGGGGAATGATAATTTGTATGAAACTACTTATTTAGAGATTTTTTATAGTTTTAGCACTAGCGAAGCCGCGGGTTCTGCTAGTATTTTATAAGTAAACAGCATGAATGCTTTGTCACTTTTCGACCTTTAAGCTCTATGCAATAAAACACGTCGTTTATTGCTCGGTTTATGCGTGAAATAAGGACAGATTCACTTTCATCCTTTTATTGTTAGTGTAAGGATATAAATAATAAATATCCATTATCCAGTATATATTAATGTCTAAATCCACTGTAATATTGTTCATTTGTGCCCGTTTGTTGAATTTTAGCTCCACAAAGATATACCTACCTACTTAATATATTCTTTTATTTATAACTTTTTTAGGGCTTAAGCAACAAGTTCAAAAAGTTACATAAACATTCTCAGTACAGAGACGAAGAAAAATGAAAAAGTATGAAATAAATGAGAATCTCGTCCGGCATTGACTTTGCAAAGAGACTTAATGAGAGCTTATTGTCAATCGACTGTCAATTGTCGGTATGCAAACTGCAACCGTCCGCAGTCATCTGATTGTTTACGACCTTACATGAGTTCTTTATATAGATATTTGCTGTGCCAGATAAGTTATGTACATAGTGCATAAACTGCCTCGGTGGTGTACTGGCTAGCATGTACGGCTGCAGACCCGTAGGTCCTGGGTTCGAGTCCCGGGTCGAGCCAAGTTTAGTTATTGAGTCTTTCTGTATAGTAAGCCTCAATAACAACCCGGAGGGGGGAAGTTGGCGGTGTTTCACCCCCGTGCCTCGGAGAGCACGTAAAGCCGTCTCTCCTGCGCCTTAATTCTCAGCGATCGTGTCGAGTAGTCGTCCCACCGGAGTATGAGAGTGACAGGAATACAGAGTGCACTTGTGTCTGCGCGTACACTTGTACACTATAATATCTCCTGCGCAGTTGGCTCGTCTCAATGAGATTGGCCGCCGTGGCCGGAATCGGTCAGGAGAACATAATCATGTACATAGTTTATAAACTTATGTTAGATAGGTACTATTCATTTATATTCTTTTTTTATTTATATTTTCTAAGGTGGAGGTATTTATTTGTAAGTATTTACATTGGGTAACAATTATAAAGGGAGATTTGGATAAATATTTTTTTTTAATTTTTAATATTATTAATACATATCTAAACTAAATAATCGCCTTTAGCTGTTTCTCTTGTATACCTCATTTAGGCCGACAATTTTGAAAACTTCTATGTGTTTATTATATGGCATGATGTATTTAAGGAACAAGTTTCAAAAACTTAAGAGATAATATGTATACACTTCGGAAATTCACAGGAACTGATTAATAACGTCATTAAAAATACTCTTCTTAATATAAACATTTGTTACCGTGTGTTTTAAAGGCAATGCGACTTTACAAATTAAAGTATATCTTTGTAGTATCCATTAATATTTTGCATCGATTTAGCTTATCTGAATTATCTTTATAAATTTATTTAATAAATCTCTCGAAGATCTCAGTTTTTATCAAGGCACTGTATAACAAATGTCCCGCACAGAGCGCCTTGTGAAACGGCCGAGCGTTTTAATTAATGGCACTCGCGGGAAACATATATTTTCAGTTTTGTTTATTGATAAGACTTTCGGCAGCTTCCATGGCATAACTTTAAAGCTTATTTTTAAGTCCAGTTTTATTACAATATTACGAAAATGTACTATAAAAATTGTTTCTTAGATTTACGCGAATATTTGACATTCTAAATAAAACTATCTTTTCGGATTATTTCGCGAACCCATTTTGATTTACCAAATAAAACCGCGGAATAATACGAAAAGATAAATATCTTTTCGTATTATTCAAACTATTTTTTACATTTTATAAAAATAAATATTTTCATTATAATGATTTAAATTAAATTTTATACCTATTTACTTCCTTATACTTAAACAGCAGGTATTGTATTATTAAGAACAATTTGCAATCTTTAACAAGAAAAACGAATGGAAGTCGGCTCCCTTTTGAAGACACATTAATTTTAAACAAGTAAACGACTATATGTTTAATTTATATTACTAGCAAAAACATTGCAACTGAGGAAATAATACCAAGTAGGCAATAATTACATTTTCTGAAGTAGGTATATACACGCCTATGTACAGATACACATACATACACCGATTTGTTTGAAGATAGGCCAGTGAGGCGGTGGGCTTAAGAAATAAAATATGTAAGAGCGTGGTAGAAAAGTGTGTTTTCGTTAAAAGATATTGTATACTTAATTATATGTATTTATTTTCTTATTGTTGCTGACAAATATATTTTGTAATTTAAATTAATTGATTGATGGTTATATTTCTATGAACATATTACCCACATTTGTTTTTCATGATAGATGCATATTTGCTGGTATAAATTGTGTTGTACAAAAAAAAAACAAAACGTTATTATTATTTATATATACTCGAATACTTTATACAAACAAGCCTGACGTCATTTAATATATTCTTTATCCGACAGGATGAGAGCGCGTGCTCTTCACGAAATTGAACCGGCGGCTTCACGTGCATTATTCAATGCAATTTCGCCAATAAATTAATGCTCACGCTGGGATCTGGCTACACATACTAATGGAGACACGCGGCACGCCGCTTTTTGCTGCCTCCATTCAGCTTTCCATTGATACGGGCCCGACAAAAAGCTGTTCAACCTCTTATCCATCCTAACTAACATTACCGCTTTTTATTCCCGACAAGGACGTGATCGGTTTTGTTTTAGCGAGGTGATGAGAATCCATAATAGCACTGTCAATTGCCCGGACGTAGACTGACAGGAATACTAATTCCGCTTCACAGTTAATTTGTGCTAACAGCCTTACCTTTGAATAGAGGTTTGAGTTAGCACAAATTTAATAACAAATGTGACTCATTATTTTTCTTATAAATGAAAGTGCGAATAGGTATATGAATATGTAGTTACCTTATAATTTGCTGTAATTGGTGTCAGGCAATCTACAAGTAAGTATTGAAAAGGGTAATTTAAAAAGCTCTTATAAATAGTACGGTAGTTATCATTGGATATTTTAATTAAAGCCATTGCCAGAGCACAAAACGAATTACCGTTGTTATAAACTGCGTTGCTTTAGAACATAATATGTACTAAATGAAGATTGAAGAGTCAGGTATTTTTTTTTTTAAAACTCGATCTCTAATATTTAAGTCAATTAAAGCACAAATGATAGTGCTTGCTTGATTATGATTTGTGTAGCGTGTGTGTTTTACAGCTTGCTAGTCTTTCATGTACTTATTATTATATATTATGGGAGTCATTAAGTGCGAAGGTCTTCGTCGAAACGGCGGGCTGGGAGTGAACGACGGTATCAAACCGAAGCGCCAGCAGCGCTAAAACATGGTTAAAACTGGTATAAAATTAATAACGACATGAAGGGGCTCATTACAGCGAGCACATGAAGCGATGGCAGCGATAAGTGACGGTCACATTAAAAAGGTAAAATATCGCTCAGAAGTGCCACCGTCTGTGTAACGATCCAGGAAAAGATATTGATGTCAACAAAAAATATGTTCTTTTTGTTAGCTGAAATATACAAGTTTTTTCCAATGTTGAAAACATTTTTAATAATACATGAAGAATTATACTTTATAATTTAGACGAAAAGTTACAAGAAAGAATTGATCGTATAGCGAATATTTTGCATACTAATTACCTCCTATGCATCAAGAAATATTTGTGGAAGTGAATTTCTTAAAAGGTCAGAACTGTTCAATATTATCATCATAATATTGCTTTTCAATTTTACAGTAATCTATATATATAAAAGAAAGTCGTGTTAGTTACACTGTTTATAACTCAAGAACGGCTGAACCGATTTGGCTGAAAATTGGTGGGGAGGTAGCTTAGAACCAGGAGACGGACATAGGATACTTTTTATCCCGTTCGACCGCGTTCCTGTCTGACGTGACATAAAACTCAAGAATGGGTGGAACAATTTTTATGATATTTGAATTTTTGGATTTCTCTTAGTCTGGAATAGGTTAATAAGTATTAAAACACCAGAAAAATTACGAATTAAAATTAAGATTTATATGATTAACGCTGGCTAATAACTATTTATATCTATTTAAATCCTAGCGACGAACCCGAGCGAAGCGAGGGTGAGCCGCTAGTTTAAAGATAAATATTTCTTTAGTTATCAAAACGCAATTCTACGCAGTACATAATTCGAATTGAAAAATTCTCGAGTAACGGATAGTCTAATCGAATTTAGCGGTAGCTAAGTCAAATTATATCAATAAGAAAGGGCAGGCGGCGGCGCCGGAGCAAATTGCGCCTACCCAGCGTTTTCCTTTTGTATGTCGATACCGAACACGGCTATTGGTCGATTTTAATGAGCTTCGATCAATGGGCGTAATTATTTCTCGTATCATTCTTTGTTGTCCTCGAGAACACGCTGTCATCTCATATGGTAAGCCGCGGCCCATTCGCATAGGCATTTTGCGCCAGTTTTTGCGTGCGTTTTTGGAGAATATCCGTATACAGATACCATTGCTTCTTCCAATTACAGTTCGTATGTATGGAAAGAAGCCCCATCTGGAACAATGTATAACAAGCTAACTATCCGTTTACCGATTGCCGTATAAGTAGCTCGTTTTCATGTCACTTTAATGAGATGCCTCATGGATGCTTCACATCAACGTCTTCTTTTTATAACACAAAATAGGTTAATATTGTTATTTGTTTATTAGATATTTCCATATTTAGATAATTAAATATAATTTTATTAAGGAAAAGTATCTTACTGAATTTGTTGTTGAATCAAAACCTTTTTTATATGTATTTTAAATAATTTATAAATAACGATGTTCGTGCCCAAAGTGCTTCCACTCGTTATCTTTTTGTTATGCCGTAAGCCATAATCAGCGCCTGTTCACTCATTACGTTTAATTTCTTAATCGTCTTAATTGAAATGTTAAGCCAGACTAAGATAACTCATTAATGCACGTGTTGGATTACTCTAACTTTTTACTTTCTTTAGGTGCGGTAATGGGTCTAACATTAACACGAAATAAAAATAAATATAGACCTTTCAATGCATACTTAAATATATTAATTCGATTATTTTCTTTTGCTAAACATACATCATTATTTATTACTAGCGGCTCACCCTCGCCTCGCTCGGGTTTGCCTCTAGGAAAGCACAAATAGATATACCACGGGAACCGTTCATTTTTCCGGGATAAAAAATAACCTGTTGTTTAACCGGCAATATTTAAGGTATCAGAATGCTAAATTTTACGAAATTAGGTGCATAAGCTTTAGTTTTTTAACTATTCCATGGGAACCTTAATTTTCCAGGATGAAAAGTATAAGTGTTAACGGGGGATATAAGGTACCACCATGCAAAATTTCATTTAAATTAGTCCAACAGTTTTGGAGGTTAGCCCCTACAAAAAGACTAATAGACAAAGAAACAGAAAAACAAAAAAATAAAAAATAAAAACTGGATTTGTTCTATTTCTGTTCTTACATCCCCCTGACTCGGTTTTTAGCATTTTTTTCTATGTACAGACATTCGACCTCTACAGTTTTATTATATGTATAGATTTTTTATATAGCTACATTTGCAGAAACTATAATTGGAGAAAAAATGTGACATGGTTAGACAGATGGTTAGAGTTATGGTGCCGATAATGATAATTAGGCCATTAGGTTTGTTTTAATAGCTAATTGCGCCGTTACTATGTTATATTGAATGACATAAAAGAAAAAAGAACAGAATAATTAACTTCCTATTCAAGCATAGTCACGTATTAACTAAAATTATATGTATTTATTTTTCTACTTATCACTTATCATAGTAAATACATTTTGTGGTTAACATTACGAGGCCGGTAGAAAGGGGGAACAATGACACCATATTGTATTATCATCTTACTATATTGGGGCAACTTTTCTATTGACGGTTCTTAATGTTATGTTTTATCTTAAGTATCCAGCGCAGATTCGAGTCCATTACCTCTCACGCCTTAGGCACTGAGAGTCTGGCGCCAAAAAGCCGCATTAATCATATGATATAAAATAAAAAGAAATAGCTGTAATTTCATTTTTCTATTGTTGATTTGTGGTCAGTATTATTGGAATATAAATATCTTAATGTTATTTTAAGGCAGTGGTAGCCCAGTGGTAACGGGCTCAGTTGGGAAACTGAGTGAAGCATGTGCGAATCATTTCTAACATGATTACCACTTGCCTTACGATGAAAGAAAACATCGTGAAGAAACCATGGAGCATGTCCAAGAGAGCTTAGCAAGTTTTCGAAACACATTGTGAAGTCTGCCAACCCGCACTTGGCCAGCGTGGTGGACTAGGTATAGCCTGATCCTCCCCGTATTGAAGGGAGGCCCGTGCCCAGCAGTGGGACGTTAAAAAGCGCTGAACACAATGTTATTTTAACAAGACTACAAAACTAATCGATAGATTACGCTGCTCAAAATTGTTGGTACATAAATAAATAAATTTCATTTCATTTCAAGTACAAATGATTAATGTATGTGTATGTATTCAGCGTTTTTAAACGTCCCACTTCTGGGCATGGGCTTCACTTTAATACGAGGGAGATCTGGCCATAGTCCACCACTAGAGATAAAAACATAGGCTTTTAACCAAAAAACACGTTATAATAATACTACTCAAAAAAATATTTATGATCAGAATTACTTAAAACCTGGTATTAATGCTCCTCAATACAATTAAATAAATATGTGTTTTTAGCATTTTTTTAAATTCGTCCGCATTGATGGCAAAATTTAGGTTTAAAAATTTTATAGTATGTATAACTCTACAAATAACTTTTGTTGTAGATTACAGTTTTAAGCTTTTAAAACTGTAAGCTTTTTAGAATTATCATTCACATTTTTGGTTTTAGCTGGTTAAGACGTCATACTCCGCTGTCACAGTTCTGCGGAGATTTCAACACAGTTAAGCTGATGGATGGATGTATGTATATACATAATACTATTAACTTCATAAAATTACCAAGAGTAATTTTAATTTTATTGCTGTGATTGCAAACTGTTATTAGCAGTAATTCATTAAGCTGTACTATTCGTAATTAATGGCTACTAAAATATCTCAATTTATTTTAACTCTGAGTTACGATTGCATGAGAAAGGATCCCATTAGTACGATATTTAATCTTTTTTTTATTTACGATCATTGGTAGCATGGGTAGCAGTCTAGTCGGCCTTATTTATTCTTGTGAAGATTGCAAGTTCAGTTTCAATACCGGGGTAATAGTAGCTAGTATATTGCTAATTTTTTCAATTTAGTAACATTAAAATTTAAAACGGATAATTTAAGTATTAATATCGTACAGGCAAAAGCTAGTGTCACATTAGCTCAGTGCCGGATTCAACCTTACCGCCGCACCTGGGCATAGCAAAAAATGCCGCCCAATTATCGAAATTTTGTATAAAATAGGTAAAGTTTCGATAAAGTTAATTTTTTTAATATATTTTTTTTGAAAAATGCAATAAACTAATTTACAAATGATTTCAAATCTCTGAAAAATGTACTAGTTAATTTTTTTTAATTATTAATTTTTTGGAAGATAAAAAATGGTTTCGATAACGCGAAGAAAATTTTTTTCCCGCCCCCTGAATTTTGCTGCCCTGGACACTAGCCCCGAGGGCCCCTAGCAGTACGGTGCAATTAGACCCAAACCTCAACATCTAAAGCAAAAGTTTCCCGTCAGCTCCAAATTGTTCTATACAGTACACATATTGTTTGGAAAAAAGTTACACCATTTTGAGTGTCGGGTTTGGGGGAGAGGTTTGGTTACGAAAATGATCTTTTTGAAAGAATCATAAGTAAAGCAAGGTTTTATATTTGTATAATTCATCTATTATGTAGTCGCAAAGGCAGAGGTTTATTCATGACGTAGGTAAGGTATACAATTATTTTATTATATAATTAAACTTTTAAATTAGTTATGTGCATGTATATAGAAATAACTAAAGTGTTACTAATGATACCTATATGAATAGTGATTCTTATGATGTAAAAGATAATTACATTGTGTAATTATATAATCGATCATTAATCAAATTGTCTCATTCTCAATCATTACATCTCAGTAGGATAACTCAATTATCATTTGTAAAGAGAGCAGTCGAAATATAATAATTACCAACTAGGCTACTAGAAGCTCAATAATATATGTATTATTGCATCAACATCAACATCAAGAATACTTTAAATAAATTTGCTGTTTTATACAGACACCTATATATTAAAATTATTTGATTCAAGAAGTATTTAAAGTTAGCCGAAACGATATTAAACTTTTTTGAATACGTGTAATAGGTTAAATTAAAAAAAACATACTAATTAAATATTCTAAATGTTAATCTCTTAGACTGTGTATAAAGCTCCAAGATAAAGCTTTGAGTCTTTCATTTATGCTTTTTTTTATTTATTCTGGTAATAGCATCTTCATACATTTTTTAATTCAATATTAAAAAAAAATATTTGTATTTTTATCTACAAACTGTTCTTTAAATATTTACACAAAAATTAAAAGACATGACATAAAGTTTGAACTAAGTTAAAATTATAATCTTACTTCTTACTGCTAGATGTTTGGATGGATGTTTGTTACTCAATTACGCCAGAACGGCTGAACGGATCTGGATGAAATTTATCACAGAGATAGATTATAGCCTGGAATAGAACCTAGGTTACTTTATATTTTACTACTTTTTATTCCGGAAAAAGGTACGGTACCTACTTACTTATATTGGATAGATTTGTTTTTGTTTTTCTAGAAGCGAAACCGAGCGAAGAGAGGGTGAACCGCTAGTATGTAATGTATTATATAAATAGTATTAAAGTACTATTTATAATTTATAAGAAAAATTTTAATTTTTTTATCAATTCATACATTCAAAAGTATTTTTATTTTAAATCAAGTTATGTTTAATAATTAAACAAGAAACATTATTATCAATTAACAGAACCCGCGGCTTCGCTCGTGCTAAAACTTCAAAAAACTCTAAAACGTTAGGTTGCATACAAAATTTCATCCCCTATATTACCCCATTACGGGATGAATTTCGAAAAATACTAAAACACGTATTTATTTAATTGTTTTGAGAGTATTAATACTAAGTTCCAAGTAATTCAGATTATTTTTTGGGTTGTATTATATCGAGTTTTCCCGTGGGAATGAGATAATCTCCCGCGGTAAAAAGTAGCCTATAGCCTATGTTATACTCCAGCCCTCCAACTATCTCAACACAAAAAATCACGCCAATCCGTCATTCCGTTTCCACGTGAAAGAAGGACAAACAAACATACAAACACACTTTCACATTTATAATGTTAAATAAGTATGGATTTTCAATATTATACCCAAGTGAACAGCCAGCCTTAGGTTTCTGCTGTCAAGAGTCGCCTACGCACAAGTCAGTATTAAATCGTCCTTACCATTTTTGGATGCATCGATTAATTAAAATCATTAAGCCTACATATCCGTTCTTCTGGTACAAATTGATTTAGAGCGATTATATTACATCGATGCGGTAGATATTGAAATATAGGTATTTTACTGTTTCTTAAGTCTACGCATGAGTTTATTAATAGGTTCATAAAATAGTCTACAAATTGATGGTATAAGATAGTCTTAATAATTATTAAAAAAAAATTGTGCCGTAATCAGTCTGCAAACAAAGCAAAGAACAACATTGTAACTTTGTTTTCGTTAATATTATTAAATCATATTATTTTAATAACGCAGAAAACTATGATAGACTTTTTCAACACAGTTTGTTAATTATTTTCATGCCGTTTTATACGGTCGGGCGGTATACAGGAGTATTTCCAGCACTTCCATTGTTCTACTGCTAATTGAATCGATGCCACTGATAGATTGTGTGTTGTTTACACGCTCACGAACACCGTGAATGGTAACCTTAGTTAAAGTAGAGTTTAAATTATACAATGGCGAATAATTTTATAACTGTGACAAAGCTTATTAATTCTTATATACATAAAAAATAAAAATATTTTGGGTAGAAAAAAATATAATTAATATGAGCAGAATCTGTAATATAACACTTTAATAACTGATATTATTTAGAGAGTTCAATATTCAAAAGGGTATAGTAATGTCGTCCATTGTCCGTCTGCATACCGGATAAAAAGTATTCCGTTTTAAACTTAACATATAAACAAAATATCTCAAATGGGTTTCGAATAAATTAGGTATTAGGTACGATATTTGGAGTGGCTGCGACTAATTTACTTCAGTAAAATAAAATATGATGCAACTGGCCCCTGACATCAAATTGTTAGAGCTAGCATTGAAGGTACAAATCGAATCTGTCTCGGCGTCCGAACACCGCTGACCGTATCGCGATTCGAGATACGTGTAACACCCCTATCTAAGATACTTGCGTCGTGCATATATGTATGTACAATTGTACATATATATTGTCTTTTCCTAGTTGTACATTTGGGTTAAAGAGTTTCTTAAAGAATGTAAGCTACATTATTTAAGAAAGAATCCTCTTTCAAGTAACCGTAGACCTACAGTGCTATATTGATGAAAATGCTTCAATCTAAGCTATGTAATTAAATCTTGACCTATTTCTTTTTCATTTTATTTTGACCTACTTCTATTTGTCATATAAAATAAAATATAAATGGTTTGTTTTGTCCGTGGTTTCACTTATGAATGTAATAGAAAAACTCAGTAACTAAACTTGGCCTGACCCGGGACTCGAACCCAGGACCCTCGGCTCTACGCCCGTACAATGTACATGCTAGCCACACACCGAGACAATTTTCGTTATATAGGTTAATGATAATGTATGTACATCTAAGGTAAGCTATATCTATTCATAAAAATCTGTTGAGTTGTTACAGTAAGAAGAAATAGGTAATCTGCTGTCTCACTCACAAAATTTTGCATTCGTACTATTAGTGTACGAATTAGTGTAATTGTTCTTCAGTAAATTATGAAATTAAATTTCATAGCCAAGGTGGAAAATACGTGGAAAAAATTACTCAATTTTAATAATAGTGACAACACTCACAATATTAAATTAATAATATTAAATATATTAAATAATAACGCCCGCCCTCACTTTGCATCACTATTACTTTCAACTCTGTCGCAATTTATTTTCATTGTCTCTATAACCAAATAACAAATTGTAAAGGATTATATTTTACTTGTATTATTTTTTTTATTAACATGTATTTCATAAAGCTATTTTTCACAAAAATGTATTAGTGAATACAAAAAGTTTTAAAATCAAGGCAAAAAGGTATTTTAGCTTAAACATGAAAGTTAGACGTATAGGTACCATGGGCTTTTGTAAAACTATTAAAGAAACAAATTTGCTAGATATATATCCTTTTCGTCTATAAAGATACAATCCTCTATTACTATGATCAATACACCGCTTTATAAAAAAGTAAAAACTGAATTAAAATTCATTCAGTAGTTTTCGACATTAGCGGGCAATGATAGGCGCCGCCGGTGATTTACTTTGACATGTGTAGAGATTTTATATTTCATAAAACTTAAAAGATATAATAAAACATTTATATTTTACGCTCAAAATATTGAAGTTCTTATGCATCATTGCCATCAATACACTCATTACGTTAATTAGGTACGTTATTTAAGAGGCAATTACTTTTATACTTAAAGCTTCATCCGAATGAGCTTCGCATGGTAGTGTTACGACTTTACCAAATTGCTTTGACTAATGAAAGCTTTTTTTAAGTAATTTAATATTTTTTTACATTTTTAGCCCCCGATGCAAAAATGACGGGTTTTTATAAGTTTGACGTGTCTGTGTGTGTCTATCTGTGGCATCGTAGTTCCAGAAACGGATGAACCGATTTTGATTTTGTTTTTTTTTTGTTTGAAAGGTGAATTAGTCGGGAGTGTTCTTAGCTATGTTTGATGAAAATCGGCTTAAGATGGTCGGAGGTTTTTAAAATTTTTAATATGACAAAGATGTAAAAATGTAAACGCTTATGTTATTAGCGACGTGACTCTAAAAACACAAGTATTTATAGGAGGGCAGTTTAAATTAATTTCAAAATAATGTTATTATTATATTATATACATATGTTTAGAGTCCATGGTCAGGCCAAATAACGTAGCGAACGTACCAGTTTTTGAGTTTTCTGTCCAAAAAGGTTTCATGACGTCTTTGTGTGCTTAATTACAAAAGAAACATTGAATAATTGAGATTATCGAGTGGCTTAAATATGTATATTCTTTTGTATTAAAAAATATATTTTTTTAAATATTTTACCCAATATAGTTCGTGCAATTAAAAGTTACCTAAAAAATTTTTAGGTCAAAAGTAGCAAAAGTCACGTAGTTATAAATTAAAGATATTTTTTTTTAAAACGGTTAAATATTTTATTATATCTATAACTTTTTTTAATGGCGAATAAAACGTAAGGTTTAAAATAAATAATTTGTATCATTGTTTCTTGCACACTATTTGTTAATCTTTTATTATCTTAACTAATAAAAAATATTTTGTCCACAGTCATGAAGTTATGAAAGTATTTACACAATCAAAATGTAGTAGTTAACAATGTTGATTATAAAATTGAGTAACAAAAACTCACTAAATCAAAAATAATATGTTTATGGTATGTTTTAGTATGGTATAGTATTAGTATATACATGATGTGATGAATTTTATATCCCTTACTTGAGAAATGATTTATTCTCCATAAAAACTTTCATTTGCCCTTTCACCCTCATAAGGAGGCTTCCCAGGGTCTTCAACTATCTTCATACCAAATTTCATCTAAATAGGTTCAGCAAACTCACAAATTTAGAAACTTACAAATTATACCTCTTTATAAATTATTAGTATTCATTGATTAAATCGTTCTTATTATTCAGTGAATAGAAACAAAATTTTAGCCCTCATATTGCATGGAAAACAAATATTTTACAATGTTTACATAAAGCTTAGCAAAATTATCAAAATGACACGATATGAGATTTGTTGTTTTTTTTTAAATAGCAGCGGCGGAGCAGAGTAGAGAAGACGTACATACGAATATGTACATCTCGCGGCAAGGATGAAACGTGTATGTGTCCGACTGCATGATATATATTCTTATTCTATATTCCTTCGTGAACTGTTTTCATCTTTTTAGTTAGTTTTATGCTATCGGTTTTTTTTATTTATATAATATATTTTTTGCTATATGTTAACATGCCACTTATTGGAAGCAATCCCTAATTTGAAACCATATTGATAAGCTAACTCTCTGGACTCTGACTTAACTTACACAGTAGTTAACCCTAAACACATTTTAGTTGCTGTTTATGTGTACTGTTTTAGTAAGCTGATGTCTTCAAATACTCCGTTAACATATTTTCATGTTCCGCAGTAAAATTTCTATGGTTCCCGATATTGAGACAATACCGAAAGTCTTCTTCTGCTGCCTTAGCTTACAAGTCTATTTCAGTGAGATTTACTAATATTGTATGAAATTGCTAAAATGGCACCGCAAGGATATTTTGTCGTATTCGTTCCTTCACGGTTTCTTCTATTTTTCTAGTTCGAACTCGATCTCGTTTCTTATGTTTTAAATATTTTAATAAACTATAATAAACCTGGAACAATTTTTTTGTTTAATATGCATCCAGAAACAAGTAGCATCGCCATATACAACTTAATTATCCGAGTCATGAAAGGCACGGTCATAAAAGGAACGTCCCTTGCAAGGCCTATTTAGTTGCATCAAACAAAACGTTCATAATACAAATTTTAAAAATAACCTCACAGCAAAAAGATTTTCGAAAATCTGTGTATTATTGTGCAGTCACAGTTTAAGTAGTTGAACCATTGATCAGTTAGCGGTACAATAACTGTCAAATATTATTTAAATAATCTAATAAACAAACTTCATAAACAGCGAATAAAATATTTTTATTCGCCAAATAATAAAATTATGCTTCGCCATTATCTTTGTTTTAAAAATCAAATTATATTTAAGGCAATATGGTTACTGAGTAAAATTCGCCAGAATGTAGAAAACAAAAATCTTCCTACTACTTGATTCCTAGTGCCGTAATTAGTCCCATTCTAAACTTGTCCCTATCATAGCACTTTCCCCCTACTTATATACACATAAGTAAATTACCATTTATAATTGTGTATTATGACTACAAACTTGTAAAAGCTAACTTTTTTACAACTCTATTTTAGTTCTCCTCGATGAGGATCAAGGTCAGTCCTGGCAAGATTTACGTCGACATCTCAATGTGCCTTTGTGTGAGCTCAGTATTATAGCGCTAAGCGCTTGTAAAATTTATAAAATATTTACTGCCTACTAGGTACTTACTTTTTGCCACCTAAGTAGCCGACAGTTTCCCAATCATTTTTATGAGTAAAATTTTATATCCAATAAGATGAGTACAATGTACCTATATCTATAAAACTTAAAGTGTATATAAAAAATTAATAAGAAAATATTTATTATACTTTATAGACTCTATAAACTATACGTAACGCTCTACGTTTCCCATATTTTCTAAATTTATGACAATTCTAATGCATCGGCTTAACTTCAAGAAAAACCTAAGTTTAAACATATTTTCCTCGATAATATAAAACGTTATGTCACATTAGAATGACAAATAAATAATAATCGTCGCGGTATCTCAAACAACGCCGTAAAAAGTCACCTACCGCTTTGCCAGAACCGCCTTTTTTTCTATTTTTCAAACATCTAACAATAACAACGACAAACTAACCAGTCATAAACTTGTCCAAGGCCCCGGTCGATTGGATACGCTGAAGCGAGCCAAAGGTGTGAATCGACATTTAATAAAATAATTTATCGGACGCTGATGCGTTTTTAATGACAGAGTGGGCCTTTTTGTCGTCACAAGTGCAGTAATAGTCGCGAAACAGTTACTTTGCATGGAAAACGAGAAGTGAAACATATATTGAGTAGCTTGGAGAAGATAATTACGTACTTAAATACATATTACGCTAATGATTATTTGTTTTATTTAAAGTGTACGAGGTTTTTACGATTATAGACTAATAGTGACTTTGCCCATCAATTTTTCATAGTTTTTTAGTTACAGTTAATAATTAAATTTCAGGATTAAGTTTTAGATTCAGTTTTAGGACTAAAACATTTTTTTTAATAAATGTACAACAAAAAATATAAAAATAAATAAATATCGATTTTGTTTATACTGTCCAGTTTTTGAATAAAAGTAGTATTTCACGGATAATTTTCTCAATTCTTACAGGAATCAAAAGTATCCTCAATCAGGAACAAAACGCAAAAAAAACCTTAGATATAGGATATAAAAGGTTTTTTTATGTTTTTGGGGTTATTATGACAATAAAAAACAAAAAAATTACGTCATAAAAAGGTACGTTTTTCAGGCTTCCGCAGTTATTAATATTTAGAAAATGTAAATAAACAATTACTTATAGACTTGTATGAATTTCAAAAATTTAGCTTTGGATAACAATTATAACATAATAAAATCTCTACCCTGCACTTTTATAGGCTATTGGCATGACGCTAAAACAAGAAAAACATCATGATCAATAAAAAGATTAAAAATGATTAACTAATCTATATTTTTATCTCTTAATATTAATTAACTGAAAAGATTAATAAAAACTAAAAAGTAAATGAGTGCAAAGCTGGTTGAAATATTTTCCTATTGCGCTTTCCTTGATGTTCTCAAAGATTTAAAAAATTAACGTATCTTAATAATCTAGTTGTGGTCTGCTTCTGTAGACCTGCCGTCAGGTGGTGCGTGAGCGAGTCAATAGTAATCAAGTAAAGCGGGTTGAAACCCATTTTGATTATCAATATCTAATAAGGTGAATAATTATACATATCTGAAGAAACCTAACTTCGTTTCGTAAAATGTGTGAATTTCAAATGGAATAAAAATTTTCTACATCATTATAGTGCTTATAAAAGCTATTACATACAGTTAGTTTTATAGGTAGGTATATTTATTATGTACCGGTTTGTAGTTACTGTGATAAACAATACTTTTAAATGCTGTTCTGTAAATGGATTTCACCTCAGTTTAATATCAGGTGTAATTTAAAGTCACAGTTTACATGTTTACTGCAATTAATTATTCTTAAAATTGAAAGTTGCGATGCACGTACATCGATAACGACGCGGTATCGAAAGGACAATCGAATAATAAAATGCAATTAAAACGCATCGAATTCGTAGGCGTGTTTATTAATATATATTGTACATTTTAAATGATATCTCCACATTTGGCGAGTAACGTCAAAAGACGTATTTATATCAATATTTCGATAAATAACTCAATTTAATCGATTTATTGTTTGGAATTTTATTTTTGCTTTAGACATATTGGCTTTAAGTGAATTGCGACTTCGGTATGGGTAAAATTACTGATCGCAACCAAGGAGCTTCTCAAGTTACATGTATCATTATATTCATTTAATGTATGAAAAGTTTGATATTTCCTAAACGATTGACATTCACGTTTCTATTGATAGTTCTAATTTTTAATTAACGAAATTTAAAAATGACATACTCGTATTATAATCAAATAAACTCAGAATGTATGAAAATGACATATTTTGAATATCACAACACACTCTTATAATATTTAGTTTTCTGTTAGTGTTACTTATTGTAGAATATCATCTAGTTGAAGGCCGAATAATCTTCACATTATTTTTGTATACACCAAATGCTGCAATAAAAATTTAAGAAAATTTAAGAAAAATCTAAGAAAAAAATGGTACTCGATACCATACAGTTCAATAAATAAAAATCGGCAAATGTCTGTTTGAAAACAAAATTGATCTTGCATGGACAAACACATTGGTGTACTATGAGCAGAATGAATGATACAAAGTCATAAACTTGCATTTTTGCCTGAATAAAAGGTAATGTATTAGTTACTAAAGGTATGAAGGTTGTACTTTATGCGATTAAAAAACGAGTAAGAACATCGATTCCAATTTATTGTTATCAGACTAAATCTCACAATTAATCATTCATTTAATGCGGGATTATTTGCAACCATAATTTTACGGAACGTTGACGGTACGCTATTGTCGTACAAAATATATCCGCGTGTTGTATGTCAGTTGACAGTTGATATGAATGGGAATAATTATGGCGTTACAGAGTACAATGGGAGGAACCTGCGCTAATGTAATTACTCACCGTCAGATTGCTTTATGGGTCCGTATGCTAACATTTTAAGTTAAAGTGTTGTCCGGCGAGTGCTCGCACAAAAACGTGCCTCTTTAATCATGTCTCCCTTAATCGATTTTTGAAAATGCACTCGGGGCACTTATTTTTTCACCTCTCACTCGGGTGTGCCTGCGCATTAAATAACGTCGATAGCCAACGAGTAAATTGTGAAGCTATATCATGTACATGATACAAATATTATTTTTACTTTAATATGCATTCAATGTTGTTAATTATAGTATTCCTATATTCCTAATGTATACCTACTAACAGCGAATAGATAAATACACTAAAACTTATAACTAAAGTTATATGCTAAGTATATGAATTTCTTTGTTAAAAATATTTTGGGAACAAAAATCATTAGTATGCACAGCGCGCCTCTCCGAGCCGGCACTCATTCATCGGCGCACAATCAAAAACAAATTGCTGCATCCACGGTCAGGCTCCAAATGGACCGAGACGACCTTTTTTCAATTCGAATAATATTTTGTCCATTTCAATTAAGCCTCCTACATCGCGTCAGAATATTTTACTGTCAATAGTTAACCTTCTTTATGAAACGATTGCTTGGCCGAGGTTTATGAAATTATCTCAGGCGCAAATTGAATTAGCATCTCCTTTGCATAAACGCTGTGAGCCACCGACAGCGCGCGCCACGAGTGCCACGACGCGAGTTATTATCAATTAAATATAAAAATTCGATCTCAGCCACTGAGCCGCCACTGCCGTAATTGGCCAGAGCATCCCGATGATTGCTTTATTGGTCACACGAATACATTAGCACGATACGTATTGTGTAATATTCGCAGGCATTTTAATTTCAATTCTCCAGCGCAATAATGATACGGACTTTTTTTTAAAAAGTTCTCAATTATATATTGTGTCTGAGGTTCAGCTCGTTCACGTTTCACGTAGGCGTAGCGTCTTGGCCACCACCAAATTTAAATAACTTGTTTCGGCTACCGACCACTCTTGACATAACCCTTAGCTTAGAAAGGATTTAATTTGCTCTTTCTTTTTTTCCTTAGTGAATTCCGTATGTCTGTCTCTTTCGCCGCCAAGATCGTCATTTTTGTTAGATGCACAGAAATCGTGTCCTCACATAGGCACGCTCAGGTAGCTTGTTTTTGCAGCGTTATCTCATTTAAAACGCCCTGATGATATTTTTTAGTGTGCTTTAATAACAAGAATAATACCACGTTAGCTTCGTAAGTCTGATTAAGCTTAAGCGTAAAACTATAGAGCTATTTTTTATGTTACAAGTATAAAATGAAATCCATGGCTCCAAATCTGCATATTTTGTAGTTCATATTTCAAAGGGTACATTTTAGATAGGAATCATATTTTTTAAATAAAATGTCTATACTTGAAGCTATGTAATAAAAATATAGACCTTTCTTTTGCAAGATCAGAAAAAGGCAAGGAATGAAACTCGATAAGAATGTAAAAGAGAACCGTAACTTTTAGTTGCAATGTAAGAAATCGACATAAAGTAACAAAAGCAGATACGCATTCTGTGGGTGTTTTATGTTATAATCATAAGAGACCGAAGAGCGCTTCGTAAAGCAATCTGATTTCATCTTAGTGAGTCGAGTCATGTGCTAGGTATGTTAGCAAGCTATGGATGTAGAATGCAGATGTTCTTTGATAAATATTCTATAAATTATTTTATTAATAATGTTTGAAAATTCAACTATACTTGGATTAAATATTTATGCAAGACATATAAATTGTAATATTAGTGCGCATATTACTTAAATCTTATTTTTGTGCTCCCTAAAATGGTTAGGACTAAATGACTTGAAACAGTTACTTATTTTTATCTTCACCCTAATAATTCGGTATAACATTGTGGACAAACTTACATTTACTATGTAAGACTATACGAGAACTAAACCAAAGGCCTCTGCGGCTTCTATCACTACGGTCGTGAAAGACGTTTACCACATCTGTGTGTATCTTTTAGCATTACTCTATACAAAAGCACGTTTATAGCGTATGCGCTCCTCAGCTGATAAGCCTAGAGGCGATGCGAATAGATTAATGTGTGGCAATTAAATTTCGACGTCGGTTTCCTTTATACATAAATTTTATATATATATCTTAACAAAATCCCAAAACTAAATAATAATTAATATTTAAAGTTTTCTTTAACAAAATTCATATTTTAGACTAATCTTTTGAAGTAAGCTGGGGTCAAATAATGACTTGCATATGTATATTATACATTTATTGTTCACTATCTCAGTAAACTGTATTGAAAGAATGGACCAATATCGGTTAATTTAAGAGTCAAAATAATGTCGACATAAAATAAGCTCTATAAAAGTAAAGCATAATATTATTGTTGACCTTTACATGTAACGAAAAATTCTAACGTTGTGTTAACGAAAGCGGTACCTTAAAGTTTTATTGGTAACAAGCATTGCCCGCGGCTCCGCCCGCGTTCAGATGACCAAAAACCAAATTCTTAGTTTTACATATTAGTATACTCTTACATTGCAGTTTTTGTATTTTTTCTCAGAAATGAGATATTTTTCCGCGGTAAAAAGTATCCTATATGTTGACCCGGATAACCAGCTATCACCATACCAAATTTTATGAAAATCCCTCCAGTGGTTTTTCTGTGATGCGGTAACAGACTGACAAAAATTCTAAAAACTATAGATTCAGCCTCTGTATCGATAATAATGTTTATTTCAATAAGATTTTCCAAAAAATATTTAATGTACAGATTCGGCTTAGTTACAATTTTATTATATGTATAGACTAGCAGAAATCGCGGCTCCGCCCGGCGATCAAACTACGTATAAAACACTTTTTCGCAATACGTAGTTTATTATTTGCAAATATATAATTGCCATATATATGATATATGGAAAAAAAATGTTAGCGATCGTAACGTAAAAGATGTTAAACGGAGGTATATTTTGAAAATAAATTTTCATTTTAGGTATTTAGCAAGCTCCACTGTCTCTATTATTTGCACATTTTTCTACTTCTTCTTGCAAAAGTAAGAGTAAGAGAGTACAATGATACAACTCGCATACAATGTTTACTTTAGAATCATATAATTCGGCTAATATGGGCATTTTAACTAACATAGTAACAGGCTAACATCTACGTCATTTTTAAAGACCCAATGCTACGTACACTGAAGAACTGAAGCTTACAGTCTCCCTCTTTCTCCTTCTTTTTTAAGTTACATATATTATATATACAGTGTCATTCTTATTTTGCTATAGCTTTTTACCCGTAACTGCGCTGGCATGGACCAAAAAAATTTGCTCAGTTTTCATTTTTATTGAATATATATGTTGTCATATCGAATTTTAATATTATACTAGAGGATCATTCTCACTTTGCTCGTCTCTAGAAAAACAAAAACAAATCTATCCCACGGAAACCGTACATTTTTCCGGGATTAAAGCCCTAGTCTATGAAAGGGTAGCCTATGTGTTTTTCCAGACTATTATCTATCTAGATCCGTTCAGCCGTTCTGGCGTGAAAGAGTAACAAACATCCATACTCACAAACTTTTACATTTTTTTTAATGTTTAATGTACTCACAGTCTAATCCTGTTACATAACTTAGGTGACGTTTTCATTACAGGTGTTCCTGTATTATGTTCTAATTGTTATCCTAAGCTAAGTTTTTGAACAAAATACGAGTCTATAATTATTATTTAATAACATTTCTAATTAATATTACTCACTATTGAAGTCTGAAAAAAGCCTTTTTATTATAATAAAGTTGATTATTTCGTAAAATTCCTTTGTCTATTTTATAAAAGTAACCACAAAAATATAAAAAAATCGTTCTAAAACCTACACCTACGGACTGATTTATTTTATTTATTTATTTATTCTTTGTAACACAAAAACTAGAATACAATTTAAAAGAATATAATAATAATTAACAAATATATATTTTAGTGTAAAGGCGGGCCTTATGATTTAAAGTGATCTGTTCTAGGCTATATTATAAAGAAACTCGTACTATCAACGGAAATAGAAACACTTGCAAAGTTTCAAGTCAATATGACAATTAAAAGTAGGTTAAATTCATCATTAGCTATTTTTCCACCCTTAGAGGTGGTATTTTTTTTGAAATTTAAATGGGACCAATCTGGAAGTATACACTTTTAAACGACACAAAAATTATCCAAATCGGTTAATAAATGATGGAGTTCTGAGGTAACAAACATAAAAAAAAAATACAGTCGAATTGAGAACCTCCTCCTTTTTGAAGTCGGTTGATAAGTAGGTTTGAATTGACTTTCCTTTACCTACTTAAGTACCAGTAAATACCTTGTGTGACTTTTGAATAAATATCTCACTGTACTTAGTTGTTGCGTAATATTTTCCTTAGATAAGAATCTAAAATAATGCATATACAAATATACAGCGTATACAAACCAAGAATATATTGTAATTATCTGTATCTCTAGTTTAATTACAATATACGTAATTTATATTAAATATCGCTAATGATTAAGGATGTTATCACCAATATTTGGTAGGTACTTCTTAGATCTATTTATACCTTATCTAAGACAAACTCGCCAAATGTGGCATTACAAAAAGAAAGGAAAGAGAGGACGAGAAAAGAAATTGCCAAAAAAAAAATTACGTTTTCTTCTTCTCACAATTTTGGTGGTAATAACTTTCATTTCACTTCTCGCAAAATTAAACAAAAAAGTAAGCAAGTCTAGTCTGCTCAATTTTAAAAGCCAAGAAAGTCGCCTTAATCACGTGAACATTTACGATGCTCTAACGAGTATTGCCCTAGAGATATCTCACGAGATAGTTGATGTAGCATTATCTTTTGAAGTGTCTACAAGTTTCCTCTATTGCTTGCGTGACTACCAATGGCCTTTCTAAACTACTATCGTTTCAAACTAATCCACGCTAATTGAGGCGGAATTCAGCGAGTGTATAAATCACAGTCGCTTGGTTAGGTGAGAGCGACGGGAGGGAGGAGGGTCAGAGGGGCCGTGAGAACGCGCGCGCGCCGTCGGTTCCCAGGCACGCGCCGCCTGCGCACACCACAACAGCCTTGTAACTTATGAGCTTAAAATTCCGATACTTCATTATTATACATTTTGATAATTAAACTTATCGTAGCTGAGTTAACATTCCTATTAAAGTTAATGAAAGCTTCATAATTATATGCCAGATAAATTAAATTTTATATCCATAATTCTTGTGACTATAACATATTGATGAGAGAAATTAAAGATTATTGGCTTGTGTAAATACCATAAATTAAAGATTAATCACAAAGATCGACGTATTATGTCCACTTACTCAAATAAAATCTAAATAATTAATTTAGTGGCATAATTATATAAGAGTCTACAAAACTTCTATATGTTAGGAATATGTAGGGACTGAACGCTTTCCCTAATATTTCTGCTGTGAAATGAATTTAGCTTTTCTGTATGTTTAATAACATACACAGAACCCTATATTGTATTGTTTCGACCTTCAATAGTTTCACAAAAAAAGACAACTGACGTCAAAACGTAAAAAAAATATAATCAACAATGCTATTATTCATCTAATGAACATAATGCGATGTTAAAAATGTCTTGCGAAGTCATTATTAGAAGGCATTCATACGTATATAAATAATTGAAATAATTTACATAACACCATTTTTTATATAAATTAATTAATAAATAAAGGAACACGACTTTTATTTATGTATATTGTACACTATTCATTTTTGACAGTAGAAATAATCATTTAAGTTTTAAGTAATGAAATAATCATTTAAGTTTTCAACCTCCTGTCGGTGTACGCAGAAAAGCCGCGCAGTCGTCGAGGTCGTTGCGGTCGCGCGCCGCTTTCAATCGTGGGATGATACTAATGTTAGGACCGGCACAAACATTAGTCAAGACAATCTTGACATTTGTCTACGGTCTACGTAAATATCGGGCGATGGAAATGTTCTCCATGCATTTATTCAAATGAAGATTATCTCTAAGTGATTTATAATTTGCTTTTAATAGAATTGTGCCTTTATACTCGAGGATATTGATTAATATCTGCTCGCTCTTAACGCGCGTTGCCTACACGGCCGGTACTACCTACGCGTTTCTTGCTTTATCTTATTTAAGAGAGCATACGTTGTTAGTGCCTGTGCCATTAATTAAATAAGCAAACAAAGACTCTCATTTCAGTAAATCACGTCCATATTTTTTTTTGATGTTATATAAAAGATCATCACTAATGACTAAGCATGTCCTTTTGTATTCACTTTTTAACTTACCACCAAGACTTAATTACGTCAATTAACTTTGATGAGTGAAGGATGATTCTTTATATTTCGATCAAGCTAATAATTATACTTATCTTAACATCTTCTTATCAATCATAGTTAAGAAAACAGATAATAAACTGATCCAGACATATCTATACGGCAGAGTATTTTTACGTTTTGCGATCCTGTTTTGGAGCGTGAGGTAATTTATGCAGAGTCGTGTGCGCCTCGCCTACCGCGGCGCAGATGAGTCGTGACGGCAAAGCGGAGAATTAGACGCCGCCTTTACACCGACACAGCCGATTTACAATGAACTCGATGTATATCTAGATCTACAAGTCGTGTTCGAGCCAGCGCTACACGGGAGTGTTCTGCGGTTTTGGTGTTTGGTTTCAAATATATTATAGACTATATTCTACCGACGGCGCGCCGCAAACTGGATTTTAATAACGAATCCGTTTTTGTGGTTAGACGCTATTTTTTATGTGAATGATAAGGCTTTATATATTTTTTTAAGTTTAAGAGTTATTGAGGTTTTTAAGTTTAATATTTACTTACTTAACTTCAGTAGAGTTATTTTAGATTATCCTGAACATTTCATTTAAATTATTCCTACGTTTTTAAACTCAGATAAGGCTGTTATTTATTAAGCAATATTTAATTATATCCACTCTAATTAACATACTAACTTTAAATTTACTACCATGACTGTGTTTGATTATAGAAAAGTAAAACATCATTACATTTTAGTTAAAATGAAGAAATAGAGCCTCCACATAACTTTTCTTCTTATACGTAGTTACGTGTATAAGTAGGTACTTCATATAAGAAACAGTCGATTCTTATATGAAGACGGCAGCTTTCATGGACAAAGCGTACATAAAACGAGTTACAAGCGAAACCACTCAAGCGCCTAAACACCGTGTGCGGTGACCCTTTAAATTCTTGAGAACATAGCTCTTTGTAAAGTGGTCAAAGGCACAAAGAGCATCGCACGTGTGGTGGGCTGACGCGTGAGGACTCTTCAGTCACGCTTCAAGTACAAATAAACTAGAAGCATTTCGATAGTAAATATACTATGAAAGACGTCAGACAATATTGATTGATATGTTTGTATAAACTTTACTGTAATGCATCACCATTTGCTTTTCGGGTACCATGGGTTACCAGTTACAATAAAATCTAAACCCGACTTTAGCTCTATGTTAAGTAATTGTGTTTGATTTTCATAATCTTACTGACATGCAAAGGAGATTGATGTTTTTGTTATAGTATGTTAAACTTAGTGAAGTACCTAGTATAAAGTTGTTGCTCACTGTACGCATAATTTTCTTATTTAGATCTATGTAATGACTTGAGTCTTGAGGTAATGTTCAGAAAGAATATAAAATCTAAGTTTCAGCTTGAAAAGATAAAAAAGAAGACTCTTCTTTCCAAAGCTATATAGTAGTAAGTAAATTGAAAAATATATATTTAAATAAAGAGATGAAGGTACAATCCTGTAGATTCAAGGAACTACAAGGTGTAAATTTACGTTTTTATAGGATTCCTATATTAACAAGGTTAATATGTTTTTTTCATAGTTTTAGTGCCTATGTATTTATTTTTGTGTAGTGATAGTCCACTCAATTAATATGAATTATACATTAATAAATCTGAAATTATTTCAACGAAAGTAGAATACCTAAGTATGTAGATAAAAAACTCCTGCAGATACTCGAATGCATTGCAACTCTTATTCGTCCCTTATTATTACTTATAAAAAATTTGATCTCATGATTGAGCCTTAATAATTCTGCAGAATTATCTTGTAAATAATGTCGGCCCTTGTTACATGCAGTGACTTGCGATATGTCGACACTCAGTTATTCTTGACGTTATAATGAAAACTTCGAGAAGCACGTTTCCAAACCCACAATAGCAGGAATAGCAAATTTCTATTTTATATAAACCACACTACCATCTAAAAATGTATATATACCTACTATTTTTACTTCTGATATGATATCAATTCATCAAAAATGTTTAGTAATCAATACCAGATATGTATTTAAATAAATTTAAATTTGTTAAAGTAAGGTACAAGCTTATTCATATCCCTATGAAAGAAAATTAATTTGCTCTGCAAGGCGAAACAAGCGGAGATACGCGTGTCCAATGCGAATGACGTTTGCGCGCTCCGTCACGCTCACTGCGGTGCCACGCTTGTCTTCACGCTGCGTCTGCCACGCTCTATACTCTATACCGACACAGTAAAATGAATGCGACCAGTAACAGGTCCTACATACTGATAAACTACATTTTAACTAAGGCAATTGCCTTATTTAGGTAGAGTTTCAACCAAGACTACTCTTCAGATGTATGAACTAACGAATTGTTAAAAATAACACATTTGCCTATAAGTCAAATATATATCGTTTATGAATGAATTACTCTTTAAAACAACCAAAACTAGATACTGCTCTAATTATAGGAGTTTTGATTAAGAAAAGTAAAATTAATATTTCTAATATGTTTTCTATATATGTATATATTATTTCTATTCCTTGTAGATCTAACTAGGAAAAACATTGTAGAGCATTTTTTACTAATAATCTGAAAAGAAAAGATAGCATTTTTAGCAGAAGAAAGGAAAATTTAAATTAATAAGTGCAAGACAAATTAAGTGCTTTCCATAAAGCTTCTTCTTATCTTAACCAAAACGTTAGATGTGTTCATTATTATTTTTATACATGTAAGTACAAACCACTAAGTGCCTATATTGCATTATAATTATTATTGCTATAATTTGTGGTGTGAAAAACGGGTCCGCAATAAATTATATGTGTATTTATTTTTAATGTATTTTTAACGATTTTATAGTTTTATGGGCAGACTAAGAGCATAGTATAAAAAATAAATGAAATCCAGTTGTTTATCAATATAAAATGGAGAGAAAACATAAAATAAGAAAGGTATAACTGAAATAAAGGCATAATATATAAAGCAATTTTCTTCAGCCATAAATAATAGACGTAAACTATAAAATGTCCGAACTCCTGCCACGATGGCTTTGCGCTCGGGGCCTTGATTATAATTATTTACTGAAACATTTTATCTTACATTAGTACTTTGTTGCTCTTTAATATGATAGGTAATTGGTAGATGCAGAGTTGAACAATAGCGGATCTACCCTTAAGGTGAAGCGAAGTGTATAAAAAAGGTTTATGTTCACGAAGCTGTTATTCTATAATTCGTGTGGCCCTCGGGCTTATAATAACTGTAATAAACAATGCGTATAGCGCTCATAAGTCACATATTGCTGTATAAGTTCTCATTGCGAAATGTACCGCCAAAATTATTATTTTAAAATAATATATTGTTAATCAACATCTTAAAGTTGGTCTCGATTAAACTGTCTTCAACGTATTATTTAGTACCTATATCTGTAACTATGTAGGTACAAAGAACTATGACATGTAATGAAATCTAAAGTTATAACTTAAATCTGCATAAATTTTATAAATATGAAAGCTTGTGAGTATGTATAGATGTTTGTTACTCTTTCAAGCCGGAACGGCTGAACGGATCTGGATGAAACTTGGCACAGAGATAGATTAAATCTGGAATAACACATAGGCTACTTTTTATCCCGGAAAAATATACGGTTCCCGAGGGATAGATTTGTTTTTGTTTTTCTAGAGGCAACCCCGAGCGAAGCGAGGGTCAGCCGCTAGTATATATTAATATATTTAAGTTATTATATTTTTTTTAAAATATTTTAAATTAAGTAACATATATTGTGAATTCGTTAAGTTATTTATTAAGGACTTCACTTAATATATGGCTCCTAAATCGTGGATTCTTACATCCCGCACACAATACACGAGTAAATATGATCGTATGACTGACAGAACAACAGCAGGACGGCGTCACGTTTCTGTTCGATATTGCCAGCTCTCCCACACAACTAGTCACGAACTTATACTTCACTTAATTAACGTAAATAAGACAGTTTTGCGAAAAAAACCACAAAGGTCGACGTTTCATCGGAACCGGATTCAGATTGAAGTGTCTTCGGCATCGTCTTAGTGCACACTTTATGCCACATTTATTTTTAATGAGGGCCTTTATCACGACGTTAATAATAATCGTTATAAATACTCGGTATTTCGTGGATTGTTCAATCACTGATGGCGGAAATATGAGAAATTCTGTATTTTTTCTTAATGACGTGGCAATTACGATTTCTTCGTAGATCTGGCCGTTATATGGATACGTGAGACTAATAAAAATGTGTTATATGTATAGAAAATAATAACTGAAATATCTTTTTTTTTATACTCTTTAAAATGATATTATATACAATTATATATTAGTAAAGAATTTCAAATAATATGTATAAATAATGTTGATAACTTCTGAGTTAATTTGAATATTCTTGATCAACTGTTTGCATAATTTCAACATTTAGGTAATATTTTTTGCAAATATACGTAAACATGAAATTTGTCAATAAACTAATAACATTGCAAACTGGTAAAAGAAATATTTTTATTATTTCTTATATTGAAATCTACTTACATTTACCACGTTCAGATGTAACTGAAGTTTCTAGAAAGCTTGATTATAAACATCAACATGAATATCTCTATTTATTGCTACCAATCTAATTGAGGCACATTCCCGTCTATTTGTAAAATAAATATACGCGCAGTTCTAATCTTAGATATCTTTTAATTGACGATATATGATCATACTTTACAATATATAGTTACAGGGACAAACGAAAAGCTGCTAGCTAATTATTTTGAAGTAGGTAGTAGGTACCTACCTATATGAAAAAATCGGACAATATTTAGTTTATGTCTATGACAAACAACCGTTGATGGTCTTTGATGCAAGTATTTGCAATATGTTGCGTCCATCAAAGTATGATTACTTATTGGTAAGCGCAGGAAAAGGTTCTTCAAGTACTAGCGTCGGTATGTCGACACTGTCATGTGAATTTGTTCACAGTCGGCTAGCCAGGCTAACAGTATCCTGTGAGTGAAGTAATCCAATGATTATTATGAATAATTATATTAAACTCTATCAATTATTGCTTAGTAACAGAATTAATACTACCAACCCGCCCTCGCTTTGCTTCTCCTCTAACTACTGTATTGAGGAAATTCTGTTTTGTTTTCATTTGACTCTTCCAACCAATAAAAATTAGCCTATATTACTTTTGAATGAATTATCTGCCTATAAAAATCTGTTTTATTTTGCTCCATCCATTGGAATGCATTTTTTTTGTCTAGTGTGTTAAGTTAGCTTAGTCTTACCCCCAATCATAACTTGAGGCTGTCTTATATTCTTGATCTATATTAGTTCATCTATTCATTAGTAAAAGTCCGGTTAAAATTGCTTTAGTCGGTCCAAAGATAAGGAAACAGGGTATAGGTTCTAGGGCATAAAATTATTTTAACGACTGCTTTGGCTTTGGTCTCTTAGCGTTTTTAATTTTACGAGATTTCAAAAGGACGCTTCAATTTCATTTACATGTAGTAAAGTGAAATAAAATATTTCTATAGTTTTATTTTCATTTCATTAACTTTGTGTACTAAAGAACACATCGAACCCGTTGTTTATTGAAAAAACATAATCCCACCCGTTGGGTCGCTTAAAAGTATCAAATTCTACAAAGACGACGTACGGAAATCTAAGGAACTTTTTAATATAATGTTTTTTATTAAGCCGCAAGTATTTCCCATAATTTCTGATTACGCCATTTACACGCTTTTCATAAAATCCACCCTAAATACATATACCTACATATACCCTAAATACATATACATATAATATTAAATCGACTGTTAATATCATCCTTAAAATATATATAGTATTGTTGTACGTACGGAAAATAAGAGAGCATAAAGTGCCTCACTGGATACATAAGATTTGGCACGCGCCGCTATCGGGTTACGTCTCTCATAAAGAATGAAAAAATGGAAAGTAATATAAAATATGAAACATTTGTAATTAAATGTATGCCAATTATATTTTTTTGTATATTAATACAAAAGGAATTGTATTAAAATTTTAAAATAACTTTATGACATAAGACGGTCTGGAGTAAAGTTAAGGCTACCGGTCATGCAATTCAGGTCTGGTTTGGAACCCAACCCAAGCCCAATCAGAAGAAATGTCTGTTATAGATATGGAAATTTTAGTCTCAATATTTTACCATATTTATAAAAAATATTCTATAGAATTGTTTATTCAATAAAAACTTTTTAACAAAAAAATAAAAACCGACTTCAAACAAAAGCACTAAAAAGTAAAAAATAACTGATTGGTAGTTTTCATTTACTATACATACCTAATCAAATATTTTCGAAGTCGGTGTGCTTTGCTTTGTATGGGCTGGCACCGATTTCGAAAATATTTAATTAGGTATGTATTTAATAGGTAGGCTTTAATTACTTAACCAAAGCACACCGACTTCGAAAATATTTGATTAGGTATGTATAGTAAATGAAAACTACCAATCAGTTATTTTTTACTTTTTAGTGCTTTTGTTTGAAGTCGGTTTTTATTTTTTTGTTAAAAAGTTTTTATTTTTGCCTTTTTAGTGTAGACAGTAGTAGCAAAGTAAGAATTCTAACGTGTTAGGCTTGTCAAATCAAACAAAATAAGCCCAAACTCAAAGTATCTACTATTAGCCGTTGAAGAGTTCCACCTATCCACCTTCTGGCCTTGCCATCAGATCAGGTCAACAACACCGAACCACTGTACTATCAACGGAAATAGAAATACTTGCAAAGTTTCAAGTCAATATGACAATTAGAAGTAGGTTAAATTCATTATTAGTTGTTTTTCCACCCTTAGGGGTGGTATTTTTTTTTGAAATTTAAATGGGACCAATCTGGAAGTATACCCTTTCAAACAAAACAAAAATTGTCCAAATCGGTTAATAAATGACGGAGTTCTGAGGTAACAAACATAAAAAAAAAAAACATACAGTCGAATTGAGAACCTCCTCCTTTTTGAAGTCGGTTGAAAATAACCTAGCCATCGATTTCTAATTCGTTCCTTAATGAGAATTTAAATAGGCTAGAATTGTAGAGCATAAAGCTTTCTTTAAAAAGCTCTTACATATTCTGTTACTTGGGCAAATTATGTTGTATCATTAAAATGCTTTCTGCCTAAGGCATGTATAGTGAAATTATGATTTCATGTAGAACAATAGTGCACAGAATGATGGTAGCTCGTTAGTGCTGTCTCGTGTGGTGTATGTGGTATATTGGCGTATGTGCGGACCGGTCGCGAGCACCTGCCGCGGGCACACGCCACTAAAGCAACGTATACAATGATACACGCAAAAAAAATTTAAAAATAATTTTCAGCACATCAGTGATATCCACTTCCAATATTTTTTTTAAATGTAGCCCAAAGTCATATGTCTAGGGGTATTTTTTTATTTTTTCGATATTTTATTTCGTTTAGGAGATATGATTTTTTTTCTGACCGAAACCAAGCGAAAAGCGACCGCATTTATCACATTTTCTTCGATTTAAAAAAAAGCTTTTGAGTGTTTTCAATTTTTTTTTTGCATTTTGTAGCCCTCATTCAGACGCATCTTTTAACATCTCAATCAGTCACGTTGTCCCAAAATTCTCGACACTAGGGCGATGTCGCACTTTCGCTGAAAATCGGGCCTATATCGAAGCGACAAAAAAAACATTTTCAATGTTAAAAATATAAATAGCATTTAAAGAAGTAATTATTTAATGTTGTTCTATTAAATCGTGTGAATAAATCTTTACTTATAGCCATGTATCTACATAATCTAGTCCAACAATGGTAAAACAAAAAATATACCAGTGCACGTGCGCCCTACCCTGTCCTCGCTATGCGCAGGCGCAAGATAAGCCGGGACGTGTGCATTTTATTTATTTTAACATTTTTAAAGCGTGGGCGTTTTATTTCTTATTGCAAGCGGTAAGTCACGAAGTCGGAGAGCTAAATAGCACCTACGATACCTTACTATCTGAATCTTACCTTTTTTAATAGACCATGTCCATCGAGTAAAAAGAGTAAGTGAATTTTATGTCTATCTTATCTATAAGATTTGTTGTGTACTAAACAATGGTTTTATGTAGCTTATAAAACCTAGTAATAAATTAATAATAATAAAAGAAGAAATAAAAACCTATAATTGAAACTATTACCTACTAACTTGAGTGTGGGTAGTAGTGTACACAAGTTTTTATCGAAGCTTTCTTTAAATCAGTGGCCTAGTTAAATCGATTTTCATGAAACTATCGCATCAATGATAAAAATTACATGTTTACTTACATTCTTAATGCATGTAATTATTTTATAACGTATATAATACTCGTAAATAGCGAGTCCGTCTCCTTCGGCTGATGAAAATTGTTCTGTCACTAGCTACTAGCTAGTTAGGCTCACTTCATTAACATACTAGTACAAGAACTAGATTGTTTTACTCCAGGTCATAAATAAATAAAATAAATAAATAAAATAGCCTTTAATTACTAAAATAATTTGACATTATACACTCACACATGCAATTTTTTTTTTTTTTTTTCCAGGCATAAATGACATATTACTTAGTAAATATAACACTCATAAAACAACAAAAATTAGTATCTTATCAATAAAGCTGATATAATAACAGTACACCTAATTTAGAATATATTTTATACAATATTATTAGTTCTTTTATTATTTTGCTATGTAGAGTGAATGCTATGATTACAAATACATATATTGTTATTAGTATATTAGCTTGTCAATAAAAACTGATTGTGAGTATAATAATTTTTATAATGCTAACTTATATTTATGCAAAAACAAAATTTACTATTTTAAATAATTTGTAATTTAGATAACCATACATTGAGTTTCATTCTATCATGCATATAAACCAATAATAAATTTTAGTATTAGCTAACACATAGTAAATATATTATGTAGTATTAATTTTTGTTATTATTGCTTCTCTAGTATTATTATTATTATTTTTATTTTTTTTTTGTTTTAGTAGTTTTTTTTTTTTTTGTCTGTTTAGTAAAATTTTGAGATTTATAAGATGTCTCTTATTTCAGTTTGCCTATGGGCAAAGGCCTCCTCTAGCTCCTTCCATTGTTTTCTGTCGTGTGCTACTCTTCTCCAGTGTGGTCCTGCGGTCTCTTTAATTTCATCCTCCCATCGTTTAAACTGTCTACCTCTATTACGTTTTGTGCCCCTAGGATACCAGTTTGTTACAACTTTACTCCATTTGTTATTTTTTTCCCTTTGTAAGTGCCCGGCCCACCTCCATTTTTGCATGTCTATTACATTCAGGATATCAGAAACCTCTGTTTTTTCTCTTATTAAAGTATTTTTTAATTTGTCTTTAATAGAGATTCCAAGCATGCTTCTTTCCATTGCTCTTTGGCACGTTTTTAATTTTTCTCTGTTGATATGATTTAAAGCCCAGGTTTCACATCCATATATTATACAGGGGAGAATACAGGTGTTAAATATTTTTCTTTTTAATGATATCCTTAGAATTTTACTTTTCATGAATTCCTTTAATGACCAATATTTTTTCCATCCTGTCGCAATTCTTCTGTTGATTTCCTTGGTTGTTAGGTCAATAGGTGATATGGTCTGACCTAGGTATATGTAATCCTCGACATATTCTAAATACGTATTGTCCACTTTTATTTGGGTTTTGTTTTTGTTAGTGATCAATTTAGTCTTTTCAATATTCATAGACAGGCCCGCTAAGCCGCTCTGTATGGAAAGTTGTTGGATCATTGTTTGTAGCTTTACAGGATCTTCTTCGAATAGCACGATGTCATCTGCAAATCTAAGGTGGTTCAAGCGTACACCGTCGATATTTAGGCCAAAATCTGACCAGTTTAAGTTCTGAAATATATTTTCAAGGACAGCTGAGAATATTTTAGGTGAAAGTGGGTCACCCTGCCGGACGCCTCTACTTATTGGAAATTCAGTACCAAGAGTCTCTAACTGAATTTTGGCTTTGCTTTCTTTATAGATATTTTTTATGATATTTATGTAAAGACTGCTTATTCCTTGCTTTTCTAGTGCACACCAAATAGAGTTGTGCTTTATACTATCGAAAGCCTTGGTGTAATCAATGAACGCCAGGTAGAGCGGCTTATTGTACTCTCTATACTTTTCTATAATTTGTTTTACTGTATGAATATGATCGATAGTAGAGAAATTTCGTCTAAAGCCAGCCTGTTCTCTAGGTTGGTTTTCGTCGAGTTGTTTACTTATTCGATCTAGTAAAATCTTTGCAAATATTTTATATATATTTGACATGAGACTTATTGGCCTGTAGTTTGATAAAACGTTTTTATCTCCCTTCTTATGTATGAGGATAATATGAGAGATGTTCCATTGTTTCGGTACTTTGCCATAGTTGAGAATGTCGTTAAATATATTTGCTAGTATTGGACATAGGATTTCTATTGTTTCGTGTAGTATTTCGTTGTTAATTTGGTCTGGTCCTGGTGCTTTGTTTAATTTTTGTGATTTTATTGCTTTTCTTACTTCGCTTGCTAATATTTTTGGTTCCGGTTCAGTTATACTTTCAGTGTATCTCTCTGCGTCCAGATGTCGTGTGATGTTATCTGCTTTTATAGTAGGGTCGCTGTAGAGTTGGCTATAATATTCAGTTGCTGATGTTATGATGCCTAATCTTTTTGTGATTTGTTTTTGTTTCTGATAGATTTTGGGTATCCATTCTTTTATTGAATTTCTTAGGGATATTAATGCTTTTTTTAATCCGCCTGTCTTAGCTAAATGATATTCTACCGTTTTGATTCTTCGATTTTTTCGGTCTTTACGGAGATTTTCTTGTATTTCCTTACTTAATTGTACAATTTTTTTGCTGAATCCTTTTTTATCCGCGTTTATTAAATATTTTCTTTTTTCTATAAGGTTTTTGGTTGTTTCGCTAATTTTTGATTTTTCCTCGAAGGCTTTTAATAATTTATTTTCTTGACTTTGGGTTAAAATGTGTTCCAGTTGATTATATCTTTTTATAAAGTTAATATTGCTGTCAGTTAGGTTCGAATGTGACTTTGTGAGATTATTATTAATTTCTTTTATAAGTTTATCACCCATAGTTGTTGGGTTTCGCCGAGATATATTTTTTCTTGTTCTTTTTAAGGGCTTCCAACGTAGACAACTTCTTACCATACGATGATTGGTGTTAAAATTTAGGTTTTGAATAACTCCAGTATCCATAAATGCTTTCGGTTTGTTAGTTGTTATAAAGTCGATTTCATTCCTATATTTGCTGTCTGGAGAGATCCATGTCCATTTAGTTTTCGTTTTCTTTTTGAATAGTGTGTTGAGGACTGTTAGATTATTTTCCATTAAAAATTCAACGAATATTTGTCCGTTTTTACTTCTTTTCCCGTGACCGTACATTCCAATTATAGCATCTTCCCCGTCTATTTTCGAACCTATCTGGGCGTTGAAATCCCCCATTGTAATGACATTTTTATGTGCATATGACTTTAATGTCTCTGTCAGGCTAGAGTAAAATGACTCTATATCAACTGATAAAGCTTGTTCAGTAGGAGCGTACGCTTGGATAATAGTCCACTTGCTGTCATAGCCAGGCAAGCTTAGGTTAACTAGGATTATTCTGTCCGAAATAGCCACAAATTCCAGAATGTTATTTTTGAGGTATTTTTTAATCATGAAGCCTACTCCTCTTTGACCCGCTAATTCACCTTTAGAGTACATGATATAGTCATTACGTTCTTCTATAGTTTCACCAAGTCTTCGCATTTCACTAATCCCAAGTATGTCCCATTTTATTGTTTGTAGAGCTATTTCAAGCTCGTTAAGGCTCTCTTCAGTTCGGAGAGTTCGGGTATTCAGCGTGGCAATGTATAACTTTTTGATGACATCATTTTCTTTTTTTGACCCTTTATCCTTGTAGATAGTGCCTTTATGATTTGTTGTAGCTAGAGGGTGTCGGTCTGGAGGTCCCGCGGTGACCAGCCGTATTGGGACGCTTAGAGGAGGCAGCCGTTCCTATTGTTCAGCTTCGTTTCTCTGCTTATCTCTGCGGATTTCGTCGGTTCTGTTTATAAATGCCTCCATTGTAGTCTTATTCTTCTTAACTGCTTTAGACGAGTTTGATTGGTCTCTAGAATGTTGAGCCGACAGTGGTGATTCGGATTTCCTTCTTTTGTTTCGAACTGGGGAGTTTGTATCATGCTCTTTCTCTTTCTTTCTACGTTCATAGTGTTGTATGGGCAATTGTACTTTTTTCCTGTTTAGACATACAATTTTATCATATTTTAGAATTATATTCTCTCCTTGTTCCCTTCTACTTTTGTATTCTTCTTGAAGTAGTTTCCTTTTTTCTAGTATGTTTGGAGGATAATCTTCTTTTATGTAAATTGGCAGGTTATTAAGCTTTTTCTTGTTCTTCAATAGTTTTATTTTTCGCCCTAGAGTAGTAAAAGTTACTAAAATAGGTCTTACAATCTTATCTCTTTTCCCCAATCTTTTGACTAACTCTATATCAGAACTTTTAAATTGTAGTTCCATTGATTCACTAATTATGTTTAAAATAGTATTTTCTAGTTCCTTATAGTTCTTCTCAGTTTCCTTCACACCAAAGAATATAAGGTTTTTACGTCTCGTTTTTTGTTGTAATTTTTCTATAAGTAGTTGTTGTTCCTCCAATTTATTTTCCAGTTTCCTAGTTTTTAATTCAATATCATTGAATTTACTGTTAATATTCTTGTTTATGTCTTCAATGATGCTATCCTTGATTTTCGCCATTTCAAGTTTTTGTTCCAACATATCTTTTTGAATTTGTTGTAAGATTTGTTTAATGTCATCCATATTGAAGTGTATTTATAGTTTGTAAATAGCCTTTACAGTAGCTTAAAAGCTATCTTTTTTGATACGTTATTTCTTTACTAGATGCCGCTGATTGTTGCAATCAATTTAAATTATTTTCGCGGTGCGTATTCACCAATAGATGGCGTTAGATGTGTGTATCCTAGTTGGTTTCTTATGTTAGTGTTTTTGCTATATGATCCTCCTATTCTATTCTTCAATAGACTCCAGTTCATAGTCTGTTCCAAATTAAATTGCCTAGTAACTAGCATGTACAACTGCGGATCCGGAGGTCCTGGGTTCGAGTCCCTTGTCGGTTCAAGTATTGTTATTGGTTTTTTCTGTCAAGATACTCTCAGTAACACTTCGGAGTTGGGAAGTTGGCGGTGTTTCATTCACCCCCGTGCCTCCGAGAGCACGTAATGACTGGTCACACCGTAACTATCATAAGTCGAGTTGTCGTTTCACCGGAGTATGAGAGTGACAGGTATAGAAAGTGCTCTTGTACGCTATAATATCTCCTACGCAGATGGCTAGTCTCAATGAGACTGGCCACTGTGTTCGAAATCCGTTAGGAGGTTCTAAATCCGTTTTGCCGTTTTGCGAGGAGTAACTTTACGTTTACAATATGTAGTAGTCCGATTATAATAATCTAGTATTAGAATAATATTATACGTAAAAATGATTCTAATGCTACATTATCTGAAACAATTTTTGATCTATAACTCGAGTTTTTTACATACAGCGATATATGTAGGTACATCGTGACAAGTTTGGCCTTTCGCCGCAATTGTAGCGACACAAAGGGTTTCGAGATTATTAAGGTTATTCCAAAAGTAAATTTACAGGTATGTATACGTTAAATTGTATATTCAATTGATACAAGATATAGTCACGGTACCCGTATACCATCGTCTACAATTATTTAAGCCGTATTCTTCGTGACGAGTCCGTCCTCTCTCGGTCACCGCCCGCTCTGTACCGCATGCAAAATTAATGCCATAAATGCTTATAGATCATGTTCGTATTTAGGTACAATAAAAAATTACGCATAAATAACCATATATGGGTAAACACAAAACTTTTATTATTGTTTGGAAATCGGTTAATAAGTTAGATAAATATATAACTACTTTCCAAGACGTATTGAACATTAAAAAATTAGCAATGATCAAAAACTACTAATTTCTGGATTGGTTTAGTTAAAAAGCATTGATATAATATAAATGTATATTCATGTTAAAAACTTACTCATTTTTCTTGTGTGTTATGTGTTAGTATAGGTATCATAATCTGCCAGTCCCAATTTATTAGTTCCAATTCGTCCAGACTCCGTATAGAACCAATAAACATACACACAGATTTTTGCAATTATTATCATAGTAGATAATGTTCTGTGTGTGTGTGTGTGTGTGTGTGTGTGTGTGCGTGCGTGCGTGCGTGCGTGCGTGCGTGCGTGCGTGCGTGCGTGCGTGCGTGCGTGCGTGCGTGCGTGCGTGCGTGCGTGCGTGCGTGCGTGCGTGCGTGCGTGCGTGCGTGCGTGCGTGCGTGCGTGCGTGCGTGCGTGCGTGCGTGCGTGCGTGCGTGCGTGCGTGCGTGCGTGCGTGCGTGCGTGCGTGCGTGCGTGCGTGCGTGCGTGCGTGCGTGCGTGCGTGCGTGCGTGCGTGCGTGCGTGCGTGCGTGCGTGCGTGCGTGCGTGTGTGTGTGTGTGTATGTGTATGTGTGTGTGTTAAGTTCATATCATGTAGTAATTAATGTACAGTATAATTTAGTAAATATTAAAATGAATAGTGGAAATAGTTCAAAATTATTATGGTATATATTGTAACTAACAACACTACTATAATCATTATGTGTCAACGCGTAGTACCTCGTATATATTTAATGACTTTTAGACAAAACAATCCAAAATAAATGCTATTCATATTTTCTGGATGCAAAATTATATTCACTGTTCCTTTAATACTACAAAGTATTAGTAATATAAAAGGGAACAGTGCAGTCTTTGTGCTTAAAATGTTTCTTAATATGCTTTCTAGTAGGTAAGTAGCTTTATTCCTGTGACTCCGTCGGCATTCATATATTTTTTTCATATTTTTCATATTAGATAGATATATTTATGTTAAGTACGAAAGATCTTCTCACATTTTCTTTTAAAACAAAATACTACCTACTTTTGAACTGCATATAACTGCATATAGCATGTACAATAAGTATTTAAATATTTATATGTAACTAGCAAAACCTGCGACTTCGCTCGCGCTAAAACTACAAAAAAACTAAAAAGGTAGGTTCCATACAAACTTTCATCACCTATTTTACCCCTTTATAGGATGAATTTCGAGAAATGCTAAAACATGTACCTATTTCATTTTATTGAATTGAAGAGCAATAATACCAAGTCTCGAGTAATTTTGATCATATATTATTTTTTGGATTACGTTATAACGTTTTTTCCCGTGGGAAAGGGATAATCTATCTCCCGTGATAAAAAGTCACTCTCCAGCCCTCCAATTCACTTCACACAAAAAATCACTCCAATCCGTCATTCCGTTAAAGAAAAACAAACAAACAAACACACTTTCACATTTATAATATTAGTATGGAAGTATGGATATGGATTGACAAAGACTGTAAGAAACACCTATACCTAATATATTTTTAAACGAGCAATATAATAAACATTCTATTATATATATATATATATATATATATATATATATATATATATATATATATATATAATAGAATGTTTTTTTTTATGTTTGTTTAGCCAAAAACTCCGAGCGAAGCTCGGTCGCCCAGGTACCTACTTGTGCATAATATAGGTACATATATCGTGTACCTACTTATATTCTCGCATTAATGTATAGGTTATCCGTAAGTTTATTACAGAAATTTTCACACAAAAAACATTCTTTGACCATTTTTAATAAACTTTATTTTTACAATATAAAATGATTTTATTGAAAATGTATTTATGGATGTCTGTCTTATTTTGTGTATACTTCATTTCAAAATATTGGCATGTAAATTACTCTCTGCGCGTAATGAATTATGAAAATTACACCGTGTTCACCTTTGGCCACACGACGTGCTCGGTCATCAGTCTTGTACTAACTAGTTAAAATATTCTAAGGGCATGTCTGTATTACTATCTTCTTCAAAAATACCGTTACCATATTATCTACTACGCATCTATGTAGGATTGTAGGTGCCTACATCAAAATTATTACAAGATTAGCTTTCACCCGTGTCTACAGGCTTAACAAGGAGAATGTATACTGGGTTCAAGTCCCGGATTGGGCCGAGTTTATTTATTGAGTCTTTCTGCTTAGTAAGTCTTAGTACCTAATAGCTTGAAGTTGGAAAGTTATTTTATTTATAAATATAAAAAATTAAAAATAGATACATTAAAAACTAAAAAAAAGTTTGTGAACATAACTTAGCGTTATACGTAAACTTGGTTGAACAAAAAATTAAACATCGAAATGCTTTTCGTATTTCACAACCTCGTTAGCCATCCTTAATTTATATAAAATTATTATTAAAACATTTATCTCATACACAAAATTTTATTCGAATTTTTATCACCGCATTCCGCCCACAATCCAGGGCCCAGCGCTCGGAAAAATTAAATTAGGTAAAAAAATAATGACGCGTAGTTTAAGAAGCAGTGTTGTGGTGGCGAACCTTGTCGAGGCACCGCCGCTCGATAAAATTCCGTCTGGCCATTTTATTTTAAGGCGCGCATTAACAGCTCGGTAATTAAACATCGAAATGTCGCTGCCTCTCTGAACGGAGGCGTCGCCCTAAGTAATGGCCTTTACACAGGCTACATTAACGCGATCACACCGATAACTGGGAAATGCAAAAGCACAAAATTCGAGGTACATTAAAGTTATGTAAAGCATACCTACTTGTTGAAACAATTCTGCACTAAAAAGTTTTAATTCATTCTAAAGAAAAATCCTAATTACACTATTGGTAGGTATCCAAGGTGATATTTCTCACGTCGCTACCACTTGTCTCATATTAAGAAACGCGAACAAAAACTAAATTGCGCTAAATCAATTGGTTTATCAATCCACTTAATTTGAAAGGATAGCTTACCTTTCGTCGACGGAACGCAACCGTAATTGGAACGATTAATGCACGCTCTGAAGAATCGATTCTTTCTTTGTATCGACAGCGGACATATTGAAGGCATGTTTGGAATGAATCGGGCTCGGACTTAACTACCTACGCTTTGCAGAATAGAGATAAAATCGTTAATGAATCTTCGAGGGAAGCAAATATCTCGCATATTAGAGCTTTAAAGGAATTTTCACGTGAAGTTAATATATAGGTATAATAACTGATAAAAGAATTCAAATAGGTTCAGTTTCTTGTAAAGTAATTTGCATACGTTATGGCGTGAGTTGGAAGATTTTTAATAATATAAATATAAAAGATATTGTATAGCTCTTGCACGTATAGTGATAAAAAATCAGTGTAAGACTCGGCAACCCGAGATGAGGCACGTCAAGCTCCGCACGTGCATCTCAGACAGCGCCTCGTGGGTGGTGAATCGTCTGTGTTGTTTTTTTTGTTTTTCTAAGTTGACACGTGATCGCCATGTAAACAAAGCCATTTCGGCTTTATGGTACAACCTTATTACATTATAAATACATTTTCTTTTTAATTTATTGCAAAAAAAAAAACAAATAACAAAAAGAAATTGTCTGAGTGACATATGCACAAACTTGCTATGTAAGACAGAAAGGTAGCTTAAGTATATCTCTGTATTAACTACAAAGTACATACAAATTATAACATTGAAGAATAATTTTAATGACAGCCGCTGTTTTTATAGCATCAAAGGGATCGAATATATTTTTTACTTTTATAACAGTTTAACATTGTTCAGGGTAAAACAGCAGACCCAGAAACAAGCTTTTATGCCAATAATGTGTAAATATTGCGCTCAATTTCTCTAAGGTGGCCAAACGATAAAATTTGATTGTTGACCACACTGACCACCTACCGCTGACCACCTAGATAGTAATCCTAACAAGCAAGGAGGTCTAGAACAAAAACTTGGAACGTAGAAATTCGGACCACCTTTTGAACAAGTCATACTAATGCCCCTATTTATGAGCATAAATATTAAATGCAAGTAATTACTGAAAAAGAATAATGAGTTAATTAATAATTATCAATGCAATACTTTTTAATTATAGCAGTAGCATTATTGTTAAAAAAAATATTTAAATATAAATAGCACAGAAGAAGCAGATATAAAGAATATATGTATAATGTATATACATACATGAATACTATTTATACTTACATATTTATTATGTTCGTGTATTAAAAACTATGATAATATTTAATACATAGCCAATGAAAAATCGCACGAAAATTTTAAATTGAGTATATAAAAAATATTCTTTCCTTAAAGCTGATAAATTGCAATTATTGTGTATGTAGGAGCTAATAAAAAATAACCGGGTTCTACATATTGTTAGACGTAATAAATATAGTTACTTAACTAAAATTAATTAACAAAACATTGAAAAAATAATAAATCCTACTTTACGTTTTTTTATGTTGTCATCTATAAAAAACAGATGAAAACGCCTGACGATGACAAGATCAGAAAAAAAGAATATACATATGTATATTATATAACTATCGAAATATTTACGATATTTTATTAACAAAGTTATCTACTACTTTAAAATTATTTTGGAAGCTCATTTCTTCTTCAAGTTCAAGTTATCTCAATTTCTTAAGAAATTTCTGACCCACACTTTAAAAGTTAGAGGAAACCCAATGTTTTCGCCATTAGAAGCATATAACTTTGCAACTATTGGCGTGAATAAAAAAGTTACTGATTAACAATGGAATTTAAAAGACCAGTCCAAATACAACCCAACACATTCACATGAGACACCTATCTATTATACAACAATGTATTATACATAACTCTAATAGCCTTCGAGTAAAATTGCTGTGCTATACGGACAGACGGGCAGACGAATATGACGATTTTATAAGGGTTCTATATCTGATGGGTATCTATCTCTATTTGAGCTATTTGGCTACGGAATCCTAAAACGACATAAAAAATAAAATAGTTTTAAATTTTTTTTATTGCAATAAATATTCACACTTCATCATTAAAAAAATATATTTTATACAATAAAATATATTTTTCAAATAGGTATGTAACAGATCGTCATACGGATATTTCGAAGTTAGAAAAACAGGGCAGAGATACGGAACCTATCCATTTTCCGAATTTATTTGTAGTAGTAAATATGGATTATTACGAAAATATTCATATTCTATGTTAATAACTTATACAATAGATAAATATTGAAAATCAAAAATAGCCACTTAATTTACTGTTTTCAATCCTAGTAAGCACTACAACAATTTGTTATCCTTGTAATGATCGGCCGTACGCTCATTATTTTATGTCACGCGTCATAAAACTGATTAATTGGCCTCCATCACCGATTTGTACAAAGAAAAAGAGAATGACACGAAACAAGCAATGACCTTTCATAACGAGGAGCCGTCACTCAGAGCCGCATGAGGGCCGCCGATCCGCTTGACAACTTCAATTTATATGCAACTCAATAGTCGATGCCTACACGCATTGCCGTTCCAATATTCAGTAATAAAGTCATGGTACTAATGGCTTTTCAAATTATAGTGACCCGAAAAAAGCTCCTTTTAAAACATGATTGAAAAACATTCTCCCGAAATACTGTGGAGCTGCTTGCTTCTTGAGACGTATAATTCGAACAATTAATATGTTTAAATGATATATCATTATAGGGTATTACGAGTATTAAAATTGCTTGCAAAAACTGTAAATTTTAGCGAGGCGCCCGTAGCGACCACTTGGGTGGTTCGACAGATGTTCCCAAAAGTTATAAAAAATATATATTTCAATTATGTGCCCTGTCGTTAGAGAAATTTCATATTCATTACACGTTTTATGAATTTAAATGGACAGCGTAATAAGCGTGTAATTAGATAAACTCATATGACAAGTAATTGCAGCGAGCTTTTTATTAATAACTCAATCCTTTGACTACTTTAAATATTGCACAATATAATAAATTTAATACTTGCTGCTGTCTTTACGTGCATGTGCTTACTACGACTACGTTAAAAATTATTTTAAATTATCGCCCCATTATGGCCGAAGCTATCCACAATAGAGTATAGCAAGTGAATAGCTAAAGATACTTTGATGAAACTATACCTACTTGCGAAAAACTTTGTAAGTTAAAATTTGTAGATGCAAGATCGTAGTTCCAGAATTGGTTCCTAGGTAGTAGTTTTCATTCGTAATATTACGAGGCGCAATTATGGATATAAATTGAAAATTGAAATCTTATATCCTACATTATCATATTACCGGAGTAAAGGACAAAAAGCTAGGGTAAATTAATATTATTATTCTTTAAATTAATAATGAAGAAAATTATATTCTGGTGGACGCATGATAATGTCTCATTTAGCTTAAATTATATCATAAAAATCAAATTATTTCTAACGAAAACTATTAGTAGACATACATATATTAAATCGTAAACCCGAGCTCTTTATAACTTCTATGTCATTTCTACGTTCACGAGGAACTTTATGTAATGACAACAATTATTATTAATTAGCCTTCAGTGTAGACACTTCACTTCCAAATACAGATTTTAAAGGTATTCATTTTGAATTTTTCAACCGACTTCAAAAAGGAGGAGGTTCTCAATTCGACTGTATGTTTTTTTTTTTTTTTTTTTATGTTTGTTACCTCAGAACTCCGTTATTTATTAACCGATTTGGACAATTTTTGTTTTGTTTGAAAGGGTATACTTCCAGATTGGTCCCATTTAAATTTCAAAAAAAAATACCACCCCTAAGGGTGGAAAAACAACGAATGATGAATTTAACCTACTTCTAATTGTCATATTGACTTGAAACTTTGCAAGTATTTCTATTTCCGTTGATAGTACAGTGGTTCAGTGTTGTTAACCTGATCTGATGGCAAGGCCAGAAGGTGGTTAGGTGGAACTCTTCAACGGCTAATAGTAGATACTTTGAGTTTGGGCTTATTTTGTTTGATTTGACAAGCCTAACACGTTAGAATCCTTACTTTGCTACTACTGTCTACACTAAAAAGGGAAAAATAAAAACTTTTTAACAAAAAAATAAAAACCGACTTCAAACAAAAGCACTAAAAAGTAAAAAATAACTGATTGGTAGTTTTCATTTACTATACATACCTAATCAAATATTTTCGAAGTCGGTGTGCTTTGGCTAAGTAATTAAAGCCTACCTATTAAATACATACCTAATCAAATATTTTCGAAATCGGTGCCAGCCCATACAAAGCAAAGCACACCGACTTCGAAAATATTTGATTTGGTATGTATAGTAAATGAAAACTACCAATCAGTTATTTTTTACTTTTTAGTGCTTTTGTTTGAAGTCGGTTTTAATTTTTTTGTTAAAAAGTTTTTATTGCTACCAGGGTGGCACGATTGCATGATAACGTAGCGACGCAGGCAGTAGGCAGCCAGGCAACGCTTGTAGTAAATTGCTCCTCCCGCCATAATTCCTCAATAGCCTGCTATTAGCGCCAGGACAGTGCAAACAAACAGATATAATCAAATATCTTTTGACGAATAAGTACGACCACCCGAGCTTTGGTCAATAAAGCAATTATTTTGTTCAGAAAACTCTTCAAATAACTATCGGTTGAGACCACCAGGCTATTCAAAACATGTACTTAAGACTATATTTACAGTAATATTCATAAATTAACCTTAATTTGTCGGCAAATTTTATATCTTTACAGATAAATAAAATTGAAGTGTCTATTTGTAATGTCAAAATAACAGCTTTTTACTAGTATATGGAATTATATACGGTATTTATAAGAAAAACACATATTTTAATTTTTTGTCTCTCTGTCTGTTTGTTCCGGCATCACGATCACAATCTCCGAAACGGCTGGGCCGATTTTGACGGAACTTTCACTGGCAGGTAATTGATGTTTATGGAGTAACTTAGGTTACTTTTATTTCAGTAAAAAAATTAGGGTTCCGCTCAAAATAAATAAAATGTACCTAGAGACGAACCCGAGCGAAGCGAGGGCGAGTCGCAAGTCTATATTAAAATTATAAAGAGAAAAAAAAGTTTTTTTTTGTGTCTGAATTTTTGTTTGTAATGGATAAACTGAAGATCCGCTGAACCGATTATTAAACCGATACCGTTAAAACGTACCTAGGGACAAACCCAAGCGAAGAAAGGTTAAGTTGCTAGTTATTTATAAAAAAAATGCATAGAGATTAGGCATATCGTATTTAAATTATTTGAAGAATCGAAAAAAATACCAATACTTATGCCTCATGCTGAACCGTATAGGAAAAGGTATATAAAACATATAATCAAATAATAGATACAAACATCTAATCAAGTGCAATATCAACTTAGATACGCTAAAAAACTTTTCATTCCATCGATATTTCGATGGAATGAAAAGTTTATTTAAAGTTTTTTATGTGTTTATTAAAAATATACTTATTTAAATAGCCGTTGAAACTCTTAGTGTTAGCCGGACAAACACTCGACCAGAGTTTTTCCTTTGCTTTAAAACAAGAAGTAGGTACCTACGTTAGGTTTGACGTCAGTATATTTTTTATGATATCGCAAAAACCTAAAATATACGTTCTTGCAAAGATTAATCTTAGTCTCTACTTTTTGTTTTCTTTACTAGGTAGATAATTGTTAAAAAAAAATAATTTATTATTACTATTAATTATTATTTTTAATTTTTAAGTTTTTATTGTATTTGTATTCTTCTCAGCACATCCTTTCATTTGATATACATATCATGGGGTTACATGAAGCAAAACATAGTTCGCCATCTTTGGGAGTCCGCCATATTGGATTTAGAATGACGTCACTTAGCTAACTATGGATTTTTATCCAAATTAAACGTGTATGCAAATTTCAGCTCAATCGTTTAAGGATGCCTGCTTTAAAATTTAGTTGCAATATTTGACCCGAACAAACAAACAAGTTAAATAAAAGCTTGTAAAAAATCATCCAGCTTCTTCTATGATAGGGCGTTATATATGTAGACAGACAGAAGAATTCCCAATTCTTCGGAGTGATTTCACAAACTTAAAATGAAATTTATGTATTTTCTGGATATATGTATGTATTTTCACAAATGCTTTGATTTGAGGAATGATGTTACTTATGTTAGTATGCAGAAAAATAAAACAGCAAAAAAATTTAGGCATTTTTATACGATTTATTTGTATTGAAATGGCATATGTCTTTTAGGTACATAAATTTAATTTATCTTAAATATTAATATCACTTTATTAAACTTTTACATTTAGATCTCTGCTTAGAAATATTTACAGGGCACAATTAAAAATAGAAAATTAAGATTTTAATTTAAAATAATTTTGTACAAACGCTGTGTGCTTTGCAAGAGATCATAATTATACTCATGTTCTCTAATCGTACAACTACAAATAAAAATAATTTTACACAAATAACAGTATTCATTTTAATTGTATAATTTTGCCTTAAAATATTGACACTAGCTTTATATTTCGTACACTTTGTTTCAGTTATCCTTTCATATAATTACAATGTTATTTTGGATATAACGCAAATGTTATTACTGACCAAAGACTGGTAACTGGCAAAAGAAGAAAGACTACAGAGTATGGTAACATGTTAATTATTTATTTTAAAAGCATATCATATTCTGTATTTTCAACGCTTAAGTTCATTATATATATTATATTAATACAAATATGTATCTTAAATATTAACTTACAGCTAAATTGGAAGACTATACGATTTTGCTGTATAAGGCACAAAGAATTCTATGACTTTAATATTCTACTGATTTAAATAATCTGCGAGAGGCTTAGATAATAGACGTTTCTCAATAACTTTCAGATAACTATAAAGGATAATATGAAAATGACAATTTGACCTGACGCTCAAATATGACATTCCCATACTGTTTTTAGTTTTCTAAAAGTGTAAACGATTTTAAAATACCTACACTTTGTATAAATCTCACATATGATATATATGCGATATATGCTTATGAGATATATGCTTATACAATAATTATATAAAGTATATAATCTGTGAACTGACCATATAATTATCAAAAAATCATTCTACCGAAATTTTTATAATTTTATAATATTAAATGGTGTGTAACGTTACAGAGAACAAACTTAAAAATATTTAAAAAAAAAAGTAATTACACTGATAGATCTTTTAAGCGGTAGAGCAAAAAGTCAGCTTTAGTTATTATTTTGTCCTTGTACAACTCTTATATTTTGATTCCAATGTGGCTTAAAATAATCAGCTATTGAAAAATCATAACACCACTTGCTTATAAATAGAAAGTGGCTATTAGTACAAATTATATGCGCGCGGGCGTCTTTAGAGGTTTCTATAATACTTTAACTACGCGGAGTCAGACTTATAGACATGGATGATAAACTCATATTTTTTACTTTCACATATATCGAAGTATTTTTTATACAAAAGAAAACTATTATGTTCAATACTGTCTCTAAAAATTAAGCGTTGACAATTTAGTCGATTAACGATTACGTGAAACTTTATATATTATGTATGTATTAAAATGGCACTAAGTGCTTATATGGAAATATTAAATATATTTATTTCTGTTAATAATAATGGACATTCGTCCCTATTCATGAAATACTGCCTTAGATGTCATTCGAAAATTTACAATCATATCTAATTTTAAGCTAAATTAACGGAAGACTATAACTAGAAAAAAAATATATATTTAAGGTAATATACTGTAAAAACCTTAATAACACAGAACAAGTACTGACCAAGCAAAATAAAGACTATGTTTCTGTACAGATTAGGAACTTTTATTATCTATCACTCAACTATCTAAAATATCGACATCAATATTATTTATTCATGGACACGTCTTTACAGTGCATAATGTAATTCTTTTAAATAAAGAATATATGTAACTTCCCAATGCAGGTATGTATCATATTATACTTCTTTAAGCTAAGTCTCTTCATTTTATTTTATTTCATATACGCATTTATTAATACCTCCACGACCGCGGACACGCCGGCGTTACAGTTAACAATAGATTTCTTAGAAAACCTGGGGGTGACAAAATGTCAAGGCACATCCATGAGTACATATTATTGTTCTTATATTAAATAACTACAAACAAATATCACAGATTTTATTAAAAATCTAACTGTTGCCCAAAATTCTACTTAAGTAATTCTGTAATCCTATTTTAGTTCACATTTCACGCACCAACTCAATCACATCCTTGCGGCAATGAAACAGGCAAGGTAACGGATTTAAACAAACACTAGAATAAAGCATGACCAAAATATCAATGTACAATGTAATTTTATTATAATTCTGTATTTTAATGTCACCAAGGTCGCCAAGGCTTTTCTTCTGGTGGTTTCCTGGTTACTAAAGCCAGGGGCGCAGGTTCTTCGATGGGAGGAGGGGGAGTACCCCATCCAGAACTAGCAGGTGAAAAACATCTTGGTTCTGATGATGTCGATGAAATATCTCTAGGAGACAAAGGTACAAGAGTAGGTACGGAACCTAGTGTGCTCGCATTAACGCCGGCTGGCAGTACCAGTGCGATATCACCATTGGATAATCTCGTTGGAACTAATCGCACTCCAGAACCGGGACCTGCTAAAAAGAAAATTGCTGTTAGCTTTTTGTTTACAGCGTTATAGCTTAAGATATAATATATTTTCGCTTAAAAAATATTTACCAGAGATAAAAATTGTAGAGTGTTGTGGAGGAACAACTGCGTCTTCAGCATCCGATGGAGGTGTTGGAGCTGCAAACGGTCTTGAGCCCGGTGTGTTAACGCACCCTTCTAAATGGCGAACTAGCCGTCGTTTTAAACCAGATTCTAATCCTGGAAATTTAGCTACTTCAGACAAACAATGTCTGTAGCCCGCCTTAAATCTATCTGGCGAAGTCCCTTCCGACCGCAGCCCTTCTAAATGTTTCACTGTCATTTCTAATATATCGGCTTTCTCGAGCTTCGAATGACGGGCCGGCTGTAACAAAAGATTATAATTATATTCATTCAATTAACTCATGAATTTTATTTTAACAATTGAATGTCTCTATCTTACAAGTAATTAACAATGCATTTATACACAAGAAGGTCGAAGTTAAATGAATACTGTATGGTAATTTTTTATATTTATTTACGTGAATACTTACGTCTTTCTTCATCGCATCAAGGATAAGAGCCTTTAATTCATTTAAGCAGTTATTGATGCGCGCCCGACGCCTTTTTTCCATTATAGGCTTGTTACTCTATAACAAAGAAAATAAACATTATTATTAAAATCAATGTAGTTTTTTATACATGGTGGGAAGTCATAATAGTTATATTGCTATATTTTACAACAATAAAAAGTTATTTAGATGATTATTTTCTTTATATTTAGTTACCTATTTTATATCTATACATACCTATAATAAAATTGTAACTAAGCCGAATCTGTACATTACATATTTTTTGGAAAATCTTATTGAAATAAACATTATTATCGATACAGAGGCCGAATTTATAGTTTTTAGAATTTTTGTCTGTCTGTCTGTCCGTTACCGCATCACAGAAAAACCACTGGAGGGATTTTGATGAAATTTGGTATGGTGATAGCTGGTTATCCGGGTCAACATAAAGGATATTTTTTACCGCGGGAAAATATCTCATTTCTGAGAAAAAATACAAAAACTGCAATGTAAGAGTATGTATACTAATATGTAAAACCTAAGAATTTGGTTTTTGGTTATCTGAACGCGGCAATGCTTATATATTATAATAATAAACACCACGTATTGCATGCAATATGAATGATACTGACTCTGGTTGCTGTATTTGTACTCTAGTACTAAAATGTTCCCGCTACAAATATTAGATTGGCGATAAGAAATGTACTTTATTTTCATATATATCAAATATTGATTTAATACATCAATAGCAAATCGAAGTGGTTGTCAACAAGAAAAATGCGTGACACCACTATCCATTACCATACGATAATGAGCGCGTGCGTCTTTCAAGGTGAAGGCCGTGATTGGCGCGTAGTCGGACGTGACGCCGCGTCACGCGCGACACGTGACTAAAGCTAAGCGTATCTTACTAGCCGATTGCGCGTGGTATTGTAATAAAAATGTATTTATTGCAATTATTTTGAATACCTATCCATAAAAAACTTCTACTTTGTATACAATGTAATTGCTTTCATCTATAGCTATATATATAATATAATTCTAACTGAGCTGAATCTATACACTAAATATTTTTTGGAAAATCCCATTGAAATTGTATTTTTTATCGATACAGTGGCCGAATCTATAGTTTTTAGAATTTTCGTCTGTCTGTCTGTAACCGCAACACGGAAAAACCACAATAGGGATTTCGGTGAAATTTGGTATGATGATAGCTGGTTACTCGGGTCAACATATTGTAGGATACTTTTTACTGCGTGAAAATATCTTATCTCTGAGAAATCTATATTAAACGTTAAAACGTAAGAAGGGACGAACCCGAGCGAAGCGAGGGTGAGTCGCAAGTCTTAAATAAAATCAGATTGTACTATTTTTGCTTGTTCGTCTTCATAAAATTATTTTATACTACGTAATGATATATTAAATACTCGTTGTAGATCAAAGCTACTGATAGAACTCTCCGTATTACAGAAAATCACTTATAAAGAGAGACTCGTAATTAGTAGTTGCATAAATAAAAATCATATTATATGTATGTAGGTACGTCCCGGACTAGTATACCTAGTATTATATGATCTGTGATCCCGGGCTCTAGATAGCCAATGTTAAAGTAGAAGAGAGAAAGAGTAAATTATTTATTTTCAAAAATCTAAGTCTCGAGTCACAAGTCTGTATGTAGATTGTAGAAGCTGCATGACATGGAAATTTCTTATATATTATCTTTGTGTATATTGCAATGACGTAGGTACTTTACATAAGGAAATGAATAAGCACTAAGCCATTTGGATTTTATATACATCATTGTTTAATGATCATCAGAATTATTAAATTATAGTTTGACTCATCCATAATCACTACATACTACACACTACATACATAATTATGACCGCAATACGTCATAAACCTATGAAAAAAAATATTTTGTTCAGTCTCGTATTGCTTAGTTTCATTATTATATCGTTTTACTAATTTATGAATTAATAAACATAAATTAAGGAACGAAAAAAAAGTTACTATAATAAACTTTGAGCCTCTTTTAATTGTTGTGATCATCTATACATATAATAAAAGTGTAAGTGATCGCTGTCTGTATATGGAAGATATTTGAGAAAAACTATCATTGGGGATCTTTATTTACGCAATGGCACCCAAAAACAATGATTTTTAGAATTATTGTCTGTTTGTCTGTGAGTTTGTGCGCGCTAATCTCAGAAACGGCTTAACCGATTTGGATGCGGTTTTCACTTATATATTGTGGTAAGCTTCAATCAGCATTTAGTATTTGTTTTATTTCAATCGGTTCATAAATAAAAAAAGTTTTTTTCTTTGATATCTAGAATATTTAAGAACTCAGGTAGAGAGAATTGCTTCCGAAATAACATTAAGAAGGTTATCCATAGCTGCTAAATATAAATTTCTTAGTCAGATGGTATTCGAATCAGCCTCAATGGCTTTTAAAAATAAAAATTAACAAAAATGACATCAGGAATTTAACTTCGTTATTAATATCTGATTATATTTTATTAATTTTTCAAGTAGCACGCAAGACTGCCATTGAAAATAACAAATGACGTATCATAAAAAGACGACAGAGTTGCAGATAACATTGGTAGCGACCTCCAATGCGCCGGCGATCACGTTTTATTCGTTATTTATTAATGTCAGGTATGTTATCAGTGATGCTTCAATGACTTTAAATGCAACACGTTTATCTTAATATTGCCGAGGGATATAATTATAACCAACAGTCATGTCGTAGTCTCAGGAGTAAGTCGCTTGGAGTTACTTCTGAAGTGGTATGAGAACCGTGGCCAGGTACTGTTTTTATTTTTTTATTAAGACACCACGAGAGATAGCCAGTTATACTAAACAAAACTCATTGCACGTTAGTAAAGTTGGAAGGAAGGTATATAGTTTGTAATCTATACATATAATAAAATTCTAAGTCGATTCTGTACATTAAATATCTTTTTGGAAAATCATATTGAAATAGACATTATTATCAATAGACATTATTATCGATACAGAGGGCGAATCTATAGTTTTTTGACTTTTTATCAGATAGACAGCTATCTGTGACCGCATCACGAAAAAGCCACAGATTTTCATGAAATTTGGTATGATGCTAGCTGGTTATGCGAGTCAGCATATAGAATACTTTTTACTACTCGTAAATGTCTTATCTCTGAGCAAAACGTTAAAACGTAACTAGGGACGAACCCGAGCGGTGCGAGAGTCAGACGCTAGTATGTTTATATAAATGTTCTCCTCGCAAAAAAAAATTAACACGCAATTTCTATGTTAAGCTTCAAAGTAGAACAAATATGGACTAGCTATCACTTTATATGTCTAGTACACGTTATTATCTCCAGTGTCATGTTTGTGTATGTAGCTGACAGAACAATACTATTTTGAATACAATAAGCAAAAGCAAAATGCGGCGCCTTGTTTTTACTATTATGTGCAGACCAAAAATACGATCAATATAACAGACATATTTAAGATCAAAATAATAATGAAATATTCTCGGTTAAAATGATACATTAGTTTAATGATCAAATATACACATTAATAGAAGAATTTAAATGAATATATTTATTTCTGTGTTATATACATAGATATTTCAATACGAATATTTTTTTTACTATTACATTTTATCTAAGTTTAACTTGTTATTAATTAAATAAGCTTTTTCTTAAAGGAGATTTCACTGATAGACAAGTGACGCTGTTTTCCATTACGGAGGTCGGCTGTGGAGGCGGCACGTGGCGCCCGCATCGCCCGATACGGAGGCGAAGGTACACGCCCGCACTATCGAATGTCGCCTTTGTTTTATTATCTACTTCCTTATCCCAACCTACACTGTCTGATATCCCTTGCACATGTCAATGATAAATACGACATTAATTTCCGTAGCTCTTTAAATTTAAATGAAAATATTTGTTAAAATGCCACATTTTAAACCCTGTACTACATAACACCATAAACCTTACATACATATACGTAAATATATATATATAAGGCAGTGGTAGCCCAGTGGTTCCGCGCTCGCTTGGGAAACCGAGTGAAGCGGGTTCAAATCCCAGGTCTCGCACCTCTGATATTTTCATGTGCGAATTATTTCCAGCTTGATTACCACTTGTCTTACGGTGAAGGAAAACATCGTGAGGAAACCTGTATGTCTGAGAGAACCTAGAAAGTATTGGACAGACATGTCAAGTACGCCAACTCTCACTTGGCCAGCGTGGTGGACTATGGCCTGATCTCCCCTCGTATTGAAGGAGCCCGTGCTCAGCAGTGGGCAGATAAAAAGGGCCAAATTCAATACAATATCTATATATATAAAAGAAAGTCGTGTTAGTTACTTCGCTTATAACTCAAGAACGGCTGAACCGATTTAGCTGAAAATTGGCAGGGAGGTAGTTTAGAGCCAGGAGAAGGACATAGGATACTTTTTATCCCGTTCGACCGCGTTCCAATTTTTATGATATTTTAATTTTTGGATTTCTCTTAGTCCGGAATAGGTAAGTATTAAAACATATAATTAAAATGTGAGAAAGAAAGATTTTTTCTTTTTATATCTATTTAAAACGTACCTAGCGACGAACCCGAGCGAAGCGAGGGTGAGCCGCTAGTGTACATATATTTATTATTAATAAAATAAGAATAATATCTTAAATACTTTATTATTAATTAACTTATACTCTCTGTGTTTATAAAATAAATGAATATACACATAGTAGTTATTAAACCGGATAAAAATAAATCACGTATGTTTGTTATTGGCATAAATAGAGTCGCGGTCCCAGACGGGAACGTGAGCTTTTATGTAACGTCGCGATTCGCAGTGGCACGGAATTAGTCTGAGGCGCCGCGGCCGCTGCGTCACTCGCTGACACACGTGCGTCTAGCGCGTGCTCTATATGCTGACACATTTTCCTTTAGTCATTCAAATGATTACACATTTTTCATTGTTATCTCAATTTTTATAAATGCGCAATTTTTTTACTACTTCTACTACTCTTTGTAATTATTTAACTATTTGAATTATTAAAAAACCTGTTACAGTTGAAAAAGAAATATAAATATTTACTACATAGATGTATGTATGTACTTTAAACTAAAACCAATTAAAACTATTGACCTTTTTTTTAAGATGCGACATATCAAATGTTAGTTCAAAACATTGCCAATAGTAAAGTGCGTGTAAAAACTAAAAAAATTGTTTGTGAAATTCGTGTGAAATTATGGCTACAACTAGATTATTTTACCGACTTCCATACTAGTTGATAAGCTTTTCCCACTTTCAATCTTTCTTTAAGCTGACTTTTCTCATTCATCTGTCTCTATGTCTCTATGTCTAAGGCCCAAAATATCAACGGCCGCATTATTTGGCAGGGGCAGGCGGTGAGTCGGCGCTGGCATGCACTGGCTGGCGCTGGCATGCAAAGGCCGGGCGCGTGCCAAGGCGTGGGAGTGGAAGCCGCTTCCGGCACGCGTTCAAGCGCTACGTGTGGACGCGGCAATAAATTCTAATGGCCATTGACAATAATAAATCATGGCGCTATATTAATTTATCATTAAATTAAAGTACAATGTTACCAATTTTACCAAACAGATTAGAGAACCTACTATGTTTACATAACACAATGAATTGAAAATGATTTAGAATAATTTCGAAGGTGTAAAATATTTGAGTAATTTATTGATAGAATCCATAATCTATACTAATATTATAAAGAGGCAGAGTTAGTTAGTTTGTTTATTTGTTTGAATGCGCTAATCCCAGGAACTGCTAATCCGAGTTAGAAAATTCACTAGTAGGTATGTATTAAACGTAATAAAACGATTAAGACCCACTTTGTACTAGTTATTCATAAGTGGCAGTGTTTAATTTAATCTGTGGTCATTTGTTCGACGTAGGCGGCAGGCGCGCCGCAAGCGTGTGACGCGTAGGCGCAGACGCATCGCCCGCCGTCTAATCTCGCTACGATGATGTTTATCGCGCGATGATGGATCGTTCGCCTACTCCTAATAGCTTCCTACACGCGCCTTGTTTACGACTCGCTTAGTCGCCGCCCGCTTATTACAGCCCCATATATTATACAGGTATTGTTCGAGACGGAACACTCTTGATTTACATGTATCCCGCGGTGATTGTATTTCTATGAAGCTATTTTATTATAATTAGACATAATGTATCCGCTTCCGTAAAGGACGTATAGTGTGAACTTTTAATTTCTGCGCTTTGAATTTACTAACAAATATGTAAGCTAAACTTCTAAATGAATTTCAATTCGTTTAAAATTGTCGTTAATTAAAATCATCTATCACTAAACAAATGTATATCTTTCAATGTCAGCAGTAGTGTACTCAGACATTCATACGGGTATATATATATATATATACATGAACATATATCGTATAAGTATACATTATTTAAGTACAAACGAAGAGTACTGTGCGTGGGGAGCATTCCCACGGCAATTAGCCCACGGATACCCACGCCACCCACATATGCTGACTCATAATGCCTCTTTGTCGTATAGATCTGTCTAATACTATTTTAATTAATCACACTCAAAATATAAATGAAAATATTAAAAAAAAATATCAAATATAATGATGACTATTATCGCACGGTAGAAGACATTGAAAATCCGAAACCCTTGAATGCGAATCGAATTACGGCAAGTAGTGAGTGCTACATTATAAATAACTGGCGACTCACCCTCGCTTCGCTCGGGTTCGTCCCTAGCTTTCCATTACAAACTTTCATCCCCTTAAGGAATGATTTCCGGGATAAAAATCTCTATGTCCTTCCCAGGGTCTCAAACTATCTTCTTATCAAATTTCATCTAAATCGGTTCAGTAGATCCAGAGATTACCCCCCTACATTGTTACAACCTCGCAAACTCACAAACTTTAACTCTTTATAATATTAGTGTAGATGAAAGATTTAATACGATGATTACTCTACATGTCTCTACATAATGTGATATTTATCTATAACCTATATTACAAGTAAACCAATATAAAATAATTACTTAAAAGATTTAAAAATCGTATAATTTGATTTAAAAAAGGGAAAACATTTCCACCACTATCTACTTATAGTTTATCTCACGCACAACCGTGCCTCAGCTCCTTTTGGCGCACTTTGCATGGTCTTGCTAACCATAAATCTGTAGACACTAATATTGTGTATGTTTCAAGGCATATTAACATGTATTATCTTTAATATATTCTCATATGTGATAACACCAAAAAACGACTTATGTCGTGTAATTTTGTAATTTATCACTAATATAATTATTTTTTTAAATCGGCAGTCGAAATATTATATTTTAAATTATTAGATGAAACCTAATAAACTAAAATATAGAAATAAAACTTGAGTACAAAATGTGATATTGTTACTTAAATAAACAAACGTTACATATACTTTTTAAACAGAAATACACTATAAAGTAGGTAAAACTGTTGTTTATTCACATCATAAACGACAACATTTGCTCGCACTTTATATATATACTTTTGTTTAGACTCTATGTACATGCATATTCAACAACAAACTCTTCAAAAATAAGTAAAGCATTATTTGTAATAAATTAAGAAAAGATTATTTTTTTAAAAGTCACAAGTAAATCTATAGACTCTACTATAGAGTTTATCCACATTTTACAGTGTAAATAAGAGTATGAAATAGTTATTATTTTAATCATCTTCATATTATACAATAAGAGTATTGTATTGTTTATAAAATGTAGTTGATATAAGAGTATTTGTAATATAAAATACATTTACAAATTTACGCGTTGAAGTCTTTCCTATAGTTTATTGTTAAGCAATATAATAACCAAATATTTTAATGATATTTCATAAATTCAATGATTTCTCAAAAAGTTTATAAATATAAATTAAGTTAAATATAAATTAATTACTAAAAAGCTCCAAATGAACTTACCCGTCTGTTATCTCCCTTCTTCTGCACGTCAGCACTCATAGCCACGTTGGAGACCCCTTGCTGGGGGCTCCCAATGCCGGTCACCATCACGATACACAAAACACGCGTAAGCTGTCACAGCATGTCGCCAGACGCGTGCGACTCTCGCACCGGTCGTCGCACGACTGGCGAGTGCCTTGCAAGTTGCAGCTCGCTACTACCTAGTTGGTCGTGAGGCAAAGGCACGCGTCCGCCCTGCCGCCGTCGCGTGCCTCCCTAGGCGGCCCGAATACCGTGCGTGTGCGTGATGTTATTGGACTTTTTTATGTTGATTAATAAAGTGTTACTGTGCTTTTATTTATTTTTTCTTTATGAATATTTGCTCAGTTATGTCCCTCCGTTAAACATAATATGTACATACATAGAGCATGTAATATACTATAGCCAATATTTGTCTCGGCAGATATAGAAGGTGTGAAAACCGGCATAGAAATTGATTCTTAGACTACTTGAGTAATCTTAGGACATAAGAGGAACATAATATTATTACACTCTTAAAAAGTTAACACTACGAATGTACATTTTATATCCTTATAAAATTTTGATATCTATATACTACTAACTTAGTTATGATCAGAATATTTAAAATTGATAAGCAAAAATTATTTAATGTGTAAGTAAGTGCAACTGTTAACATTAATATTTTTTATAAATAACTAATATAATATTATGCCTAAATCCCTGTCTCTGAATTAAGATATTAAATTACAAATATCATAAAAGTTCACGTCATGTATGTAGGAGGCCTTATTCAAATATATTATATCCAAACGCTGACATCACTCGACGCCACCGATGCTTCTAAGGTTGCAGGATAGATAATTTCTCGTGACTCAGGCGGTGAACATCAAACAAAGCCTTATATTATCTATTGTATTTCAAAATGTAGCTTATTTTTATCATGCAAAAAAAATTTCAGCAGTGCTACACGTATCTACTCGTATATGAAATTTTACAATCGTTTTTAACACCTTAAAATATGATTGTTAAAAATCAGCACCAACAATTCCTATTATCTTATAAACTCAGATTTTTCATTTTTTTCAGCATATTTTATAATTCATTTATATATTTTAGGAATTTAGATCACCTAATGATGCACCGCGAAAAATTATCGAGTGATAAATCAATGACTTTGAAAAAAAACTTTATTTTTGCTCCTGTTAATTAAAATTATGATTTAATCCAGCGATATTCCAACATCTTCAACCAATCAGTACTCTTTTTTCCTTTAACTGTGAAGAAAGCCCCTGTCTCAGCTATCTAATGCATATTTGATGAAAATCCTTAAACACCAAGTCTTCATGTTTTCTTCATGTTTGGGAATAGGAAGAAGTCACAAGGGACTAAATATAGCGAATACGTGAGGCATAATTGATATCGTGCGATAATGTGCCGATGCATTATCACGGTGAAAAATGATATTTTCTTTGGTAGGTGCGGTCGTTTCTTCATCAAATCATTATTAAGCAACACCACACTTAGCTTTTTTTTAATATTGTAACGTCAGTAGCTCAATTAAGGACTTTTTTTTTTTTTTTAAATATTGTTATCGCGCCAATTTAAAAAAATAACGACAGTAAGTTAAATAACGAGCTCCTAATAATGAAACAAAAATACATTTTCGAAAAAATTTTTTATAATTTTAAAAGTCACTGATTTATCAAACGACCCTCGTATGCCTATAGCAAATACACATAAAAATATATTTAAAAATGTTTTTAATTAGTTTAATTGTATTGGGCGATTTCTATGTATGAGCTATACGTATTAAAAATATACTAACTCTACATATTAGTACTCATTAGTACATTTTAAGCGTAGACACATTATTGTATAATTGATTAGAAAGTAGTTTTTATCATAAAAGTTAAGTGCTTATAAGCACTTATGTAAATATGAAAACGCTTATATATCATAACGCCCTTCACCGCCACTAATATTCTACCTTAGGTATTATGTCCCTCACCCGCGCGGCGAACATCAAAGCCTTATATTATTTGCATATGCAAACGTTGCTCTGACACAGCCCATTATCTGCCACGCCTGGGATATTCAAATTTTTGTAACGAAATTGCTTTTACAGGCTACTTCCAAACATTAACGTCTTATGGTACTTCAAAAAATACATAATATCTACTACTAATTTGTTAGGTTTATGCGAACATTCTCATAAATAAAAATGAATCGTTAAATGTGTTGCTAAGCGCAAAGCTCGAGAACGGCTGGACCAATTCAGACAAAAAAAATTTCAAATATTCGTTGAAGTCCAAGGAAGATTCTTAGGAAGAGAAAAAATGGATTTTTTTAAGAAAAAGCATAAAAATCTGTAAATTTTTAAGGTTATATCAGCTTCTTTTCGGATTTATTTAGATTTTTGGCTCCCGACGTTTCGAATGCTTTATAGCAATTATGGTCAGGGGGAGAGACCGCGAATACTAAATTAAACATCCCACTCATAATCATTGAAGACGTTCTGTGTTTCAACAATCTCTTTTTTTCTATATTGGCTTATAGTTGCGTTTACAGACGCAATCCATTCTGCCAGAGTCACGTTGTGTGAGAAAGACACGAATGAGATTGAGCGGTAAATTTGAAATATAGCAGCTTTAATGTGGAATTAAAACTATAAATGAATGATCGGTCTACAGGAGTAACCTACAATAATAGAAAGATAACAATCTCTTTTTAAGCACACTAAAGAATTACGCCCTATATAAACGGTTGCGCGCAGATTGTGCACCCAATTCTGCACCTATAGGTAGAGCATAGCGACACCTAGTTGAATACGTTTATTATTGAAAAAGTGAACATAATTATGCGTTTTTTGTATATTAAATGCTACTAGTAATGAGGATTATGTAAAATATCATGTAATTTTAATGTTAATAATAAGTTGTACAGGCGTAGCACTAGGCACCTAATATATGAACAAATTAACCACATATGTATTATAGTAAAAAGAATTGTTGTAAAACCTTACAATTAAGATGGAAAATATGATGAACAATAATTAAAATAATAATTTTAAAATTGTAGTGATAGAATGAGAAATATCTGTAAAAATCAAATTAGGCCACAAAGCAACAAATAACATTGTTGCAAAATAATATATTAAAATCTGTTAGAATTTCTGACGAAAAAGGCAGGATATAGATAGACCGCTAATTCTCAGAAAATTAGCCACCGTTATGTTTTTCTGAAAAAAACTGTTACAATTTAAGGGACTAAATGTCAAGTTTTTTATTACTTTTAAAATATTGTTCTTAAATACCAACAGCTATTAACAAAACATGGCTGGCTTTAAACAATAAGTTTGCTCCATTTTAAATCTTTTTATCATTTTGCTACAAAAAATATTTGGCTTAGAAAACCAACGTCATATGTAGGTACATATACTTAATACTTAGTTCTTGTTATTTTTGAGTCTGTACTGTAAATTAGAATACCTATCTACTAAATAATCAATAGGTACGTATACAAGAAGAGCAAAAACTAAACGTGTTATAAATCCTAGAAATAGATATACATATCATAACTCCATCTATTATCTATATAGTCTCTAACAACAAATACCTTCGTGCGGTTACATTAGAAAATCACGTGTCACGACAATCATTAAAACCAAGCGATTTTACTACTGACTCCTAAGTATTCTCTTAGGCTTCGTGCGTCATCACATGCCTAGATTGCGTTTTAGTAGATACAAGTCGATGATTATGAAATAATTGAACTGTTTATAATAAACGCTAACGTGACCAACATAATAACATTGAAATATGCAAAATATTTCTTTATCAACAAAAAATACAACTGTTACAATTTAACGGAACGGATATTTTCTACCTCACAATAATATATATTTTTATTGCTGCCATGCCGCCATGAACAATAAAATTACTCTATTTTAAATATTTTTACGATCTATAAATAGAGCTGATACTGTTGAAAGGTCTCTTGAATGGACATACAACTGTATTTTTGTTTTTAGGGCGTTACAGTTTTTTATTTAATTTGTTTCTTATTTCGTTACAACCTTTTTACTGTATCAAAATAATCTATAGGTACATATAATAAAACTGTAGAGGTCGAATGTCTGTACATATAAAAAATGCTAAAAACCGAGTCAGGGGGATTTAAGAAGAGAAATAGAACAAATCCAGATTTTTTTTTTCATTTTTTTTTGTTTCTCTGTCTGTTTGTACGGGCTAATCTCCGAAGCTGTTGGACCGATTTAAATAAAATTTTGCATGGTGGTAGGTATCTTATGTCCTCGGTCAACATTTTAGATACTTTTCATCCCGGAAAATTAAAGAGTCCCGTGGGATAGTCAAAAAACTACTGATTGGATTTTAATGAAACTTTACTATAACATATGTAGTTCATTTATCAGAGTAACAAATAGATAGATTTGTTTTTGTTTGTCTAGAGGCGAACGCGAGCGAAGCAAGGGTGAGCCCCTAGTAATCAATAAGGTAACTTTAATGCGCTCAAGTGACGACAACGACCACTCTGGTAAGAGTGTAACGACCCAGAAGAACTTTAATGTTGTAAAACTATACATAATATATCAGATATAAAAAATGACTCATATTCCTAGCTAAACATATTATTTTAAAATAAATAACACGGTAAAAGGCTATTTTCTTTCATGACTATTTTATTAGGAATAATATTTTAGGCAAGATTTTGCTTAAGTCCACGATTATAATTTATTCATTTTCAGGTATATATCACGTAGGTATAACATAGATTTACCACGTGAAAACAGCGTAACTAAAGTGATAACTTATTCTGTGGGCTGCGGGAATGAGCTTCAAAGAGTACCAAACAATAGTTAATTGTTAAAACTTTAGTCTATAGAGTGCCAAACATTGGTCGCGGTAGCAATATAACACTAAACAAAAGGGTTTACATCGAGATTCTTAGAAATACCACAGAACCACACTAATTGAATATTGACAGAAGAAAATGGTCACCGTGAGGTAGGTAGTGTTAAAATCCAAAGCGAATTGCTTGTCGCTGTATACAATGCAACGAAGTCTCATTAGCAGGAATCCAGAACTGACACGGACTCGGAAAAAAGCGCCTTTAACACACCGCGGGAAACAATTGTGCTGTATAAATAACATTAAAATGTCGACGTTGTGAAACATAAATTATTTATCAAGGTAACTCTATAGAACGTATTATGCTAGCTACGTGTCGGGTGCTTCTTTGATAAAGCTTTAACATACCTATTTAAATAAATAAAATCTATCTTAATTTAAATTAAAAATACCTACGCGATATAACATAATTTACAAATAAATGATAAAAAAATGGACTAACTATTTTTTAACACGAGGCTCGTACACAAACAAAACAAATATAATCTCTTTTGGCCAAAATGTAACTGTTATTTTTTGCGCAAAGATTTAGTACAATGGGGACGCAACGGACAGGCAGAAACATGTTGTTAAAAGCAGTCATAAACAGACCGATCGTTAACCTTTGTTAGTAGTAGCCTTTGGCGGCTCATAAACTTTTTCACAAGCCCATCGGTAAAATTTCGCCTCTAAATTTTACTGTAAAATTGACGGGTTGAAGGCAAATCAACAAAAGGACAATTTAACTCAAAATATTTGCCAACACGCGCTGGACTCAGCGAAAGACATTGTTTGTGGAGAAATGCAAGGGTTCCCAATAACGCCCTTTGTTAAAATTTCTTGTTTCACTAATTTTACGACTCCACGTAAAGGTTTAAAATATAGAGTTAAAAGTTAAATACTTTTCGCGCAAAACATTTTTTTTTGTTTATTTTGTAACAAAATGCGCAATAAATCTATTCTAACATAGCTGTATTACCAACGTAACAAATTATCCGTTTAAATAAATAAAATATGTAATAAAACAACAATGTTAATGCATACTAAATACTGACATATGAAAGCGATACACGATTTATAGAAAAAAATTGAATAAATTTTCAGGAAAATCTTGGTGGCCTGAAGGAGGAAAAAAAGCTTCCTTAAAAATTGTTATGCTCCGGCAAGAAAACCAAAAGTGCCTGGAAGTCTGTATGAAAGTCTATCTATAAAAAATTTTTTTTTTGAAAATCTATCTATAAAAAAATATCTTTTAAGAGTTTTTACGAGAAAAGTTCACTTAGAATCCTTGCTTAGTATAAATGAAACGGTATGTTTTTTACCTTTTCCATTTTTCATGTTAGTCGCGGATCGTCGATTTCTAAATCAACATTTATAGTTACATACTACGTATACGTAATATACATTTATTATTATTATTTTAGATGTATTTATTTTATTAGATTAGAATCCATACTAATATTATAAATATGAAAGTGTGTTTGTTTGTCCTTCTTTCACATTATAACTGGGTGACGGATTTTTTCTGTGATGATTGTTGGAGGGCGGGAGAGTGACATATACTTTTTACCGCGGGAGATTATGTCATTGCCACGGGAGAACACGTTATAATACAAACCAAAAAAATATTTATGATCTGAATGAAACTTGAAACTTGGTATTAATGCTCTTTAATGCAATTAAATAAATTCATGTACAATTTTTCGAAATTCATAGAGTTTTTTTTGTGTTTTGTTTTAGCGCAAGCAATGCCGCGGGTTCTGCTAGTTATTAATAGATGATTTTCCGAAAAACTACTATAGATTAATTTATAAAATTAAAAAACCGGACTGCGTAAAAAAGGAAGTAGAAAGATTCCAAAGGAACATAGGTATAAACAGGTAATGTAAGTGCGAGGAAAAACATTACAAAGTTTAAATGAGATCAAATTAAGTAGAAACTTAATAACTCTGCTAATTGTTAAAAAACTGCATTGTAAGAGTATACTAATATGTAAAACCTAAGAATTTGGTTTTTGGTCATCTGAACGCGGGCGGAGCCGCGGGCAATGCTAGTCTTTATATATTTTCTTTGTTCAATACAAATTTAATATATTCATTGGATCCGTCAAGTTTGACATTATCGTTTAAGAAGATGGAGCATAATCACGAGCAAAAACAAACTAAAATAGCGGTTGTTAGCTATTTATCGTCTAATTTTAGAATGTGACACCGGCTGTTAAGTAATCATACGAAAATCAAAGTGGGACATAATTATATAGTACACATTGAAGGTGATAGAAGTTTGAAGCGAAAAAAATACTAACCCGGGGTCGAAAACAAATATTAGTATTTTCGCGGTCGTTCACACGTGCGTATAATCACGCTTGCGCCACAGGCGAGGCGTCTGCAATAGTGTAAAGATTGCCGCCGAAATTCGTTCAATCCCTTATTTTACCTGCAACTTATAATTTTCTCAAAGCGAGATGCGATGTTAGGAGGCACAAAAAACTAACATACCATTATAAAACACCTTTGGCGTGTTGCAAACTGAATTCGTAATCTGTAAATGCATCAGGTGAGAATAAAATTACATTCATTTTGTTGAAAATTTATTTTCATATGCCTTCTACAAAAATACATTTTTTATACACGTTATTAATTTTATAATCATACAAATTCTCTTTTTTTTTAATTCCAAAGTCATTTCGACAATTTATTATTAATCACAGCAATTTATTACTTACGAATGAAGCAATTTTGTACAAAATACTACACATTTATTTAATGATATATAATTCATACTTAGAACATTTATAGGACAATCAAAAAACATTAATTTTTATATAGCAATACTCTTGGCAATAAAGTATGTGCAGAAATAATTTTCCGAATAATGTATTTTTGTGTTAAAAACACAGTTTTAAGAGAGATTCTAGATAATATTAGTGTTGATTATATTAAATAAATTTCGATTATGCTATTGTGGCCTTAATGCCTCATTAAATTAATAACTCATTAATTTAATTAATTAATCAATAAATTAATTAACGCATACCATTAAAAAATAACCATTTAATAATGATATAATCTGCCAAGATAGTGATAACGACCCCATAAATTGCTTTAGCTTAATTGACACTTGATACAATTTTTAAATGCAAATTATGTTGGAAGATTTAATCTAATTTTTCTAATTAAATATGAAAAGTATAATGAATTATAGAAAATTTTATATATGTATGAAAACAGTACATCACATACGAATACTTTTGTTATACCACCACTTATAAGACTGGATTGAAGTCAATAAAATCTATAGAAGCCTAAAATATATGACCTTAATTTAATTTTATTTGTTTCGAAGACGGAGTATATTTTAAATTTAATTATTTACGATTTCGATTTAACACGTGCTATGCTTACTAAAAGGGACAATGGTATTGTAGAACCCACATAAGATAGTTCATGTCGCTAAGTGTGCGTAGGTATTTCTTTATGCCGAAAATTGTTATATGTTTTTAGTAACTTTAATTCATATAGATACTTCAGTGAAAATCTTCTAAATTTTCAAAACTAAATATGATCTGAACAGAATAGATGGTTCATAAGCAACAAAAGAGAGCAAGAGAGAGAGAGAGAGCAATATTTTTTTTTCAATATAAATTAAAATTTAAATTAAGTGACAATATAGAAGTATAAAATTAAATGTAACTTAATACTTTCTTAGATTTAATTTCATTTTTCTACATGAATTTTTGACATTTAAAATAGAACTATCATTTCGGGTTTTTTCGCTGTTGACTTGCTTTAAAAATCAACATTCCAGTCTTAAGCAAACACTTAATTAAAATTATCTAAAGGAATGCTTATATGTTTGCAAAGTCCTTTGGACTCCCATAGAGCTCAAATACACATCGACAGTTTCATAACAAAATTATATTTATTGAAAATACATTTATTTCTAACATTTGATTATGAAACTGTGGAACAAAAGAGTTTAACTCATTTTCTACTTAAAGTTAATTAAAATAAAGCTGAAATTTAGTTGAATATATTTTTTTTTATTCTTTTAAAATAATATCTATTTTGGCCGTGTAATACATGTGTCATTAAGATTATTAAATTACACGCATAGCCGTATTATAGTCACTAAATATTCGATATCTAATTAGGAATGAAAATGATATCAATATATCACTGGTTTATTACACTTCACATAAGTCACACGTTTACACTTATTGTGGCAACGCTCTTATAACATTTTTGATATCTCATCTCATCTCCTTAATCTAATGAAACACTGAATTAGAAAAAAAACTAAATTAAGTATGAAAATTTATTAATTTTGGCGCACAGACGAAAGATTTGTGCGAGGACGAAACTCTTATTAACTTATGTGACGACACTCGATGAGTTTAATAGCGTCCATTTTCTTTATACCTAATATCTATTAAAGCCAGTAAACAAATAATAAGTTTAAGTAAATTAAATACTATTTAAATAGTACAAACAGTATTGATAAAATCATTAATATTTTTTGAGACCATATCTATTTGTACAAACATACAAACAGCTTGTTTGATATGATTAGTGCGTCGCCACATTATGTAATAAACTTTATTAGGCTCCTTACATAACACGAAACAAGTTGTAACGTTCCATTAGACAAGGACAAAAATTATATCTTACATCTTTGGCCTTTTTATGATTTGGCTGCACCAGTAGAGAAAGCACCTCAAGTAAGTCTACATAAAATATTAGGTTTAAACATTTTCCTAAAGTACATATAATAAAGGTATTAAACAATTTACAGCCCACATACGTATTTATACATATATATGATTATTGGAAATCGTTTTAGATCAAAGTTAATAAATATGGCTGACAAATTACCTAAAGAAATGTAAAAAATTTTGAAATCAAGATTAGTTTTCAATATGTTTGCCAACATAATAGATACATCATCTATACATATAATAAAACTGTAACTAAGCCGAATCTGTACATTAAATATTTTTTGGAAAATTTTATGGAAATAAACATTATTATCGATAGAGGCCGAATCTATAGTTTTTAGAATTTTTGTCTGTCTTGTCTGTCTGTCTGTTACCGCATCACAGAAAAACCACTGGAGGGATTTTGATGAAATTTGGTATGATGGTAGCTGGTTATCCGGGTTAACATATAGGACCTTTTTACTGCAGGAAAATATCTCATTTCTGAGAAAAAATACAAAAACTGCAATGTAAGAGTATACTAATATGTAAAACCTAAAAATTTGGTTTTTGGTCATCTGAACGCGGGTGGAGCCGCGGGCAATGCTACTTAAGAATAAAATTGAAGTCAAAGTTACGATGCCTGTTGTAAATAATGAACGGTAGTAGACATTCAAAAATTAGATATTTATATTACATTTATTACAATTATTGCTAACGGTTTCTCTTAACTTATCAAGTTAATGCAAGCTATAATGATAATTTAATTCATCTATTCTTGACAAATTGTTTGTTTATAATTTAAAAATCTTTTTAATAACGTAATATCTTAAAATTTTAATATTATATAATATCATGATATTATTGATAATTATTGTGACATAATGATTTAAATAATGATGTAGGTAAGTATAAAATGAATGTAAAAAAAAAATAACTAACAAAAATATATATTATCCCCCTAACAGGAAAAACTTTCTCGCCAACGATAAACATAATGTATTCGACTCGATTATTATTGTAATGTTGTATGTTACAATACGCAATACAGGTTGTATTGCGTATTGTAAACTGATTTAGGAATAAGGGATTCGGGAAAAAATTTCTAACTTTCGCTGACAAAGGGGCAATACCGTCAGCCTAATTCGTTTTAACCTACTCTGTATAGTTTACAGGACGAAGAAAAAATAATTTAATTCAATTTATTTTTAGAAATCAAAACTTTAATAATAATGGTTCACTATGATTGGATATGGTCGCTATTCCTTTAACATAATGTAAGTAATCTACTGAACTTTTTGACCGGCATAAAAAGTAAAGTTGCTCAAAAACGGACTTAGCAGGTTAACGAATTACGATAATACGCCTAGGACCTAGGTATTATTAAAAACTGATATAAAATTTATATATATATATATATATATATATATGTATATAGAGCAACTAAAATGCTTCCACAATATTATTAATGACTTGTGAAGAGCTATATTTTGTTTAAAGTTGTATACGAGTGCAATTTTGTAAAATTTTGATTATACCTCGAGATAAAACATTAAGAAGGCAAAGTAGAAAGATGGTTTACGACGTGTACAGTTATATATTAAAAGAAGCAAAGGAAGGTGTACAAAATTTGAAGCAGATACAAATGCGTACCATTGCGTACCATGCGTATCATTTCGTAATAAATATAGTTAATAATTTTAATATAACATTGCTGTACACCTTATTCTGAATGATATCGAAAATCCCTAAATAGATATTTGATATAGAAATAAATTATAGATAACTATTTCGTACACGACTGTACCTGCGCAGGATCCCCACTACTTCCCCCCCCCCCCCAACGTGCGTTCACCTTGTCGTGGTGGGGGGGCCTCAGTAGTGCCCGACAATCCAACCGGGCGCGAAGCTAAGAAACGCACAGGGAGGTTACCCACTTCGGTGGGCGGTGGGAGGTGGCCCTCTTCGGGGGACGGTGTACCATGCGGGTTGCTCCTGGTACTTCTCTGATAGCAGAGTGGACCTTGGAGCAACCCCATGGTTGTGGTGGTCTGCTTTGGCAGACCTGCCGTCGGGGCGTCGTAGTTGAATGCGTAAGCGATCCTGCGACGCCCCATTAAGACGGGGGAAGGTTTTGTTGGGTTTTAGTGGGTAGTACTGGCTGTATTACGCCGGTGAGTCCCACACGTCGTGCGTAAATGCATTTCCCAAAGTTAAAAAAAAAAAAAGGATCCCCACTACTGACGCTCGGCAAGTCTCATCTTTCGCGGCGCGTATTATAACAATATATGATCCAATCATATTCAAAACCGTATAAATATTAATTATTCGTTTAGAATAGAAAATAAACTGATATGTTTTTACTTATTTTGGTAAATTATTGTAAGGTATTTTGATGTTTTAAAACTCAGCTAGAAATTTTCATTTCGCTAGTAGATAATCTAAACATTTACTGAAAATAATGTCTACATTCATACAATAATACAATCGTAGTAACTATAACATATAGTATACACCAAAATGTACAATGTGACACAAATCTAAACTTTATTTTGTCATGAGTCGGTGCTTATTTGCAGCCATTTTACTCGAAGTTTAAGTATTTAATAATTATAATTATTGTTTAATGTAATATAATTTAAATGAATTGTACGCACCATAAATAGACCAAAAAATCAAAATTTAAAGAACGACTATTTTACAATAAAACAAAGTATAAGCCGCGCCAACAAAAAACGAATTTAAAATGGCGTCTGGGTACTTGAAGTTTGACAGATAATGAGCTCCGCGATACTCTGTTAGCAACAGTGTGCAAATGATGGAACATGATCGGCGGCGCCATTTTAGATTCCTTATTGGCACGGTTTATACCTAGTAATTTCGAAAATTATGCTATAACAATTGATCAACAAGTCCATCTCACATTGACATCATCCATAAACAGCCTCAGAATATAATTTCACAAATAAATTGTGGCAATATCATTCTAATAATGCCTCTTAAATTGAATTTTCTAAGTAATTAATATAATAATCGTCCATTTTCATTTACAATAAGTATTAAAATATAATTTTGTTACTTGTAAGTATAATATTTATAGGGCGGTGTCGGCACCGAGCAGCGAGCCCTATGACTCGGAGTACATGATGCTCTCTACCGGCGCCGAGATTGTCATGTCGTCGATTTCCGGACGGGACCAGTCCTGCAAATATAATAAACATAAATTAATTAATCTATACAAATAAATAAAATTGTAGTGTCTGTTTGTAATGTCAAAATAACAGAGTTTTACTAAATGCATATGAAATTATATACACACACACACACACACACACACACATATACAAAGCATTTATAATAGTCCTTTATTAGTCATAATATTTATACCATCGATATATAAAAACATAGATACACATTTCCTAACAAATATCTCTTCAAAAAGTGGCGTGGACATGTCACGTTAAGTCAAACCAAAAAATAAAATTTAACATTTAAAAGTTCTAATTGTCTAAGTACAAAACGAACGCACACCACATAAAGTACTTTTTTTTAAATGAAACAACGTGCGTTTTAATTTTATCATTCGAAAAGCAATGAACAAAAACGATTTGAAAATAGCGCAATTCAATTTTATATTGTGCACTTCTTTTTGAGGTCACTTTTGAGACTCTAATTGTTATACGCATTCTTAGTGCCTTTGCAATATACCCCGTGAGATTCTACAGAAGCCGCTTCATATACCGGTAAAACTTATAAGAAGTACTTTACACATGCTATCTCTAGCTCATATCTAATAATAAATAACATGAAAAACTATAGTAATATTTACATCATCATCTTGAGATATAAATAAAATGAAGATAATTTTATATGAAGCTTACGATAAACTTCACCTCTATAAACTTAATATGTACGTGTGTATTGCTTTTGTATCGATACATACGCGCGCTACTCACGCGTTTGTATCGATACAAACGCAAGTTAAAAGTTATTATAACATTAAAGATTTTAAATAAATTTTCTCTAATTACATATTACAATTCTCAAAAACTAACTACTTTAAAAAAGTTCATTATTTTTCTGTTTACTGAAAAAGCGAAATAACAATAGACATAATTAAAATAATAATAATAACTAAAGTCTAAGAAAGTATTAAATAATAGTAAATATAAAAATTACCTGTTCATCCGTACTCGCAAAGAATAAATAAAAGAGATTGGCGCCTAAATCAATAGCGGCAGCTAAGTAGAACACCTCCCTCCACTGCCCTAACGTTTGCTGAAATAGACACAACAAAAACACAACATGTAATAAATTATAACCTTTTGTCAAATGATCAAGAAATCATATAATTAAATCTCATACTTTATTAAATTACGTAAAAGCATATAAATAAACTAGCATCCGCACGCGACTTCACCCACATGAAAAGTATCTATACTTTTATTCTCGAAACTTTATGTGGGCGTGTGGCCGAAATCTTCTCAGATCTTAACATAAATCTAACTACACAAGCTTCCCATTAAAAAAACACACATACACTTTCTTTCATGTCATTTCTGTCGTATTTTTCGTCTCTGTCGTGTAATTACTCTGTGGTACGAAAATCTTCTCTCGTGTCACTACTCTGTGGTACGATCTGTCAAGTCACTAATCTGTGGTAATAGTCTCTTCTGTGGTGTAACTACTGACTACTTTATGGTACGAACATTTTCTATTACGACACTACTCCGTGATAATTACACAGATTCTCCCCATCTCTCTCTCTCTTTCTCTTACAAACACTCTCTCCCTCTCTCTCATGCCACTACTGTCCTTTGTACGAACCTGCGTGTCGCTGATGATAAGGCCGATGACGTAGGGCGCCATGAAGCCGCAAATGTTGCTCGCTGCATTAGTGATACCATACATAGTGCCCGCAAACTGCGGCGACAGGTCGATGTGGTTCATTTGGTTGCCTGTGGAATAATTGTTTAAATATATTAATAAATATAATGTATGTATGAATGTACAAATAAAAAATGTAGCGGGATCAGTAAAACTTCGATTGTTTTATAAAAGTTTTGCAGTAGATATATAAAAAAAGATATTAAAAATTTCGTTAAGAGTTCAAATATGCATTAGTTATACTATTTAGTTAGCATACATAGGGCAATCTCATCAAGTAATGAATAAACTACGCACTTTTCAATATTAAATTTATTTTAGAAGAGATTAGATTAAAAACTAATTTACGTAATAACAAAAAAAATAAAAAAAAGTAACAAATTACTTCATTATAATATCAATTATATTGTATGTTACCACAAACTTGATTCGCAAAAAAAAACAAATACTACATTATCACCTCCAGGTAAATATCTAAGAAATCTATTATTAACTGTAACGCCAACGTGTCCGCGGTCGTTGAAGGAATAATCTCTAATATAAACAAAACATTTCAAAGTCTTACAAAAAAAATTATAAGCAATTCAAAACCCATCACCCTTTCCGATCAATTTTCTTGCTAACAGCTTCAAAGCGTGCCAGTTGAGCAAAGATTAATTCGCCAATGTCACGTAGACCATCACGCTTTACAAATATTAATAAAACTCAAATCAATCATCGATCAAAAATGTACTAGATACACAATCAGCGACAAAAAATGTCCTCACCGAATGAGAGCTCATTTGAACATTTGAGCGCGCTCTTAATTTAATTTTTTTAAACAACTTTAAGCATTGCATTTAAAGTTCAATTTACATTGTTATATATTTATTTCAACTGGAATAATTACCTAAACACAATTGCTGACAGTTTTAGTTTTTTGCAGCATGGGATTTGTATCCAGTACTTTTTTGATCGATGATACCAATTGATAATATGTATGAGGACGTACGCACCCGCGTAAGTGGCGCCGCCGAAGGCCGACGTGATGCTGAGCAGCAACATGACGGCCACGCTGCCGCAGCCCGCCCACGCGATGCCCAACAGACCGAACGCCGGGACGAACGCCGCTGTGATCAAATTATATAATTATAGTACGGTGCAATTAGACCCAAACCTCAACACCCAAAGTAAAAGTTTCCCTCCAGGTCCAAATTGTTCTATACAGTCCACATGTTACACCATTTTCAGCGTCGGGTTTGGGGGTTCGGGTTTTCATCAGTTTTTGCTAGTGCCAGGTTTAGTTAGTGCTAGTTTCAAATTATTTATATGGTCATATTTATTTAGTCCCTTGGAAGCTTCATTTTTTTTTTAGTTAGCTGTATAGAATATATCTGATCTGAACATCGCATGGAGTATGTCATCAGACTCATTGTTTTGTTAAGAAATAAAGTAGCAGTAGTAAGCAATTACCGACGGTGTTCCAAAGTTTCATGCTATTAAGCCTCGAGATCCATCCTTTGACTAGCAACCAGTCTGCGAAGATACTGATCAAGATACCCGCCACCCACGCCGTGAGATACGGTAACGCAGACAACCTTGCATTCTGAAACAATTTATAAACACCTTTTTATTTAGTAACGTTTTTTACAAAAACAAAAAAATCCCGACTTTAAAAAAAAAAGACTTTATGAAAATCCATACAGTAAGCGACTTTAATTTCAACAGAAATGCTATCAAATGCTACTAGACCAATGTTTCGAAGTTAAAGCTTACAGTGCCATCTTATGATAAGTAACAGTTCCCATCTGTTCAAAGCATTTTCCCGACTGTAGTATAAAAGAATGTATGACAGTCACTCGGGAGCACCTCACCCGCGTCTCCGTGTAAATGTCACCGTTACACGACTGGATTCAAATTCAAAATATTTTATTCAGCATTAAATTATTACAAATTTTTACTGAACATCATTAGTCTACTACCAGTTCGGAAAAAAGTAACATCAGAACAGAAGAACTGGCGAAAGAAACTCAGCGGGACTAAAATTTATATTTCTTTATATTTTTGGTAAATTAATTATAATTTACATTAATTTTATGAAGTTGCGTGTCATCTTCTATAAAATCATTAATTGAAACAAATAACGTTTAGCACAAAAACGTTCTTTAACTTTTTTTAATTTCGGGTTTACTTAGTATGAATTAGTAGACTGTGAACACTCTCTATTCCTTTTACTTTTATAGTCCCGTGGTAGAGACTAGGCGCAGAATCCTATTTCTCAACTTAGGGATTCTTTTTACTGAGAATTTCGTGGCAGAAAACTTTAATAACCATTTTAAGGTAATTGTATGTTTTTTCATTGTTTATTTCTCTCTTCTTCAATAAAACATTTTGCATGAAAATCAAAAAATAACATGTATAATCATTTATATTAGCCAAATACTTACAGAAACGATGTCAAAGTGCAATATATTATTCATATATGTAGGTAACTCAGTCAGTTGCGTATAGAAAAGCCATGATTGTCCGCATTGTGCGATGAGAATAGCCCAAAGTGGGAGGCAAGTTAGGAATTTACACCACGGTATCGACTTAGGTTCTTCATCCTCCTGTAAATATTAAAACCTTCGTTATACAATATAATTGAAATATTTTGTTGGTTTTATGTACTGTTTTCAAATATCGAACCGTCGTATTTACTTAACTTATTTTTATCAATATTGGCGATTAAAATGTATTGTTCCGTCTTTCTACTTCTCCCATCTGCTTACCGAATAAAAGTATACAGGTATACCATAAATAAATAAAATATTATAACAGACTGCGTTATATTATGTATCGATTTGTTTTAATGATCATCTAAAATTGAAAATACGAAAAAAATTGGATGAGAAAAATGTTTATCCTGATTACAAATAAATACTTAGAATAAGGGAAAATGATAAATATATAATATTTTAAAAATTTCATGAAATTCTATAATATTCTTGTATTTCTGGCGGCGCGGCGGTCCTATGTTGTGATCGCACGATCTTTCTAAATGACTGTATGACTATGTAGTCTGTTCATAGATGGCGCTCAAAAATAAAGAAGATCGATTTTTGTTTATGCATTTTGCTACTTTGTAGACATTCACACTTTTTATATAATAAAAACTTTTTACAATAAACAAGTTGTGAAATGTAATAATATTTTTTTTAGTTTTGTACTTGTGTACAAAATATTTTTGTGTTTTTAAATATGTATTATAATTGTTTCTGATTGTATCTGTGTGCTATTTTGTTATGATCAATTTTTATCTTCAAAAACAGTTAATTCAGATAAAACATACAACTTTGTTGTTTAGAAGGAAAATTAAGAAAAACTATAATAATTAATATTCATTAGTTGTATACAGGGGCACTTAATCCTCGGTCGTATATAGTTTTTATTATTATCTATATATAAAAATCAAATGCTGTTCGTTAGCCACGCTAAAAATCAAAAATCGCTGGACTCATTTGAGGTTTAAGTAGTAAACAAATAGGGAAAACCCATAAGAACATCTGGAAAATCGAAAAGTTCAATAGTGTTTATTTTGTATGGGAATCACTACTTCGGATTGCTTTCAATAGTGGCGGGCCTACCAACTTCAACAATACGTCAAGTTTAAGTTGAAGAAAAATAATATACCTACGTACATATATAATATAATGTTAATCTATTCCATGCTAACCGTTAAAATGTACCTAGGGACAAACCTGAGCGAAGCGAGGATGAGTCGCTAATTGTAAGATAATGCTTAATTTATAACAGAATTTACAAAACATTTTTTTCTCGAATCATAATGATAATAAATGGATATCGAAATTAAAACGCTCAAACAATCGATTGGTTTCCTACATATATAACATAAACACGAAATATTTTACCATTTATATTACAATACTAAACGAAACGATTATAATCAAAAATAGAAAATAAATCATTACGTAACAATTATACTAATAAAGACACCGTGGGACTTTGAGAAATAGGTAAGATTTCTTTTAATGGGAGAATTTAATGGTGTTGTTAGAGCTCCGTGTTCTACAAACCAGCATATAAAGTGGAGGTCACCTTTAGCGGTTATGGACCAAATAGAAATACATACAGACAAAACGACAATCTGTAGTCATGCACTAATAAAATATTCCAAAAATTTATATATAAAATGCATATATAAATATAACCACCTGGTATTCTTAATGAAAAACAATATTTTACTAAAGAGATAAAACCAACGACCTCAAAACGTTTGCCAATGAATATGCGTGAGTCATTGCGCCCCACATTTACGATAAAACTACATGAATCAATGAACCAATATGAAATTAAAATCCTGCTAAACCAAGACTATAATATAAGTATTGATAGAATTTACATTAAAATTCAAAATATTCCATGGTTTCGGAACAAATAATGAATGTAAAATGTTTAGTTACTTACATTTATGATTTACATACTTATTTACGCATTTATATATTACATTTTAAAGTTTAGTATAAATTTTTCAGAGATGAAATATTTTCCCGCAGTAAAAAGTATGCTATATATGCCCGGATAACCAGCTATCGTCATACCAAATTTCATCAAAATCCGTTCAGTGGTTTTCGCGTGATGCGTTTCCAGACACAGACAAAAATTCTAAAAACTATAAATTCGGCCTCTGCATCGATAATAATAACCATTTCAATAAGATTTTCCAAAAAATATTTAATGCCCAGATACGACTCAGTTAGAATTTTATTATATGTATAGACTAGTGACTTGCCCTTGCTTTGGTCGGGTGCGTCCCTAGATACGTTTTAATTTTTAAGACGGAATCCTAATTCGTTTTCTAAAATAAATTATAAAAGTAGCCTAAGTTACTCCTTATAACTTCAGCTATCTGCCATTGAAAGTCCCGTCACAATCGGTCCATTCGTTTCGAAGATTAGACGGAACAAACAGACAGACAAAAACTTAAAAAATTGTGTTTTTCTTATAAGTACCATATATAATTTCATATGCATTTAGTAAAAATCCGTTATTTTGACATTACAAACAGACACTTCAATTTTATTTATTCAATTCAATTCTTTTATTTCGTTGCTTCTAGGAACATTTTATTTATTTATTTGTATATATGAATCAATTAAAAGAGCATGTAGTTACTATTACTATTATTAACTAGACAGAAACAATATTCAGTTTATTTACCTGAATTCCAATAGATTGTGTAATAAATTCTATCTCTTTGGGGCATATTCTGGGGTGTTTCTGTGGTGAATCGTAAACAAGGAACATCCAAGCTATAAACCATACAACTCCGAGACCACCAAATAGATAAAAGCATAAGGGCCACCCACCCCCAAATTCAAGTGTACATAACCACCCTGATATAGGCAGAGAAATCACTGTACCTATGTTGGAACCTAGAAGAAACAGAATTAATAAGAAATTTGTAAACTTTGATATTATATCAAATTATTGATATAGTGCACAGATGTTTATTTATAATTTTAACTAGCCACTCACCCTCACTTCGCTTGGGTTTGTCCCTAGGTATATTTTAACGGTTGGTATGAAATACAAATCTTTGAATTTCTCGGCTTTTCTGTACTTTAATATGCATGTATTATACATATAAACCTTTCACTTGAATCACTCTATCTAATAATAAAAACCGGTAGTTTTAAAGATCTAAGCATACATAGGTACAGACAGACAGCGGAAAGCAACTTTATTTTATACTATATAGTGATAAAAAGAAATTTAATTTAAAATTTTACACCAACCTTAAAACCACCTTTGAGTAAGATATCAGGCGAAAAATACATACATTAAGAATTATGAGCCTCCTCATTTATTGAAGTTAAATAAAAAACCCATATTCACATTCACTTTTTAAATTAGTAAGTAAAGTTACAATAATTCATTATTTTTTATTTTTATCTCATAAAATGAAAGTGCCTACATACTATTTACAATTAATTAATTAAATATTAACTGTTATTATCAAACCATATGTCATGAAATGATAATAAAATGCAATTTGTCATATTATTATGTATGCCATAATTTATTTCAAATTATAACTGTTTCAACTTATAGATTGCTTTGTTGTTATAATAATATGTACATATTATTTCATATCATCTTTACAATTATGTACCATATAATGAATAATTTGAAAGTACAAATTGAAATGTATTGACTTACCAGCATAAACATATGCAGCAAATTTTGATCTTTCCATAGGTGGGATCCATCTTGCTAACATAGCATGCATAGCAGGATAGGTTACTCCCTCTCCTAGCCCTTCTAAGACTCTTACTACAATGAAGAATTTAAAATCCACAAAAGCTGCAATAGGGCTAAGTATTGTGAATATTGCCGTTAATAATACACCAACTCCATACACTAGTTTACCACCAAAGATTTCAGCAATTCTTCCACCTGGTATCTAAAACAAGTAATAGCACCATTTCTAAACAAAAAATCTATTTTTTCTCTCTAAACTTATGTTATCAATCTGTAATTAACAAATGTAACTGCAGGAGTAGTAGCTGTAGGAAAAATAATTACATGCACTCTTTAAAAGTAATGTTAAAAAAGTAAATAAGCAAAATAAAAAAAAATAAACTTAAAATAATGTGCTGATTAGATAGAAACAAATATTTTAAAATATTTAACAAGAGATTACTCTAAGCATGAATAATTTAGTTAACTAGGAAGCTGGCATCGACTCAAGGTTTAACACTTTTTATATTTTACAATGGTAAATTGAGCATTACAATTGTAGGAAGATATTAATGTGAACAAAAAGATTGTGGAGTTTGGTATTTTAGACTCATGTAAATAGTGTAAAATATACCTGAGTTAAAACATAACCATAAAAGAAGGATCCTAGAATAATACTTTGTTGTTCTGCTGTCCAGTTAAAGTCTCCTGGCCTCTGAAATATAATAGGATCTTTTATATGTACCTGTTGATATTTTATAGGAAAATTTATTCAAAAATATACTTTGTCAATAATAAACATGAAAATAATAACTTAATACCAGAATATAATATATATATGCTTTTGTATAAAAGACTCTTTTGACACTACATTTTTAATATTATTATCTATGATATACTTATAGTATCTGTGATATACTTACAATTGGAACAGAGTTATTACTTGATGGAGATACTGGACAAACATCTAATGTGGAATCATTAGATGGTACTGGTGCGGTTGAGTTTATCATAGCAACTATTGCCACAGACAGGTTTACACGCATGGCATAAACATTAGCGAAACCAAGGAAGCCCATGATACCAAGCACTGTTCGACTTTTGATCCATCCTGTTGTTTCCTCAACTAGATATTTAAAAAAGTAATAACATTAAATACTTCTTAATTGATTAGTAAGAAAATTTATTAAATTTCAATTCCTTCCATTTACTTATTGATGAAAATAAACAACAGATTTCTAATAGCATAAAACTGAAACAATATTTTATTAAGGTTTTTTATGTTTGTAAATTTGTCTACCTCTCACAGTTTCGACCAGACTCCGGTGGCTACTCGTGACATCATTTTCTATGTCAGCATTTATCATAGAACTCTCTTCCACTGGTATTGACATGTTTTAACTTTAAAGTAGCACCATGCCCCGATATTTTAGATAATGACAATACACTTTACTTTTAAACTTAATATCCTTAACGGTAACAAATTAGACTTTTCTTAATATTTTATAGCTACGAAATTATCATATATGTGACTCATCTAAACAATTTTATAATAGGGTTTAAACAAAGAAAAACATCGCTCATAAATTGTCAACCATCAAATTCAATATGTCAAATGTCAACGTCAAAGTCATATTGAACTTTTGAAGGGATAATCAAAAGTTTACGTTCAAAGAGTATAGATATATACTGGGTTTACGTTTCTAGAAACAGTTATAGGGAAACTTATTTTTTGGCTGGCCATAAAATAGAATATACACTGAGGAATTCTAACTGTGTTAAAAAAGCTTAAAACCTCCAGGTAAATTTCTCAGATATTAATTAAATTTCTAAGAAATCTATTGTTAACTGTAACGTCGGCGTGACTCTGCGGTCGTGGAGGGATTAAAAGAAAAAATGAACCTCTCTCTGTGAAATTGTTGATAGTGAACTCCATAAAATAGCAATTGTCTTAAAAAAGTTATTTTAAAATAAAGTGTTAATTATCCTTTAACTTTACTGAGAAGTAGATCAAATGTTTCTCTTGACTGTTGAATACTGAACATTAAACTCCCCATGACATGACCGTGACTATTTAAGTCATGAACCCAACATGATGGATAATGCCGTGAAATGGTATATTTTAAATGTGAATTTTCTGTAAGTAGCAGTTTTAGAGCTATTTTTGAAAGTGACATCTCGTCAACGTGCCGACAAGCACAAATGAACGACCAACCGCGCAAACCACCTGCCGTGCGGCCACCGTGTAACCTAGCAAGTAGCCAGAGCGCAAGCCACAAGGCTCTAGGCGCTAAGCCAACCAACCGCCTGTCTGTACGGACGTAGCCCTATGGTGAAAAAATATTTTATTGTAGTAAAATAGGGAAGATTTCTCGGAAGGGGGGCGCCACACGTATGGCCTACTTACATTGTCTCGGGAAAGAAGCTTTTACTCCCCCTAAATGTCGCGATCACTACGATCCTCAATACTCGCGCGTTTTAAGGCGAATCTAATGATATAATATGAATCATCAAAATGCAGTTTAATGATTATACGAGTACAGATTCCGAAGACTACTGATTACGAGGGAACATAGGATCGAACAAACATATGTACATACTACATAATATATGTATTCATACATAGAGATCAACCACAATACCCTTTTTCCATCGGACTTGCCGCAGTTGGATAATAAAGTGTTTCATAATTGTAGGAATATGGGTATCACATCAATAGATGATTAATTAAAATAGTTACATCAAAAATATATTAATTTATTCTTCAGTAGGTATAACCTTTTTACTCGACTGCGAGACTCAAAGTAGGGTAATGTGTTTATCAGTCTCTTTGCATGTTTGTTCCAATATGGCATTCTAGGGGGCAAACGCATAGGCCGATCTTGATTAATCATATTTCGTTAGATTCGTCTTGATAACGCAAGACGCAAGTGTTAATAAGCTACTTATATAAAAATAGTTAAAAATTACAATGGCGAATTTCAGGCGCTAATTTGTCTTAAAAATTTTTTCTTCCAAACCAGTCAAGTGGGTTATCAAAATAAAGGTTTTTAAGAGGCGATCACAAAAATATGTACATATAACAACTTACGTTTAAAAGTAGGTACTTAATTTAGAATAAAAAATTGCCAAATATAACTTCAAATGTCTAATTGGCAAAAACTAAAAAGCAGTAAACAAAAAAATATATTATAAAAATAAAAAGCCCGATTGTATAAATGCTAACTAAAAAGATAAAAACAAGTCGACGAAGGATTAAAGTATTATGCAGTCGGAGACTTATACGCGTTTCATCCTTGCCGCAAGATGTATGCACATATTATCACATAATACGTGCATATCTTGTATTTTTAAAGTAATACAATAATAAAATTATAACCCAGCCGAATCTGTACATTAGATATTTTTCGGAAAATCTTATTGAAATAGACTATTATCGATACAGCGGCCGAATCTATAGTTTTTAGAATTTTTGTCTGTCTGTCACCGCATCACAGAAAAACCACTGGAGGGATTTTGATGAAATTAGGTATGGTGATAGCTGGTTACTTTTTACAGCGGGGAAATGACTCATTTCTGAGAAAAAAATACAAAAACTGCAATGTAAGAGTATACTCATATCATGTAAAACCTAAGAATTTGGTTTTTGGTCATCTGAACGGGGGCGGCTGGCAACGCTAGTTATTTCATTAAATTGGTTTACCTACAAAAGCAAAGATATCGCGTAAATGCATGCAACTGAATTATATAACCCTATTAAAGTTAATTCATTAGTATTCAGTAATTTATATACAAAAAATCAAGGGCAATGGATTTTTCTTAACGGCAATGTTGAATTATAAATACATTTATGTTATGAATTTAATACATTTTATTTATATTTCAACTAGCATTGCCCGCGGCTCCGCCCGCGTTCAGATGACCAAAAACTAAATTCTTAGGTGTTACATATTAGTATACTCTTACATTGCAGTTTTTGTATTTTTCCTCAGAAATAAGATATTTTCCCGCGGTAAAAAGTATCCTAGGATCGCGCGCTACATCGCCCGGTTTATATAGCTTGAGCAGGCGGTCGAGCGATGCGGGGCAGAGGGGATGGACTCGCCGTAGGCATCTCAATGCTCGCCAAGCATTAAAAATGTTTCGCTACTAATTACTTCTAACAACGATATCTCAAAAACTATTCATCTGATTGATTTAGTGTAAAGAGCAATTTTAATCTGCATTAAATGACTAAGCTAACTAAAATATTCATTTGGATAAGGATTAATACCGAACTAAAGAAAATAACTTTGAAAATAACGTAATGTTTTTAATTAAAAATGTTAACATAAAAGTGGTTATTGTAAGTCAACCGTAAGAGATAGAGATATGCTATCGCGGACTTTTTTGTAGCATTTTTATAGATTTTGAATTCTCTAGTACATTACTTAACTGTATCTTTGCTAGTTTACGCGGCGTTCGCGTGGAAAGTTCCCATTTGGCGAGATTTTTTGCGACCTCTTCAACATTTGTCGCCGTATTTCAGCTAATTTACATAAAAGCATAATAAATTATATACCTAAACCTTCCTCAAGAATTACTCTTTCTATTGTTGAAAACCGTATAAAAATCCGTTCAGTAGTTTTCGAGTTTATCGCGTACAGACAGACAGGAGGACAGACAGGAGGACAGAAAGACGCGGCCGGGGGACTTATTTTTATAATAAGTATAGATAGATAGATATGAAAAGTTGTGTAACTTATTATCACCACTTAACCTAATCTTTAACATGTGTGATCTGCATGGTAGCAGCATTAAAAATATACAACAATTTGAATGAGGCAATATCAAATTGCCCTTTTAACCAGCAGATATTTATTATCATGTTTATTAACCTTTTACTTAGGTAGCCAATACAGTAGTAGTAATATTAGATTATTCGATTCTACTTACTGCATAATATTAGGTATATTTTAGTAGGAAGATCAAAATAAAAACAATAAATTCTTAAGTACATTTTTATATAAAGAATTATAAATATTTTTTAATATTAGTAGGTACTGTACCTCCTAAATAAGTGATGAAAAGATCAAATTAAAATTTTTGTTATAATATAAAAATAACGTATTAGCTGCATAGGTACGTACAAAATACTAAAAGTTTTTAATTATGGTAGGCATCAGCAGTCCCATAATTATTGTAGAAAGGAGATTCACACTATGATTATCCAATATATTTCTTCCACTTATGTGCTTTACACTAATATTCGAATGTGATACTATTTTACCATCCTTGTCCAAACCTGAAATAAATAAATAAATTAAAATTTATTAGCAAACAAGAAAGATCATCATAGGGTATACCTGCCAATTTTACTGTATAAATAAAGGCAGAAGACAATCAAATATTTGTAGCAAACAATATAGGTGACAAGTACCATGCTTTGGTACCTACCTAGTTTTACTGCACAGTCAAAACTGCATGGGTATAACCTAGTGTGGTTATTGGCTAACTTAAGTGACACTGTTGATAAGTCCACTTACCAGAGTACTGCAATGTTGCACCCAATAGAGAGTCTATAAGGCTCCCAATAAATCCTCCAAGCCCTCCATATAAAATAATGGGCCATTGTGGAGGGGCATACATAAATAAGTTTCTATCAGAAAAGTATATGATTGTCAAATAGTGCGAAAATCCAATAAGAAGACCTCCAACAGTACTACATATTGTCCCCACAAGGCTTACTCCTCCATTTGTTCCTTTTGGCACTCGCTTCCATGATGTAACAAGAAATGGATCAGAATTACTTAAAACAGTTCCCAATTCAGAGGCCCATGTGTCACCATTACAGCATGCAAAAACACCTAAAACAGTAAGAGCAAAGGTTACATGGTTCTACAGTTGAATACCTTACCTCACACAAAGAAATCCCTTAATAACAAGACCAATAAGTGGTTTTTTGGCCTATTTTGTTTTTAACTGAAACCAGAGTAATTTCAATATGATAAAAAAATTAAAATAGTTTTATTTTGTTTCTCAGTTGTTTTGTTGGTGTAATATGATTTTTATTGTATTTCATTTAGGGAAGCAGTGGTATAAAATTAGTTGTATTACTAGCAGCCCTGTTGTTCCTGTTGTCCGGCAATAGTAAGGCACCAGGATTAGGTGGACAAAAATTTGAAGTAGGTTTTTCCATGATAAGAATTCATAAAAAAAGTTTAAAATTGAATAATATATTGATTTTTTCTAAAAAGTCCTAGAGTCCAAAATAGTAATCCCATATTGCCTAATTTAACGAGGGATTGACAACTTTTTTATCCTGCTAAAGAAAAGAAAATCCCATTATGTAGATAGATATATGAGAACAGTATTTATAGGCTGTTTTAATAGGCATTAGTCATTACACAATTTTATAGAGCTAAAAATTATTGATAATAATATTATCCTTACTTAAAACTCCTATGCTGAGCCAAGATGACCTGTAATTCTTTTCAAAATCTATTGGTTTTTCAGAAGCACCAACATCTAATAAGTACAAAAGGGCTAGTTGAGCAGCCATTCCTCCATTACAAAGCACTTGAACCCAATTTCTTTGACCACCTGTGGATATTTTTTGTATAACAAATATGTGCTTTAAAAGATACAATGGAATTTCAAAAGGTCCTTGTGCAATAGTTTTGAAGTAAGCAATTAAAAACAAGCACTTTTGGCGAAAAGGTGGTTTTTGTTGTACTACTAATGTTTTTGGTTAAAAAAATGTTTTAAGGATTACCATACTTGTTCAAGAAAACAAAAAAATAGTATACCTTCCTTGAAATCTTCTTCAATTTTTCTTTTTAAATGAGGTCTGTACTTAGTTGCTTTGGAAGAGGTAAAGAAAAACACTAATAAGTCAGCTAAAAAGCAATAATTGGACAAAGTTAATATAAATGTTAATACTATTCCGAGCAATGCTCCACTGATGTTAACACTTTTCTTTCTATATCCATATATTGCTAATGGTAATGGTATTAAACATGAAGCCAACCATCTTGCGGGTGAAATTAATATCGTTTCTAAAAAATAAATAAAAACATCACAATGATATTTTAAGTTTATATTTATAGCATATTTCATATTTCCTAATTAACTTTCTTGGAAATACATACCTAGCTCGTCAGTGTTATTAATCAATTTAGAATAAATTAAATTTATGATCCACATAGACATTGATAACGGTATAGCAATTGTGATCAAAAGTAAGGTAAATAAATGATTATTTCGATTTGTTATGTTTTCGTTCGCCAAGTTTTCTTTATTTTTAGACATTTTTGAAAATGCTAACTTCTTATGTAAGTTATCTATTAAAGTGAAATCAATTTAAATTTAATTCACGTTTTAAAAAAAAATATTATTTACTTCTATGAATGAAAAAAAACTTCATAAAAGTCTTTGCCTTTAATGTGTTTTGTAGTCCCAGAATATAACAGATTCAAATATAAGATTTCTTTTTACTTATTATTTTATTATTGTAAATTTAAAAATTTGAAAGTTAATAACAAATTTCAGCAACTTTTTTTGCACTGAAGTCTGTACTCTGTAGCTGAACTAAACTGTCACTGTCACCGGCATTGACAAATGAAATGACATTGAACTGAAATAGAGTTGTCTGTTGCACATCATACATCATAAAGACGCAGAATTTAAAATCGATTTTCAAAACTGTGAAGTTTATTATCGAACTGTGAATCGCTTCGTTCATTTTCACCCCTTTAAGGGATAATTTCCAGGATAAAAGGTATCCTATGTCTTTCCCAGGGTCTCAAACTATCTTCTTACCAAATTTCATCAAAATAGGTTCTGTAGATCTAGAGATTACCCCCTACAACGTCACAAAGTCATAAACTTTACCCCTTTATAATATTAATATAGATAGATTGACGTATAGTATTAGTAATTGGTATTGTATATAAAAAAACATCATACAGAAATATCACTCAATAGATTAAGACACGGTCGCGGTTCCAAACCTACGAATATGTTGTATTATCTCTTCAACCATTTGTCCAAATTATATGTAGTAAAAGGGAAAAGTCTTTTGTTTTAAACATTTTAGACGATAAATTTACTTATTTTGATAAGAATTCAGAATTGTGTCTTGTTGGGACTTAAATATAAAAGTTAGACATGTGCTATCGCTGACTTTTTTGTAGGCATTATTAAGCTCTTCAACTTTTCTCTAGACTACAATCATATATTTCTCATCGTTAAGGCAGCGTTCGTAAGAAACGTTTTCGTTCGACCGTTTTTTCTCCGACTTACTTTGCAAATCCGACTACCATGAAAAAGTCTTTTCATTCTTCGGGTTAATATATAGTCTATGACACTCAGAAAGAACATGGTTTTCTACTGATAAAAGGACTTTGAAAATCGGTTCAGTAGATCTAGAGATTACCCTCTACAACATCACAAACTCACAATATCGCAAACTTTACCTTTTTATAATATTAGTATAGAAAAAAAAACAGTGCGTGTAACCTTTACGTGCAGTTAAAGTAAAACTTCTTTGGTACTGTGACAGATACTGCATTTAAATATATTGCAGTTAAATAAAAAACAAACAAATCAAAATATAAGCAACTCTGTCTGTTACCTTTTCATGCTTAATCCATAGAACTGACTTATACCAAATTTGGTATGGAGATAGTTTGAGATCCTGAGAAGGACAAAGGATAGTTTTTACCCTGAAAATCATCCCTTAAGGATGAAAAGGGGGGTGGAACTTCGAACGTGGAACTTTGTATAGAGAATCAATCATTTCTCAAGTAAAGAATATAAAACTCAATATACCTATGTATATATATACATATATTAAATCGTCTACAAGTGAATATATTTTTTTATTTTTTGTACTTTTTTACACATTAGTTACAGAGTTTCATAGAAACTTTTATCCTCCATTTTACGCCTTTATGAGATAGAATTTTTGAAAATATATATTTATTTAATTGTATTGAAAAGCATTAATACCAAGTTTCAAGTAATTCTGATCATAAATAATACTTTGCCTATACATATAAACTTTACTACTTCCTTTTACCGCTTTAAGGGATGAATTTCGAAAAAATAATAAATAAATATATTTCTTATTTTTTATCTTAAAGCTAAGTACCACTTTTTGTATATTTCACATTAAGAATGACAGGGTTTCAAACAATCCTTAGTCGCTTAGCATCTTTAATACCTTATTTTACCCATTTAGGAGATGACGTCATCCAAATTTCACGTTTCTACGACCAGCGGCTTAGGCTGTGTGTTGATCCATCTGACTGACACAACTATCGCAAGATACACCTGTCAGTTTAGTTCAGTTCTTTACTTTAATGGCTTTAATGATGCACCTGTCCTTCTCAATTTTTCCGTCAGCTGGTCTAACTTCCAGGTACAATACATTGCACAGGTAAGATGCGAACACAATAGAACTTCTGCTTCACCTCAGACTGAATGTAAATAGGCCATACGTGTGGCGCCTTCCTTCGAGAATCTTCCCCTTAAAAATTAAAAAATAAACTCGAAAAAAAATCGATTATTGACAAGTGGTTGTTTATGAGTACATCCCTACTTTCTTTTCCATTTGACATCTATGCATATGTTTGCTTTTTAACGCAAATGGCAAATGCAAATGTTATACAATCTGTGGTACTGTGGATTCGTTTAGATTTGTTCGTGAATAAAGGTTTCCTTGGTTTTATTTAGATTAGGGTTTATGATTTATAGTTTAGAATATGAACATTTTTTCTTAAATAATAATATAGTTGAATAATCGTAATACGTAAAGATGAAGCCTTTAATAGATTTTGATGAGTGCCTCAGAGATTCCCCAAAATTTAGGTGGGCTAATGAAAGTTTTGTATTGATGGAAAGTGAAATTTCGTACGTGTTATGTTTATTAATTAATCAAAGAACAAATAATTTATACCTTTAGGGAACAGCTGGAGACTGAGGAAGCTAGCATCGAAGCTTTAGAACAAAAGCTTGACAAAGTTCTTAAGTCTTGTTCTGTTATGATCGAGTCGGGCAAAATTTATATGACTCAAAGAAGGTGAGTTTTCGTAAAAGTTCAACTTTTTTTTCTATATTTTTACATTAATTTGTTATAAGAAAAATTTAATTAACTCTTCTTTGTTATATTGTTGGATAGCTAATACTGATTTGTATGAATAAATGTAGTTTCAAAATATTTTAATTATAGAATTATTAAAGATTGCTTTTTTTGATTGACAGCACATTCACAAATGCGCTGTGGGACTTGACAAGCAGTTTCTCAGAAGATGCAACTGTCCAATCAGCTTTGAACCGCATGATCCATGCTTTACAAGAAATGACTAAGTTTCATTCCATACTACTGGATCAGGCTTCTAGGACTGTACTAAAGAATCTCTCTGCATTTATTAAAGTGTATGTTTTTTTAAATTCTGCTAATGATGTATTGTTTCCTTTTTTATCTAGGCATCTTGAATGTTATACATATTATGTAAAAATTGTTTATTTTGAATAAGTTTTTATTGATCCTCTATAAAAAATGTAATGGTTTAAAGATCAAATATGCTTAATTTTAGATTTATGAGCAGCACAAGACTACTTGTTTGTAGAAAAGTTCATTCACTAGACTAATAAAATTGTGCTTTATTTAAAAATAACATTGTATACTCATTAAGCCTTCATTAAAACATTATAATAATTTTATGATTGGAAATAATATTGTTTTGTAATATTCTCTTTATCTACACTTGACTCTGGTCTAAAGTAAAACACTGACTCATGACATCCACTGATATTGTTTGAGTATAAATGTGTTTCCTTTTTGTATATATTATAATAAAAAATTTTATTACAGAGATATCAAGGGTGTGAAAGAAAGCAAACATCACTTTGATAAAATCTCCAATGATCTTGATATAGCTTTAAATAGAAATTCACAGGTGAATTTAAATATTATATTTAATTGAAAATAAAAATGCTTCACTAATTGAAAATGTGTTAAATAGCATGTATTTAATATTGATAAATATAAATTTGTATTGACAGCTGGTAAATATGAGGTACTAGACATAATTGTTTATACATTTCTTTTTTTTAATCAGGTATCACGTCATAAACCTATGGATGTTGAGGAGGTTGTGAATCTCTTGTTGGCGACGCGTTCCTGTTTCCGACATACTGCCTTAGACCATGTTCAGAAAATTACTATGCTTCAAGTCAGACGCCGACATGAAATACTTGCAACAGTAAGTTTCTTTGTTGTATTTAGTCTAAAATGAATATTGATGTCTATGTAATAATCAAAAAATAATTTCAATTTAATAAAAAAACACCATTAAATATTTTAAATAAAACTATTTTCGGATTTATTTTGATTTTTGTTCCTGAATAGAATCTGAAAAATAGGTTTTATTTAAAATATCAAATATTATCATAAATATAAGAAAATAGAAATACCATTAAAAATATTATTAAAGTGCTTCTAAGTTCCACTGCTATTGGTAATTTAAAATAGCAAATATTTAACATTTGGACTATAAGTCATTTCTTCTCTAGTGTTTGTACAAAACATGATATAAATTATGCAATATTTAAATTTTTACTGGAAGTCTGTGAGAGTTTGTGGCTTAAAAGTATTTTTAAGTCTAATATATTATGTTACTAAATCGAACTACTAATATAAACGCTGAAGTTTCTATGTGTATTTATGTTTGTATTATATTGCTTCATTCGCTGAAACCCCTAGACTTTAGAGACTAGACGGATTGTGATGAAATTTAGTAAGTACACAGATAGACATTCTACACTCTTCTACAATCTAGCAATAAAAAAAAGACATCTACTAGTCTTAACGAGGTTTCGTGCTATACTTACCTAAATAAGTAGCCTTGATAGACCTAAAAATTGCGAGTCTTCTAAAAAAGATTTCTCATTTCGCGTGTATGTCGCGCGATATCTCCATAAGACTTATTTTAATAAATAATTAGTACTTCAAGGTCGGTCTCATAAAAAATAAATGCTTTTAAAAGTTCTATACCAGTAACACAGTTTATTTGTTGGAACGCGCTAATCTTAGGAATTACTAATCCGATTTAATTATTTTATTTTGCATTTGATAGCCCTTTTATTGAGGAAGACTATAGGCTATATGTCATAAATAATATATAGTCTGTCTATTCAATACTAACCGTTAAAACGTATCTATAATTATATAGATATTTTTAGTAAATTCTTTATTGCGTATCGTTAAGTATAAACGTATTTTTGATTTATGTAATTCTTAAGAAAGCTGGGACGTCAGCCGGAACTTCTACGAATTCAATGTTACACAAAATTTTATATCAGTGTCTTAGTCTTTTATAATAGAATAAACTAATGCGATTACCCAATAATAACGTATTACTGAAACTTGAGCTACATCAAACGCAAACTTAATTAACTGTATTTGCAGATATTAACTAATCTGTTTTTATCTTTTTATATAGAATACTAATCTTGTAATACATCCATAGCTAAACTATATGGAACTTATTTATGACTAGCGATTTACCGTCGTTTCGCTCGCGAGCCCTAGAGACGCAAGCGAGGGTTAGTCACTCGTATGTTTTAATTTTTTTTGAGCGGAATCCTTATCCTTTTCTAAAATAAAAATAGCCTACGTTACTTCTTATAACATTAACTATTTGCCAGTGAAAGTCCCGTCAAAATCAGTCCAGCCGTTTTGGAGATTAGCCGAAACAAACAGACAGACAAACATTTTAAAAGTTGTGTTTTTTTTTGTAATTAATTTATAAGTATAATTTCTTATGCATTTAGTAAGAAGCTGTTATTTTGACATTACAAACGAACACTTCAATATTATTTATCTGTATAAATTAAGTAAAAGTTCAATTCTTTTAAAGCTAAGTTGACAAAATCTTTCACATTATTCAGAATATATTTACTTTACTTATCCAACAATAAAAACATGAAATAAAAATAGGCATCATTTTATACACACAAGGAAATAAAAATAATTAAGTCCATAAATACACGATACAGGTGTATGTTACGCAAATCATAGTATGAATTAGACGGAAACGCGTGACTCAGCGGCACAACAATGAATATAATTGGCTACGCAACTATCTCACTCTGTGAATTCCATGTTCGAATTATGTTTTGTTTTTTTACTTAGTGTTCTGTTTTGATACCTAAATTATAAAAACACGTATCGAGAAAAGCAAAGACTGTTTGTTCGACGTTTATTGGAAGATATTAATTTAATTTTGAAAAGTAATATCATTTTTTATGCACGATTTCTTTATGTGCTTGCATATTTTTTTGTTACTAATAAAAAAAGCTATAAAAATATACTTTTAAATGAAAGATGTTATCGTACTATTTAAAGACCAAATATTTAAGATGACGGATCTAGAACTTTAATCACTCCATCCACTTAGTTTTAAAGGCAATATTAAAGTGTTCTATATCGCATGCTACGATACATTATGACAACTAGTGAAATACGTTTTGTAATTATTTAGTTATACAATATTGATTCTTAGTACTTGATATATATAAAAAGTCCTCCGTGACAGATTTCGACAAGCCTGCGTAGGAGGTGTTAAAGTGGCGCACGTACAAGTGTGCTCTCTATTTCTTTCATTGTCAAAGTCAAAGGAGACATTGCCACACAGCCAGAGATCAGGCATAGAACTATCCAATTTCTAATTCGGGTCCGTTGCTAAGAACTTCTTAACAAAAAAAACCAGTAACTTTTTTTCCCAAACTGAAACATGAACTAAGGATCTCCGGATCTACAGCCGTACCTGCTGAGTACTAGACCAACAAAGCAGCTAAGAAGCTTGGTACTTAACCCACCTTTAAAATGCCTAGACATTTTTTTTAAATGTAATATTGTATTGCCTCTAAAAGTTCTAAAAACATGTTCAATCAATATACGAGAATATATTACTCCATATAATTTGTTATCGTTTAGTACATCATAATCATAAAAGAAATCGTGATCAATGTTGTTCAATGATCGTGCTATGTTGGCGATATTATTTTGCTAAGCTATATATTTTAAGTTTTGGCGATTGATGTATATATAGTTGTAGTAAGTAAATGTATCCACAAAACGAATATTTTACAAGTAAATGTTTTTCACCCAAATAATATTTTCAAGATGTCCATTGTCCACTATTTAAGAATAAAAATGTTACCGACATGTTATTTTATGTTATAAACATAAAATATGATTATTAAATAATAAATAACTGATGTTTGTCTTTAAAAGACAAGTTTATAGAAAACTTAGGTTCTCTCAGACATGCAGGTTTCTTCGCGATGTTTTCCTTCACCGTAAATTTAACAATGTATTATCATTATTTTCAAACACATTAGTTACACCAACAGTTTATTATCACTGAGTTGATTACTTCATACACGTGTAGAAATATTTTTTCTAAATCATCTTTCACCTAGTCCATCTAATGACATCTGTTTTATATGTTTAAACTAAAATTGTCTATTAAACTATCATACCTTTTAGTCATGTATATTAATTTTAAAGATTTATAATATAATTCATATTATGAATCCTTAAAATCTTACTAATATTATAAATGTGAAAGTTTAGATGTGAGTTTGAATGTTTGTTACTCAATCACGCCAGAACGGCTGAACGGGTCTGGATGACACAAGAGTTAGATTATAGTTTGGAATAGCATATAGGTTACTTTACTTTTATCCCGGAAATGTACGGTTCCCGTGGGATAGACTTGTTTTTGTTTTCCTACAGGCGAACCCGAGCATAGCGATGATGCGTACGCGTAACAAGTTGTAATTTAAATAAACACACCTATATTATATTTAATATGTTGACCCAACAAGATGTGTCAGACTGTAGATAAAAATACAAAGACTGAGAAAGAAAGATAAAATTATGGAATAAGCGAAAAGATTTAGTGTAAGGTATCTCATCTCAATGTTCTCAGACATATCAGCTCTAACGTTTTCGGTTTTATACGTAAGCATTGCCCGCGGCTCCGCCCGCGTTCAGATGACCAAAAACCAAATTCTTATTTACATATTAGGTAGTATACTCTTACATTCCAGTTTTTGTACTTTTTCTCAGAAATGAGATATTTTCCCGCGGTAAAAAGTATCCTATATGTTGACCCGGATAACCAACTATCACCATACCAAATTTCATCAAAATCCCTCATGCAGTAATGCGGTAACAGACAGACAGACAGAAAAAAATTCTGAAAACCATAGATTCGGCTTCTGCATCGATAATAATGTTTATTTCAATAAGATTTTCGAAAAAATATCTAATGTACAGATTCGGCTTAGTTACATTTTTATTATAAGTATGTATAGATTAATGTCTAAAATCAGTTAATGTCTTCTGACAAGATTTAAAAGCTATTATACAACAATCGGATTTAATACCAAAATATGATCTATTATAATTTGTAATGTACATAATGTATACAGTATTTTTAGATTCTAAATGTTTATACGTAAGTACATGTTTAAACTCATCAATGAAAAATAACACAGTGTGATGCCACTTACACACATTATTTATGATAGTTTTAAATTTATTAAATTAATAGAACGATAAAATGTGCTATATTTATTTTATTTGATCATCGACATTATATCATAGTATCGTCAATTAGTCACTGATAGTACAACGAATCGGTGCTTAATAGATTTCGTACCACGCAACTTGCAAGGTTGTGCACAAGTGAGTAATCAGTAATGTGCCGCGCAATCAGATTACGGCATCTAGAAGAGACAGTTTGGTCAAGTATTTATTTTTTTGTTTTATAAATTTGTTTCGGTAAATCGTGAAGTGTTTAGTGATTTTTGGTGTTACTTTAGTGATTTGTTATATAGGCGTTGCGTTTTACGTATTCATTATTTTTATGTGATGTGCAAATGAAAAAATAATAGCGGTGCGTCATTCCTATATACTGATGTTATTATAATAAAGATTTTTTAATGAAAAATCTTCATAAGCGAGGATTTATTTGTCATTTATATCAAAGTGTTTCTATAGAAAGGAGTATTTATAATAATTTTCATATATATATTTTTTTTCATTTAAATCTATTTTTATATATGAAATGATTGAATCGTATTATATACTCGCCAAATTATTTATCTAAGTCTACGTGTCTATATTTATGTAAAAGTGAAGTATGACCAATATCACATAAAGATAAGCAACATAGTTAAGGTGACAATCGTGTAAGATAATTATACGCTTTCAGTTCCTGTCATATTTGCAAGCGTGCTGCACTTACCACCATCAAGGTGCTGATTTATCTGAAGACTTAGAACCATTCCTCAAATCAATTGCAGACGAGGTGAGTGATTCATAACTTTCTACTACTTTGTTATAATTCCACATATTATTTATGTTAAAACGTTAAATAGGCATGACATTTTTAACCAACATCAAAGTTGAGGTATTTTTCTAGTGAATGTACTCGTACATACATACCCCTAGGTGTATTATTGATTTCAAAATTATCATACTTATGAAATTTTGATGCCTACAGGCATTGAGGTTTTAATATTAAGTGAAAGTTAATTAAATTCATGTTAATTAGTAATACATTTGTTATATAACATAATTATAAATTATAATAGGCACAACCATACATTATGTTGAGCCTTAAAAAGACGCAGTAGAGTGTGGTAGACGTAACGTGTGATTGCGTTAGGAAAGGAAGTGGGGTCATTTGAACGTGACATATTATGTGTAAAATAAAAATAATAAATAATAACATGTTGGAACATTAACACACAAAACCATCTACTTCCATGGTAAGTTACTAGGCTTGTGTTTATGGATACCAGATTGTTGATACAATGATACACTACACATACCTATATAACTAACATACATATTATAAAATATAAACACTCATGACTGGAGTACAAAAATTCGTGCTCATCACACAAGTGAATGCTCCCGGATCGGGACTCGAACACGCGATCGCTGGCATAGCAAGTAGGGCCACTACAAATTGAGCCAAACGCGTCGGCGTTGTCAATACATATTAAATAATTTGCTTATTAAATTTAATGTTCATTTTTTATTTATGTTTATCTTACCACGACATGTAATACGTTTTCCTTAAAGGAAAATAATCGTATTATGTATTATCTTACATTACTAAGAAAAATTGTAATATCTAAGCTGGTTTGTAGAAAACGACTATCATTTAGCGGATAATTATCCAGTGCAAAACAAACGAATAAAAATGTTTATAATCCGTCGGATTGCATGCTAAATCACATACCAATCGTATTTTAAACTATTAACAATATCTATATACAATTAACATTTCTTGAAAAAACGCTAAAATCCTAATTGATATCACGGAACAATTAAGAAAGTATTGATTGTTAGTAATTTAAAGCCCGCTATTGACTAATGAGTGCATTACAGATTGCAACAATGCGTAACGATACAAAAATACTCGACAAAGAGATGGAAAATCGGCATACAATAGTCAATAGTAAGGATACGGTTTTACCAAGTTGTAAATCCGTCGCTAGCGAAAGGGATAGCAAAGATGGCTTAATGAGCACGCCTTGTATGAAAAATATGCCCCGAATGCAAGGATATTTGTTTAAAAGGACATCGAATGCGTTTAAATCGTGGAATCGGCGTTGGTTCTATTTGTACGACAATCGTCTCGTGTATAGGTGAGTCTGTTTACAGTTTACACTTTACGCTCGACACGCTAGAGCTTGAAGGCTGCTTAAGTGGGACGCAAGTGGTGGTCAGGGTCTATGAAATTAAATAGTATGCGCAGTTCTTGTTATATATAAAATATTTGGAATTATAATTTATTCTTATCACAATACTATTATGAATGCGAAAGTTTGTATGTTTGTTACCCTTTCGCGCTGAAACGACTGGATGGATTTTAATGAAATTTATTACACAGATATCTTGTGCCCTGGAGTAACACATAGGCTACTATTAATAAAAAAATTGCCAAAGGGTTGTATAACAGTATAAAGAAGCACCTAGGGACGTACCCGAGCGAAGTTGGAGCAAGCTAGTAAATTTATATTTGTATTTCATATAAGAAGTATTAGTTTTATTAATTTTCAACGGAAAAGTCAAGAGTCAAAAAAATAATTAAATTTCTTATTTTTGTTTTAGTTGTCTATGAAATGAATGTAATTTGCCTTTTAGGAAAAGAACGGGTGAATTAAATGTTACGGTGATGGAGGAGGACTTAAGGCTATGTACAGTCAAACCAGTGCACGATGGCGAGAGGAGATTTTGTTTTGAAGTTTTGTCACCATCAAAGTAAGCAATACATTGTAATTACATGTTAAAATGCCTACTAATTCCTCTACCCTAAGGTTGCATGGAAGAGATCGGTTGTAGCGATAAGGCCGCATGCTGTGCATCTTTTTTTATGTATATTTCTTGTGTGGTGTGCAATAAAGTGTTCATTATTATTATTACAGAAGTCACATGCTCCAAGCTGATTCAGAGGAAATGCTCAATTCGTGGATAACGGCTCTCCAGAATGGGATAAGGGCGGCCATACAGCAAGGACAGAGTAGAGACAACCCCGACTCGCAAATGGTCCTCGTGCCGGATGACACTCGGACAGCAAGTAATAGGAATAGTGTTGCCACCCCAGCTATGAAGAAAATCAGGTAAATATTTTAAACTATCACATTTACTATTTGTTCGCTCGGGTGCGTTGTCCGTAGGTACGTTATAGAGATGCGCCGAATGTTCGGCCGAATATTCGTATTCGGTATGTTCGGTGTTTTTTTTTGTGTTCGTATTCGGCCAAATATTCGGTTCAAATGCCGAATAATTACCGAATATTTTAATAGTATTATGTTAAGATTTATAACTATTTTAAAAATTAAAAAAGGCTTCACACTAAGAAATACATAGTATGTTAATACTATGAAACACACATTACCTTACGTAACCATCAAAAGAAAAGTTAGTTTTTGTACATTTACTGCACCGCTGTTGTTACGTAAAAATGAACCGAATAATTCGTCCGAATGTTCGGTTTGGTACATTTTGGACCGAATATTCGTATTCGGTTCAACCCATATTCGGCGCATCCCTAGTACTACGTTATATATATAGATAAACATGGTTATTGATAGCGTACCTTAGGGAATACATGCTATTGAGTCATATGCTATTGCGAACTTTTCTGTAGGTCTTTTTAAGGTCTACAATTGTGTAGGACATTGTTTTGGTTTATCTCTAGTCAACGTTAGCTAAGTAAATTGTATTTTTCTAAAGACGATTCGACAGAACCAGTTGTGTGCGATTTTCCTGTAGTAAAAGGCATCGTAAATATTTTCTCGAGAAATAAGTATCACTACACAAAATTTAGTTAAAATCGGTTCAGTATTTTTTGCGTGAAATGTACACAGATATACAGACAAAAATAAAGAGACAAAAATTTCAATAACTATTGTTTTTGGGTCTATATTCGACAATACGTTACGGTCATTGTTTTTAAAAAATATTTCATGTACAGATTTCGCTAAGTTACTATTTTATTATATACATAAGTAAGACAGATAAAAGTACCTTTTTAGATTTTTTTCTTTATTTTGATTTTTTGTCCCCGATATTTAGAATGTCTCTCCCGTGACCATGAAGTAATCAGGTAATGTCAAATACAAAGTACAAGGACTAGCGGTACTGATTCGCGGCTTAGCTAAAAGCGTACTGTAATGGTTCTTAATTATTTATTTTTATTAATATGTTTCCATTAATTTTTTTCATAAGTATGTGAAACATACGAAAAAAATTGTCTTTACAAATTTTGCTATTGAATTTGTGCATATAACATTTTGTCGGTCATCGTGAATTTCCAAAAGAAATGTGTAACAGCTATTTATATATCCTATAGATATACCTACTATATTATATATCTTCAGATATAACTGAGCGTTAGAGAGAATTGAGAAAAGTAATTAATTTACTACAGTTTAGTGATAAAACTGAAAGTTGTTTGGCCGGATACCAAATATCCGGCGAGCTGTAAGGCTGGATGGCCGGATATATATCTATTTCTAGTTTTATTGGTACAAAACGAGTAGTGACTGTTTTTGAGACTGAATTCCAATTAATTTGCATTTAAATACCAAGTATAATTATTAAGAATTCAAATTATCTATGCGCTTAAATAAAGATAAAGCTGTTTTTCTTGGGATATGAATCTGGTCCAAATATGAAATGGCTGAACAAATTTGGATGAGATTTAATACAAAGATAAAGTATCTGGAGTGACACATAGGCTACTGTTAGGCACTAAAAAAGAGGTTACTAAGAATAAATCCGCGTCAAGCGATGGTAAGTCGCTAGTTATAATAATAAAGTAAAAATTAGTAAGAAGCTGTTATTTTGACATTACAAACAGACACTTCAATTTTATTTATCTGTACTAGCATTCGTCCCTAGTTATGTTTTAACGTTTAGTAGAGATTTTTCAAAGATAAGATATTTTCCCGCAATAAAAAGATATATGTGATGCGTTCCCAGACAGACACAAAACTTTTATAAATTGTAGTTTTGGCCTCTGTATCGATAATAATGACTATTTCTATAAGATTTTCCGAATAATATTTAATGTACAGATTCGACTCAGAATTTTATTATATGTATAGATAATAGATATAATTAAAATTTAGTATGAAGTTATCTTTGGTACCTACCAGGTGAGAGGAGACGACGGTTTTAACTATTGAACATAATGTTTCAGAATTTGGGAGCAATTGCTCAGTATACCGGGGAACAATTACTGCTGCGACTGCGGCAGCCCCAACCCGCGCTGGGCGAGTATTAACCTGGGAATAACATTGTGTATAGGTTTGTAAATATATTATAATAATACTGGCGACTTACCCTCGTTTTATATTCTTTTACGTTACGCTTTTTTTTTGAGAGGATGCCTATTTCTTTTTCTCATATAAGAGTATCCTACGTTACTCCTTATAACATCAGCTATCTGCCAGTGAAAGTCCCGTCAAAATCGGTCCAGCCGTTACATTAGAGGAGATTAGCCGGAACAAACAGACGGGCAAGAATTTAAAAAAAACCGTATTTTTCTTATAAGTACCGTATACATATACTTTCATATATATTTAGTAAAAAGCTGGTTTTTTTTGACATTACAAATAGACACTTCAATTTTATTTATCTGTATAGAACCAAAACCCTAAATATTTTATTGTTCAATTAAAGAAGTTTTATTTTTTCTAGACTGTTCGGGTGTTCATCGCTCGTTAGGCGTTCACGTCAGTAAAGTGAGGTCACTTACGTTAGACGACTGGGAGCCAGATATTATAAAGGTGATAGATTTATTGTTGTTTAATATTTTCATATAATACTAGCAGAACCCCCGGCTACGCCCGAGTTCAATCTACAAAAAATACTCTTTGGCTTTATGTTAAACAGCGACTCACTCTCACGACAACTTCGTCGCTGTGTATTTATATAATATTGTTCAAACAAAACTACTAAAATGGCGATTAAAAATGAGGGGTGGGTGTACGAGGATGAAAAATACTTTACGACCTATTCTCATACCTACCACATAATATATTATACAAAAAAAATCATTAAAAACCGGTCGAGCCGTTTCGGAGGAGTGCGACCACAAACACCGTGACACGAGATATTTATAATTTATATATTAGATTATAAAAAATTATTGCATCAATTAGAAAATGAAACTTATATAATAATAATTACGAAAAACAACTGATCAAAATGGTATACTTACTACAGATATAATACAATTGTACTTAATACAGATATAATACAATTTTAAAATTATATTTTTTTACAGGTAATAATATTGTACTTAATACAGATATAATACAATTTTAAAATAATATTTTTTTACAGGTAATGGCAGAATTAGGTAACAAAATAGTCAATTTAATATATGAAGCCAATACAGAAGGCACTACCATCACAAGGGCCACACCTGATTGTGAAGCGTAAGTTATCAATTCTAATTGCACTGTACTACTGAATCGTTCACTTTACCAAGATTATGCACGGAACTATTTGTAGATTATTTTTGTATGTGACACTTTTTGCGTTAAACCGAATAGTTTTCGAAATTTTTAAGAAAAACTGATGAAAACTACTAATTTACCAACTTATATAACCCCCTCCCACCCCAATCCCGACGCTCAAAATGGTGTAAGAACAATATGTGGACTGTAGAGACCAATTTGGACCTCCAGGTAAACTTTTACTTTGGATGTTGAGGTTAAGCTGTTTTTTAGACTAATTGTACTGTACTAATATATTATAACGATTATTTTTATCTCATTACATCAAATGGTAATAGTTTATCATAAAGTATTGTAAAGTGTTATTCGCTATTTATATTATAAAGCCTTTTCTACATTTGCAGGTCAGTGCGTGAGGCGTGGATAAGGGCAAAGTATGTGAAGCTGGAGTTTGTGAAGAACATTGTAAGCAGTATGACAGACTCCATACAGGAGTCGCCCTTGAGAAACGGCAGGCGCTGGTCGGTGCGTCGCGCCAGGCGGAGGTACGTATTCTTACTAGTTATTAGTTTATATAATAAACTAGCAGTACCCGCGGCTTCGCCCGCGTCGAAATTTCCGATCGCTAACAAAATTCACAGGATCTTTTCCGGTAATCTTCAGATTAGCCCAGCGAGTGGGCTAATCTGAAGATTACCGGAAAATATCATCAAAATCACTTCAGCAATTTTAGAGTCCATAGGAAACATACATACAGACATCGATTTTTATTTTATTTAATCAACAATTTAAATTTTTTTATTGCTCAGAAAATAGAGTCTTTTATAAAAAAATTGTGACACACCGACTGCAGCGTCACCTTCTGGGTCCAATTGTGTTTTCAAACCTTGCAGGGACCCACTCGAACATACACAAAAAATATCATTAAAATCGACCCTGTTGTTTATGAGATGATCAGTGGTACACCGACTGCAGCGCCACCTACTGGGTCCATTTGTGATTTCAAACCATCCAGAAGCCCATTGATTTGGATGAAATTTTGTGTGTATATTACACACAAAATTTCATCCAAATCGGAAGATATTAATATTAAGATTAGCCTCACTGGTTTAGTGGCTAGTATTTACGCTTGCCGATGTTAAGTTATTGATTCGATCTGTTAAGAAAGTCCCAGTACAGCCCGGAGTTGGGAAGTTGGCGGTGTTTCATACTCGTGCCTCTGACAGCACGTAAAGCCGTCAGTGCTGCGCCTGATTTCTCACTGCAAGGGTCGATTTCCGTCTCAAATTCCAATAGGACAATATCCTAGTGAACTTTGAGAGTGACAGGAATAAAGAGTGCACTTATCTCTGCGCGTACTATTGTGCACTATAGTAACACCTGACTGTTATGCAGCTGATTAGTCTCAGTGAGATAGGCCACCGTCGCCAAAATCGGTTAGAAGGTCATCACCATTATACATTCTCGACAAACCTCTACCGATTTTTTCCAATTTGAAATGCCCAACTCTATTATCATTTAAATATATTTTTTACATATCAAATTGACCCACAGAGTTCGTGTTCCGCCATCTGTACCAGAGACAATTAAAGATGAAAAAAGTGACGCGAATAGTAACACAAGTGGTATGTTTATTTACAATTTGCAATATAAATGTATTTATGTTTTATTTCGCCGATTTGATTTAGTGATAATAATTATTTATAATCGTACGTAAGTAAGAATAAAAAAATAGTTACCAGTTTACAAAAAAACATAACCTTTATTTTCTTAATGACCTTGCTTGACTGAAAGAGATCCCTTTTAAAATGAAGTCAACCTTTGACCACGTCACTTTCTATTTTTTTATATATTACTTGTTGTACAAACGTGCAATAAATGTTACAATATGTATATGTAGTATCCGAGAGCTCGACGAAGTCGGACGGCAGTCCCGTGCTGCTGATCGGCACCGAGCTGTCCGGCGAGCGCCCCGTCGACCTCGGCCTGCCCTCCGACCACGACTCCACAGAGGGAGAGGATGACGATTTGGGTACTGTATATGTTTTTATTATAATTTTGTACGTACATATAGTTGTATTAATAACAGAAACAAGGTAGTTATAGCTTAGTGGTAACCTGTTTGTTTGGGACAAAAAGTGTAGAGGGTTCAAATCCCAAACATGATTACCTTGTCTTACAGTTATGTCTGAGAGAACCTAGCAAATATTCGAAAGACATGTGAAGTCCGCCAACCGGCACTCGGGGAGCGTGGTCGACTATGATCTGATCACCCTCGTATTGGAAGGGGGGCCCGTACCCAGCAGTAGGACGTTAAAAATGAATACTAATACTACGTACATCGTACAGGTGCGGAGGACATATCCCTGCTGTCGGCGGAGGCGGTGCTGGCGCGGGCGGCGCGCGCGCACAACGTGTGCGTGATGCGCGCGGCGCTGGCGGCCGGCGCCGACGCCAGCCGCGCCGGCGCGCGCGCGCGCACGCCGCTGCACGCCGCCGTGCTCAGCGTACGTGGCTAGTTTTTTTTTTAATTTATATATAAGTTCACAAAACTGACGTACAAATGAAATAAACAAGCGTAATTATCATTGTTCTAAGGTATAAGTACAATTAGACAAATGATGTCTTCTAAGATGTGAACGTCACGTGCATATGAAAAGAACTATGTACTAACTATACATTAACTAACAGTTGATGAAATTGACTATTTGAACGTAGTAATGTAAAACGGATCTAGCCCACGAAAACCGTTTTTTGAGTTACTGTCATAAATGTCAACTACATATGAACTTATGTACAATAAAAACTTTTTAACAAAAAAATAAAAACCGACTTCAAACAAAAGCACTAAAAAGTGAAAAATAACTGATTGGTAGTTTTCATTTACTATACATACCTAATAATATTTTCGAAGTCGGTGTGCTTTGCTTTGTATAGGCTGGCACCGATTTCGAAAATATTTGATTAGGTATGTATTTAATAGGTAGGCTTTAATTACTTAGCCAAAGCACACCGACTTCGAAAATATTTGATTAGGTATGTATAGTAAATGAAAACTACCAATCAGTTATTTTTCACTTTTTAGTGCTTTTGTTTGAAGTCGGTTTTTATTTTTTTGTTAAAAAGTTTTTATTTTTCCCTTTTTAGTGTAGACAGTAGTAGCAAAGTAAGGATTCTAACGTGTTAGGCTTGTCAAATCAAACAAAATAAGCCCAAACTCAAAGTATCTACTATTAGCCGTTGAAGAGTTCCACCTATCCACCTTCTGGCCTTGCCATCAGCTCAGGTCAACAACACCGAACCACTGTACTATCAACGAAAATAGAAATACTTGCAAAGTTTCAAGTCAATATGACAATTAGAAGTAGGTTAAATTCATTATTAGTTGTTTTTCCACCCTTAGGGGTGGTATTTTTTTTTGAAATTTAAATGGGACCAATCTGGAAGTATACCCTTTCAAACAAAACAAAAATTGTCCAAATCGGTTAATAAATGACGGAGTTCTGAGGTAACAAACATAAAAAAAAATAAAATAAAAAAAAAACATACAGTCGAATTGAGAACCTCCTCCTTTTTGAAGTCGGTTGAAAAGTAGATAAGATACCCCATATTTAAGAGATATTTTAAAATTTCGGTCTTGTTATTTTGATATACCAATTTTACTAAAACTCCTATTTTCTCAAAATTAAGTTTTTGTGGTTGGACCTATTTTGGATAACTACGTCTATCTGATAGTGTGAAAAAAAATGTTTTATTTATTGATATCCACATAGGGCAGGGGCTTAATTATATCCTACCTGGGTGACAGAATTCGTAGGATCCCTCGCAAACTTTCTCTTGATAGTTTAATTCATATATTTGGATTGATCCTAGCTATACCTATGTAGGAAATAATGAAATTGCTAGGAATTTTTCTAGGAAAGAAGAAACGCTAAAATTAAAAATAAATTTAAGAACCAACGCAACTGAAATCACGTTCTACAAACTCACAACAATATATAATTTATGATGTAATATTTAAAATTGGATATTTTGACCGGTTTACGTTTACATTTTATTTAATTAACTAGCAACTCACTCTAGCTTCGCTCGGGTTCGTCCCTAGGTACGTTTTAATGGTTAGTATGAAATAGATATATATATATTATATAGATATATATGTATTATATAGCCTTCCTCAATAAACGGGCTATCTAATCCAAAAAGAATTTTTCAAATCGGATTAGTAGTTCCTGAGATTAGCGCGTTCAAACAAACTAACTTGGCCTCTTTATAACATTAATATAGATTTGTAAGTACAAAATAAAAATTATTCATTTTGCAATTCATTCATTTTTCTCAGGGTTCAGTAATGGCATGCTCATTTTTGTTACTCAACGGCAGTAAGTTAAACGCTCAAGATGAAGACGGAATGACGCCGCTGCATCTCGCCACGGAGGCGGGTCACACTGGACAGGTATGACACGTATTCTTTGTTTTGTTATACATTGTAAAACAATGAAACATTTATCCCGTTTTAATAATCGTTATATTGTCAGTGATTAATAAATTTTATACTAACAAGAGAAAATCATACGTTCCGCCCAAACATTAAAATATATTCGTCGTCATACTTTTCCTACCTGCCTGGCACCTGTATAGACGAACACCACAGAGGTTGTACGAAGGCGCTCGATGTCTTCAACTAAACTAGCGACGCGTAACAAAATATATGTTTACAAAATTTCAAATTATTAATTATCATAGAGGCGTCGACGTTAAAAAGTACTGTTCCCATAAGCTAAACGAATGACATTTTAGAACTCATATTCTTTGTTATTTTTTTCTGTTAAAATGCCGTTGCGGTACAATGTTTTCTACAGTTATTATCCATCTTTATGGATATTGTCATAGCCAGAACACTTTTCTTGGTAGATTTAGCAAATTTTAAATATTAATTAAACCAATATGAAAATTAACTAAAATGTTTTTGACGGTTCAATGCATTTAGTAATTTTTAAACTTTTAACCTGCCTATGCTTGACGAACAAATATTAAGAATAAGAAACAAATGTTTGTAGGCTCTAGCTAAGTAAATCTTATGTTTTAAAAATATATATTTTACTAGCAATTTACCTAGGCCTCGCCCGGGTGCGTTCATCGGTGTATAACAGCTCGGTTTTCCCCAGGGGCCTATGTAATATCTATATGCTAAATTTCAACAATATCCGTCCAGCGGTTTTATTGTGAGGGAGTAACAAACATACAAACATACATACAAACTTTAGCATTTATAAATAAATAATAATAGTCCAATATAGTTTATAGTTATAATTGAGGCAGTGGTAGCTCAGTAGTAACGCGCTCGCTTGGCAAACGGAGTGCAGCGGGTTCAAATCCCGGTTCTCGCACCTCTGATATTTTCACATGCGAATCATTTCCAACATGATGACCACTTGCCTTACGGTGAAGGAAAACACCGTGAGGAAACCTGCATGTCTGAGAGAACCTAACAAGTTTTCGAAAGACGCGTGAAATCCGTCAACCCGCACTTGCCCAGCGTGGTGGACTATGGCTTGATTCCCCTCATATTGAAGGGAGGCCCGCGCCCAGCAGTGGGACTTAAAAATGGGCTGAATACAAGTCCTATATAATAATATAGTATTAATTTCCAAGGTGTGCCTCCTGCTCCGCTACCGCGCGGACCAGTCGCTGGCCGACGGCGCGGGCCGCACGCCGCTCGACATAGCCGTGGCGCACGCCAACGCTGATATCGTCACATTGTATGTCATTAAATGTTACTAGCTTATAAATATAATACAATTATTTTATTACTTTCACGTGGTAAAGAAATGAATGTCTTGGTCTGCTTTGCGTTTGTTTGTATTTTTGTATGGTAGATGGCGGGGTTCGAAACGATAATTATCATGATATTTATCATAATAAATATGGGTTGATAATTTATCTTTGATTATTATAATCGAAAACTACTATTAAAACAAATATATCCATGACCGTGCTATGAACGCGTCAACCACGGAAACAAGCGACACGGACTACTATGCCCACTAGAACGTATCAACAGCGTATCATACCCGTTTATAACTGTTTAAGTGATCATATCGTAGTGACGTAGCATCCGCGTCTCAACCGCGTATCATCCGCGTGTCATATCTGTATAGTTCCCGTTTTCTCAGTCGTAGCAGTTCACCTGTGCTTTCGCGTGAGGCAGCTGCATCAGAAAGAGCGAGTGAATATTTTTGTTAAGAAAATGATTTCCTATACCTATACGATGGCTATTAGATAATTGTCCGGCAGTGAATTAACAGTGATAGCCATTGTTTTAGACGAGGAAGAAAGAGAGAAAAATAACATCAGTCGATCACTACGTTACTGGGTACACGCCGCTTTAAAAAATATATAATTTATAAGAAAATATTATCACTAGAAGACAAGCGGCAACACGTTTATAACGGGTTTAGAACGGTCTCACCTTTTCGCTGCCTGCGCGCACCGGTCCCGGAACGTCGCGTGCCAGGCACGGAGCGTACCGCCACCGGCAAAATATTCTCGCCGACAATTGTTACCGCCTTCGTGCACGGCACGCGATGGTGCCGGTCGGTGACGGAATAGTGTCTAGTGGGCATAGTCTTATACTTTTCAATACAAAGAGTATTTTTTTGCCTGACACGGTCATGGTATGAGATTGTGTACTGAGCAGACATATTTAATTTGATTAAATAGTGCCTATGTAGTTTTTTAGATTTATTCTGTTTTATTTCCAAGTTCGTATATGTCAAAATTATGAAAAAAATAATAATAAAAGATTACCTTGATTGTTAAAAGTGTATAATTTATGCTAACGTAAATTATGATAGGCAAGTAGTCAAATACCAATACCTACACAAGAATTCCTAAGTTTATATCTGTTTGATTATAATTATCGAATAATTATCTGATAATTATCAATTAACATATTTACCTTGATAATTTCATTCCCTGGTAGATGGGCAGTTAAAACTTCAAGATTTTACTTTATAACTTTTAATATATTAATATAATTAAAAATTATTTAATTACAAAAATGAAATAAATGTGGCATTCTCCTTAAAAGGTAATGCAGTAAGATATACAATGGGAATAAGAAATTTTAAAGTCAAATATAAGAAATATAAAAATAAGAAAACCATTGAAATCCGTCCAATTGATTTATAGTGACATAAATAAAAACAAACATAATTTTTGTATCTCGTAAAATCGAAGAAAAGAAGAAAACAAAGAGTTAATAAAATAATAATTACTCGAGTACTTGACGTTTTAAATAAAACTATTTATATTTAAAACAATAAAACAGGTTGAGACTAACAAAGCTGAACGAGGAGATGCGCGAGAGCGAGATGTCCTCCAACGACGACACGTACAACGAGGTGTTCCGCGACTACACGCAGCTGGCGCACTCGCACCCCGAGCGCCTCGTGCGCGCCAAGCACAACAACAATGACGGTCAGTATACATTTTAAATGCCTTTTTTAACTGTAATAATATACTATTCTTTATTGCACTTGTATGTAACATACAGAGATTAACAAACAATGAAATTAGTTAGCAAAGGTGGACTTATCTCTGGAAGAGATCTCTTCCAGTCTACCTAAGTGACTTGGAAAGATATGTAGTATAAGTTATTAAAAAGCAATTTTAATTAATTAAAAAGCAGGCTAAAGTGCAGTTACTCAAATATAAATGCTTAAATAAATATATCTTTATATATATAATTCTTCTGTGAGTATGTCACTGAACTTCTCTCAAACGACTGGACCGATTTTGATGAAATTTTTTGTGTGTGTTCAAGGGGATCTGGGAATGGTTTAGATTCACAATTTTTTAATAGAAAATAATATATTAAAAAAAGTTTGAAATTTTCAAATTAAAGACGTGTAGACAGGACAACGTCTGTCGGATCCGCTAGTATTATATATAATATTATACATTCTTTATATCATAATATTTTTATTCATAAATCGTCTGGAATAGACGCAAAGGCCTTTACTATATCATAATAAATGTATATACTACTACATACACAAATATATCTATATAATGTTCAATTATTATTATTAATCTTTGATTTTCGAAACATAGTTCCTTATGGCACGATATACTCGGCGAACTTTGCGAATGAGGGTTAGAAGGGAAAAAGTGTGATATTTCGACCGTCACGACACTTTTTATTGTTTACTAAGATGTAGATGTAGTTCGTATGCACTATTACGACGGGGCCCTATATATATATAATGGACATTCCTCGAGATTTGTGGTCCCGCGTATAATTCAATATACTTAGTTAATGATAAATTGGCTACATGTTGTATAATTTGCAGTGTTTCTATCAAAAATATTTTATATAAAGTATACCTACATTGGTTGATATTATTATTAAAATAATATTTATTGACTACAACGAATATAATAATAATAAAATACGGGAATACTTCTACGACCATCTTAGATTTTATATTGAAGTAGTATAGTATAGTCTAATAGTATTTTATTATATACTAGCAGAACGATCTACAAAAAAATTCGGGCTTTATGTTGTACAGCGACTCACCCTCGCTTTTAAAAATAAAAATGGGGGTTATGGGTAGGAGGATGAAAAATACTTTACGACCTATTCTCATATCTACCAAATATACAAAAAAAAATATCATTAATATCGGTCCAGCCGTTTCGGACGAATGCGACCACAAACATCGTGACACGAGATATTTATGTATAGACTAGCGACTCATTCTCGCTTCGCTCGGTTTCGTCCCTAGCTTGCTTCCCTATACAAACTTTCATCCCCATTCGCACCCCCTTAAGGGATAATTTCTGGGATAAAACTATTTCACTCACTTTTCATATCATGAGATTTAAAAGACTTATTTTAGTAAAAAAAAAATTTTTCATTTTCTTCTATGCAAATCCTCCTGACAATAACAAACACAACAAAAAAAGAATTATGCAATTTGGTGCAGTCCATTCGAAGTTATGCGCGTACATACATTTCGGTGATTGTTTTTTTATTTATATAGATTTTTCTCTATTTTTAGGTGAACAAGCTAGTGAATGACGAATAGAGAGAAAGTTTCGACGACTACATCTGTGGTGGCGAGACGAGTGATACTAACGTACGGTGGTGATCACACCAAGTGCTTATTTATATATTCCCTATACAAATATGTATTAAAATATTTGAATTACGAACATCCTATTTGTGAGTACATATTATATAAATCGTGATTATACAATTATTATTATATATAATAAAAAGAAATGATTGTTTTTGCTTTTTCAAGATCTTATAACAGTTTGTTTTTATTGTTAATGTCGATGTATCGCTAATAAGACGTGAATAGTTCACGATAATAACGAATTAGTATAAGTTGATTAGTTGTAGAACTGTGCTAGATAAAAACATACACTTACTATGAGTATATGAAATTATATAAAAATAATATGGAATATAGGGCTGCCACTTTAATATTAAATGCTTACATATTAATGAACAATTAATTTTACTAGTTTAATATAAAATTACAAAGTTTAAATGTATAATTTACACTTCAATTACTTGTATGCTACAAGAATATATTACAGTTCATTATTTTAAAATATTTTGTGTTTAATGTCTTATAATGTGAGTGGTAACCCTATGATTGGAAGTGATCTCTAAAGATTTTTTGAGGCTTTAATAAAATTGTTTGTAACATTTTAGCTGCCAAATTCCTAATAGAAAAGACTTAAACACCATATCTTCCCATATTTTCAAAAAAAAAAATGTGATGTGCTAATGTGCATTAAACCAAAGAATTGTTTATATATGAGCTTAAGTAAGGAAATTTTAAGAATCATATAAAAATAATATCTTATACTTTACAAAAGAAAAACAATATAAATATTATATTCAATACATATATTGTGAATTTTCTATTAAGTATTCACCGTGTGGTTTTTGGAAATCAATACAATGCATTCCAGTTAATGCAAGTATTTACCAAGCTATTGTTGTTAGTACTTATATTTCACCGTATATTAAAAAAGTGTATCTTAATAATTAGATTTCAAATATGTAAACACGATTTTGGATTTCCTAAAAAAACTTGTGTGCAATGTAATTTTTTTTACATTTTAATAAAACTGCTACATTTGCTTAGTTATAAAAAAAAAAACTTATGCTCCACATTCCTTGTAACTTTGAATAGTTAATTAAACTTTTTTAACAAATCATTCCAAAATGACTTCGAAAACGGCAAAATTTCTTTATCCATTTACATTATTATGAATCTCATTTTAATTAGTGATCATAATACTTTATTTTTTACTCTAGTTGTTATTGTTATATTCAACCCTTTTAGCGTCCCACTGCTGGGCGCGGGCCTCCCTTCAGTACAAGGGGCATCAGGCCATAGTCCAACGCGCTGGCCAAGTGCAGGCGGACTGAGCATGTCTTTCGAAAACTTGCTAGGTTATCTCAGACATGTAGGTTTCCTCATGATGTTTCCCTTCACCGTAAGACAAGTGGTAATCTCGGTTACCCAAGCGAGTGCGTTACCAATGTGCTACCACTGCTCTGTTATTGTTACGGTACATAAACTATTCGTCTCTTTGTTGTGGATTTGCTTGCCAATTGTTAGTGTGCGTTTTATTATTTTGCTGAAGGATTGTAAGATTGAAAATTTTAGCTTAGAATGGCCAGCTATTTTCAGTGGACTGTTTAAGATAATTAAAATGCATTTAATCAAGAAACGACAAAAATAATCAATTTTACAACAGCTTTGTTATAGACACCATTTTAAAACTTAATATGTAACAAATATGTATTTATTGAAAACCAGTAATAATAGTCCTCGTAATTCCTTCATAATCAACGTTTTGATGAATTTACTATTTAGCGTTAGGTAATTTACATGTGATGTTAGAATGTTTATCGTTATGAATGAATTAATGAAATGTTATAATCTGTGCAGATAAATAAAATTGAATTGCCTGTTTGTAATGTTAAAATAACAGCTTTTTACTAAAGGCATATGAAATTATTTACGGTACTTATACGAAAAACACAATTTTTAATTTTTTTGTCTTGCTGTCGGTATTTTCACTGGCTGATGTTATGAGTAGTAAGTTAGGGTATTTTTATTTTAGAAAATGAATTAATTTCGCTCAAAAAAATTTAAACTTACGCTTACTAGGGACGCATCCGAGCGAAGCAAGAGTAAGTCGCTAGTTAGTATTAAAAAAAATATTTATCCTGGTAGATCTACAAAAATTTAAAAATTGTGTTTTTCGTATAAGTACCGTACAAGTATATAATTTCATATGTATTTAGTAAATAGCTTTTATTGCGACATTACAAACAGACACTTCAATTTTATTTATTTGCATAGATTTAAAGAGAAAAAACTGTTTTTATAATTGCGCGGTTATTTCGTATAGCCATCTTAAAATAGCCATCCCAAGGGAAAACCGGAATTGTGTGTCTGGTTTGAGTTCGAGTCACACTGAGCGCGAACGAATACCCTAATCATTTTTATTCGTATCTCATCTCAACTTAGTACATTCAAATAGACACGGCTGGTCTTGGATAACTTAACTTACGGTGGCTAAATGAAATAATTCATAACATTGTAAGAACAGTATTTCTTATGTTTGATTAATAATAATTGAATAGATATACAAATAAAATCATTTCTGATATTGACCACAACTTATTGTTCCAGAATAAAATTCCTGTTCTTACAATTTTTATTTAGTTGTATCATATTCTATTTAAAATGAAGTATTTATGTGCTCTGAATTTGTATTTAATGTTACATTGATGTTGCCGTCACAGTTGTCGTCATGTACATATGTTTGGAGATTAAAAAAAATGAGTTGCAACGTTTCTATAAAATTATAATAATCAATGCCCAAGTATTATGAAAAGATTATTTTTTATTTACATTGACTTTTCCCAGTAGACTAAAATAGTGATGTAAACGAAATTAAGTGAGTTAAGTTAACCACGTATGTAAAAGTTTATTATGTAACAAATAAAATAATCTAAGCACAATATAAAACTTTTATGAACTTATTATACCAGTTGGAAAATATAATAATAAATGAAATTTCATATGGAAGAAATAGAATATGAAGATTGAATGAGAAAGTGCCATTAAAGGAATTGAGAAGGTACTGGAATATGTAGGTAGTTTTATGTATAGCTATTTGTTATATTATAACCGTGTCTATCATCTATACAATACTCCGTTATGCTGTTGATGTATTAATCTTTATTACTTAGTTGTATTTTGAATAAAGTATTTAAACTTATTAGATTTTTTAATTATTATTACCAAAAGACACCATACTGGTACCCACGAATCCCAGATCCCTTACGAAGAAATTGAAGACTGCTTATTTGCCATTTGGTCTATTCTTCAGGCTAATTTTAAAAGTTTAAAATTAACTTGCAATGTTTGTTCGTTATCGATTATTTGATTTGGTACAAATCCTTTTCTTTACATTATTTTTTAAATCATACAATATATTTAACACAAAAGATTTTATGTTAAAATTTACATTGGGTCCTTCTCCAAGGTCCCAATTCTCTCTATACCAAACTTCATCAAAATTAGTTCAGCGGCTTGGGCATTAAAACGTAACAGACAGACAAGAATTACTTTCACTTTTATAATATTAGTATGGATTACATAATGTTTTATTTGGAAGGAATAAATGCACTATTCAGTTTCATTTTGACTTTCAAAATAATTTTATAATATTTAAAGGTGAAAAAGACATGTTGTTGACGTGCATTCAACACATTCCTAATAATAATAGGAATTTTTACGACAATATTATTAAATTGCTATTTTTCTTTAGAAACAGCACTGGATTTACACGGGGCTAGTGCCCAGGACAGTAAAATTCGGAGGGTTAAAAAAATATATACCTATCTTAATGTTATCGGAAATTCTTTTTATATTTTCCAAAAAAATATTAATAAAAAAAAAATACTAGTACATTTTTCGAAAAATTGAAACATTTATAAATCAATGTTTGCATTTTTCGCAAAATTTATAATTTAAGGAAATTAACCTTTATCGAAACTTAATCTACTTTATGCAAAATTTCGATAATTGGGCGCATTTTTTAAAATGCCCAGGGGCGGCGCAGGTTGAATCCGTCACTGCTTAGAAAATAAAATAAATACAACGACTTTATATAGTTTTTGTTCTGCACGACTCCCGAAGGCGATTGTTTTTGGGATCGATCCATTCTGGTCTACATAATATATTCTCCCATGTCTAAAATTGATTTAAATTTGCTGCTCTATTGTATGTCTTTAGCTGCTAGCTAGTATACATCACAATTTAGATCACCTTAGCACCTGTCCCTTGAATGAATAGATTATTTCTGTTATTGATGAATTAAATTGAAAGTTAAGTATGGTTAGGTACAAAAAATACTACCCATTTTTAATGATAAGTCTGCATTTTGACCGACTTCTAAAAAGAAGGAATAGAACCTCATTTGTTTGTATTTTTTTTTATTGCTAAATATATAAACTTATTTTAGGTAATATAGATAATTATAAAATAATAGTCTTTATAATGCTCAATATTTTATTTAAAACCCAAAAATATAAACCCACACCTTTAGAAACTATAAGAAAGATAATTTTTCATTGGAGCTAAGAATGTCGGTAAAATTGTATTATAATTTGCCAAAGATAAAAGCGCGATGTTATAAGCGATCTTCAGAAAATATTAAATTAATAGTATCATCAAAATAACAATAAATTCATTGAAAATTTAGGATTGCAATGATTGAATTGTAATTCTTTATAATGTAATGATGTTATAAATTAATTAATAAAAGCAAAACAATGAAGGCAAATAATCTGAATCCCAATGAAAAATACATTTGCTATATAAAAACAGCTGTGTCGTCCCAACTTGTCGATTTAAAAAATACTGTTTCAAATAAAGTATGACCTGCATACTTTTATAAGAATCTGTAGCGATCAACATATTTTAGTTTGCTTGTCTGTTCACTTTTCTACCGTAAAAGTAGTAAAATGAACATCTGCAACACTCAAAGAGCGACCCAACTGTTGTACATTATTAGATACATATAATATTTTAAATACATACATAAACTAAAAATATAACATCTAAGTAGAGTTAAATACAACGCGGTTTGTCTGCATGTACTCTATTTAAAAAGAAAAGAATATTAATTAAAGTGCTAACTAGTTAATAGTTATATTTTACTTTATTTTTTAACTAAGTATTTATAGACCGGTACCTATGTAGGTACTTGTACTAATAACATTACAAGTTGCATAAACTTATACATTTTACAGAAATAAAATAATCAGCCTAACTTAGCTTTTTAAAGTTATCAAAATCATAATAATTATAACTTTCAAATCAATTCAGAGTGGTTATTATTTGTGCTCCATCATCCATGACCATGAACACGTTTCACGACTGATTTGAATGACTTAAATTCTCGGCCCGACCGTTAACAAATTTGAAAGAATTTAAATGCTATTTCAGCTATCGAAAAAACTTTGAACACAACATTTTCCATTAATGTTCATTTTTGTGCTAATAATATATTTATTAAGTATCAATTATCCGTATATATTATATGTGAATGTAAGTAAATATTCTAATGTATAAAATAAGTAACTTTTTCGATTTTTAATTTTTAAAAGTTTTGATAAAATGTATCTTAATTTCTATATATGAAGTATCGACATAACTATGTTTATATTTCAATTGATAACATTACGTAGCTACAATCGTAGGAAATTTAATGTATACCGTATAGCTAGGGTTAATTCATTCCGAAGCTAGACCACATCGAGTGATTAATGTTAGAGGTGACAGAGGGGGAGGGTGTCGGCGTGGCGGGCGCGGCACACGCGCGCGCTCCCAGCATCAGCGAGCCGGCCTGCATGCGACGCCGTGCCAGGAGGCCTGAACGCTCCACACCTGTGCACAATTCATTTAGTTATATAGGCATTAAAAACTTACATTTGCTGTCCTCTAGTTCATCCCTAAGTGTCTTTCTGCAACACATTTTATTGGTTGATTTTATAACGTTTAGATAGCGCACGCTGATAAAGCAACACAGTGGCCAGTTCCTTTCCAACTTCAATTAAGTTTCAGACAGTAAACACATTTTTATTAGAATAAAAAATAGCCTATAGGCGGTTATGTAGTTTCGGAAATTACCGACATTAGATAAAATAATCAGTTGTGTTTTATTCACGAATCGGTTATTATTTTTTATTGTCATAATAATTAAAAAGCTTTAAAAGTTTAACTAACTTAGAACTTGAGCAAGGAACATTTCTTTAATCAACGTAAAGTACCACAAATAAAACACAACCATTGTAAAAATATTATTTGTATTCAGAAAACCATTAACCACGTGCAAAACTTTATAGTGACACGTGACAGTATTCCTATCTTATAATATTAGGCCCATACATATGAAATTGGCGTTTTGTCGAACTGGCCACTTTGATCTCAAACATCTGGCGTTTGCTTAGGAATACCAAATTCGACTTTATTCTAAATTTACGATTGTATATTGTTGAACGATTGTATATTGTGGTTTGAATTTAGTGTTTCATTTGTTTTCGAGCCATTCGATTTTTCTTTGATATCGTTCTGTTCATGAAATGAATGACTATCGCGATATTTATGAATACGAGTTCCACACAGTACAGTGCTGGTGTTATCCATTACAGCTTCTTAAGATCTGGCCAGACGATTACAGCAGATCTGTATTGTCAATAATTGCAAACCATGATGAAAAACCTAGCCGTTAAACACTCACTGCTGCCTCAGGACTGATCCTGCCCTGTGGCAACGCTAGACCACACACTGCACAACAAACGGTCGGTATATTAGAGGAGCTGCGATTGGAATGTCTCCGAAATCCACCGTACTTCCTGGATCTTGCTCCAACAGATTACAACTTTTCCGGAATTTGGACAATTTCTTGCAAGGAAAAAAATTCAATTCCGATGACGCAGTCAAACCCGCCTTCAAAGATTTTATTGATAACCGCTCCCACAATTTTTTCAACAAAGGAATCAATGAATTACCTATAAAATGGCGAAAGTGCGTAGATAACAATGATACATACTTTGATTGATTAAATATGTATATAATTTCATATATTTTTTTCGTTTTGCTTTTTCCATATAAAAGTTAATACAGGTACTTCTTATATTAAGTGGGGATAATTTCCGGAATTACTACTAATCAAAACACTCGATTTGTTTTCTATCCCATATCATTAATAAAACATAAACCTACCAGAAAATCCTATACTCATACGTTATGTAAATAAATATCTACTTATTTTAATTTAAAATAAGCTTCGACAGAAATTATACACATGTTTTATTTACACAGGCAAAGGGAAGATATACATTATTATGTATAAGAAAGTGCGTTAAGTTAGGCATGTACCCACTAAATGTTCAATAAGACCTCAATATTCTAAGCATCAAATTCATATCGATTAACCGGGACTAGAAAAAAAATCTTGCAAGAATTCCATATTATGTGATAAATAATTATCACAAGGAATATGTATTATTTGAATTTCATACACGTTATGAATCTATTTGATCTGGGGGCGATTTTGTAATATATTCGCTACGACCGCGGACACGCCGACGTTACAGTTAACAATAGATTTCTTAGAAATTTAATTAATTTAACTGGAGGTATTAATAAATTAATATTAAAAAAAATATTTAATTATTAATAATGAAACACGTTTTAAATTAATTCAAGACATCTTCTTAAGAGGGGAAGGGAGTGATTAAATAAGTATGGGTTTTATAAGTGTGCTTGCGTCAAAAGTGTAGGTTAGATTTACAAAAGCGACGATATATCTCGGAAAAGCAAGGGCTTTCACTGGTATAAAAATTAATGTATGGAAAAATTATTACTGCTATGATAAACTGATACTGAATAAAATTGATTCCTGATGCTCGTTTTAAATAAATAAATTTTATTAAAATTAGTTTTTATTTTTGGGCCGATACTATATCTACCGCGGGTGTTTACTTACTTGCTCAGCCACGCTACTGCACGTTAATGACATATCTATAATCTATATTAATATTATAAAGAGAGAGAGTTTGTTTGAGCGCGCTAATCTCAGGAATTACTAATACGATTGAAAAAATCTTTTTTCATTAAATAGCACGTTTATTGGAGAAGGCTATATATACATATATCATATAATATATGGTCTATATATTGCATACTAACCGTTAAAACGTACCTATGGATGACACCAAGCGAAGCGAGCGTAAGACGCTAGTGAGCGCATAATACCTATATTCCAAGCGATATATTATAGATAGCGAAATTCTTTACGAAATATCATTATATCTCCTATAATTAAAGGTGTATATATCTAGTGTAATGCACAATTACCTTTTTTATGTTTATAAATGTAAAGTGAATATTTTTTCTTGGAGATCTTACATAAAATAAATTATCAAAATAAAATTATCAATATCCACCTGTGTCAGCGTTCTCAGGGCAGTACTTAATGGTATGCGCGCGGTCGCCGGTGGCGCCGCAGCGCGGGCAACGGAAGGCACGTAACACCGGGCAAAGCACACGTCCACGCCAATCTTTTAGCGCGTGCGATGAATAGTTTTCCTCATTCTCGCCGTTGTTTTTACAGAAAGCGCATTCCTGTATCAGAAAATAATGCATAATTATATACTACTGTCCTGCCTAATATTTCCGTAGTGAAGTTTGTATTTACCACGATTATTATATACGATGTTAGTATTTTATCCCAAAGTCGAATCACGAAATAATATAGACTAAACATTTAGATTCTTTTTATTCTTCAGTCTACACCGCAGGGCAAAGGAAAAATATGTATTATATGCCACAGTTTCTTCTATGACATTGTTAAAAAGTTAATGTTTTTTATGGTAATAATATAAAGTTCAATAATCATATAATCCTGCAGCAAAGCAATTCTTAATGATTATATTAACTAATTATACACATACAACATATACAACATTTATTTTATTAAATTTAATCAATATATATATATATATATATATAGTTACATACGTTAGGTAGAGCACGTCGCATACGTTTGTCGCTGCGTACTTTTGCAACTTCCTGTAGGAACTCGTAGAGCAAACTTGGGCGGATCGAGCGCAGCACCGACAGCTGCTCTCGCGTCAACATAGACACGTAATTGTTCGCCGATGACAGACCTGTTATTTATTACCATTACAGCTTTATATATGTATGTATATATATATGTACGACTAGCAAGTATATAAGCGGAACATTATAAGCTAGTCTAGACTGGTAGATTGTACATAAAATTTTATTTAAAATTTGATTTTCTTTATTTGTAAGAAAAATTGTTACTTTTTAACTAATTACCTGTTTCTCTTGTACAGGTAATCAGTTAACAAGTAACAAACTTCATATTATAATAAAAAAAACTGACTGCGTAAAAAGCCAACAATGGAACAAGTTAAGGAAAGGAAATAGTATTATGCAGTGGAAGACATTATGTACTTACATGATGTTCTCCTAGCCGATTCCGGCCACGGCGGCCAATCTCAATGAGATTAGCCAACTGCGCAGGAGATATTATAGTGCTCAAGTGTACGCGCAGACACAAGTGCACTCTCTATTCCTATCACTTAATACTTTCTTAGATTTACGCGAATATTTGACATTTTAAATAAAACTATCTTTTCGGATTTTGTCGCGGATTTATTTGCATTTTTGTTTCCCGACGTTTCGAATGCTTTACAGCATCCATGGTCACGGGAGAGACTGAGGTGTTACATGTCTTGGAGGTATAGTTGTTACAGACAGCCTACCCACAATTAACAAAATGAAAATTGCACCAATTACATTATAATATTTTTTAACTTTAAACATTTTTATAATTTTAATTATAATTGAATATGGAATATTATTTATTTAATTTTTGCTATTATTTTTATAATTATTACAATTTTAAAATATTAATTAGTAATCTATATTTAGTGTTGCCATTATTATATTTATAACCATAAAGAAAAATATAAAATATAGTGTTAATTATTTAAGCCATATAATTGTTCTATGTGTTATTTAAAAAGTCAAAGTTAATTAAGGATAATTATTTTAATTTAGTTTGCTATTATTTAAAAACAACCTATCACTCTCATACTCCGGTGGGACGACCACTCGACACGACCGGTGAGAGTTAAGGCGCAGGACCGATGGCTTTACGTGCTCTCCGAGGCACGGGGGTGAAACACCGCCAACTTCCGAACTCCGGGCTGTTACTGTGACTTACTATACAGGAAGACTCAATAACTAAACTTGGCCCGACCCGGGACTTGAACCCAGGACCTCCGGGTGTGCAGCCGTACATGCTAGCCACGTACTTACATATGTATGTAATATGTTATATGTACGTAACTAGACTAGAAGCAAGGAGAAAACATGAATATGAGACATACATTAATTCAATAACTTGTTCCCTTCTCTTTAGTTTAATTTTTACGCAGTTGGATTTTTTATTTTTATATTTTTTTATTATAGCTTAAACTAATAAACGTAGCTTTGTTTCAAGAATTTGATCAAACGCCAACTTACAATTGGGAATCGTAATGACAAAATGGAGGTCGGCGGTATATTAGTTCCGAATTGTTTTGAAATAGATTCGTGGTTACGTGCATAATCAATTATAATCAGACTTATTAACAAAATTCCAAAAAGGTGAAGGTTCTATATTCGTCTGTATGTATGTTTTTTTTACGTATGTTCACAGATTTCGCGGAGAGGGCTTGACCGATTTTGGTAGTTTTAACGGTATTGTATCAAGGTAAGTTCCGAGGTGGTCCCATCAATTTTTTTTTGACAAAGAGTATATACCGTTTTCGAAAAAGTCGGGAAAAGCCATGAAATTTGAAGTTGTATATCTATTTCTAATTGTCATATCGACTTGCAAGCTTGTATTTCTAATTATAATGATCAGATGCAAGGTAAGGTAAGGCCAGAAGGTAGTGGAACTCTTTAATGGCTATTATAAATTTAGTATAGTAATATTAATAGTAAATATCTAAGTTTCAGCTTATTTGATTTTATTTGACAAGCCCAATACGTTAGAATGAATTTTAGAACCTGATTTTTAGTGTTACTAAAAAAAGTGAGTTTTTGTAGTTTGCTAGTCTTCATATAAAATTCAGAAGCATACTAACATAAAAGTCACGATAACATGTTTTTATATGATTTATAATAATTAATATCTGGATGTATAGGTATCTTTTAGGGAATTTCAATTTATAAATTTACAGAGTGCGAGGCTTGGCAAATTGGTTTTCTACATTTCGATATTTTGATGGGATACAAATATTGAAATATCCCACAGCCACTGTATTTTGCGATAGATATTAATTAACCAATAAACATGATCTTATACAAGCATTGAAGAGACAAATCATACTAATTTATGTATAAAATTAAGATTTCTAGTAATAATTTTGTTTGAACTTACTTTTCACAAGAAAGTCAAATGTATCTATCATTTCGCCGTTTCTCCCTCCTTGGCCGGAGCCTTCCGACCAAATGTTTGAATGAGAAGCAGACGCTGGATCTGTTCTACTTCCTGCAAACGTAAAAAAATAAAACTAGTAGAAATGATTTATGCAGTGACACGCCCGTAAATTCTAGAGAAGACCATATATCTTAGTTGTTGAAGTTTTTTAAAAACAAAATTAAAAGCGAGTAAAATATTTGGACTTAAGCCAATAAGAGATATAACAAGTAAGAGATTTAACACATAAATCACGTTAAAATAAACATTCTCTTAGGGTAATCATTTATTAAACTTAAAAGTGACGAGTGAAAAAAGCATAAATTTTAGAAATGATGACTTCGAGAGCTTAAATTTCTTACCCATATAATAATTATTGTGAGAGTTAGGTTCTATGTCATCGAACAATAAGTCGGAGCTGTTGATGTGAAGATTCATCAGAACATCATCCAATTCCGCAGCTGACGGCGCTTTTAAAAATAACAATATAAAAGATTAGTGCATCAAAAGTGATTAATATCACATTAATTTTTGGGGAAATCTTGTTTTCTTTGCATGCTATCGTCAATATAATACGTATAATGCATCGATAGGAAGAACAAATTATAATTATTAGTGCGAGTTACAAGGTATTCTCATTACGATTAATGAGTACGGTAGGTAATAGGTATAACAATAAAAACAAATCTATCCCAAGGGAACCATAAATGTTTCGGTATAAAAATTAACCTATGTGCTATAATTCTAGACTATAATCTATCTCTGTTCCAAATTGTATCCAGACCCGTTTAGCCGTTCTGGCGTGAAAGAGTAACAAACATACATACATCCATCCATCCATTCTCACAAAATTTCACATTATTAATAATATTAGTATGGAAGTATAGTAACTGATGGAAATGATTTTTACCAATAACTAAGGTAGGTATATTTAATCTTGCAAGATATATTTTTATTTTACGTGGTAGATTTAAAGATCACCTGTATCAGCTGGTCTAGGCTCTTGCTGCGTCATAAGCGACAATAACTCATTATCCATGCGGCTTTGGAAAGGGGCGGCTAAGGGTGAAAAACCACTTTCCTGTCCATTACCACTGTTGCTGTTTTCCGATGATGTAAAACTATCCTGCTAAAAGGGATGACAACCAATGACTTTACTATTTTATACCAGTATATCTCACACTATATATGTACCATATATATCTCTTCTCAACAACCTAGTTTTCATAGATTCATTGACATATTTTATACAATGAACGTATAGTTGTATACATCAATCATTTACCACATAAGTATTAATTACTAAATAATACGAGTGTTATTTGAGAGAAATCACATTAAACAAGCATAGGTAGTGGGTACGTACACCTATCCTTTATAATTATTGTTTTTTTCAAAGTTCAACAAATGTTTAAATTAGGTTATTTTTAATGCAAGGATTTTTGAAATCATATACATATATAGATAATTGAAAATTATAAAGCCACACAATGAAATTATGTAACTAATTCCTTTATAACAATATTCGTTTACGTAATAATTACCAGCTATGCTATCCTTGATTACTTAGGGAAAATGGATGTATGTAAAATAATCATAATTTTCTAAATACTAAAAACAGATATCTTGCAAAAACAGAAAGAATGTTTATGAAGTCTTAAACGATATACAATCTTAAACAAAAAAGTAACAATGGCGGTAGTTCGTATCTTCTTTAACAATTAAAAACATTTTGTACTTACAACAGTTGTTGTGGCGTGACTATCACTCGCTGTTGTAAAAATAGGTTTGCCGTCATCCATGTTATAATTAAATTGCAAAGATTCCATATCAATATATAATATTTAGGTAAATTACAAAACTTAAAAAAATACTTGAAAGTGTAATGTTACGCGTCTGTCGACAAAAAGAACGTTCCAGGCTAACAAGCACAATATATACTAATAATATTCATGTAACAATGTATAACTATATGTCACTTACAAAACAACTGACAATTTAGTAACTACCCTAAAAATATTAATTTTCCAGAAACGCGTAACACCAAACTATAGGTTAAAATTCTATTTAAAAAACTTAGTAATATCAAAAAAATAAAAATTTAGTCAATGCAGACATTGGAAAAAAAACAATATGAATATCTTTAGATAGGTTTTCATCTAATAAGCATTTCTAAAGGATATATCCACTGCACCTGAAATACTGAAATATTGTAATATTCTTATATTATAGAACAAGCATAGGTAAAGAAGGGATTTTTTTAAATTAGTCCCTAAAAGGGTGAGTAGTAGTGGCCCATGTTATATGCAAGGACTCCAAGGGATTTCTAAGGGATACAGAATAGAAACTTAAGACGTAAAAAGCATGAGTAAAGTAAAGGAATCTTTACTAATGTGGTAGCAGGTTTCCAAGGGTAATAAGGTTTATGGTGAGAAAATATCTTAGATATTTATATATAACTAGCAAAACCCGCGGCTTCGCTCGCGCTAAAACTACAAAAAAAACTAAAATGCTGGATTTCATACAAACTTTCATCCGCTATTTTACCCTCCTATGGGATGAATTTCGAAAAATGCTTAAACACGTACTTAATTAATTGTATTGAAGAGCATTTATATCAAGTTTCAAGTAATTCTGATAATATATATTTTTTTTAATTGTATTATTGCGTGTTTTCCCGTGGGAAAGAGATAATCTCCCGCGGTAAAAAGTAGCCTATGTAACTCTCCAGCCCTCCAACTATCTCCACGCAAAAAAAACACGCTAATCCGCCAAATCGTGATGACGTAAAAGAAAGACAGACAGACAGACAAACAAACAAACAAACAAACAAACAAACAAACAACACACACTTTCACATTTATAGTAATAGTATGGATTTTAGTAAGTCACATTGAAAGCGCATATTTTCTATCTTCCCTGCATCAATTATACTAGGATCATAATTAATATGTTAAAATACAGAAATATCATGGAACAAACAGTTATTGAATCTACTTTTAGTATGTCTTTGGAAAGCTGATAGAAATGCAACGGAAAATGCAAGACTGTAACTATCTATACAATAAAATATATAAATGAAGACGTATATTGCAAAAAATTGTGACTACCCTCCAGAATAAAATTGTCTACATTGTTGCTATGAGCAGTGCTTTTGAAAATATTAATCGTATTTTATGCATGTACTCGCAGCTAATATAAAACATGTTCATTACATTATTATGTCTCCGACTGCATAATACTATGTTTCTTTGTCGACTTGTTCTCGTCTTTTTAGTTCGCTTTTTACACAGTGGGATTTATTTTTTATTTTTCTACATATTTTTTTTTATTTATAGCTTAGTTTTGGTCAGTTAGACATTTTTAGATTTATTTAACAATTTCTTATCCTAAATTACATTTAAACTTACAATTTGTTTATATTTTTGTAATATGATTGATTCGAACGAAAAAAAATTCAAGACACACATATTCCGTTTTGATTTATTTTTAATGATATCTATATGTATATACCCTATGACCCTCGCGTTATCAAGAGGAATCGAACGACGTATGAATCATCAAAATCGGTTAAGCCGTTTAGTAATTACGAAGATCGGACATTCATACATAAAGGTCAAACAGATAACTCTCCTTTGGGCTTCGCCGCAGTCGGGTAAAAAAGTACATTGCTATTTATTAATAAAAATAGAGTAGCACATTTACTTCATATTTATTAGCTTTTTCGCTTTTACTCTGTTCCAAATAGGTATCCTTACCAGTTACAGTATAAAGTTTTATGACACTGTTCTCAAGAGAAATTTTAATTACTTTAATTTATTAAGGAACTGTAAACTGATGTGAATGATCCCATGAAAAATATAACATATAAAAATGTGCAAATCTCGCAACGCAGGTCTTCTACCACAAAAAGTTTTGAGATCTAATGAAAAACTAAGTTGGTTTATTCATTCACTACCTATATATCATATATGGAGGGATCTATCAAATATCTTTGTCATAAATGGTTACCTAATTAGTTAAATAACACATTTTTAACCCCCGATGCAAAAAGAGGGGTGTTGTAAGTTTGACGTCTATGTCTGTCTGTCTGTGGGTGTGTTTGTGTGTCTGTCTGTGGCATCGTAGCTCTCAAACGGATGGACCGATTACGATGCGGTTTTTTTCATTTGAAAACCAGTTTCCTTGCGGTGGTTCTTAGCTATGTTTGGTTAATATCGGTCCAACAATGTAAGAGTATCAGTTGCTTTCCAAAATGATGTATGGCATTTTGGCGTATTACTCGATTAAGTGCTTCACACGTGCCAGTGTAATCGTTAAATGACAATTAATTTGCGTAGGGGTTTTTTAATTTTTTTATTTATAATACATATAGATATCGCATTAATATTATAGATATCTTTATTTCTTTAATAAACACAATGACTTGGCCATCGCACATGGCAAATAACAAAAACGTTAAAATAATATAAGCGTTCTGAGCGCATTATTTATGTTTGTATATGGATAAATTTTACCCGATAGCAGATAGCTGTATGTTGAATTAGGACTATTTACATAATAGATTATTCTTATGTGATTACGTTTCCGTCCGATAGTCAAGTCATTCTATTTATTCTAAAAACTTTTTGCGGTAGAAAAACTGCGTTGCGAGACTTGCATTTTTTTACATGTTGCCTTTCATGGGTTTTTATTTTAAAGTTAGTTTTACAGAATAACAAATTAAAGCTAGGAAAATTGTGATACAAACAAGGTACAAACCTATAATGATATTTAAAAAGCATAAAGAATAAAAGGGAATTAAAGGGCTGTATAACCAATATTGATTCTAAATAATCGTTTCATTGTAATTAGTTTTATATAAGTTAATTCATTTTATATAAGAAGATACATATTTTTATCCTCACTTATAGGGGTTTGCAGTAAAACACATTTAAATTTCAAATTGTATTTATTGAAATCAAATACTAATACCAATTGCTTTAGACAACTGGCTTACTAATTCTAATACGTATGTATTATGTCACGAAAGTAACAACTAACACTAACTACTTGCTTATCGTAAGTAAAAATACTTTAGAGATAATAAAGATTACATATTGAAAGTAGGAACTTTAATATGACGTGCTTATTCATTGTACTGAAATCGTTAAGAAAACATTAATAAGCGTCATACAATCATAATAAGTACTTTTGACATTCAGTTCCAAAATAAAATTTAATAAAATAGCAAGGCGGATTATTAGGAATAAAAAAAGGTTCGCACATTGCTTTACAAAATACCCGTATTGCGGTTTAATAACTGATATAGAGAAGTGATCACAGTGTGCATTTGATGACTAATGTTGCCATTATTACATTTTCATTGCAGTCTTTATATTATTATAAATTATTTTTTATACAGAAATTAATTGGTCATTAAAATAAAAATAACCGTGAAGCGAGTCGATTGTAGTATATCAATAAAAATCACAAGATTTAAGTTAATTTTAAAGTGATCAATATAATATGTACTTATTAGTAAATATTATGAGACAGAAATTAGAACCTATAATTAGGTATCATAATAAAGTTGTTCACGTGTACTTACAGGTACTAAAATGTTATAACATTTGCTTTATTTGTTGTCGTCATAAGATGTTCGTTTTACAAAAATTCTTACCGTGCACAATAACTAAAGAAATCTTCAAATTCACTATTTATCGCTTATTATACAAGAACTTATTATTGTTCACTAATAAAACGAACTATTAAATTATATTGTGATTACAAACAGTTCAGATGTGAATAAGCGACGTCAGCGAAGGGCATTATTCTAGTAGAGAGTGCTTGCTAGCTCTCCGGCGTTTCAATAGTGTCTCCATTCTTCGCGGTGCAGTGGTGCACGAAGGCGCTAGTGTTCTCATCATCAACAGTTATTCTACATATTTGTCCAACTCCACACACACAACTGTAAATATTTTTTTCTAAATTAATATAGTACTACTTAATAGATATAATAATAATGAAGTATAATATTAAAATTTTACTAGCGGCTCTCCCTCTCTTCGTTCGGGATAGCCTCTAGAAAAACAAACACAAATCTATCCTAAAATAAATATTCTATCTATATAGATATATAAATAAATAAATATTTTTATCTATATAGATAAAAAGTACTCTATGTGTTATTCAAGACTATAATCTATCTCTGTGCCAAATTTCATCCAGATCCGTTCAGCCGTTCTGGCGTGAAACATCCATACATACTCACTAGGGCTTTCATCCCGGGAGTCTCGGTCTCGGAAATTTCGAGAGTCTCGACGATTTTTTCGAGTATTCGAGACTCGAGACTTCTACCGCCAGTCCCGGGAATAACGAGACTTTCGAGACATAAATAAAATAATTAAGATTATTCAAAACTATACTAAATCACCTGTATTTTTTTATTCCATTCACGTGGTAGCATTGTAAAGTGAAACTTAGGATAAGACCACAGAGGGAGGGAGGGATAACTAAACCGTGGCTCTATAACTATTTAATATTTATCCCCTATCTAATACTAGCGTGGAAGCAAAGAGAACTTTTTCTAACGCGGGTTAATTTTGTAATAAAATCATATCCTCTCTGTCTGAAAGTATGTACACCAAATACTCATTGTTTTTACGTGCCCACTGTAAAAATTAAAAAAAATATCATAAATAATATGTTCTTACTACGAAATTGGCGTTTATTCGAACTGGCTACTTTGATCTCAAATATCTGGCTTTTGGTTAGGAATTCCAAATTTTTTATTTCAAATTTAGGCTTGTGTATTTGTTTTTCGAATTTAGATATTCATTTGTTGTCGCGCCTTTTGATTTTCTTTGACATTATTCATTCTGTTTACAATACGGAAAGGTTAATTCTAAATATCGCGTTATTTACGAATACAAGTTCCACCATGGCACCTGCAGCGCTGCACAAACAGCTCGAAGAATTAATGATGTGTATGCGGAAGCTACTGTAAAAGAAAACATGGTTTTGGTTCCAATGTTTTCGTTCTGGAAACTTTGACCTATAGAACTAACCCCGTGGACGGCCGGAGGTCGACCATAGCAAACCACGTCAGAGCTACCGGCAAGCTTCGGTGTGAGTGATAAAACAATTTAAATTTAAACAAAATGGGAAAAGTGAAAAAGCTTTAAAAATGGGTACCGCATGAATTGAGTGAAGCACACCAACGAACACGCGTCGTGGTGCGTTACATTACTCAACCGTCACAATAATGAGGGAATTTTGAATCCTGTACAATCATCGGAAACGCTCGTCATGGTTGAACCCAGGAGAAATCCCCAAGCGAAAGTTGATTCAAAAAATATATACAGGTGTCTGGTAGACCAGTGCTGGTGTCATCCACTACAGCTTCCTAAGAACTGGCCAGACAATTACTGTCACATTATCTGTATTGACAACGATTTTAAACCATGATGGAAAAGCTAGGCATTAAAAAACCGAGACTGGTCAATTGCTTCAGCCCATTGCTGTTTCAGGACAACGCTAGACCACGCACTGCATAACAGACAGTCGCTAGATTAGATGAGCTGCGATTGGAATGTCTCCAATAACCGCCATACTCCCTGGACCTTGCTCCAACAGATTACCACTTTTTCCGGAATGTGGACAATTTCTTGCAGGGAAAAAAATCAATTCCGATCAGGCAATCAAAGCCACCTTCGGAGATTTTATTGATAATCGCTCTCACAATTTTGTCAGCAGATGAATCAATAAACTACCTATAAAATAGCGGAAGAGCATAGATGACAATGGTAAATACTGTGTGACTGATTAAATATATAATTTAAATATTTTTTCGTTTTCTTTTTCCATAAAAAACGTCAATTTCATATGTAAGGGCATAATAATTATTAATTGTACTTGTATTGAGTTTGTAAGAGTATGGTTAATAAAGTACTTTATTGAAATACCTTCTATCGACTGCCTAACTGCCCAGCCTATGAGTATGAAACCATTTTTGGAATAGTCTCGAAAGTCTCGTTTTTCCCGGGAATTTCGAGACCACACTGAGTCTCGATTTTTTTCCCGGGACTCGTAAATATAACGAGACTGAAAGCCTTAATACTCACAAACTTTCACATTTATAATATTTATACAGATATAAATTTTCTACGATCTTGTAAGTAGAGTACCGTGTGTACTGTAGTTATGTTCAATTTTATAAGATAAATTTACACTTATTTAACAACTTATATTAAATAAAAAGAACTAAAGCGAAGATTATGAAAAAACTTTCAATAAACAAAGTCCCATTACGTCAAGACTTTTATCAAGAATAGTGATAAATATTAATTTATTACCAATCACGTCGCTAGAGAAATATTTACATTTTATTCATACCGCTCATATGAAAACAAAGTAAGAAAACAAATAACTCTGCTATTCTTAATTGCCTTCATATATTAAATTTTTTGTATTACTATGTTGCTTCCAACTAATAAAGCACCTATTGTATCTGATAAACATATCAGCTAGTTTCTGGAATTCGTCGAGTTCGAGAAAGCTGCGTCAGTTATAGTGTTTCTACAAAATTAGTAGGAAAAGTAAATATGTAAAGAGAAATAATAAGATACCAAACCTACTAATCTTATAAACACGAAAGTTTGCAAGGATGGATGTTTTTTATCCTCTCACGTAAAAACTACTGAATGCAATATAATGAAACTTTACAGTAAGAAAGCCTAGAATATTTTTTTCATATCATCAGTGTAACACGTACCTACGTTATAATTTTTAAAGATAAACCTAATAAATAATTGAAATACGCGTGCGGGGCCGCAGAAAACGCTAGATATTATTATAAACGAACTTACTAAGTGTTTGTGATGTTTACTTCAATGAGTTTGACGCCAGGTCTGTAGATGGACCAACCACACGGAGTCCGAGGGGCACATATTTCAATGGGCTTACTTGACGTTGCATCATTTTCGTCTTCAGTGTTGATTGCTCGCTGTAAATATTATATTTTTCATCTTAAATTATTATCATAGTTTTATTCAACCTCCAGACTACCTACACTTGTATACTCTTAAGTGTAAATAAAAAAATGGCCTTCGGATTAATAATTACTCAATTTGCAAAAGAATCTGGAGTTTTATTATATCTTAAAAATATTTAATTTTTGTTCAATAAAGTTAGTTACTACATCTTTTAACCTGAATGTCTTCATTTAAACATTTTTACTTTAGAACTACATATTTTTTATTAACTTGTAACGATACAATGAAAGTATGATATTCGTAATTAATCCTTATTCCAAATTAACATTTAAATTTTTATGACATACATTGACACATAGGTACTTAACATATTTCACTAAAATGTGCCACGTCAATATAGACTAATCAAGCCGTTCTTATAGTTTCGCATTGAACTTAGAAGTCGCTTATATTTTAACTAGCGACTCACCCGTGCTCCGGGTTCGTCCCTACTTACGTTTTAACATTTAGTATAGATTTCTCAGAGACGAGATATTTTCCCGCAGCAAAAAGTATCCTATATGTTGACCCGGATAACCAGCTCTCATCATATCAAATTTCATCAAAATCCCTCTAATGGTTTTTCCGTGATGCGGTCACAGACAGAGAAAAATTCTAAAAACTACCTATATGTAGATTCGCCTCTGTATCGATATCGATCGATGATGTCTATTTCAATAAGATTTTCCAAGAAATATTTAATGTATAGATTCGGCTTGGTTACAATTTTATTATATGTATAGATTAAATAGATTTTTTTAAAATTCAAATATGAATTTTATCTTATTACTCTTATTACTTCTTCTGAGTTCCTTAAAAGTCAAATTAAAAAAATCATATACCTATAGCGCTTTAGCTTAATCACTAGACGGTTTCATTTATCACTGGCATACTCCCATTAATGATTGAAATAATGAACTACAAAAAAAACCTACTTCAAAATACTAAAAAGTAAAAAAATAACTGAACAGGGGATTTCATTTAGGTACTTAAACAGGTATTTTCGAAGTCGATGCCTGCCGACAGCGCTTTAAGATTTAAAATGGTAAATATGACAAGGTATGAACTTTAAATATATTTTAAAATACATCAATTTGTGATTTAAGCTTTGCTTTGATTTGTATTGGCCACCACCACTTATTGACCACTAAAAATCAGGCTCTAAAATCTAATTCTAACGTAATGGACTCGTCAAATCAAACAGAATAAGCCCAATCTCTAAGTATCTATTATATATTAGCTGTTGAATAGTTCCACTATCCACCTTCTGTTCTGGCCTTGCTATCAGATTAGCTCGACGATACCGAATCACTGCACTATCAACGGAAATACAAACACTAGCTAAGTTTCAAGTCATTATGACAATAATTAAAAGTAGGTTAAATGTTGCTTAGCTAATTTTTCCCCATTAGGGGTGGTATTTTTTTTTCTAATTTAAATAGGACCGTACTAATGAAGTATACACTTTTTTTACAAAACAAAAATTGACCAAATCGATTAATAAACTATCGATTAAAAAAATTGTGAGGTACAAACATTAAAAAAATACAACCGATTTGAAAACCTCCTCCTTTTTTGAAGTTAGTTGAAAAGAACACTGTAAGTGTTGAATTGTAAATACTGAATACATAAGTTCAAATTAATGCGCTTAATGAGTGTCATAGTTAATGTTTAGTTAAACATTATTACTTTACTATACGATAATAAATAGGAACGCCTGTTATCATATGGATTTTACGATAAGCTCTAATAAAATTGTCCGATGACAAATTGTGCAATATAAAGTAAGACTACATAGAGTATATTTATTACGGCTTATTTAATATATTTAAGTACAATTTATATATTATACGAACATAGATTTTTTGTACGGTTATTCTGTACTGACGTCTGTATTGATTTTATCAACAAGCTTTACTCGGAAATCTTTTTTGTTTGTTATCTATTGTTGATCGAAGTCAATTAGTATTCCATTAGAATTTTGAAGTAATCAAATTATTTCCTATTATATAAATTTATTATTAAAGACTTATTTTCTTATGTATAATTTGAAGACCTCATAAGCCAGCTTAACACTATAAACAATTCATGGCAAATATAGCTGATATTTATATTAAGCTTACATACAAATATAACTGAAACTGTATTCTACTTGTTTATTGTGTTAAATTTCTTAAAAGTGTAGTATTCGTTACTTCCGTAGCAGTACCCCTGTAAGTTGGTGTATGGATGATGTCACCGTACGACGTCGTACGTTGCGCCCTTGAGCGTATCCGGCGCGCCTCACGCCACGCTTGATTCGTTGTTAGGGCGCGTGCACACGTAAGATCGATTGCTGCATCGATTGCAAGGGGCGTGGCTTATATACATCCATACGCTTATATTTGGATCAACTTTTAAATTATTATTATTATCAATCAAGTTCGAATTATATCGAAGAAGTACTATACTTATCTAAAAAGAAGTACAGAAATATTTATTTTTTATTGTAATAGTAGCTTAGATAAGACAACATGCCTTGAACATGTGGTTTTATCGCTTCTAGTAAATGTCACTCAACATAAATTAATTTTATCAAAGGTTGACAAGCGACCAAGGGTAGACAATTCCTATTCAAACAATTGATTTGATTAATATAGCTTTAAGTTTTTCCTTCGTAATAAAATCAGAGCTAACAATCAATAATATGCTAGTATTATGATCAACGATATTATGATAATTATTATAATACTTTAGTATTTTTTGAAGATAAATTTTCAAATGAAAGATTCGTTTAACAATAATATTTCAGTAAGTCAATTTGTATTTACAATTTGACTGGACGTTGTAGGTAATATATACATACCTATAGAAAAATAAATACTCGACCAAAGTATACTAAGGACTATTTGGTAAACGATATTAAATATGACATTTATAACGCATATAATTTTATTCATTTTATAATGTAATGTAATATGAAAAATAAACGACAATGTAGTCATAGCCGTAGACGTACGTATGTGCCGAATCAAAGAATGAATGGCGAAATCAAACACAGTACACACCGTCGCAAGGAAGCGTCGTATATCATGTAAACAGGAAGTTGTGCTGCGTAAACGGTAAGCAGGTCGTTGACCATTACTTTTTTGCCCTCAAATATATTATGACAGCAAAGTTTTCCAAGTGAGTCACGTGTGATTATGCGCATCTAATCGTTCTACTGATAAACAAAAACTATCTAGTTTATTACAAGTTCAAACCTCCGTACACTTTACCGCTACCTTGTATATGTACTATGTACATAACATTAAAGTCATGACAGCAGTAATGAAATGCAGAAATCTTATCTGTGATATTTAAGGTATACGATATTAGTAGGTAGTTACTCGTCAATAAACAAACAATAATTGCAATAATATACCAAGTAGTCTTAATATAATATAGTTCGTTTTTATTTGTCTAATAGCTAGCTTACTTCCCCATACAAACTTTTATCCCCATTCTCACCCCCTTAAGGGATGATTTCCGGGATAAAGGGATCGGAAGTTATGCGCGTACATACCTTTCGGTGATTCATTTTTATTTATGTAGATAGATACATAATATATATATGTTACATAATACCTACAAAGTCAATTTGTAAACACAGTATATTATTGTTAAATGAATATTTCACTTGAAATCTCTTCCAAAAATACTAAAGCAGTGAACCAATAAAAAAATAAAATTATAAAAATAAAAAAAACCGACTGGAAACAAGGACACGATATATTATGTATCTATGTATGTACGACGTACATACGTACTACGTACTGCGTACGTCTTCTCGTTATAGACAGCTCATACTCAGGCCCCCCGGCTTCAACAAATATACAAATTACGATTGTTTATGTTACGTTGTTTTTTACCTAAATATATTTAGTTTTCAAGAAAGTGCCAATATTTTTAGCAGCATGATATTTAAAATAAATTCATGAGTACCAAGTTTATGTTATGAATCTAACTAATCTACGAGTATTTATGAAGCGGTTGTTCTATCAATATAATAAAATTTGATAGTCTAGGCTATTTGTTGCTTAGTACCTAATTGTAATCATTGTGATTCGTTATGTAGGTGAGAGGAGTCGGAACTGTGAGATACGTGATGTCAGTCACGACGCTCAGCGGCATCCCGTCATCAATCAATTTCTCTACATTTTAAGAGTTCCGTGCCTAAAATAAGTAGTCGGAACTATTAAAAAAATGTTAAGATGTACCTTTAGAATGTTAATTCCAATGAACAACATATAATGTCGTTAAAATAACAATAAAACTTTTACTGTACCTGATACAGTCAGGGATAAAGTAGTTTTATATTTTTTTGATTATTGACAAGAAAAATACATGTATATAAAAAAAAATGTTTTACAATTTATAATTTAATGCAATTCTTTTATTGCATACACTTTATTTTTAACACCAAGTGACTTTTTATTAGATACTACTATAGTCGAAAATATATTTTATATTGTAAATGTATAAGCATCTGTAACTGCATTTGATTTGCTTTTCATTTGCAATTGTCAACTAGTTCATAGAATGTTTTGATATTGGCGTAGGTCAGTTATGTCGCAGCATCAACCAATGACGTAAGTACTGAGGTGCATGTGTATACTAACGTTTTTATAACAATACCTACCTATTATATATATAAAAAATTAAAATAAAATATATAAATATTATTTTCAAATGGTTATTTTTCATAAAAATTATTTATCATTATAAAATATTTATTAATCACTCTGAACACTCTGTTCTTATAAACAGATTTTTAAAATTTACTTATTTGCAGTAACACATATTTAATCAATAAAAGTTCCAATCATTTGATATACTTGATTACAGACAAACGTTACATAAATATGCCGAGCTTTGCATATTTTATATAGTTACCGCCAAGAAAATATTAATGTAAAAATAAAAATAATTCCGTTCAACATTCAAAACATTAAATATATAAAAAAATCTCATACTGTTTAAGTTCTTATTTAATGAAAGAGAATTGCGCAAATAATTCGATAAACAAGTTTTTGTTTACATAGATTTTATCAACCAACAAAATCTAACTAAAGTTCGTGGAGCATAAAGGCACTTACCCTATGTCTCGGGACCAAGGCGGCCGTAAGGGTGCAGAGTGCCAACAGAATGAACAGTGCTCGATTCATTGTCACCAGGGATCAGAGAACCAGAAATGGGGGTAGTCAAAATGAAGGAATTTTCAAGTTTCCACTAACAAAGTACGGTGCACGCGGTGGCGGATCGTGATGGAGTGCCGGCGGCGGGCGGGCGCCCGCTTATAAGTAGCTTGGAGTGGCCCCACCGTCGCAGCGTGCCGTACCAAATTTTCCTAATGGAGAGGTTACACTCTCGTGAGAGGCGCTAGTTGAGGATATAACACTGGCAATGAAATGCAAATTTAGAATTTAGTATTGCCTGACATAAAGTATATTGAACTGATAGTAAATATTGTAATTACTTAGTGTAAAAATATTTTTCCATCTCATAAACAAAATCACGGCTATTTATCTTAAGCAATTATCACGAATTATTGTTGCGACTTATATGACATGAATGGACGATCATATTATATGAGTACATTTACGATAACAGATGATGCGCACGCGAGCAATCAATAAACATGAAATGTTGTTTGTTATTTTACTCAAATACTACGAGATCGATGGTCTTGAATTTGCTTGTTACATACAATAATAAATAATTGTACTAGATATGTCAACAAGTCTTTATTTGAATAAGCAATAGCTATATAGGTAATAAATTCATTTTATATCACGTGCCAGGCAATAGCCCTTGAATCTAGGAACAAACATATGTTAGTGGATATTTTTTGTAATTATAATAATTAGGCATGTTATTATTATTTATCACTTAAGCGTTATTTATTCTATGTTTCTCGAAAATAATGAAAGTAATTTCGAAAAATAATTCTGTACATTAATGTTTAAAAATATATTTAATAATCCTAATGTTAGTAAGTAGTAAAGCGCGCCCGCCCTCAAATAACGCGTGCCCTGACGGTGCGTGCACAAGAATTGCATCATCCATACCATAATGTTGTATTTTGTTATAGATACTTATTCAAACATAACGACGATTCTGTAACAACGATTCGTTGTTTTATTATTCTTTTATAGAAGGAAGCTTATTTAACTTTATCAAAACCGATTCAATATGGAAAAGCTTTTGGGCTTTTGCCGAAGCTCTTACATTATATAGGTATTATAGGTTAAAATGAAAAAAAAAAACCAATAACAACAAAGAATAACGCAATATTCCTAATGAAATGACCCTACCATATTTTATTGCTGAAAGAAACTTAATGACACACTTAATCAAACCGACACTTATATACGCCCCTTATCATATAGAAAGCGCGTACATAAGGAATTTTATCCTGCATATTGTACGTCCTTGCGGGGTCTAGATAAACTAACTATATATTTCGGAATAATAAATACTTTTGAAATTATTGTAATTAGAATTCCGAACCTCGAAAGGTAAAAAAGGAACCATTATAAGATCACTCTCTTTTCCGTTTGTCTGTCCGTGTGTGTCACCACCGATTTTCTCAGGAACGGGTGAACCTAGCAAGTTGAAATTTATTCCAGATACTGAGGTCTATAGGCCCTTACGTTTGGTTAGATTATTTATTAGGTGTATTAAAATCAAGGTCCTGAGTCAACACAATAAAAAGATATGGGCAAGTTTAGATTTTCGCGAAAACTTGTACCTAAGTACCAAAATTCAACCCAAATCCAGGTAAATTTCTAAGAATCTATTATTAACTGTAACGCCGGCGTGTCCGCGGTCGCGGAGGGATTAAACATTTAAAATCAATGTAAATATAAAAGATACAATGAACTTTAAAAAAGAAATGTTTCGTGAAACGATTTAGGAAACCTCGTTCTATGAGTAAGTAGAGATATTTTTATTTTACAGTCTCAAAATTTCCACGTGTACACTGTACAGCGTTGTACATTGGTTTTAATGAATCTATAAAGTTATGACTAACTACATATAGAAATTTTAGGCAAAGCAGTATATAAGACCTTGGGAGTGTTCATGGCCGTGGAAAATCTAGGATCCGGAGAGTCTATTCCAAGAATAGCTAATGCATTCAGATGCCAGTTGGTGTAATCGAGTGAACTGAATTGCATACGCCATAGCGACACTATAAATTGCTGTAAATCAATTTTCATTTTTAAGGTTCCGTATCCATTCTGATGGAACTTTATTACTAAGTTTATTCGCCTTTTAAACTATATTCCGTAATTTTATACGCTTGTTATTCAATTCAATTTTCTTGTTCATGGCTTTAAAGCGTGTCAGTTGTACATTTATTAAACAAATGTGGCAGTAATATGTATAATTTTTGGAAGATGGTAGCTATAAATTTTATTTTTAGATACATATAATATAATGTAAATTGTAATATACATAATACTAGTTCATAGAAGTAGTTAATCAAAAAAATATAAGCCATTTATCTAAAACTAAACTCTAAATACATTTTTTTCCTTTACCACTTTTTTTTTTGAAAATGCATATGCCAGAAGAAACGACTTAAGATTTGGTAATGATTAGGTAAAATGATATTAATAAAGCATTAAATGTCTTAAATTATAATTTTAAAATATGGCGTAACGCAATTAAAAATTATGGACAAGTGCGTCTCGCCCACCGAGGGTTCCGTACAAATTTTTAGGAAATCTGTTTAACTTTAATTTTATTTATCTTTTATTTTTTCAAATTTTTCCTTTATTTGTGCTGTAAGACCTTGATTTTTGCCTAATTTCTTGATTCTAGGTCAACGGGAACTACCATATAGGTTTTCGACCCAAAACCTATAGGGTACTTCCGGTTGATCTAGAATTATCAATTTTGGTTAAAAGCAAGGTCTTACAGTACAAGTAAAGGGAAAATTCCGAAAAATAAAAAAGTTGAAAATTATGGTAAGTCGTGGTTGCCAATATCTTTTTATCGTGTTGACTCAGGACCTTGATTTTTATACACTTAATAAATAGCCTAACCTAACCTAAGGGACTATAGACCTCAATATCTGGTATAAATTTCAATTTGCTAGGTCCACCCGTTCCTGAGAAAATCGGTGGTGACACACGGACAGACAGACGGACAGACGGACAGAAGGACAGATGGACAAGAAATTGATCTTATAAGCGTTCCTTTTTTACCTTTTGAGGTACGGAACCCTAAAAAGGCATAAGGTACAATAAAAACAAAGTGCCTCTTTCATTTTGAAGTCGGTCAAGAATAGTAAGTGAGACATAGGTACATGTGTACGTTACGTTATTTTGAAATGAAAAACATTTTCAACAAAATAAATACAATAGTAATAACTAACTATTCTTCTTGGTTATATAATATAGTAAAGAAATTTACGATAAACATTTATTCAATTTAGTCGAGTGCAATTAGGTTTATACCTATGAACCCAGCTATAATGAATAGATTTGCTAATTTTGGATCTTTTGAATTGTTTATACTAAAAACTAAAAAGTTTACCTTTTCAAATCTTCCGCTGTTTTAAGGGTTGTCCCATGAAAATGGTGCTACTTCTAGTATAGTACATTCCTCTTACAGCTATAGGTATTTATTTTTTCTTTAGAGAATAACACAGTTTCTATAAAAAATATATTGACTCACTAGGTACGTAATAGATATGAATAGTTTAGACATGTAAATTTCTAAGAACGACTCGATATAACCAGTTATTGTGTTTTCCCGTGGAAATGAAAGACTTTCATTTTAAAATCGGTTCAGTACTTTTTGTGTGAAACGTGCACATCGATTTCGCTAAATTACTGTTTTATTATATGTATATTTACCTACTTTTATGTAAGTATTGCGAATGTACTTTAGGTGATAGACATATGCTATTGTGGATTTTTTGTAGGTCTTTTTAAGATCTACAATTTTCTAGTTGAGATATGTATCTTAAGAGTTAAGTTTTAGCCAGCGCTACCCAAATAAATTTCTAAGGACGACTTGATAGAACCTTGTTCATTATAAAAAAAATTATATAAGAAATCTTATATAAACAACTTCTAAAAGTATAACAGTTACTATTTTCTTAAAATAAATGTGTAAAAATTCCGATAGTTGTATTTTTTGTGTAGATTTTTAGAAACTTTGTTTTCTTTTTCTTAATTTACCTACGGATTTTTAAAACAGCAGTAATTTTTAATGGTTAAACTTTTTTGTTTATGGTAATAAAACCCAAAGAAAAAAAAATTCAAATCCATTTATTATACCTGGGTTCCGTTATTTTTCATTTATAATGACTAATAATTGCACTCGACTAATTTGAAAGTAAACGAAATTTTGCAACTGGGATTTTAAAACGGGATTTGTATGAAATTCAAAATGGATTATAATAGAACCACAAGTATTCTTTTATTATCTGTTCCCTTTCTATTAGTTGTAGAAAAACAAAATGAATTTCTCGTAATTTCCCGCCACATGTCTATTATAACTCAGTCATCAAAATGTTTCCACTCCAATTGGTAAACAATAATACAAATTTACACACTTACAGGCATTCGATCCCACTAACAGAATTTGATGAATTATAGGTACTTTAGATATTTTATTTTTTTACACAATAATATTAAATATCAGTTTTGTTAAAGTAATGGGAATCTTTGAAAATTTGACAGGTTGGCTTACCATCGTCAGGTGACTAAGAGTATGCCTCGTTTTGGATTATTGCCAAGTTTCTAACCTACACGACGTTGCAGTCTTTTACCAAAGATTTCAGATTTTAGGACACCACAAAAAACACACTTTGCAAGATGTGTCACAATAGACCGTCTGGTTTCACAAATACGATGAGAATTGAGACGGTAATTACTGTACTTTAAATTTCTGTCTTTCTGTATGTCTACGGAATACGGATTAAGGCTGACTGGTGTAAGTTGGCCACTGCGTCATCGCAATGTGTTTATCTTTAAGAGTATTATCAGACTAACGTGGGAATCCTGATAAGAAAAAGCTCAAATCTAAAGAATTACCGAATATTCAATGTTTTATGTTCTCTTTTGATTCCGGTGTATGTATTATTTGATTCATTTCTGAACCTTTTTTTAAAATTTGTTTACCAAACGAAAAAAAATTGTCGATTTTGTGCATCCTGAAAAAAAACAGCGCGCATATATTTTATATACAACCAAGATATTAATATAAAAGAGTTGCTAAAGTACACCACAAGTATTATTTTGATCTTTGGGTCCACAATGATGGTATTGAAACTGAGCGATGTTTTCATTATTATTTATTGATTATAAGAAAGTAAACATAGAATAAGAAATTCGCATTGAAATTCGCCCAATCGTTCTGGAGTCAACTCTGATCATTACAGCAAAGGCAAACAATAATCCATTCTTTACTGTTTTGGTGTCTCAATTCTCATGGAAAGCTTGCCTTTTATAAGAACTTTCAACAAATGTTAAATTTACATATTTCAAATTTGACTTATCTATGATTTTCATAAGTAGGTATATATAGATAGATAATAGATATACATTAGTAAGAGCTACAAATAAGCCGCACGCGTTTTTGAATGTTCATTTCTTTTCTTAAACTTTTGTAGTAAATTTGAACAGAAAATGGTTGCTTATTTTTATGTTTTACAAAGCGATTGGTTTTAAAATTGAGGCCCAGTAACAAAGGTGACAAACGGGGCCGTAAATTACGAAAGTCATAAAGTAAGCGAGGGTGTAGGTAGGCTTGACTTGCATACTCGTTTCACATTATGTGAGGAATACCGCTGTTGCTATGTTATATTCCTCTGCGGTTACTAAGCGCTTTGTTCATTCCAAATGTAAAATTTCTTAGGAATCACAATATATTATTGAATCAAAAAAATAATAAGCCACTTTTATTTACTACACAACATAACTTCTTCAAAAAGGGTAAACCTCAGAACTTAATTTATTATCTATTTCATCCTATTAATTAAAGCTACTTACCCTTTCCTTAGGAGTAATTCAGTTTTTTGTTTTATTTCAAGTGGTATTCCACGGCGGGTTATCGTCCCTTACACAATTCTTATTCTGTAAATTGTAATCTAAATATATTTATTATTATAGATCTATAGTAATATTTTATGGTCAAATTTATTTTTTCGTTGGTATGCATTATGTATATACATACATGCATTTTTATGAAATGCCATAGGTACACTTGCTTGTAAGCTCTAGGCCCAAATTTAAACATTTTGACGACACGTTTGACTCAATTTGTAGCCCTATTCGGTGCGCCAACGGTCGCGGGTTCGAGTCCCGCTGGGGGCATTCATTTGTGTGATGAGCACGAATGTTTGTACTCCAGTCACGGGTGTTTATATTTATAATATGTATGTATTTAAACTTTAAAGTAATAATATATGTGTCGTATATCAACTATATGGTATCGATAACATAGGCCTCGTAGCTTACCATGGAACTACATGGTGCTGTGTGTTAATGTCCCAACATATTTATTTAATATATTTATTGTATGTACAAATGAGTAACATCTGAATACTATTACAAATACGAAATTTTGTGTGTGAAACGGCTGGACTGATTTAGGTGTTTATTACATAGAAAGACTACGACCTGAAAAGTAAGTATACAGGCTCTGTAAGCACCTAGAGACGCATCTAAGTGAAGCGAGATATCGCTATATGTACATATAAGGAGATTTCAGTAGAAAACTAGCTAGGTAACTTTTCATCATCATTTTAAAAATACTAATATAATTTTTCTACTAAATCTACATCAAATTCTGTCCAGCCATTTTGACCTAAAAAAACCTTCAAATTAATATGTTCAGTTTGAGTGATCTATAGTAAAGCGTCTTTCAAGTTTCAATTAGAACTTTAAAAAAGTGTACAGATTTACTTCTATTAATTTATTTAAAGCGTACCTAAATTACGCGATAGTACGAAGGAACGCGAAGTTACGATAAAGATTGAAAGTAGTTATATATATCCACACTACTTATATAAATAGAAAAAATGTTTTTTGTATGTTTGTTTGTAATGGATAAAATAAAAATCCGCTGGTGCAATAGACACCCACAAACACAACTAATTTTCGGCTGATCACATTGAACATCAGATTTGTCAAAAGAGGAAGAGTAAAAGAGGTTTCAACTGATCGCGTAAATAATTTTTAGATAAAAATTGGCATGTTTCCCGAAGACAGCGAGAGTCATCAATGAAATATAAACGAATGTTTCCCTATCATGCTCAGAGTAAAATTGAAAGGTCAAAATTATATAAACTAGGTATAACGACACGTAGGATGAAGGGCGGGTGCGGCGGTAGGTTTTAATGTAGTTTTCTAAATTTACATAACGACATTTTGTACAGATGCTAGGTATGCGTTAATGCATTTCCTAACGTTAAAAAAGTAATTAAAAAAATCACGTAACAGATAAAACTGAATGTAAGCTCGTCAATTTTTTCTATTATTAAGAAAAATGACCATTTTTTTTAATAAAATTAGGAAAGCTCTTCCTAAATTCAGTTCAAACATTCAATTCTGAACACTAGAATGTTGATAAAATAATGAGCAAAATGAAAACATCCTTTCTATGAAATTCTAAAAATATCTCGATGCATAAAGCAATGTTAAGCTTTTGAAAAAAACTAAAGTTACATTTTATTTTATCAAAGAAATAAGGTTCAATCATCAAAAAGTATATTCTTAATAGTCATATTAATCATAATATGATAGTTACGCCCACAGATAAAGTCTAGGAGTATATCTGTAGTTACGCGTGTGAGCTTTTTTTCCTTTGTTGTCCTGCGTCAGGGGCTGTGAAGAAACATCGAATACATTGAAAAATACCCATCGCGATATATTATAACTGAAAGTCCCGAGTGTCACTCGTACCCACGGCCAATGGTGAAAAACGATAAAATATAATTAGAGCACGATATGCAGCTTTCAATTTTTAACATTTAAACCTTTATCACAAATTTATATGTAACTGACAAACAAAAACAAATCTTTTCCACGGGAACTGTATATTTTCCCGGATAAAAAGTAGCCTATTTGTTATTCTGATGTATGAACTATATTATTGTAAAGTTTCATTAAAATCCAATTAGTATTTTTTGTGAACTAAGCTGTGTAGTATAGTAGTGTATAAGTTACTATAGTTTTTAGCTATCCCACGGGAACTCCTTAATTTTCCGGGATGAATTATTTAAAGAAAATAATAATATAAGTTAATCCCTGAACGACCGCGGACACGCCAGCGTTACAGTTAACAATAGATTTCTTAGAAATTTAATTAATTTCTTAGAAATTTACCTGAAAGTGTTAATAATACCTATAACATCGTCAAGATATCTATTACACAAAATACGCAAATACAATGTTTTAGATCCAACAAAATTACGCAACACCCAAACACCGTTCACATGTTTATAATTTTAGCCACTAAACCCAAACACCTGATGATCTTGTCACGGCTGTCTGACAAGCGTCCCTGGGCGTCTCATCCGTGCAGGTGACCTAGATGAGTTAGCTCGAACTGCTTGCAGTTCACTGCCCTATCAAATGTATCAAAGTATTATTAGCTTCTACATTATTGTCAACTCGAACACAGAATATACTATTTTAAAAACACTTCATTCGCTTAGAAAATGTGACGGCCTTTTCTTTGTAATATCGCTGTTTTCATTTCTATTTCTAAAAGAAAATCAATAGCCAAGAATGCTGCAAACAATACCTTAAGTTAAATTTACTTACCTACTATAACTTAAAGTGTAAATCATACTCTGATTAATATCATATAATCTATACTAATATATAAAGCTGAAGAGTTTGTTTGTTTGAACCCGCTAATCTCTGGACCTACTGGTCCGATAGAAAAACTCTTTATGCGTTTCATAGCCCATACTAGGGACTCACCATCGCTTCGCTCAGGTTCGTCCTTATGTACATTTTTTTTGAGCGGAACCCTAATTCTTTTACTGAAATAAAAGTAGTCTAAGTACAACATCAACTACCTGCCAGTGAAAGTCCCGTCAAGATCAGCCTAGCCGTTTCGGAGATTAGGCGGAACAAACAGACAGACAGACAAAAATTTTTAAAATTGTGTTTTTCTTCTAAATACCATATATAATTCCATATGCATTTGGTAAAAGCTGACATTTTTTTTTGACATTACTTATACATTGATTGATTTTGACATTACAAACAGATACTTCAATTTTATTTATCTGTATAGATATAATGGGGAAGGATAATCATGATACATCACAATTCCACCTATGGGAGCGGTGTAATTCTACAAAATTATAAAACGGCAGGCGAATACGCCAAAAAACGCTAGTAACTTTATAGTTGTACAAAAATAATCACATAAATGATCTGATACAGGCAATTAGAAGTAGTGGATTCGATTTGCGTAAAAATATTTGTTTAATTCTGTATGTGCAATGTACATAGGTATGTCCAAGTAATGTTACATAATTATTAATTATCTACAAGTCAGGTTCATAAAGCTCATAAAGTGCACATTTTGTGAATTTTTTGCCGTTGGCATTAACAATTTGAAACAATTAAATATGAATCGTATGGCAGGCATATCAAGCGGTCACGTGTCCTTTGTAAAACGATCGCAGACAGCAGGGCGGCGCGGCGCAGGCGACCACAACCGCATCGAGATAGGTCGTTCTACGTCTACATTTCTACACACTACGTCCACAATACACATATGTATACTTCATCTAGCGTCAACAGTGCAGTGATGTCTTATTATATAAAGTGGCAACTAAAGGTGACATGTTTGTAATCGATATTTAAATGGAATATAGACAAATATATATATATATATATATATATATATATATATATATATATATATATGTTTTGAAATACATATATTAATTCGCTAAATTGCTTTATTAAGCTACTTACTTGTTATTATTAATTAAAAACATTTTCACTTATACATAAAATAATAATGTCTATTACAAAATAGCTGTTTTATATTGACACCAAAAACTCACTACACTGAATTATAATTCAACACAAAGCTTAAGTTCGTTCGTTCGTTCGACAAAAAGCATTAAGAAAATGTAGAGTTATATTAAGGAAATTGATTTATCTCTAAGTATGCAACTATTTTGTTTGTCCCATCTAGCTAGGTGCCTATTTTATTAAATTGAATATTCAAACCGCAGTTACAATTTTCAAAGGTACAGTGTGATATGAAACTTAATAAACAATAAGTATTGAATGCGAATGTATAATGACTTTTTAAATTGAAGCTCTCCTTCTAGAGGTCACTTTGGTTAACTTATTACTGAAGGTTGTAAGAAGGGCATCTGCACACGAAAACGTCCGTCCTTAACTCAACCTTTCTCTGAATTTGAAGTTGTAAAATTTACTCTAAATTGGTCTCAATTAGACATTCCACACCCGAAGGTAACTGCTATATGACTCATCCGACTAATTAAATGCATCGCAAACTAATTTACCGAACTCATATTCGGGTTTATAACGCATGCGAATTTATGGGACCGCTATTATATACGAACCGCAATTAACTATATCAACCTGTGCTTACGCTGGTGAAGCTATATATGAATAATAAATATAAAAAAACTTTAATTTATAATATAATAAATAAACTAATATAAAAAGCTTAACCTGTTTACCTGATCTTCAATTAGTTATTCAATTGCTTAGGTTTTGTACGTCATGCCGGCCGCAATCGTACCTATATCCAAATTTAAAACCCAAGCCGCGTATAAAGATATAAAAAGAGATGTCATTAGACAAGTTTTTTCTTAGAAATCACAGCAAATACTCTTACTTTTTTAATCAAGAAATACTTAGCAAAAGCTTAAATTAAGGGCCCCCATTTATATCTGACCTACGTGACAGACTAACCTACAAATAAAATTAAAATTCACAACAGACGTTTTTCGCGAAGGCAGCTCGCTCCAGAGTAATAAGGGCTCAAAAGAAGTAGACCGCAGAGTATAGGAAACGAGGCGAATGCATTAAGCTGATCACTAAAGTAGACGGGGAAGAAGATGGCGCCTATATAATAGGCATAAGAGGCGGCTGAAACAGAAGTTAAGCTCAGTTTAAAATAGAACATGTTGCAAACTTTTGTTTTCATTATGTGTCCAATTACCTACTTAAACATTTTTTTTAGATTTATTCGGTAGCGGCTTAGAATGCGTTAGTTTATTTACGACCTCACAAGTTACAATATCAGGTAGCTTGGACAAGTTGTCATTCTATTCGACCATGAAGATGAACTAACATATTATGAAAATCATATCATATCATATATAATCATATCATAGTCATTTTAATTCAATTGTAACATTTTATTTGCTCTTATTGGCTTTCAAATTAAATTAAAATATTTTTTTATATAATACTTTTACTATAAACCAGAGACGTTTTTCTTAAAAAAATAAGAAAGGAAAATAAAAAGCATTATATTATATTTTCTGTTTTCAAACAAAATAATATCGTGTAGTCTATCACACAAAATTTATTTTTAACTGTAATTGTATGAGTTTATTAGAATTAATCGTGTTTGCTCGCGTCCCTGCCCGCGTTCAAACGACCACAAAATGAACTCTACTTTTTTATCTATACATATAATAAAATTCTAACTAAGTCAAATCTGTACCTACATTAAATATTTTTTAGAAAATCTTATCGAAATAGACATTATTATCGATACAGAGGCCGAATCTTTAGTTTTTAGAATTTTTGTCTGTCTGTCTGCCTGTCTGTTACCGCACCACAAAAAACTACTAGACGGATTTTGATGAAATTTGGTATGGTCATAGCAGATTATCCGGGTCAACATATAGGATAATTTTTACCGCAGAAAAATATCTCATTTCTGAGAAAAAATACAAAAACTGGTTAGAATAAAAAAGAAGATACTATATAGATTTTAGCAAGTTAACTTACTAAATATGTCAAAAACTATTAAAAATAGATAATCTTGTAAAAGTATATCAATAGCACTATTTTATTCATTAAAAAAATTATTTTAATGAAATAAATTTTTATTTTTATTTTTAATTCCAAAAAATTGAATGTTCAAATTCGACCTTTCTATGATTTTATTAGATTTACTACTAAATTGAAGAATTAGAATTACTAATAAATTAAATTAGAGAAATTAGAGAAAAAGAGAATAAGAATTACTACTAAATTACCCGTGGCCCCTCCCGTGTATAAATTATCAAAAATCAATCTTTTTGGCTTTATAAATTAGTTATATCTATAGATACATTAAAATTCAATGAAGCAGTATCTGTGCTTTAAAAATTTTTTGGAAAATTTTATTGAAATACACATTATTATCGTTAACAGAGGCCGAACCTATAGTTTTAAGAATTTTTGTGTGTCTGTCTGTCTGTGACCGCATCACAGAAAAATGACTGGAGGGATTTTGAAGAAATTTGGTACTAATATATATAAAACCTAAGAATTTGGTTTTGGTCTTATTAACGCGGGCGGAGCTGCGGGCAATGCTAGTATATAATATTTTGTTAACCGAAACAATTATCAAATCGATATGCAATTTTTTTCTCTGACTCGTGCCTCGACGATTCTGTACCGCTAAAGATTGTGTTAATTTAACTTACGAGTACATACATACTCGTACGTATTTCATTAGGTTAACATTAAAATGAAATGAAATGTAGGATTTCATGGCACATAGATATTTTATCAATTGCAAATATAATTTAATGTTTCGTTTTTTAAAGATTATAATACCTACATTATTTTTAAATAAAATATAAGTTAATTTTATGGTGACAAACTGACCAAACGGGTAGCTGAAAATCTATAACATTGACCTGTTCTTTTTTAACTGCAACTTCTTTAGAATCGTTGTGATTAGAATCTTGATAAAACGAAAATGCGACTCTAAAAAGAGACAAACACATAAATACTTGGCCATGATAACCGTTGTTTTATGTCTTACAAATATATAATATTATATTCTTTCCGTAAATATATGCCGTCGGGGCGTCGTAGTTGAATGCGTAAGCGATCCTGCGACGCCCCATTAAGACGGGGGAAGGTTTTGTTGGGTTTTAGTGGGTAGTACTGGCTTTGCCGGTGAGTCCCACACCTCGTACGTAAATGCATTTCCCAACGTTAAAAAAGAAGAAAAAAAAGGTACTTAACTTTAACACGATCGTGCGTTACACTAGTAGTCATTATCTAGTCTCGCCATGTGTTTTTGAAATACGTAATTTTAATCCCAAAAAAATAATGTACAAATACGCCTGCCCGACCTTTCTGGTCAGTTTTATTAGATTTATTAGTATTATTCGGCGGAACATATATATATATATATACATATATATATATATACATATATATATATATACATATATATATATATATATATTTATATACTTATCGTTAATATGACCGACCGCCTGCATACTGTGTTCCTTCGTCAACTTGTTACCATTTTTTTAGGTTCGCTTTTTATGTCGCTGAGTTTGTTTTTTATTTTATTATTATTATAACTTTAAATGCACAGACTCGTACTGTAATATTCACCTTCTGGTTAAGTTTGTTTATATAATTATTATATGTTTTTATTTGAATGTAGTGTACAGATATAATTAGACAACAAATTTAAAATGATATTTTTAGTTTTTAATACGTAGACGTAATTTTTTTTAATTTTTTTTCTGTTTCTGTACCTAAATATATAAAATAAAATAAAACTTTCAATTAAATTAAAGAAATGAAAATTTACCTTAATAATTAGCCACTGCCACCAAGATATCGTTTAATATACCTAATATAGGTATACTGTACATTCGTGTAAGAATATAATGTTATAATACATACTATAATACATATCTTCTTATATGTGCAATTTTCATTTTCTTATTTGTGGGTAGGCTGTCTGTAACAACTATACCTTCGAGACATCTAACACCTCAGTCTCTCCCATGACCATGAATGCTGTAAAGCATTCGAAACGTCGGGAACCAAAAATCCAAATAAATCCGCGAAAAAAATCGGGAAAACCTTTCCTTCCCACGGAAAAACACAATACCTGGTTTTATTAAAACAATGTCCTAAAAGATCGCAGGTCTTGAAATAGCATACAGAAAAGTCTGCAATAGTATATGTCTATCTCCTAAGGTACACTCGCAAAACCTATTTTTATCCATTTCAAAAGTACCTACGGACGAACCTTTTTTTTTTTTAACGTTGGGAAATGCATTTACGCACGAGGTGTGGGACTCACCGGCAAAGCCAGTACTACCCACTAAAACCCAACAAAACCTTCCCCCGTCTTAATGGGGCGTCGCAGGATCGCTTACGCATTCAACTACGACGCCCCGACGGCAGGTCTGCCGAAGCAGACCACAACAACCACGGGGTTGCTCCACAGTCCACTCTGCTATCAGAGAAGTACCAGGAGCAACCAGCATGGTACACCGCCCTCCGAAGAGGGCCACCTCTCACCGCCCACCGAAGTGGGCCACCTCCCTGTGCGTCTCTTGGCTTCGCGCCCGGTTGGGTTGCCGGGCACTACTGAGCCCCCCCCCCCCCCCCCCCCCCCACCACGACAAGGTGAACGCACGTTGGGGGGGACCTACGGACGAACCTGAGCGTAGTGAATGTAAGTTGTATTTACTAGTAACAAAATAAATACGTATCATGTTTTCGTTTAACCTAAAAACAATAATTATTAGAATAACAAGTGAGAATAAAAAATTAGGTAACAATTAGATAGGGTGTCGCAAATAACCGAAATAATGATTTTGTAATACAGCAAGAGTAAATACGTCAATATTTACTGCGTATAAAGCTCATTAAACTTAATATTGGACTCTAAATATGTATAATTATAAATTACGCAGTAATGAATTTTCTTTGATGCAGTGCGACGTGTGCCCTCACGCAGCTGTCCGATACCCGCGCTACGTCAATAGGGCTCTGACCTTTCACCTATTCATTCATAGATTTCTTACTAACTCCTACAATTATCTGTTACGTTATCGAATATAAATGAAGATAAGCCAAGCAGAAGAATCAATTTTTAACTTTAAAGTCAAAAAGGAATAATCCGCCGTCTAATTACAACGATCGTCATCAATTAAATATAAATATGTTTAGCTATATGATATATTAAAAGAACTAAGAAAAGCCGCGTCCGTTCCAATTGAGGGACTTACAGTCATCATTCAATGCATTCGTAAATAGTTTAGGATAAATTGTATCACCCGGCCTTACTTCGTGATGCATACGGGTCAGCCTCATGCTTTGAGGTCCTACTATTACGATTGTCTGACAAATGATATATAAATATGATATTCTTTCCTTCTTTTCTTTCCATTGCAGCCACCTTTACATAGGTAGAGGTATTTTATCATGCATAGAAAAAAATTAGCTTTAATTTGATATATAAATGATGAATATACGCCATGAACGTATAAACGTACCAAAATATGACCCGCTTATACCTGGCTGCGAAGAGGTTGTGGCCAAGTGCGCAACGGCAGCTATCACTTTTCAAGATCTATACGTATATTTCTGTGAAGTGGAGTATAATTCATATTAATAAGAAATGTATCGTTTTTGTTCCAAAGTCAATTATTATTTTTTAAATAAACATACGAGGGCACATTTTAATAGGCACCCCGGTCAAAACATATTGTTCCTTTTATTATTGTATATAAAAAATTGGTTTTGATTAAATACGCTATGAACGTAGCAATCTTGCAGCCGGATCTTGATCCACTATTATTCTTTTGTATGTATGTATAAATATTGACCCGAGTAATAAGTTATCACCTATCACTACATTTTAGTTAAAATCAGTTCAGAACTTAATGCGTAAAATCCACACAGTTAGACAGACAAGCAGACATAGTAACTAAATTTTTTCGAGGTCTATAATCTGTACACAATACGTTACTGTCAATGTTTTTAAATATGTACAGATTTCGCTTTGTTACTATTTTTTATTATAAGTAGGTAGGTATGTATAGATTAAAAAAATTAGAATTTTATGATTCTTGAAAACAATGAAGAATATCAACAATTTTTGATTTTTATCTTACAATATATGTACTCTATCTATTAAAAACGAAAAATAGCGTATTTTTTTACGTCTTATAGTTGCCGAGATATTTAATTGTTTAAGCTAGCGCGTGACGACGCGGTATTATCGGCCACTGTGACGTCATTCTACAACCGTCGGCGGTCGGACTCGGTCAGTGCGTGCTTTACTCCCAAAGAGTATAGATATTTACTCCCGACCTGTGTGTATGAAATTTGCATCGAAAATTGATAAAAAAGTCCAATGCAAATAAATAAAAATAGATAAAAATGCACTTATCTACGATCACATTAAAGTGGAAATTAATATGAGAGGTTTTTGATCTTAGTTTAATATGTAATATTTAATAGTTGGTGTAGTCGTGTACTTCATAATAACCTACTTTTGAAAACAATATTTTATTGCTTCAAATTTTAAAGGGTTTATACCCCTGGTACATAATGTTCAGATTAGGTTTATTATGTTAATTTCTTCTTACATTACATATAAAAAATACAAAATGTAAGTCATGATCAAAACAATGTAGGTACAATAACAGCGTATTGTTTTTAATAAATTCCACCCTATTATGATAAAATGTCAAGTTCATAGTATCAATATGACGTAAAAGGTACATTTTAAAAACACTAGCAATGAGAAATATGTACTTAAAGGGATCAAAAGATTTACGATAAAAAGTAAAATGTTCAGTAATACTTACTTTTGCATTTTTACTCATCATATCTCGGCGACCAAGGAATTGGAGCTATTTAAAAAATAGTGGGCAAACCATTAAACCGTCTATTTCATGCAAGTTACATAGTCATACATAGTCTTTTTTCAAAACAGTCGTCCATATCGTCATAGACGAAACTGCTTGCTGTGCCAGCGGTTACGGGTTCGAGTCCCGCTGGGCCATTCATTTGTGTGATGAGCACGAATGTTTGTACTCCAGTCATGAGTGTTTAAAGTTATATACCTATGTGTATTGTGTAGTGTATCAACTATCTAGTATCCGTAACACAAGCTACGTAGCTTACCATGGAACTAGATGGTATATGGATAGATAGATGTATATTGTGACAAACATTTATACATCCATTCAATCGTTTCTGCGTGAAATATCACGCAGAAACGAATGAATGGATTTTAATGAAACTTTACAATAATATAGCTCATACATCAGAATCACACATAGGCTACTTTTTATCCGGGAAAATTGTACAGTTTCCGTAGGATAGATTTGTTTTTAATAATATAGTCTATCTATCTTCAATATAATGTAAAATTACTTGTGCTGACTGATTCATCGACGCAGAGCCTGAAAAACCACAGGAGTTAAAAATTTGACATTTTGGCAGTTGATGCATTTTTAACCGACTTCCAAAAACGAGGATGTTCTCAATTCCTCGGAATCTTTTTTTTTTAACCAAATTCCAAAAATGAGGAGGTTCTCAATTCGTCGGAATCTTTTTTTTTATGTATGTTCACCGATTACTACAAGACGCCTAAACCGATTTGGAAATTTTTTATTTTGTTTGAAAGGGTATACTTCCCAGGTGGTCCCATATAAATTTTATCGAAATCGGTCGAGCGGTTTTAAAAAAAATCAACAATAAATATATTTTTTAAACAAATTGCTTAATCGAATATGTTATTAAAAACTTTCTTCCTACAAATTACCTACTTATTACGTCTACACTAAAAATTTAAAAATAAAAACTTTTTAACAAAAAATAAAACCGACTTCCAGGCACTAAAATGTAAAAAATAACTAAACGGGGGTTTTCATTTAGAATAGATACCTAATCAGATATTTTCGAAGTCGGTGCCAGCGGACAATATTTTAAGAAATGAATATCTAATAGGTAAATATGTATTTTACGTATCAAAATATATTAGATTTCCTATGCATCGGCATTAACTGCCTCGGTGGTGTAGTGACTAGCATGTAAAGCCGTCGGTCCTGCGCCTTAACTCTCACTGGTCGTGTCGAGCAGTCGTCCCACCGGAGTATGAGAATGATAGGAATAGAGAATGCACCTGTGCCTGCGCGTACACTTGTGCACTATAATATCTCCTGCGCAGTTGGCTAGTCTCGATGAGATTGGCCGCCGTGGCCGGAATCGGTCAGGAGAACATCATCATCATACAAATGGTAACTGTGTGATTATTTCTTTAAAACCGTAAATAATTAAAATGCAATCAAAAAATAAATAGTAAATGAAAAAAAAATTCAGTTGCGTATACAAAAGTTTTAACGATTCTTTTTATTTATAAATAATAGTATTATAAATTTATCTTTACAAATACAATGTTATCTGTAATTATCAAATATTATATGCTAAGCATCAAAGCGTATCCTTAACTTTGGCACAGAAAATCTTATTTAAAAGATAGAAATTTTTGACAGATTCCTGATTCATCAAGTTGGTTAAAATTGTTGATTGTTTATTTTTGTGTGCAATTAATTAATGGGAAAGATTTCTCGAAAGGAGAGCGTGACACGTATGGCCTATTTATATTCAGTCTGAAGTTAAGCAATTTATATTGATATCTCCTTTATACCTGTTTTTTGCTTCTATTGTGTTCGCATCTTACCTGTGCAATGTATTGTACCTGGAATTTAGACCAGCTAAAGGAATTCCTTCTGTCCTGACTGACTGATGTATCAACACACAGCCTAAACCGTTGGTCGTAGAAATTTGGAGAACGTATTCCTTAAATGATGTAGGCAACCAATAAGAAAGGATTTTTCGAAATTCATTTCCTTATGTGAGTAAAGTAGGGGATTAAAGATTGTATGAAACTCTTAATGTGAAATACACAGAAAATGGTGTTTAACTGACAAAAAATAAGAACTATATTTATTTATTTTTTTGGAAATTCATCCCTTAGAGGGATAAAAGGGAGTAATAAAGTTAATGAATTATTTATGATTCAAACTAGGTATTAATGCTCTTCAATACAATTAAATAAATTCGTGTTTTAGCATTTTTCGAAATTCAGTCCCATAAGGGGGTTAAAAGTTAGATGAAAGTTTGTATGAAACTCTGTAATTAATATGTAAAAAAACTACAAAAAATAAAAAAAAATATTCAGCTGTAGACAATTTAAGAATTTTAAAAACAATTTCTTTAAAATGATGTCCACATAGCCTTAAATATAAGTTTCACCAATTTTGGTCGTCTTATTGCTTTAGCCCTTTCAGCAATTTCTTCAGTTTTTGTCTTTTGATGAAAATAAAAAAAAACCATCCACGCTATAGAGCTTTACAATAAACTGAGGGCCATAGTAATAGGGACATCTGGCGGGAAAAAAGGCAAAATTCGTCCCCATTCATGCCCCATGTCATGTCATAACTCATGACTGTTGAGTGTTGACGTTCCTTGACTCATGTCAAATGAAATGCTTAAAATTTTATTTGTCGTCCATGGACCATGGTTTAAAATTGTAAACCTTTTATAAATAAAATATTTAATAAGTCAAAGGTTTTTAAAATAAAGGATCTAATGTTCACTAACTGACAACTGTTATTTATATCATCAAAACAACATAAACTCTATAAAAACATTGGCTGGACTCATAATTTCTCTCACGTTTGAATTTTTTTACAACTTAATATTATGGCTTTAGATACGGTTCCTAAAGATTTACGAGGCTTGAGAGCCTGTCTAGTGTGTTCCTTGATAAAGGTTACTTTTCTCAATTATAACTATGTAAACTAATATAAATATATTGTTATAATGAACTAACTATATTTACTTTATATCAGAATAACTATACCTTTGTCATATGATCATACCTTTTCCAGACATTTGATCAGTTCGAGTATGATGGCTGCGACAATTGTGATGAATTTCTTCGTATGAAGAATAATAAAGATAATGTATATGATTGCACTAGTAATAATTTTGATGGGTATGTATTTTTCTAAACAACTACAGATAAATGATAAGGTTTGTACAAAATCAATAATTCATGTTTTTTTTGTTTTATTTAGAATGATAGCAGTTATGAGTCCTGAAGATAGTTGGGTTTGCAAATGGCAAAGAATTAGTAAGTAGTTTTATTTAAAAAATCAATATTAGTGGTCATTGATAGGTTGACAATGTAATGATTAATTATTTCTTATTCTATCCATTACCATTTTTATAAATAACTAGTAACTTACCCTCGCTTCGCTTCGGTTTGTCTCTAGGTACATTTTAATAGTAAGTATGAAATAGATAGAGCTGTATATTATATCATATATAGCCTGTAGCCTCCCTCAATAAACAGGCTATCTAGTGCAAAAAGGATCTTTGAAATTAGATTTGTAGTTCCTGAGATTAGCACATTCAAACAAACTCTGCCTCATTATAACATTAATATAGATTAGCATATATTAAAAATATACATGTATTATTATGCTTACTGCATATTGATTACTGAAAAAACCACAGCTAAACTGCTATAAAAATGTTTATGCCTGAATTTAATATTTAACAATAAATTAATAATGTAATTGACTTTGTTATATATTATACTAACAAAAATGTCATAAAGCAATATAATGTAAAAATCATTTTAAATAATTAACTAATTTGTTACAGGTAGATTTTGTAAAGGAGTGTATGCTATATCAGTATCTGGACGCTTGCCAGCAGGAGTTATAAGAGAAATGAAGAGCCGTGGTATAGCTTACAGACCAAGGGATACTAGCCAAAGATAAAGAAATACATATTAATAACACCCATTAAATTTAGTTTTTTTTTGAAGGATTATCTTATACCTATATAATCTACAGTTGTTTTGTAAATGTTAGATATAAAAATATTTACAGAATTTATTAGTTTGATCTTCTATCTTATATTACACATAAAAATCTCACCATCTCATATGAATGATTATTTTTTTCTACAAATTTGTGTTGACCAACTGAAATAAAATTGTTCTAATCTTGGGCTATCTATCTCATAAATATTTTTTTTCACATTTACGAATTTAGTTTCCCCATGCACTTAAATATTGTAATAGTTTTGCTTATTGTAGAAAATTATCAGTATAAATTAAATAAAAGTAACAAATAATGACAATTATTTATTTCATGCAATTATTATTTATTGTTTGTTTGTACTAATAAAATTAAAATGCAACATACATCAAATGCACTTTTAATAATATAATTTAATTAAACTTATCTATGGCAAAGTAAAATATTTAAATAGTAGCATATTATGTTAATAAGTGCTTCATTAAATGAAATTTTGACTTTAGATAATTTTTAGTCTACATGATGCAATTATATTATGCAGTTTATTTTTATATATAATGCAGTTTATATTTAAATGTTATTTATTATGCTAATGTAACCATTTTTAATTAATTACAGAATTATAATATTTGCTGTAGAACATAATTGCATATTATGTAATAATAATTTTACTAAAGGCAATAACTTTTCTACTTAAACAACGATTAATTAAATTAACATATTCAATCACTAATATAATCAATGTTTATTATAATCTGTTATAGCTGATTTCATATTTGAATTAGAAATGCCAACATTGAATACATTCCATATTGTAATTGGATTAAAAGCACAAAGAAGGCTGCATGTCTCTGCCTGTCAACTACTGGATTCAGGTGGAACTTTGAATTCATTATCAGTCCCCAACACATCCTTATCAATCTCTTTGAAATCAATATTCTGTTGCTTCATTGCTTTCTGAAATGAATGATTTTATTACAGCAAACCTTTAATATCTTATTTCTTAAAATAGGTCCTATTAGTTATTGTAAATGTATTATTAGACTACTATTATAAATGTGTATGTGTGTTTGTTACTCCTGGATGTAATTTAGTATACATATAATCTACGACCATGAGTGAGACTGGCAAGTATCTGGAGATGCAGGGCAAGCTGCTAGTAAATATATTATATAATTTAACTTAAATATTTTTGAATTATTAGAAGAATTTACAATGTTATCAAACATTTTTATATAAAAAGCTAGATTCATTAAAAAAGAAATTTTCAAACCTAAAAATGTATTACATTAATATTAATGTCTATAGTTTTGTGAAAAATAATCATTACCATCACTACTTTGGATATAAAAATATGAACAAATTGTAGGTATGAAATAATTATGTAATAGATTAAATAAAAAATGTAAAAGGCACAATTTACTTTTACACATTCTTGATAAATCTTAAAAATTCCAGCACACATGGAGTCATCATGATCACCCTTCAAAAAACGATCCGAAAACCAGGAATTAAAACAATCGTCATATTTTTTCTTTAGTTCAGTACACTCTTCGCCTATACTATTCATTTTAATAATACACTGATGTTTAAATAATTACAGCTATATCAAGTTTCGATAATTGCGAATGAGTTGATTTAATCAGTGGTAAATTCGCAAAATCTTAAGTCAGATAGTTTAGTACAGTATATATCTATACTCTTTGGTTTAGTATTTTAATAAGCAATTGATTAGAATCTTGAAGATTGAGGTTATTATTTTATTAGAATGAATGAATTCATATGTACTCTAGTACTTATGTGAAATTTCAAATTAGAAAGGTAAAGTGGGGTTTATAATCCTAGTCAGTAGTCACTCAAAAATCGAAACGTCAAAATATTTGATAACCAAAATGTTTTCGTTACTTAATACATAGTATATACCTACATTATAAAAAACACCTGTTTTCCAATTACAGAGCATTCAGTATAATGCCGTACTTTGGCGCACAATGCCGAAGTGTGCTAATCCTTAATTGGAACGTGAATTAGTTTTCAAGTGCCCCAGCAGAGGGCACGGTTCAATTTTAAAGGAAAAACAATAACTATTAAGTATAATACATATCGTCGATAATATACATTTTATAATAAACTAGCGTCTCACCCTCGCTTCTCCCGGGCCTCTCTAGCTTGCTTCCCAATAAAATTTTCTTACCCATTTTCACTCCCATATGGGATGATTTCCGGGATAAAAACTATCCTATGTCCTTCCCAAGGTCTCAAATTATCTTCTTACCAAATTTCAACCTAAATTGGTTCAGTAGATCCAGAGATTACTCCCTACAACGTCACAAACTCAGAAACCTCTTTATAGGAAAAAATATTTTAATTTTTAAAATTTTATATCTCAAACCAATAGATGAATTCGAATGACCAAAACACATTCTTGTAGGGAATTGAATGCTCTACAAAAAATGTCCTTTATCACTTTTCCAGCATCACTGACGACCAAGTTTTTTAACTTTCTCAGAGAGCGAGATTTTAGCTGAGATCAGTTAAGGCCATTGTAAACCTTATTTTGAGTATATGTTACGTCCATAGGAATTCCTATTTGCCTTAGGGGTGGTTTTGGTTTTTGGCTAAAGCAGATTTATCAAGGTGCTTAGGGAAAATTGTGGTTTACCATTGTTCCAGTCCCACTTGGATAAGTCTTTTTATAGTTTATTTTTAAATACTATTTTAAATATTTTTATGGCAACGTATGCCATGTCGAAAATGACAATGACATTGCAATTTTAGGTTATGTCTTATGGTTACTGAGTTAATCTTATTGTTTTGTTTAGAAGTAGAACTTAAAAAAATAGTTGTAGTTTTAACTATATGACAAAATAAATAAAATGAGTGACATACTAAAAGACAGCCGATTTGCTAAATATCTTAATGATCCTCGTTATAGGCAGATACCTAAACATGAACGGAAAGTAAAAATAGATAAAAGATTTCAGTCTATGTTTAATGATGAAAAATTTAAAGTAAAGTACACGGTTGATAAACGAGGACGACCAATAAATGAAACATCAACAGAAAATTTACGGAAATATTATGACTTGGATGAGTCAGATGAGGATTCAGATGATGATGTTGAATCAAAGAACGAAGCTGAGTGTGAAAGTGAAAAGGTTAAAACAAATACTAACGAAGAAGAAACCGCTGGTCGTTTTTTTAAAAGACTACCTAGCCTAGATGATGATGACAAAAAGAAAAGTCCTCAAGATTCAGTGAAATTTGAAAATGATAAATTAGTTCGTGGAAGTCTGGATAAAAAAGTCAAAAACAGATTATTCGATCTAGATATTGATTACGCACGTGGTGAAGGTAATTATTTATTCAAGAACTTCATACTTTTATTTTATTCAACCATTCTATTGGAAAACTCCAATAGGATCTTATCAAATACGACAAAAGCTACATAGAAACCAATAAATATTTATTGGTTTCTTTATGGCTTTTGACACTTTGGTTGAGGTCGGTAGGTAGATGTTTGAAAATTGTTAACAAAATATCCAGTGATTGTTGATCTTATTTGATACATTTTAAATACCTTATATTTTTATTAAAAAACAAAACAACAATAGTGTTTATTGTTTAAATTTAATTTTGCAAACATATGTAGACAAGCTGATTAAGAGTAAAGATATAATTATAACTAATAACAAAACTTTTTTTTTTTAATTAGATGTACTTTGTTTTTCTCATGTGGTTACATTTAGGTTTTTTATGGGCAAACTTTATTTGTAATAACTTACTATCTCAAAGTCATCACAGTTGCTATAATTAAATAATATAAAAGAATTAAAAGTGTAATATCCTCTAAAACACATATTATAGGTATGATAATGACTGATTCATCTAGTGATGAAGAAAGTAGTGAAGAAGATGATGATAGTGAGCTAGAACATGAATGGGGTGAATTAGATGCTGACGCTGATACCACAGATGAGTCAACAAGAAGGTGAGCATATTTTCACTTACACATCTTTTAGGATTTCTCTCTACATCATATTTCGTATATCCTATTTTTAAATTAATAACTTTGAAGCTTGCCAACTATAAAATGCAGCTAGAAATGTATTTTACATAATATTATATATAAATATAAGTATAAAGAGTCTAATAAATGAAAAAATAGTATTTAAATAGTATAACAAAAGTAAAAAAGCAAAATAAATCTAATGTAAAATCTTTTAATTTTACTATGTATGTACTAGTATAAATTATCATATTGTCTGTATTAAAATAATTCAGAATATGCTTTTTTGGTAAACTATTTTTTACTTCTTGTTTAATTTTACATAAACATCAATAACAATACAAGATATTTTATTTGAAATATTTTTTCTTGTTCTATGTTTAAGTAGTCAGAATGTTAATTCTAGTTTCATCAACCAATTGATCTATTTGATAAAAAAAACAAATGTTTTTAAAAATATATACTTATGAGTTATGATATTATATTTTTGAGTTGCATACAAAAATGGAGAATAATTTGAAATGATTGTATCCTACATACATAATACCTTTTGTCTCATATTGTAGGATAGCAATCTGTAACATGGACTGGGATAACATAAAAGCAACAGATCTAATGGTCCTCCTTAACTCCTTTTTACCTCCTGGTGGTTTTATACATAATGTTACTGTAAGTACTTCTTATTATTTTTTTAGGTTTTATATAATTTACGGAAGTTCTTAAGAAAAAAAGAAAATGATTATTTATTATTAAGAGTAACAATGTACGTTTTTCATAAATACATTTTAATTTGTTACAGATTTATCCATCAGAATATGGCTTAAAGAGAATGCAAGAAGAGGAAATTAAGGGCCCCATAGAGTTGACTGAAGCAAAAGCTGAAGAGTCGCTTTCAGACGATGGTGGAAACGAAGAAGGTAATAAAAGACTCCATTAAGCACACTCGGAAATTATTACTTTGAAAAAAGTTTTTGAAGAGAAACTTCTTTGCAAGCATGAGAGTAAAATTTCAAGGAGAAATCCACACGAAAAACCGTAATGGTAACCATAGTGACCGCGTGCATTAGGTTGCCATAGTAACCGCTTGCATTAGGTTGCCATAGTAACCGCTGCTATTGTCTGAAAAATGATATTTTATATGATAATCTTTCCATTACTATCTTCAAAAATTACTATTTTTACTAATTTATTTTCAAATATGCAAAATATTTATAACATTAAGCAATAGTATATGCTATAGATGTAAGAATCCAGCTAGATAGAAAGAGATAAAATATTATTCTCTCCTTTTTGTGTGACATTCATTTGAATCATATTTTTGTTTGAGTGTAATATTAAAAGTCTTTATTAGTTTATTAATCTTACAGATTTGAAATATAAATAACCAATGAATTTTAACTTCTAACACATTTTCATAGAAACTTGATTTTTTAAAATTATATGTAGGTTCGTCATATCACATGGAGAAACTTCGACGCTATCAATTGAATAGACTGAAGTACTACTATGCCGTAGTAGAATGTGACTCGGTGACCACTGCGGACAAGTTGTACAGTGAATGTGACGGCATGGAGTACGAGAGCAGCGCTACAAAACTAGATATGCGCTTTATCCCGGATGACGTCACTTTTGATCAAGTAATGTTCTATCTACATATTTACTACTAGCGACTCACACTCGCTTCGCTCGGTTTCATCCCGAGGTTGCTTCTCCATACAGAGTTTCATCTCCATTTAGCCCCTATCCTGTGAGTCATGCGTCGCAGGATCGCTTAACCTCAATAAACGGGCTATCTAATGCAAAAAGAATTTTTCAAATCGAATTAGTTTTTGAGATGAGCGCGTTCAAACAAACTCTCCCCTTTATAATATTAATATAGGTGTACAAGAGAAGAACATTTATTGAAATTACAATTATACCTATAGTAACTAGTAATTTTTACTGTATGAACAATAAATAAATTATTTATTCGTAGTATACGAAACTATTATAGAAAAATTGACATAATGTATTTATTTCATATTTTCAGGAGCCGCGTGAAGTCTGCAGCAAACTACCAGATTTGACAAAATACAAACCACGTTTGTTCACGACGACAGCTCTGCAACAGGCCAAAGTGGATCTCACGTGGGACGCCACCAACCCTAATAGAGCTGAACTTATAAAGAGTGCCCTCGATGGCAAAATTGATGACTTGGAATTGAAAGAATATCTGGCTTCTAGTAGTGAAGGTATAGTCGAGCTAAAGAACAAAATCTATTTAATTATCCTATACATATAATACTTTAAAGTACACACATATTCAAATTTTATTTTATTTTTAATTTAATTTTGGAGTAAGTGTAGTCATTCCCTGAAGAAGCTGTTAAAGTTCAAGTTACTATTATGTGTAAATTGCATATCAAATCAAATACAATGATAAGCAAATTGTTTTTTTTTAATTGTTATTATTAAATTAAACTATTTTTTCGGATTATTTCGCGGATTTATTTTGATTTTTGGTTTTTTAAATTGTTATCTAAATAGCAGCTAAATACCTAGTTCTCAGAATTTACTACTATATAAATAATGTACTTGCCTAAATAAATACATAAATATAGCTACATTTTGTTCTCATTCACTCATGCATTGTAAAAAAGTAACAAACACACTTAAAATCATCTTTATAATGTGTGATAATGTGAAATAATTTAAAATGTTTTTCCTGAAGATGCCTATTATTTTTAGATGAAAATGAAGCAGAACAAGAAGTGAAATCCGATAACGAAGAAGACGATCCAATACTAAAATATAAAATGTTACTCGAAGATATCGAGAAGAAAGAACAGAGAAAAGAAAATAAAGATATGGAAATGGAAATCACATGGGGCTTGGGCGTCAAGGACAAAGCGGAAGAGTTAGTAAGGAAGAAAATGAATGAAGGTAATTCAATCGTAGCATCTATACTATTAATTGTTTTAGGATATTCTTAATCAATTATTCTGTTTGTTAATTAAGTTGTTTTAACGACACGTTTGGCTCAGTTTGTACTTGCTGTACCAGGCGTCGCGGGTTTTTCACTATTCCTGCTGCTCGATGGCTAGTAATCTTTACGATCTTTTTATAAAAAAGAAAAAAATGTTTTTTTTTGTCTGTAATGGATAAACCAAAAAATTACTAGACCAATTTTAAAAATTCTTTTACCTATCAAAAGCTACATTATCAGCAAGTAACATGGTCCATATTTAATCATTAAAAAAATTAAAGATCGCCACGAATTTTGCAATAATGTGACGTAAGGTATCAAACATTTGCCTTTAATAGCTTTAGTCTATATATGTTTGTAAATATTTTTCAGATGATAAGAACCTAACGCCTTTTGAAAAATTAATTCAGAAGAAAAAAGAGAAGAAAAAGCAAAGAAAATTAAAAATGAAAGAGCTCAAGGAAAATGAAAATACTGAGTCAGGTGAGAATTCTTCTGACGAAGTACCTTCAGATATTGACATGAATGACCCATATTTTGCAGAAGAATTTAATAAGCCGGAGTTTAAAAATAAATCTAAAGGTAAAAAGATATCTAAAGTAAAAGAAAGTGGTGATTCAGATGAAGACGAGAAAAAGAAAGCAGAATTAGAATTACTCTTGGATGATGATGATGGCAAAGAGCATTTTAGCCTCAAAAAAATACAAGAAGCCGAAAACATTTCAAAGAAATCCAAGAGGAAAAGAAAACTTAAAGAAAAGATGAAAGAACAAAAGTCGGCCGTTCCGGACTTTGAAATAAATCTAAACGATCAAAGATTTGCTGCATTATATGACTCGCATCATTTCAACATCGACCCCACCGACCACAACTTCAAGAAAACCAAGAATATGGAACGACTTATACAAGAAAAACTAAAAAGGAGACCGGCAGATAACCTTGAAATGGAGGCCACGTCAAAAAAATCTAAAGAAGATACGGAATTAAATGTTTTAGTTAAAAATCTGAAACGGAAAACAAAAAATGTATTAAATAATTAAATAACAAATTGTGTTTCACTTTGCCTCTCTGCCATTAATAATAATATGTAGTTAGTACCTTTTAAATGTTGAGCCTGTTCTACAAAACAGCTTTGACAAGTTGTGAGATTTTTAAGATGAACTTCGGTGGTGTAGACGGCTAGTGTAAAACGGCTACGGCTGCAGATCCGGCAGTCCTGGGTTCGAGACAAATCAGTAACAACTAACAACCCGGGTTGGGAAGTAAGGAAGTATTTCATTTTCGCGTCTTAAAGGGTAAGATGGTAGAAGGATAAGGTCCTGTGCTGATCTCGTTGTGAAACGGTCGTTTAAATTGGAGAATTTTCATGTTTTTTTTTTAATTAATATCAAAATTTAAGTCCAGTATAAAAAGAAATCTTTCAAAAACAATAATAAAACGTTATATAGTCTGAAATATACAATATAAGTGTATAAAGGCATAGCAAATGAAATGATTTCACTCGGACTACTCGGTTAATACGAATGACGACCTCCGTCGCTGTTCGAGGCACCAATTATTTCTCACATAAGTTGGCGACTTTAAAATTTTATCGTATCTTAAAAAGAAAAACACCAATGTTTTGTTTATGTATAATTCAATACATGTAGCTCGTTTCTAAGTAATAGCTACTTTTTCTTTCACAATAAACAAGCGAGAGAAAGAAGAATAAAATGAAACTAAAGTATTTTGGTCACAGTTTAATAAGTAATAACATAATTAACTTTTTACACAAATCTTGCTATGAACAATATTGTCTTTATATAGGTACAGTGAACACGCGAAGTTAATGTCTGCCACACATCACCATATGAAAATAATTTGTTATAAGGACAATGTAGCAATCTAATAAAATATTGTCAAGGCTGAATAAAAAAACGTAAAAATATATCTTTTATATTGCTGAAAGTAAATATGATTATAATATGCTATTATAATCATATTTACTTTCAGCAATATAAATGATACAAATATTCGCACAGGTTAGGGGTTTCAAAAGCGATACCAAATAATTAGGCAAACAAATATTTATATATTAATATGTGAAGCAAAAACTTGTACCCCTTTTTACGAAAATTGCGCGATGGAATATGGAATTTCCCACACGTATAGTTTATATAGAGAAGGAGTTCAGAATGCAAATTTTTTTTTTAATTAGGATAAAAATCCATTAAATCAATAAAAAACATTACACACACTACCATGTATTTGACACACACACGCATATATTGTTTATTGATAAAGTCTGTGGTCAAATCGAGAATTATGTATGTATATAGTTTAATAAATAAAAAAAATCAATAATAATTATGGTCGAAGTTCGACCACTCGGCGAACTCTAATTTTATTAAATATTCATTAAAAGTAATTAAAAACTAAATTTATTTTTCTCTGTTACTACGTGATCGAAAGTGATCTGGATTGGCTGAATGTACATTAACGTTACAGAGCAGTAAACTCTCAAACAACGCGGCTGACAATGGGTTTTTGAAAGAAATACTTTAAGAATTTAAAGCATTGCTCAAACATACTGTTCGAATTCGTATAAAAACGCAGTACAATACGTTAATGATTTAATAATTTACTTAAGTAAACAACTTATATAGAAAAAAATGGTACCCTTGACTATATTTTATTAGCTAACATTATCATATTTAGTACAAAAAAAATTTTATTTGGTAAGGAGTTGACTGAGAGATGATCTAATTTCAGATCTAAGACAAGGTCAAACTCTTAATCAAGATGCACTCAATGCTTTCTTAATTTCTCTGCCCAATGCTGCACCTAGAGGTGGAGGGACAGCATTTCCGATCTGTAAAAAATTACACTAATTAAAAAAAAATATAAAAATATTTTAAATATCTATATAACTACCATGTGGTAGCTCAGTGGTAACGCACTCGCTTGGGAAATCGAGTGAAGCGGGTTCAAATTCCAGGTCTCGAACCGATGATATTTTCATGTGCGAATCATTTTTGACATTGATTACCACTTATCTTACGGCGAAGGAAAACTTGGCCAGCATGGTGGACTATGGCCAGATCCCCCTCGTATTGGAGGCCCGTACCCTGCAGTGGGACGTTAAAAAGGACTGAATACATACCTTTCTCTTTCATAAAATCATATCATCAAAATAAAATCACAATATAATTAACATCATAAAATAAATAACAAAGTTATTAATTAATTTATGAATCAGTTGTTATTACACATTACATACTAGACACCCTCGTTTAATTCAAGCGAGTCCCAACGTGACTAGCAGTGACCTACGTGGAAATTTAGGTTTTAGTCAGAATAAATTACAAACGTATTCACAAACGCACGCGCATACGCACATACACACACACAGTACACACACAAATAAACTTTCTTCTATAATAGTCTAATACAGGGCCGTGCGGTGCTTTGACGAAAAGAGGCGGCCGCCTTTTTTCGCAATTTGACAGAATTTGCTAACAATTGACATGATAAACCTACCTACCTTTCAGCAATATGGCTCCAATAGTCTCTATGAGTAATATTACTGTAACATATGGACGGACAAATTATAAGGATTTCGTTTTTGCCTTTTAACAACGGCACCATAATGAAAAGTACATAGGGCGGTATTTCCAAAACTTGAGTCATACTGAGAAATTCTACCACATGGCCCTGGTCTAATAACAATAATGACCTCCCGACCGACCATGGCTGCCTGTCTCATTGAGACTAGCCATATGCGCAGGAGATATTATAGTGCACAAGTGTGCGCGCAGACACAAGTGCACTCTCTATTCCTGTCACTCTCATACTCCGGTGGGACGACACGAGACACGACCGGTAAGAGTTAAGGGGCAGAACCGACGGCTTTACGTGCTCTCCGAGGCACTTCCCAACTCCGTCTGTTACTGAGGCTTACTAAACAGAAAGACTCAATAACTAAACTTGGCCCGAACCGGGACTCGAACCCAGGACCTCTCGTTGTTATGTTCAGCCGTACATTCTAGCCACTACACCACCCAGGCAGTTATATATATATTCTAATAAAAATAGCAGACCTGTCGATATTTATCGAGTACGGAGCCAGCAAAGAGATAGGAGTCACGGAAGCCCTGCGAGCGCGCACACTCGCGCACGGACACCACGCGCGGCTGGTCGGGGTGCAGCACGCGGCCCTGCTTGCCCATCGGCTCGGGGTCCGTCACCGTAGTACTGAAGTAGCCGTCCCATGAAATACGCCCTGTTGACACAAAATAGTTTACTGTTTGGTTCAAAGGTTGTTACTAAACACCTGAACAATAATGTTTAGTAGGTGTGTTATAAATACATAGAAACACTTAAAGGCAGTGCATGTTTGGACAGCAATCAAACCAACTACGTTCATTATCATTCATTAGCATCATTAATTAGCACCAATTATCAGTATAGCATATAATTAAATCAATTAACTTTAGAATGATCTATATTTAATTTAGCAATCACTTAGTGGTGGTCGCATCCCCTACAGTTGCAATAATAATATCCGGCTCGAAGGACCATGAACATGTCTCCTATGCCTCGAACGTCACTTCTACCACTAGGTCACAATAAAACCAATGGCTTCCAGACGAACACTTTAATTTTGGATTAACAACCGTAGAAAATAATTTTCCTTCTAAAGTGAAGTGCCACATTCTGTGTATTTTTGAAGTGAAAACTTCTATGGGCAGGATGGGAAGTAAATTCATGGAAGTCGTCATGGACATGATCACGTGACGTGTTAAAGCTAACACTCAGAGTGCCGATAGATATCAAAACCAGATAAATGTAAACAGTTTTAATTTACAAATTTTAATTTAAGATCAAACAATTAAATTGAATATGCAAAAATAACAACTGTTTGTTTATAGTTTTAACTATTTACTTCTGTCGGCAGTTTTCATGACTGCTTTCTATTTGTATTATCTACTTGTTTGTGCAATAAAGAATATATAAATATTATAAACTAGCGATTCATCCTCACTTCGCTCAGGTTCGTCCCTAGGTAAGTTTCAACCGTTAGCGTGGAATAGATATAACTTGTTTTCCCGTAGGAACAAAATAATCTCCCATGGTAAAAAGTAGCCTATGTCACTGTCCAGCCCTCTACCTTCATTCTTCACACAAAAAACACGACAATCTGACACTTTATTTCTACGTGAAAAAAGGATAATTAAACAAACAAATAAAGTCAACGTCAAATTGTATATGGTAGAAAGAGAAAGTGTCAAATACACCACCATTCAAATACTTTATATTAACTTTAAGAATTAGTTTATAATTATAATGTGGTGGTAAGGAAAAAGAAAAATGTGATTTTAACGTTTTTCCGTGACTTTTTTCGAATATTTCTCTTCATAAGAACCTTCCCGCAATTCTCCGGACATCAGCGAATATTTGAAAAAAAATTAGACTAATTACTCCAGCCGTTATCGTGTTTTGCGCTTAGCAACATTCATTTTTATTTATATAAGATAGGATAGGAGCTAGTAGTAGGCTGGACGTAGCGTACCGTAGAGGCCGGCCCAGTTGTTGTGTCGGTTGGCGGTGTGCGGCAGGCACCAGGGGATGAGCGTGTTCTCCTGGCGGTCGGCGGGCGCGCAGGGCAGGCCGGCCGCGCACGCGCACACGCCGCGCAGCGCGCCGCTGCCCGAGCGCCCGTTCTTCTTGTCGTCGTACCGGTACTGCAGCACCTGGAATTACAAACATTGCTATTTATTCGTTTGGTCGGCACTTTAAAGAATTTAAATCTTTTACAACAGTCTACTAATGTATACGTTTTGGAACGTTTGCAAAATATGGCAATCAGATTTGTTTATGGTTTGAGAAAATTTGACCACATTTCTCAATATCGAGCTCAACTCAAATGGCTCACCGTTAAGCAGCGTCGGAACTTGCATATCTGTACCTATTGTAACATGAGGTAATATGATTTGTAACGGGCATAATATATAAGTATAGATATTACATTAGACTATAGATCGAATATGTATTGATTCGACAGTCTCTCGCTTGGTCTCGCAAGTGCAATACGCACTTCAATAAACGCTTAATATTAAAGCCTTATTATTTTCTCCTCACGTCCGCCACATATTGGTGACCCCGACTGAAAAACAACACCTGACTGAAGATCAAATATACGATGGCTACCAATTCTAAACCAGTCGTACAAGCGAAGGAAAATTTACGTGAAGATTCAGAACTGGCAACAATCTGGCAACAGGATCTAGATAACCTTGCAGCTATCGCTGACAAAATTATGGAGACCACGAGACCTTTACATGTTGCTGAAGTAAATTGTCAAGCTGAAAAATCGGATGATACATTATTTCTTATGTCGCAAATAGCCAAGTTAAGTGTGAAGGTCATGGAACTTGAAAGATCGAGACCAAGGTATCGAAGTACTCGATGTAATTGGAGGCGACGTATTACATCACGCGGACGTTCAGTATCCGAACAACGACGCCTCAGGTCCGAATCATCGAAATGGCTATGTTTCTATCATCACCGTTTCGGCGTTAAAGCAAAGAAATGTGTTGAGCCATGTGCTTGGAAGGAGCAGCCGGAAAACTAGACAAGGTGCAGCCAAGGGTGGATGTCTGCACCATATCGCCGTTCCACCGTTTATGCGTAACCGACTGCAAAAGTGGTTTACGTTTTCTTGTGGACACAGGTGCAAATATTTCAGTGTTACCGTACAAAAAACGACTCTATGACAATGTAGTTAGTGATAAATATAAACTTTATGCAGCTAATGGCAGTGAAATAAAGACATATGGTGTTAAATCGTTAGTGTTAAATTTAAATTTACGCCGACCTTTTCGGTGGACTTTTGGGTTAGCGGACGTTAAACAGCCAATTTTAGGCGCAGACTTTTTAACCTATCATAAGCTTATAGTAGATTTATATCGTCGTCGACTTATTGATCAAATAACAAATATAGATACTATAACATCGATAGTGCAACACGATGAGTCATCTATAACTACGTTGGATATAAATAATAAATATTACGACTTAATGTTAGAGTATCCCGATATAACGAAACCTATTTGTTTCAAAGATACACCAAGACACTCTGTTGTTCATTATATTGAGACTACAGGACCTCCTGTATTTGCGCGACCCAGACCTTTAGCTCCGGACAAATATCAGAAGGTAAAATCGGAATTTGAAATCATGCAAGACGTAGGCATATGTAGACCATCGAAGAGCTGTTGGGCAAGTCCACTCCACGTAGTCCCGAAAAAGGATGGTGGTATTAGACCATGTGGTGATTACAGGCAATTAAATGCCATCACTAAGCCTGACAGGTATCCGATTCCACGCTTACAAGATTTTACATATTTACTTTCGGGTAAAAAGATATTTTCGAAGATCGATATAACACGTGCCTATCATTTCATTCCCATCAATAGTGAAGACATAGAGAAGACAGCCATCACTACGCCATTCGGTCTTTTTGAGTTCCCAAGGATGACGTTTGGGCTAAGAAACGCAGCTCAAACATTTCAGAGATTTTTAAATAACGTCGTACTTCAAAATCTTAATTTTATTTTTGTATATATCGACGATGTAATAGTAGCGTCGAAATCTGAATCCGAACATAAGGAACACCTCAGACTAGTATTTGAGCGATTTAATAAATATGGCTTAACTATTAACACTTCAAAATGCAATTTTGGGCAGAACGAAATCGAGTTTCTGGGATACCACGTTTCGAAAGATGGTATTAAACCCTTAGAACAACGAGTTAGCTCTATAATTAATTTTCCTAGGCCTAAAACAATCGAGGAACTCAGACGTTTTTTAGGTATGATTAATTTTTACAGAAGACATCTTCCTCAAGCAGCAGAGATTCAGTCAAAATTAAATATATTTATACATAACTCTAGAAAAAATGACAAGACAGAAGTAAGGTGGACAGACGAGTCAATTGCGGCATTTGAACAGTGTAAGGAGAGCCTAAGCAGCGCCGTTACACTATCACATCCAGCTGCAGACGCGAATATAGCCCTTATGACGGATGCGTCTAAGACTTGCATTGGCGCAGTATTACAGCAACGTGAAGGCAACACATGGAAGCCTTTAGGATTTTTCTCCACTAAGCTGAGCGAAGCGCAAACGCGATATAGTGCTTTCGATAGAGAATTACTTGCTATCTATATGGCTATAAAGCATTTCAGATATTTGATTGAGGGACGCCCCTTAACAGTCTACACAGATCATAAACCACTCGTTTATGCTTTAAAAAAAAATTCTTATACAGACAGCGATACACCGCGTCGATTAAGACATTTCGATTTTATAATGCAATTTTGTTCGAATATTGAACACATTAGTGGATCTCAAAATATTGTTGCTGATACGTTATCACGAATTTCTGAAATTAACATGCCATCATACATCGACTACAATGCTCTTAGTGAAGCTCAGGAGAAAGATAAAGAATTACAAGTTTTATTAAAATCTAAAAATTTATGTTTTAAAAAGTTTCAACTTCATAACAGTCAAGAATCAATTTACTGTGAAGTTTCAAAACAATTCGCACGACCATATTTGACTAAAGAATTCCGAGTGCAGGCTTTCAACGCCGTACATGGATTGAGTCATCCGAGTATACGATCAACTAGAAAGATGATATGCGATAAATTCTTTTGGCATTCTATGAACAAAGATGTTGCTAACTGGGCTCGAGCATGTATAGATTGTCAGAAATGTAAAATACATAGGCATACAATATCACCTTTTGGTAAATTTCCCAAAAGCAATCGTTTTGAACATATACATATTGATATTGTTGGTCCATTACCACTTTACAAAGGATACAGATATTTAATTACGATGTTAGACCGAGCCACGGGTTGGCCGGAAGCTTTTCCCTTAAGAGACATAACAGCTGAGGCTGTTGCAGAGAAAATATATTCAGGATGGATTTCACGTTTTGGTTGTCCTTTACGAATTACGACTGACCAAGGAAGACAGTTTGAGTCGAATCTTATCAATCAATTATCTAAGCGCCTTGGTATTATGAAAGCTCGAACAACTGCATACCATCCACAGGCAAACGGTGCTGTCGAACGTTGGCATCGATCTCTTAAGGCATCGTTAATGACTAGAGGAAACAATAATTGGGTTCAGGAGTTACCAACTGTGCTACTAGGCTTAAGAGCAAGCCTAAAAGATTGTACGCAAACCAGTGCAGCGGAGATGGTTTATGGCAGTCCAATTAAGCTACGCGGAGATTTTTTTGAGCCTACAACGCCACTAAATTCCGATAGCGAGACATTTTTAAAGCAACTGAGAGAACATATAAGTAATATTTGTTCAGTACCCAAACGAGAGAAATCACAGAAAAATATATTTGTTCACCCTGAATTGCAAAAATGCTCTCATGTATTTTTACGGTGCGATAAATTATGTAAGTCCTTAAATCCACCATATTCAGGACCGTACAAAGTATTAGACCGTAAAGAAAAACATTTTAAAATATTAATGGCAGACAAAGAATCTACTGTTTCTATTGATAGATTAAAGCCAGCATTTTTATTAAATAATAATGAAGAGTTTAATACGCGGGATAGCACTAGTATCGAAATTCCAAACAAGGAGACACATGTAAATAATAAAGTAACGCGATCCGGCCGAATCAGCAAGCCAGTAGTAAGATTCCGAGATAAATTTATTTAAAATCTGCATCTTGGTGAAGCTATACACATTCACATTCTCTAATTATATTACCAATAATAGTAATGGGTTATAATCAGAGCAAAGAAGAAAAGAAGGAAGAAGTTATAATCGCCCAAATGGGAGGAAATAATACTTGGCAAATTTCTGAGTTAAAAGTTGATATATATTTCGGCTTATTATTTTTAATAATCCTTATGGTAATCACGTTTGGAATATACAGATATTGCCGAAGGAAATTTAGAGAGACTATAAGGAAGGAAATGCAGAGCATGCCAGATTTAACTGCTGCAGTATAATGTTTATAGTGCCAGTGTACGTCTTAGTTAAAAAGTGCAAGTGTATACTGATATGTTAAACACATAATTTCGAGTAGTGCAGTGAATAATTATGCTGAATAGGTAAAAAAATTCATGTTCGAAAAAATAATTTGTGATAGATGTAAGGAAACTGTAATAGCATGTAATTATGATATTTTTAGGTATTAATAATTTTTTTTTTGCAAACTATATTTTATGTTTAGAATTTAATTTTATACATTTTACATTTTTTTTTGCGTTAAAATGTATTCATTTTTCTTAATAACTTTTATATATTATTTTTTTACTTTTTTAAAAAAGGGGGGAATATTGTACCTATTGTAACATGAGGTAATATGATTTGTAACGGGCATAATATATAAGTATAGATATTACATTAGACTATAGATCGAATATGTATTGATTCGACAGTCTCTCGCTTGGTCTCGCAAGTGCAATACGCACTTCAATAAACGCTTAATATTAAAGCCTTATTATTTTCTCCTCACGTCCGCCACAATATCCTTACTCTCCTATACACTATCCTTTTTCACTCCCACACTCTTCTTATCTTAAAACAAGGTTTAGTTTCCTTGGTTCTATCCATCCCCTAAACCTTCGATCGCAAATCGACAATAAATTAGCATTGCCCGTGAGTTGCACCCAAAGCTATGGTGACTCGTATACAGACAAAGCTGTAAATTATGGAATGCTTTACCACATGACATTCGCCAGTCGGAATCGGTGCAAGTATTCAAACGTCAGCTTAAAAACTACTATTTATCGCTGTAAGTCTTTGTATATTTATGTAAGCCCTGTTTATGTAAGTTTATTGTAGAATATATACGTATATTGTTTACACTTATATATTATACTATATATTTATGTATGTTCTTATTGTTATTTATGTAAACTTCGGCGTACTTTACAGTATGTATCGTTTAAGTTTATTATAGACTATTTCTTTTTTTCTGCACCAACCATAATCCATGTCACTCTATGAGTTTCTTTATAATATAGGTTGCCTGGAAGAGATCACTTTAGTGATAAGGCCGCCTTTACACTAACGTATATTTGTAAAGTTATATATATTTTTTTAAATTGTATTTTTGTTTTGGTGTAATAAAGGATTAATAAATAAATAAATAAACGTTCTTCTTACTAACAACTAAGTCTAGAGATCGTGATCGCAAATCGCGGTTAATACGTGTATATCTACATTAATAGAACAATTTTATTGTATTTATACTTTAGGTACATACTAATGAGCTTTCCTTATTCGCGGTTCCGTTATTCACGGTTTCAGTATTCGCGGAAGAAAAATTTAAGACCCACTTCCTGTATTCGCGCCCGAAAATTTAGTTATTCGCGGATACAGAACTTACGATTATGTATAAGTACAATGTAAAAACAGATAATATTCACTGTTAAATATTGAACTTTTTTAATAAAACCACTTACCACACCATTGCATAAAAGACCCGATGGATTGAGTAAAAAAACACGTGTTTCGTCAAAATCAAGCAATTTGTCAAAACTTGATGAATGTGCAATGAAAAACCTTTTACTTTGAGTAACAATCGTAAAACTTGTTTTTTTTTCTTCTTCTATCTTTTGTTTTGTTTGAAAACAGATGTGTTATTATCTTTTGATAGCACTGTAATGAACTGTTATTTATTATTAAATTGTTTTTTTTTTTATTTATTACATATACATATATATTTTTATTACATTGGAACGCAATCCCTACATTTCTATACAAATCATCATCTTATATTCACGGTTTCGGTATTCGCGGTAAATTTTGGAACATATACCGAATAAGGAGATTTTATTGTACTTACTACATATTACATCGTAACTTCATGTTAAGTATATAGTTAACGTGAAGTGTTGGTTAACTCGCCTTGCACTTGGTGCCGTCGGAGAGCGTGACGGAGAGGTTGGGCAGGTCGCGCCAGTCGGAGCCGGGCGCGGTGGGCACGCGCGCGATGCGCGCCTGGACGAGCGGCGCCATGTGCTTGCACACGTGGTCGCGCAGGCGCGCCGCGTCGTCGCGCGCGCGGGCCCGGCGCTGGCAGTGCGTGGCCGGCATGCCGCCGTAGTCCAGGTCGGCGCGGCTGGCGCCGTTGGGCACGCGCGGCAGGTCGCCCATGGCGTCGCGCACCGTGCACGTGCGGCGCGGCGCCGACTCCTCCCAGCGCGCGTTGGTCGCGAAGCGCTTGCCGTCCACGCTGACGGCCAGCGAGCAGGCGCGCCGGCTGAACACGTGCGTGGGCTCGGGGTAGGCCGGCAGCGCACGGCCCGGCGCCGCCGCCAGCACTACCAGCCGTCGCCGCGTCTGTGGCACTCCGTAGTTGCCGGCCTGTAGCACGCCGAACGTGCACTGGTAGCCCATGTCCAGCAGTGCCCGCAGCGTCAACTTCAACACCATGCCCTTCTTGAAAGCGACGAAATTCCTCACGTTCTCGAGAATGAAGTATTTTGGGCGATAGAAGTCGCAGAAAGACAGATATGAGGCGACGAGAGAATTCTTGAAGTTGGAGTACTCCCTAGAGTTGAACCTGTTCATACCGGAGAAGCCCTGGCAGGGCGGGCCGCCGCAGAGCAGCTCGACCTCGCCCTGCGCGGGCAGGCGCAGGCCGGCGGCGCTGTGCGAGGCGCCGGCCATGGCGTCGCGCAGCAGCGCGTTGCAGTCCTCGTTGAACACGGTGCAGGCGCGGTTGTTGAGCGCGTAGGCGTGCGCCGCCGCCTCCACGTTCTCCACGGCCCAGCGGCACTCCGCCACGCCGGCCTGGTGCAGCCCCTCGGACAGCCCGCCGCAGCCGGCGAACACGTCTAGGGTTCTCAGTGGCCTGATTTTAACTTCTTCGATCTTCGTACTCGATTCCGCCGCTTTGCTAGATTTTCCTTTGCCCTTGCCTTTTCCTTTGTCCACTCGTCCTACACACCTCGCATGTTGCGGAACGTCTTCGAACTGACCGCTCGATTTGTTAAACGCCATTCGGAAGTAGACTCTATTCGGGTCCCTTTCCAGCCAATCTTGAATGTGGTCCTGCTGTGGAATGTTATCTACGTAGATCAGATGGCACGGCCCCATGACGGTAGAAAACGATATTTCCTTTAATTCCTCGCTCCAATAAACAACGTTGAGGTCTTCGTGATGAGGAAATCTACTGGTAGTGTTTTCAGGTCTGTATAAAACATTCACTTTTAAGTAAATGTCTTGGGGGACTATTAGAGGACCTGCTCCAGCGGCAGTAACGGCTGCTATGTAACCGACACAAAATGGCTCGCCGGTATCCATATTAGAACCCCGTAAATAATTATCACTTTTTCTATAGTATTCTGGATAAATGTCTTCATCAACCTTTTCAAGTTTCATTTTTTCATTATCACTATAATTTGTTATATTGTTCTTCAGTTTGAATGTACCCGGCTTTAGGAATACTCCACATCCTTTCTTATAATCGAAATCCCTCCACTTGACCGTCGTCCATTCAGTTCTATTTGCGTCTACAAAAGACGATTTTTCCAATATTTTACCTGAAACTTTTGGAATATCTTTAGCATCACGTTTTGTTTTTCGTTCACACGAGGGGCAAAATCTGTGCTTTCTTAATTCATTTGGACACTCTGGATCAGTCGGAAGGTCCTCGAACCGAGCCGTAAATCTTTCATAGTATTTTTGATAAAAGTATGTTTTGCCATCGTCTTCGAAGAATTCTTCAACCACTTCTTTACCGCCTAGCCTGAACCAGTCTTTAGGCGGTTCCCTTCTCTCCACGCACGCTTTTCTTAATATCGAAGACAAAGGAGCGCCGTGACAGCATCTATCGCCCAAATACACTTCCCGCGGGTCACCGACCTCTCCTAGAACAGTATCCGATGAACGTATAAACACTTCCGCGTGAAAGTATCCAGACTTGGGGTTTATAATTTCCTTCCACATATACGTAACTCTCGCAACCAGCGCCGGTATATTCGGCTGCGACGTTTCCACCATGACGAAATCTCCTACTTTGAGTTCGGCACCGTCTATTTCGACACTCTCGTAGTATATTTTAGTGGTGTCCGCTTTGATGGGATCGCCGAGCCAATTGACTGTCTTATTGTTGGCCCCTGTCAACTTTACTGGGACGGTGTCGTCGATCTTGTCGAGGTGGCGCTTGTCGGCAGGCGCATCTTCATCGTCATCGAGGTCGGAGTCATCGGCTTGCTGCACAGCCATGTTGGGGCAGAGGCGCCGCACGCAGGCCTTCTTGGTACGGCCGTGTCCCCCGAACTTGGGCATGGCGCGGCACGCATTGCACTCCCCGCAATCCGGCAATTGGCAAGCCTCGCATATTCCACACCTTTTTCTCCTCAAAACTAATTCTTGATTGGTCTTGTCTAGCTGGTTAGTGAAAAAGCTCTCGAAGGTTTTTCTCACTAGAGGAGTAGTAGTGGCTTTCGTCCACGCTTTCTTATCAATTTTCTTGTAGTCTATTTTGGCACGGACTTTCCGTTTGCCAAATCTAATACCCATCAATTTGATGAGTTCCCTCATACACGGCAACGTGATCATAGGCTCGGCATCCTCGTCGGTCTCCAAGCTCACGACTTGATCGCAAACGAACTGAGCGTGCTTGTGCAACATTTCTTCGGTCATGTTAGTATTGTCTAGATCGGGTATGGAATGCTCTCGCACTACTTCCAGCAAGTCTTCATATGTTGGTTGCAAATAGTGATATTCTTCTAAATACTCCACTACTACTTTGCTAAGCCATATTTTTTCATACAAATTATTCATAAGTGGTGTGTATTCTGCGCTTGGTTTAAGTAGATTGTATTCTCCAAATTCTGTTGATAATGTGATACAATTTCTTGATCCACCATCAAAGCCATGTATAAACCTGTATAAAATATAATTTTGTTTCTTAGATTTATGTGAATATTTGCCATTTTATTTTTTTAAATTAAAATGATCTTATAAGATTTTTTTGTTGATTTATTGATTTTTTGAATGCTTTCCTACAATATATAAAATATATTAATAGTATAAACAATATAGAAATAAGGAGAATTATAATAGTATTGTTAAATACTTTACAATTGCTTTTCTAATGTGACTTTATTATGCTTTGTTTTAGTGATATTTTTTACCTTTTTATAGTCTAAACCTTACCTCTTACCTCTAAACTTAATATATTTAAAGCATTATGAATTTACCATTCTATGATAGGTCCAACATCTTTAACTGGTATAGATTCTTCATCAATATCAGGAGATTCAGAGCATATTGATTTGAGGTACCCTGACATGTATATCCTTACATCACTCTCCACAAGGCCACCGTCAATAGGGCATAAGTGGCCTTGTTCATCAAATATAGAAAATCCTGTAATATTTGTTTGTGGCCTTTCCATTATGTCTCCATCTTCACCTAAAAAATTTTAAAATGTAAATATTGTCTTTGTAAAAGTACTTCTAAAATATACTCAAACATGGAATGGCATGGAATATTAGACTATAATTTTTTACACAAAGATTTCAAAATTACTTATTTGTATATTTTATAGAATTTTATTCAATGTTCTATTACTAGTAGTGTAATCCCAGTAGCGCTGCAGTCTCTTGGAAAGCCAAGTCAAGCGAGACTAAGCCCTGAGTCTTGCACATTGATCTTTATGTGACAATTGTTTTCTAAATATTTACCCATGAGTATAGTATATGCTAATATAATAAAGGCACATTGTGAGAAACCCTGCATATCTGAGTGAACCTAACTAAATTTTCAAAAATATATCTTTAAAATTTACCCAATATTGAAACAATATTGAATTATTATTAATCAAATAACAAATGTGTTGTGTAAACACTTAAAATAACTAATAAATAATAAAGAAACTACTAATAAATATACCCGAAGCCAGAACCAATTTTTCATTAGTGAGGGCTATGAATTCTTCTATTGCATCTTGAGGATGTCCTTGATAGAATAAAATGTCTGAATTATTTAGAAATTGTCCACAAATATCACATTTTTCCAAGTCTGGTGTATTATTATTTTTTTGTTTTATTATTACATCCTCTTGTTTTGAACTTTTATTCACATTTATCTCATTACAATTTGCTTTACATAATTTTTCATCTTCATTATAATCTTTTCTTATAACATCATCACAGTTATCCATATTTAGATTACAAAGTTTGTCTTCAGTTGAAGTTTCAGAACAGTTTACAACTTCTTTGTGCTCTTTTTGCACTCCATTGTCGCTCCATTTTATTGTAGTATCATCCATTTTGACTTTTTTCTAAAACAATTTTTTTAAACAAATAAAAATTTAAAGACGTAGTGTAAAAACAAAACTATGTTTTAATTTTTTTTATAATCTTACCAATTTAGTAATCTCTAATAGTTCATCTGGACTTCTATTACGTTTAGTTGAAAACATACTGGTAATTTTCAACTGCTGACCTTTAACCACTGATCGTCGAGAAGATCTAGGAATAAAATAAGTACAAGTTTTATTTCAAAAACATGATTTTTTTATGTATTCAGACTGGCTATTTACTTACTTGCACAGGGAAGACTCTGAATTATCTTCATGGTCATTAGAATGATTAATTTCATTTTTAGATTTTTCACGTATATAATCCATATTAATAATTGACGATGGCATTATGTAAATTATTTCCTTATATAAACTTTTCCATGTTATGTTAACCTTAACTACTAATTATCAATATTTAAAAATGTTTATTATAAAATAAAAATACACAAACTTACAAACTTTTGTATATACTTATGTCATTGGTCATTTGTCAACTTATTAAAAAGCGCGCGAAATTACTACAAAGTACAAACCATGGATGACATATGGAGCTCGGCCGGGGCTGGTACAAACCATGGATGACAAATAAAAGTACAAACCATGATATTTATATACAGATTACAGACGAAACGTTTACGTTCAAATTCTGATCGGATATAACAAGAAGAAATCCGAAGAATCACAGGCCATAATTAAAACAATTTTAAGAAACAAACAAATTTAAGAAATTAGACTATTCACATTATACTTATTTAGATTTACGTGATTATTTCACATTTTAAATATATTATTTGTGATTTTATTTAGATTTTTGGCTCCTTGGGTTTCTGAATAGTAATTATTAACGTGTTCATTACCACTGAAAATTTTTATTAAATTATAGTACGTTGATGATTATGCTAGTTTTGACTAAAATAAAACACGAATATTTGATTTGTTGTTTATTTGTAATACAATATATTATGATTAATATATTTAATGGTTTATCTATGTAAGTTTGGGGTCACACCGGTTCCAATACATAGTCACATCGCACAGTTTGTCTTATTTTTTCTTTTCCTTAAAAAATATAATTTCGAAATAAACGCATTAATTTCTAAAGCTTGTTTCATCAATGAAATTAAATGCGCTCAAATAGCTGCAGCATCATAACGAATGCAATTTTAATATTGTATGCTGATGTTGGTCTAATCACAACTAACGAAAATTTTGATTTTTCTATATCAATGCAATAAAATTAATTTTCTATCATACAAACAGTATTCATGATTAGAACCATCTAGCTCGCAGTCTAACTTCCAATGTCATATATCAATTGCTCACCCACGAGACTGGATAGTTTGTAAACGTCTTCGAATTCCCATTTTAGGTAATTAAATCTAAATTTATGCTTGATGTAGTTCTAGAGAAAGCTTTAAAGTTGGTCATTTGCCTTTTCAGCATATCTTCCGTTTTGCTGTTAGTTGATTTATTGTTTAGAGCCCAAGAGGTACTGGGAGTGAGAGCTATTGTGGGGTTGAGGGTTGGTGGCTTAATTACCGGCGACTTTGGCCTGTCCGGTGCTACTGATGAATACTTTTGAATAGAGTCTCGAATTTTAGTATATTTTTGCTTTACTTCATCGTATTGATTACTTCTAAAATAATAGTGAGACGCATCTCCGAATGATTTTAAGCTGATATGATTACTGTGGAACTCTTTCCACTAAGAGTCTAGAGTATCCAATTACGTTTTATCTAATCTGAATTTTTCTTACGGAACTTTTTTTTAAGTTCGCAAATAGCTGATCTATGGCATTGACAATTTGCTCTTGAGTCATAAGTATATCTTCCATGGTAGACATGATGATGTCAGTACTAAGTTGACTGATATATAAAACAAATAAGAAAGATCTTACTTGATAGCTGCTACGTGAATCAATCACAATATGATGATTTCCCAGCACAACTTCATGGTACAGGGGTTGTGCACAATGTTCTTCCATGTGCCGCTAACTGGAACCGCCGACACTAATACAGGTTATTGCATTCGCGACGTGGTCCCGCCTAACGACGGCTTGAAGGACCAATGTGGGGGTTGTTGATAGATGTAAATTGATAGAGTCTACTGAGAATGTTTTAAAACTGATTTATTAGTAATAAACTGATATATTAAAATGATTAAAATAATATGTTATGATGTGAGCGCGTCCGGGCTTTTTGCTTGCCGAATGCGAACTAAACTTACTTTTAGTATAATAATTAATATATAATGGAATAAATGACCGTACAACATACATATAAAGTCTTGTAATAGTTAATATTTATTTTATTATTTCATATGTCTACGGTGACGGTGGTCCCTTGTGGGTTTTAATTAGAACAAGTGTCACAGTCCCCTGCCCTTGATAGCCAACAGAGATCCTATGATAAGGGGCAAAATCGAATACGATTATCTCCCACATATTATATAAAAAATATCAATTTCCATACCAAACGATTACGAAATTTGAATGCTGAAATGCAATTTCGTGCCAAGTTTTCTTTTTATGAACGTGTCGATGCCAAAGGGCAAAGACCTTACACTTGGTTGTAAGTTTAAGGTCTTTGTTCGACGCTCATATTCTGCACTGATAAGATTGAAGAATCCAGACTGTTTGGGTTTGCTTGCATCGATACAAATGCGACATTGCGCATTCACTGCGCGTCGAACACGCGTCAGCGCGTTAAAGTATCCAGTATGGACCTAATACATGACCAGTTGTGACTGGCCAATAGCCGGGCCCCTATATAAATTATTTGATCAAATTTACCTAGCGACAAAGCTACCCAAGATAGTTTATCCAAGAAGACCATCGACAAACATTACTTATCTGTGCGGTTGATAACGCTGAAAATAACAATAACATGTCAACTTGACATTTGACAATTGACTGTGACATCAAATTTTATATATGTAGCAATATACTCTATGCATCAAATCCTCAAACGCCTGAGTCCTGACTCAGAGAAAATTAACCTTATTTAGTGTGAAATTTATCTAATTCTAAACCACATAATTAATTTAACATGGAAGATACAGAAAGTATAGCAGAAAATGCGCTAAGCGAGCCAGTGGAAAACGCTTGGGCTATGAAAATTCCTAGATTCACTCAAGATGACAATCCACATGGTTTATTAGAAGAAAGTAAATTTGCCACTTTGTTTCCAAAATATCGGGAACAATATTTAAAAGAATGTTGGCCTCTCGTTCAAAAAGTGTTAAAAGAACATCAAATTATAGCTGAGCTAGACTTAATAGAAGGAAGTTTAACTGTAAAAACAACCAGGAAAACATGGGATCCATATATTATTATTAAAGCCCGTGATTTTATGAAACTTCTTTCTAGGAGCGTCCCATTTGAACAAGCTGTTAGAGTTTTGGAAGATGAGATAGGTTGTGATATTATAAAAATTAACTCATTTGTGAGAAAGAAAGAAACATTTCTAAAACGTCGCCAGAGACTAATAGGGCCCAATGGGGTAACCCTTAAATCAATTGAACTGCTAACAGAGTGCTATGTTCTTGTCCAAGGTAACACAGTATCAGCTGTTGGACCATATAAAGGATTAGTACAAGTGAGACGTATAATTGAAGATACAATGAAAAATATTCATCCAATGTATAATATAAAAAGTCTTATGATAAAAAGAGAGCTAATGAAAGATCCTAGACTTAAAAATGAGAATTGGGAACGCTTTTTACCTAAATTTAAAAGTAAAAATGTCCCAAGAAAGCAACCTAAAACTAAAATCAATAAGAAACCTTACACACCCTTCCCACCACCTCAACCTGAAAGCAAAATTGACAAAGAATTGGCGTCTGGTGAATATTTCCTTAAAGATGAACAAAAACGGGCTAAACGTCGTCATGAAAAGGAAGAACAACAAGAGCAAGTTAAGAAAGCTAGAGAAGAACAACGTAAGAAAGATTATATTCCTCCTGAAGAGAAGCTTTCTAACAAAAGTGATTCCCCTCAAGAACCATCATTAGATATTAATAAATTTAAAGCAAAAATGAAGAAATTATCTAAACATAAATTAATTGTTAATGTTTGATTAAACATAAAATAAAAAGTAAATTATAAAGACTTTTAGTACCTCCCTATGAGTTTAATATTAGTTATTGTGGCTATAATTATTATCATGAAAAGCTGTGTCAAGGTAAATACAAAAGTCTGCCAAATTGGCAGTGTTTACTTTTTTACAGTGACTTTCTTTAAAATATTTTGATAGGGATAACAGTAAAAAAAATGAAACTTAGTTATTGCACAATATCTCATTTTAATCTTAAGTAGTCAAAATTATATTTCATTAAATGTATTAAATTACATATTGTTATTATATATAATACTTGACTTAACATGAACCATTTTTTCATAGGGGTAATATTCCATCAGAAATTGCTATGTGACTATTAATTATTACAGAAACATTTTTTTATTCTTAATGACTTCTACATCTTTCGATATGAGAGAAATGAGAAAAAGACATATTTTTAAAAGTTCTATTTTTTTAATGTCTTTATTAGTTTTAATTTAGGTACATTGGAATTTTTACTAATTACTTGTTTCCCATTCATAAACGATTGTAACACAGGTGGAACATTAACTTTTCCTTTTGGATCTTGATGTGATTCAAGTAAAGTAATGAGCATTCTTGGTATTGCGCATGCTGTACCATTAAGTGTATGAACATAACTGACAGCATTACCGTCAGTATATTTTATATTAAGCCTTCTAGATTGATAATCAGTACAGTTACTACAACTTGAAATTTCACCATAACTCTTACGCCCGGGCATCCAGGCTTCAATATCATATTTCCTGAAAAAAAAATACATTAGAATTTTTATCATATACATGATTTTAGTACAGATTTAGGACATCGGTAGGGGGTCTCAAATAGTTTTTAGGTGTTCTAAATTAGATTTTTTGTGTGATAGGTCAATGCAACCTTTTGTATGGACTGGTGGCATCATTTTTTTCTTTCACCAGTAATGAAACTTAGATCATAATTAGAAGATTATGTAAGAAGTCTACTAAAGAAGAAATCAATTGACTAAACCATAACAAAGCTGAGATATTGTGGTTGCTATTGGTTTTTATCATACATTATTTTTTAATAAATACAACTTTATTCTACTCAACCAGCTTACATAGAGTGCCTCGGCTCCTTCTTAGATCATATAGAAAATGATACATTATTACTGTTTGGTTATGTAAAGAAAAAATTATGCCAAAAGTTGCATACCCATTTCTGTAGTCATCTTAATTTAGCAAACTTAAAAAGGTAAATTCAAAAGAACTTCTTTAATTTTTTGGAGCATCTAGACATATACATATGAATTTATATTCTCTATACCTGTATGCAGGAGCTCCAAGTTCATGTGCTGGCATATCCAAAACTTGCATATGGAAATCTAATGGTATAAACAGCTCTTCTTGAGTTTCCCTTAAATACTCTAACATTTCATCAGAATCTTCCGGTAAAGTAACAGCAAACATTTCCACTTTAGTGAATTGATGAACTCTACAAATATTTTAGTTAATTTTAATGCTGTAATTTTATGTTTAAGCTATATATTATTACATTTTTTTTAATACCTGTATGTTCCTCTTTCTTCTATTAAATTGGATGTTTCAGCTCTAAAACACCTACTTACAGCTGCCAATTTTAAAGGTAAATTTTCCTTTGAATGTAATGAATTTGTCAAAAGACCAGCTAAAGACATCTCAGCTGTGCCTGATAGGTATAAATCTGGTCCATGATGTATTGAATCCAGAGAATAAATCTACAATACAAAACAATATGAATTAAATAATCACAATATCAATTATGTAAAAAAAAAAACAAATTAAATATACTTGTGTACGATCATTATTTATCATCATTCCACAGCTTCTTAAAATGTTACTGGATAATATGTCTGGCACAGATATTAAACAAAAGTTTTTTCTCAGAAGTGTAGAAACAGTATATTTTATTAATGCTTCTTCTAATTCTGCTAATTCACTCAAGTAATAGTAACTTTTATTGCCACAAGTGTATCCTAATTTATCAGTACGCATTAGATTTAAATGTTGTGTTATTTCACTAAATTCTAAAGGTTTATGTTGGCCAAAGTCTCGTATTGTGTTTATTTTATGCACAATTTTAGGGGCATCCTTATATGATTGAACAAGAGGATGAGTTTTATTAGGCAACTTCACTAGTTCCTTATATAAATTTTCTTTAATAGTATGAAAAGCATTATCACTGGTTGGTGTATCCTTATATAAATTGTAAATTTCATGAACTCTATTTATATCACCAATACCTTTTCTATTATTAATATTATTTGTTATTTCTAATATATTTTTCCTATTACAATAATAGTTAATATCAATATCAGGAAAAGGACTTATAGAAAACATTCTTAGACCGCTTGGTCTCCATATTAATTTATAAATGTGGGGTGTTAACATTACTAATAAGAAATATTTCAATTATTAATAGTTTTGAAGATAAAATTATCACAATCAAATAACAATAATATAATTTCAAAGGCAGTATAGATTGACCTATTGAATTATTGACTATTTTCGTTCGATAAATAAAGTTTTCAATTCAATTCTTTAGGTTTGTATAAATAAAGTTTAATCTTTATGCAAAGATTGACAATTGACATTTGACATTACATCACAGGCCACAGACGGTAGACCACAGAACATACCACAGACTAAGTTAAAATTAAATTGATAATAGTCGCACTACAGTCCACAGGTTAGACACCATGGAAGAGATCAGAGATGCGCAAACTAGGTCCTGGAGTGGATTGAACATGGAATAGTTCCTTTCCATAAAGGAACTATGTTCACGAAACATGTTCGCGGAACTATCTAGTTCCGATAGTTCATCCGATCCGATCGTTCCGATTTTAACAGGTTATCACTGTCATCGGCTCCCGAGGACAGCATAGCGGGAGATATAGTTTTAATTGACCGACTTAAAAAAAAAGGAGGTTATCAATTCGACACGTATATGTATATAATATTATTATAACTGCAAGATATTAACATAATATGATATATTAGGGCTTCGAAGCAAATATACAAAATTTTATAGGTGTATAGATGTATGTATGTATGTTTGTTTGTTTTTTTGTTTGTTTGTTTGTGTGTATTTATGTTTGTCCACGCATTTCGCCGAAACTACTATTCCGACCGACGTGATGATGCCTTTTTATTTGCTTACATTTATTTTAACTTAGGGAATGGTAAGAATTTCATCAAAATCGGTTCAGTGGTTTTGAAGATATGGATAAAAAAGTGTATTTTTTGTAATTACTACTTTTTACAAAAACTATTTCAGTTTTTACTTAAAACTAAAAATTACGAAATAAAAAAGGTTTTAAAAAAAAATTAAACCAACTTCAAAAAACTACGGTGCTTTCGCGCGCAATGTGAATCTAGACGAACGCAACAAAGTACAAAAATATTGTGTCAAAAGTGAAAGAATATTAAAATTTAAAAATATATTCTTAATGTTTTAAAAGTTCAAAACAAAAATCAGATTTAATCAATGAATTATCGACTTTAACGCATAGTGAAGTTGGCACATTATTAATTGTAATAGCTTTTATTTGTCATCCATGGTAATAGCATAGTAAGAGATGACTTTATAATTATTGCGAATACTCCGCACACGCTCTAGTCACTACAGTAGTTTACACACAGTACCTACGCGATATAATGGCGCTTCCACACAGTAGTGCAGCAGATAACATTTCTTTTACCTAACATTTTTTAACATGAAATCATTTTAAATCCACGAAAAAAAGGAGAAGGTTGTCAATTCGACACGTATAAATATTTTTTTTATTGTTTGACCTCTTCTTACTTTGGTACTAGGTATCTACTATATCTACACTAAAAATGGAAAATAAAAACTTAAAAAAAAACTACTTCAAATAAATAAAAATATTGTAAATGATTGTTTAACTTATGAATTATTTTATTATATATATATTGATGTTAATGTTTAATTATTTATTGTAATTATTTTTATTAATTATAAATTCTAATTCATATTAGGTATTGTAAAAATTAAGAAAAAAGTTTAAATTAATAAACATTCTTTGTGTACATAATAATTAATATAACATTAGATCTAATACTATTATTATAATATAACTGAATATGTAAGGGTTTTATTAATAATTAATAAATACCTACTTTCTTAAATTGTTTTAATAGCATTTACAGTAAGCGCAAGAAATGAAAGGCTTTTTTATTTTAATTTAATTTATTTATTTAATATATTTAGTTTGTGTTCGGTGTTTGGCACGTGTTTAAGATTCTCGGTGCTTGTGGCAAGCGCCCAGCATGTGGACGCGGCTTAACAGATGTTTACTAAACTCTTGTGAGGAAGCACCTTAAAATTTAATATACAGCTATAGCTCGGGTAGGTTCGGCAGGAGTCGGTTACGTTCAGTTCAGTCAGTCGCTCCGGTGATCGGTCCAATATATTCGTTTACTCGCTCCATCTCACTCCTGCACATGTGGAACTATATGGAACTGTGAACCTGTTTCAATTGACATCTCGGATTGGAACGATATCGTTCCGGCCTAGGACATAGTTCCGGGAACTATTTCAATCCGGACCTACGCATGTCTAGAAGAGATGACTTAAACAAGGGAACTACGATCAACGATGTGTCATTTGACTGTTTCACCGAGACTTGTGTTTTAGTGGGTAGTACCGTAGTACTGGCTTCTCTAGCCGGTGAATCCCACATAATCACCTGTGTATGTGGTATGCGTAAATGCTCAAACTATATGGAAATGCTACCGTAAATGTATTTTCCAACATTAAAAAAAGGTTGTTGCAGGGAGGGAGTGGAGAGGCCCGGAGGGTCTGAAACGTCCGGCACCAGTCACCAGCCGGGCACGAAACCATGTAGGTATGCGTTTGTATATGTCGCAGTGAAATGAGGATATTAGGAATTTCACGAAATCCCTAGAGATACCACGAAATCACGGAAGATGACGAATATTATTGTTATTTACGTCTTTTTACTAAAAATGTTTATATCGTCATTTCCCTGCGACATATACTTATTCCATATCCCAACGTAAAATAAAGGTTGTTGGGATATAATACTTTGAAACTTCTATTACATTATTGGTTTCAACGATCAAAAATTGATCGACGATTGGTATCCGTGTTATTATTTAAGTTAAAAATATACCTAATATGAAAAGTAAAATAGTTATACACAGTGCCGGATTCAATCTTAGCGCCGCCCCTGGGCATAGGAAAAAATGCCGCCCTATTACCGAAATTTTGAATAAAATGTTGAAAGTTATTTTTTTTATTATGCATTTTTTGAAAAATTCAAAAAAGAAATAGCCACAATGTGTCGAACGTGACGAAGTCGACGGTGTCAATAATAATAAATTGAGATTAAAGGCTATTAGTAATAAGAAAAAAATATTAATTTAGATTGACGCCAGAATGGCTGCAGCCTGTACGGATCTAGATGAAATTTAGCGCAGACATACATTATAGCCTGGAATAACACATAGGGATAGGATACATATACACATACTTTTTATCCCGAAAAAATGTACGGTTCCCGTGGCATAGGCTTGTTTTTGCTTTCCGAGAGGCGAACTCGAGCGAAGCGAGGGTGAGCCGCTAGTCATTTATATATAAACGATTTACGAACAAACAATTATTTATCGCGAATAATCAAGAACAAAAGATATGGCGTGAAAATAAAAATTCAAAAATTAGAGAAAAAATCCTAAGAGGCCAGGTTAATGTAAGCCAGTAATTAGAGTAAGATAGAGAAATAAACAAGGATAGTTATATTTACTAAATTATTTTAGACTCCGTAAATAGTCGAGGTTTTTTATACTGCTATTACATTAACAACTTTAGTCATGTAAATAGTCGAGGTTTTTTATATTGCTTAATGTAATCATTAACATTTTAAATTTTTGAACTCGGCACACTTCCGTTCAAAATAGCTAAACTCATATCGCATTTTTCTTACGCCAGCGACATCTATTTTCAACATACAGCTGGACACTTTTTCCCTTCTTCTCCCCATAAGACGGTTCGACTTACCTCTACCCTCCATACTCCTACCAATTGTAATACTTGCGCCACGCCTATTCACACGGTACTTCTTTTTACCTTTATAGCTCTTAGCCTAAAATTGAAAAAACTGGAGGACAAAATTGGAATATAAGATATTCATATTAATAGAGTTCCTAAAAGCTGCTGGAACTCCCATAGGTACTTTAAAAACTCCAGCTTACCAATATTTAATTCAAGAATTGATTAATTCCTAATATCATAGAACGACAGAATTCGATAAAAAAAAAACACATTTTATTTTACAACATATTTATTGATTAAAATCCTTTTATAGGTTGGCCTCCTATCCTATTTAAATTAAATCACTTGAAAAAGAGTGCGAATAATGAGGGAGCTTTATCACTCAACCTCCGTAGATTGTTCAGCCGATTTTAATCTTTGGGATGACTTATTAAATATATTCTTATCATATAGTCTAAGGTCCGATCCAAATCCGTTCGTCACACTGCTGCTTACCAGATAAAGTGTTTTATATTAAAAAAAATCTATAATCGATAGTTGCATATCAGTCCAGAGTAGATAATTTTGAACATTTCATTTTTTTAATGTTACTCTCTTCTTTACAATTAAGTACTACGCAACATTTCTACCGCACCAATAATAGTATCTATCTACGTGCAATACTTTTCTATACACAATCTAGCTGAGCTCAAATTTTTAAATTGCAAAATTCTATGTATGTTATATTTATACGTGCATTAACTTAATGGTTGCCTTAAACCATATTTTATCAGGCAATCCGAATATTTATGACATGGTTTACTTTTACAGTTTTTATCTGGCAAGCATGTATCAGATCTTCTACAAACATGAAAAATTGAAAAAAAGTTTAGACATTTTAAACAAAACATAAATCCATAAATCGTAAACCTAAGAAGTATATGCGAAAATGTTTAGAGTAATAAAACGATAAAAACAAATAATATAACTAACACCACTAATAATAAATCTATATATTTGAATAGAATTTTTAATTATCACAAATAATAATGAAAAAATCGATTACCATCATATTTATACCAAAAACAATTAATGAATGTTCATAAAAGAAAGTAAACTAAGCTAACTGAAATTATAACCTTAACTAAATACTTATGGCCGATTTCACCAACAACCCATAAACTACCACCTACGTATGGGATCCCTAGCATATAAGTCCCCTAAACTAGACCCTAAATTAAATTTCACTTTACGATCGTCTTTAAGCCCATATTTCGAGCACCTAAATTTAGGGGGCCTTTTAATATTAAGGTGACCCCTAACTGTCGGTGAAACAGAAACTGTCCCCTAACAGCCCCTTAACCGCCCTTCATCCCCTGGCCGTCGAGGCGAGGGGCCACCTGAGGAGGGCCTTGCTCCAGGATAAACAGGTAAGTTTATTCTGAATAAGGCCCACGCAGGCCTAGAGGGGAACGAGCGTGCCGACTTTTTGGCCAAGGAAGCCGCGCTAAAATTGAAGCACACCCCCGACTACGACAGCTACCCGGTTTCATTCATCAAGCGGAGCATTCGCATGCGATCGCTCGATGAATGGAACCAGCGATATCAAGACGGTGAGACGGCAAGTGTTACCAAGACGTTCTTCCCCGATGCGACAGCTGCGTACAGGATAATTGGCAAGATAGAGGTGGACAGGCTTGTCACCCAGATGTTGACGGGGCACGGCGGATTCTCCGAGAACTTGCATCGTTTCAAGTGCAAGGAGAGTCCGTCGTGCGTCTGCGACCCTGGGTGTCCAGAGTCTGCCGTCCACGTTCTTTTAGTGTCCGGTACACAACAGAGACAGATTTAACCTAGAAGCACAAATTGGACGAAAACTTGATAAAAATGCACTACCAAATTTTTTTAAAGATAATAAAAACAGAGACATTTTCCTGCAATACTGTAAAAAATTATGTAAAATTGTAAATAATAGGAATAAGAGCTAGTAAAAATATGTTAAACAAATATAATGTAGTATATTAGTAGTAACATATATAATGTATATAGTGTATAAGTAGGATTAGTCTAAAAATCAGAGTTTATCTAAATTAAGCCTTAAACTGTAAATAAAAATTACCTATTATCCCCACTTATTATCCCTGAGTTAATATAGTATATGAAATAAAGAAAATAAAATAGATAACTTATGAACGAATGCGGACGAATGACAGAAAGACATAGTATGCGGAATGCAAGTGCGAGAGGCATAAAAGCGAGAACTGGTATGAATGAACTAGAAAATACAGACTCCTTCCCCCATGTTGGAGGTTTAGAATTAAAAAAAAAACAGCCCCCTAACCAGGCTTAGGGGATCCCTTAAACTTAGGTGACGTTGATGAAATCGGGCATTAGTCTTCTTAAGTCTGTATTTAAAGTTTACACACATGAAATAAAAAATATATAAATGAAGATGCCACTTAGTATGAAAATCTGACGTGGCCATGTCAATATTAATATATATTTTTAGATTTTAAATCGATATAATTGAATCGTATTTGCTGTTGAGTTTTTATTTTATAGTCTCATGTTTTAAAACGAAAATCATGAATCAATTTCCGATCATTCAGATGTTTTTCCAAATTTTAGGAAAACACTAAAGGAATATTTTTATATATATTTTATTTTTTTCTATTTGTTCCTTTCCCCCAAAACTTAACTAAATTGGTGTTCTATAAACTCGGACTTAAAACAACAACTACTACTACTAGTTAGTTTTCTTAAGTTGTAGTTTGTAATTAATTTTCTACCGCACACTCAGGAACATGTTGATGTTAAATATTTTTAGCAGATAATATAAGCTTTTTGGGTTTTCGGTGAATATACGAAAGAAATACCGAGTGTTAAAAAGTTTTTAAAGTAAATTATCTAAATCAAAGTTCGCCATATTGTTAGCCTCTTGTGACCACGCTGCATATCTTGAATTATCTATTTCAGGCGCATGTCTGTTACTTGAAAGTAACGTGTGGTTTCGTCCTCCAATGGAAGCTTTACATTCATTACATTTGCCTACTTCCATCGCTCCTCCACACCTATCAATGTGATAGAAATGGCCGTTCGGGCACTTATACCATGACCCTGCTTTCGCTCCAATCGCTCTAATAATTAAGTCTATTTCTTGTTTTGTAATAATCCCGGTGAGTTTTACAACTTTTTGCATATTCTTCAGAGATTCAACAGCAATATCTTCATTGAATTTGCCCCACCCCAAAATGGCCTGATGCGCGGTCTGCATTGCCTTTTGTACATCGGCATTAGTCTTATTAATTATATATGTAGGGTGGCTAAGAATTTTAGAAAATTGAACAATTGAGTTCATACGTTTTATTTCATTCGATATGTCTTCCTGTTGCTGTTGACTCAACTTTTGCACGTTATTGATAAGGACTTTGCATATTACAGAATTTTCTTCTATAAGATCGGTCTGCAGCTCGTTTAACTTAGCTGAAGTAAATTTATTATAAACTTCAGATAGCAATTCAAGTATATCAAGATATATGAAGTACAAATTTAGTTGCAACAATGAATTTTTTCTTTTTATGTTTGTATAGGGGAATATCTTATCATGAGCCTTTTTCCAGTCCGAGAATAATATATCTGAAAAAAAAAACTTTATTGTAATTACGAGTAGCTTTCAAAATGTACTCAAATCAATTAGAACATAAAAAAAAATAGGTACTAAATGTTTTTATAAAATTTACGTAAGTTTGAATTTTGTCATGTGTAAAATTAGTACCATTTAGTGTCATCACTATGGATGTACTATAAAAACTAGTTATAAACTAAATTTAATAAATATAAATCTATACATATAATAAAATTGTAACGAAGTCGAATCTGTACATTAAATATTTTTTGGAAATTCTTATTGAAATAGACATTATTATCGATACAGAGTCCGAATCTATAGTTTTTAGAATTTTTGTCTGTCTGTCTGTCTTTCTGTTACCACATCACGAGAAAACCACTGGACAGATTTTGATGAAATTTGGTATGAGATAGCTGGTTATCCAGGTCAACATATAGGATAGTTTTTACCGCGGAAAAATATTTCATTTCTGAGAAAAAATACAAAAACTGCATTGTAAGAGTATATTAATACGTAAAACCTAAGAATCTAGTTTTTAGTCATCTGAACGCGGGCGGAGCCGCGGGCAATGCTAGTAAATAATAAATATGTTGGGACATTAATACACAGCACCATCTAGCATAACTTTAAAGACATACGTTATACATATTATAAACATAAACACCCATGACTGGAGTACAAACATTCGTGATCAATGCTCATCACACATATGAATGCCTCCAGCGGGATTCGAACCCGCTACCGCTGGCACAGTAAGTAGGGTCACTACAAACCAAGTTAAACGTATCGTCAAATATAAAATAAATTAATATAGATATAATATTTTTTTACATTAAATAATTTTCAAATGAAGATACATAAGGGTAAAGTCAAGGGCAAATAAAAGATCATTCAATCGATTTTCAGATAATAATGCTGCCCCACACATGATAATGGCAAATTTAGGGCATAACACCTAAACAAAACATTTCTACCTTTGTATATAGCTGTTTTGCGGAGAGACAAGATCTTTTCAGTAAGCTGTAACTTGGTAGCTGCAATTTGTTTTTCAGTTCCAAAGACGCGTTCCTTTATTGGATTTATATCAGTCTTAAACTGTTCATTCACTTTATCTTTGTAGCGATGAGTGTTAATAATTGGCTTGCGACAAGTGGGACAGGCACGAAGTGAAATAGATTCACTTTCGCTGTTCATCAGAGTTTCTAAAGTTTCAAATTCCATTACGTGTCCACAGTCCTTTAAGACGACAAATCTGAAAATATAAAAATATTAAAAAATTAAGAATATTTTCTTATTGCAAGCTAGGTACAAACTTATAAGATTTTGGTAACTATAAGCTGTAACATTTTCGCTTTATATTATCTTCATTTCAATTTCTCCTATTTGCAATCAATGCTTTTAAGAAAATCCGATAAAATGTGTCATAATAGATGGATTGTATTATTCTTACTGAAAAATAAAATTTATTTAGGGGATATATGTATATCTTATAGCATAAATAAGCGTTTAATATACTCGTAATTCGCAATGTTAAAGCAGTGGTAGCCCAGTGGTAACGCCCTGGCTTGAGAAGCCGAGTGAAACGGGTTGAAATCCCGGGCCTCGTACCTGTGATATTTTCATGTTAATGCTAATTATTGCCACCAGTTTCACCACTTATCTTACGGCGAAGGAAAACATTCTTAGGAAACTTGCATACATGAGAGAAAGTTTTCGAAAGACATGTGAAGTCCGTCAATCCGCACTTGGCCAGCGTGGTGGACTATGGCCAGCAGTGGGACAGTAAACACAGACTGAATACTATTCGTAGAATTGGTATTTTTGTAGAAATCTTTCAGTTTAGTGAAAAGAGATAAAGGTATCTGTCACTTAACGCGTGCACTACTACTTTACTACAATAAATCATAAAAAAAGTAAAAAAAACAAGCTTATGACCAACTGTAACGTTTGAAATTAAACAGAGCCCTATGTTAAATATTATAATTGTGCCACTCTTCACAAGCTTCCAAAGTCGTCGTTTGAAGTTCTAAGTGTCTATGCTTCAAATCTCGCAAAATTTAATTTCCTCTGTCAGTTTGTTAATACGCCTTGTAGAAAGTCGTATTTTACAACCGATGTGGATATATATAGATAAACTTGGTAGGTATACAGGTTTTAGGTCTTTATAGATTTTTTTGTCGTCGGTGATTTTTGATTGGCGCGGTAATCCTTCCAAAAAGCGGGGGTTACTGGAAATCTGCGCCTTATGAGATCCGATTTCGATGTTTTTTTTAATTTGAAAGGTACTAATCTTAAGTTAGTCTTATAAGAATTTGGTGAAGATCTGATGAGGATCTTCAGCGTGACGAGCAGAATAGCTCCTCAAAATGCAGTCTGTGCTCACGAGGTCAACTGCTCGCAGAACTACTAATAAGTTACAAGTGACGCTAAAAAAAAAAATATAAAACCGTACAGAGCGTCGTCGTCGAATTGATCCCCGAGGAAGTCGGTGGGGAACTGTTCGGGTCGGCAGACGTTGCAGATGTCGGGGCAGCGCTCGCCGCAGAGGCCGCGGCAGGCGTGGCCGCAGGCGAGGCGCGCGGCGCACGGCGCGCGGCACGCCGCCACCGAGCACGGCTGGCCGCAGCGCCGCGAGCAGCGCCCGTGTCTGCACGCACGCGTGCAAGGTTCCTGCGCGCAATTGACACATATCATCATTCATATTATGTCATCCGACTAACGAATAATATAGACGGTGTGCTGTAATACTAAACATGAAGCCGAACAATTATATTTTAAAATAATTCATACAGATAAATGTTACTATAAAGTGCTACAATAAAGACTACACAACTTAAGCAACAACAATATTATCAGCACCAAAAAAGTATAGGGTGGATAGACAACCAGCATTTTTGCGTATGTAGAGGGGGTGTAACAAATAAAGTGACTAAAGGCATTCTAAAGAAGATCTCCACCCCCTTTAAGTGTAAAAAATGTTGACTTCGCCTATAGACATAGAGAGTGGACTGAGTTTCTTTTTCAACCGTAAAATAAAGATAGTGGAAAAGCGCGACAGAGACAAAATGTACTAGCGGCCAGTCTTCTTTATTAATCGTATTGTACGTTATTAATAAAATGGGAACACGATAAATGGAGATAGGTATTTCTAACCATTTTTTTTTCTATCACACTGTTATATGTTTTTCATTCCATTTATAAATTCAAATTAAAATGAAACACAGGTATTGGCAGCATGGTCGTTCTCTCTCTTTCTAGAGAGTGGTCAATTTCATGAGAGTATTGCTCAGTCCATTCTCTACGTGCATTCGCCTAAGGACACCTTTCCCCTGTAAAAGCCAAGTCTTTACAAAGTAGACTGTAGTTGTGGTATAAATTGAACAGTCAAAAGGAACTGAAGCTTGTAGAATCGCAGAACACACCAGGGCAGTAAAAACAACGAAGCAAAGCGACCATCGCTCAACATTTCTTGGAAGGTGGACCTAACCACTGAATTCACTTACTTAACCTCCAGGTACTCTCGACAGGTACACAGTAACCCTATTATATAACCAGGCTAGTAAGATAAGCAATTGAAATTACAAAATACAAGAATTTCAACCTGGGATGGGACGGGTTTCAATTGTCGAGTACTTGTAATCCAGTAGTTAAAATGTGTCAACCCCGTGAAAGTTCGCGAGTGGATACAGTGAGTTTTGTGTGTCAAGACTCGAATCGAGTTACAATCTACGTAATCAGATCTACGTAACTGTAGTAGTGGTAACGAATGTACAAAAATAACTAGGAAGAGAGTAGGCACAAGACAGATATGTCTGCCAATAAAAAGTTTAACATCCACCCGCATGGTCATCAGTATACCCGTGACCATGGCACTTGTAACAGTGCCGAAATATCGGGAACTCTCAAAAGTAAGTAAATAAACATAGTAAATATATTTCTTTTTACATCATAATAATATTTTCAGTGACCATGCAAGTTTAAATACTTATATTGATATATTTTGTATCAAATCTCTAAAGCCACCTAGGGACTCATTCAAGCGAACCAAAAATAAGTCAGTAGTTAGAAAAAAATAAATGCAAGATGTTATAAGAAAATTTGTGAATAATTATCATAAACAGTCGGTCGTCACCTGACACGGTATACAGGGCGCGCCGCAGCTGCGCGGACAGCGCGAGTGCTCGCACTGAATCTCGCACTTCTTTTTGCACGGTGGACATACCTGGCTGCAAGGCTCCTCGCAGCTATAAACATATCAATTATTTTATTATTCCATTCATCAATATTTCTTAATTCTCTTTGCACGTTACCGCTTCTGTGTTCGAAAGTTGCTAACATATACTATTGCAAATCCTGAGGCCATGGGTGAGATTCTCTGGCTAGTCATTAGATTTTACAGAATAAAAACTCTCATAATCTACTAGCTAGCAGTTATTACATCAGCAGAAGCAGTTATAGGTCTACTACAACAGACTACAATAGACGCTAAACCAACGCAAGCGTTGAAATCCCAAAGACCTAAAATATATTTTTTTTGATCTACATAATATTCAATCTCTGGAATCCACCAAACTTAAAAAATGCTTATTTTATCTAAGGTAAATGTAATAGTAGCCACAGAAGAGTTCTACTATCGATTTATTATATAGCCGTCAGTCCGTAGATGTGAAATCTATACGATGGTATGATTAGTAAGTTAGTCTTAGATTTCAGGTTCCTAAAATTTCATTCGCGATTCCTCTTGTGTTGCAGACCTCTACGAGCGACCATAGCCATTTACCATTAGGTGGATCGTTTGCTCGTTTGTCCCTTTTTCTATAAAAATAGACTGGCCAGTGGGAGTTCGTTGAAAGGTTTTGTACTCACTCGTGTCCGCAGATATTGATTTGACTGCAACGGCGGGTGCAGGGCGCGTGCAGGCGGCCGCGGCGGCAGCGCGCGCAGTCGCCGGCGCACGCGTGCCCGCACGCCAGCTCGGCGCCGCACGCCGCCCGGCAGTGCTGCATCACCTCCAACGGCTTCAATAATCCTTCATAAACATGTTAAATACACTTACAGACAAACACTATGGCTTTGCTATTTTAAGTTCCTGAACTGTGTATAGTACTAAATATATCCATATGAATATATCTATATAGATAACAATAACATTAATAGTGGCAGGTTAAAACGTAATTAATACGTAAACTATAATGAAAATTTCATACTCACTTTGAGAATTTGCAGAATGAGCATTACAAGGCAGTTTTACTTTATGGCCACACGGAGAATCAAAAAGGTTAGGAATCAGTTCAGTGCATTTCTTTTCATCGCAGGGCTGATTACAAGGCTGGCGGCAGGGGTGACCACACGATAGTGTTCGTTCACACATTT